>OZ010597.1:28714537-28814537 GCA_963932145.1 Acanthosepion lycidas
CACTTTATTTTTTATTACTTTTTATTAATGTTATTCACTAAATGCTCAATTTTTTTTTCTTTTTTATCTGCTGAAGACCATGATAGATCTGAAAAAAACATACTAATAACAGTTATTTATCTCCTGTTGTTTTTTTTTTTTAATTTTAATCTTTGAAATATAATCTTTCAAATTCCAGTCAAATTTGTTACATTCACTTATGTGCAAATACCCATGGGAAAGGTATGAATCCATCTCTTCTCCCACAAGCTATTGGTAAATAGCAGGACAGATTGGGTCTTATCACATTGTTTGACAACCAGTCTAGATAAAAGAAAATTCTGAATTCAAACTAGTCTGAAGAGGGTTGGGTTTTATCAGGCTATTTTGCCCAAGACACACTACTGCTGCTATGGCTGCAGTACATGTGGTGTCTCTATGACTGTAATGGGTTACAGGTGTCGTGATCATGATATAAAGCAATTATGATGTTAGTTGGTTCATTTAGTTATTAATATGCCTGAAAAATCAAATTCAGAATATTGTGCTTATTGAATATCTAAGGTTAAAATTTCATACTCAACAGAAATGTGTCCTGGGTATGATGATAAACTACATCTGCATCCAGGGTAAGACGATAAACTATGTCCAACAGTAGAGCCTCTGATCGGGAGGCTTTGGAGAACATGGAGCCTCCTCTTGGTGGCTGGTGTTCCTAAGTCCACTCTGACCTGGGGTCGTGGTACCTGTTGGGGTCTGAGCTGTGGGTGTGTAATTAACCCCGGAACTGGGGTAAAGGGCATTAAAAATGGGTTTTAATACAAGAAATACTTTGTAAAACATTATTACCAGAAATAAATTTTTGAAGAAAAAAAATATTACCAGCTATACGTTTTTGAAAAAATAATATTACCAGTTATACATTTTTGAGAAAAAAAATATTAACAGAAATAGATTTTTGACAAAACAAAAATATTACCAGAAAAAAAAAGTTGTCGGCATTAAATGACCCATTGAGGTTGATATGTCGTAAACCAAACCAAATCAAATAAACAGAAATAAAATGTAATTTGTGTCTATTCATGTAATAAATGTGTATGTAGGTGGTGTAATGGTTAGCAGCTTGGAACAAAAAAATTGGCAAGTGGAGTTTGAATTTCAGCCACATTCGTTGCATTCACTGTCAAGCAAATATGCCTGGGAAAGGGTATGAGTTCATTTCTTCTTTCCACAGCTATTGTTTAAATAAAGGGCAAGTTGGGTTCACTAGTGATGATTGGCAACCAGTCTAAGAGAAGGAAAAATGAATTCAAAACTATAAGTGGACCCAGCAAAGCACATACTTTGCAACCATCAACAAGATCATAGAATTCAAAATGATTCTATAATTTCAACTGTAATCAACTTACCATTATTATTATCATGTTTTTCTGTGCATAGAACACATTCCTACATTGCCAGTAGCATCCACTCACAGATCTTGTATATTGACCATCTTGCTAATAGTTTAAAACAAATTGTTGGTCAAATTCAATGCACTCATGAATTGGCCTGCTTACTAAACAGCAAGCTACAGTAGTCCCCCATGGTTGTTTGTGATAAATAATTAATCTACAATATGTGTGAAAAAGAATTAAAAAAAATGTTGATTTAAAGAAAATAATTTCTTATGAAATTGACTCTGTGTAATGTGATATCAAATGATAGAAAAATGTGATACAGAAATCTGAAGTTACATAAGAACAGCAAAAGATTTCAACAAAGAAAACAGTGCTGGACTGCTATGTGATATCTAATCTTCTATACAGCAATATCATCACAAATGAGTAGCAAGTGTGGGTGGTGTAATGGATAGCAGCTCAAAATGAGAAATTGAAGAGCAGAGTTCAAAAATACAATCAACAAAATAATAATCATGAAATTTGAAAATAGGAAATAATAAAGAAGCCTCCTGAAATAATCATTTAAGACATTGGAAAATGTATGAATTGATCTCCTTCCAGCTGTAGTTTAAATAGTAGGACTTGTATATAGAAAAATCATTGTTATTCTCCAAAATTTGTTAATGCAATATTCACTTGCAAAAAGAATTATTCTTAAAATCCAAAATGTTTCGGCTTTAAATAATTTCCAAAGGGTTGATAAACCATAAAGAAAAAAAAATCAATTAATCGAAATGATAGAAAGAACATGTGAGCAACAAGGAAGCTTTAAGGAAAATAAGAAAGGCAAGGAAACTATTGCTAACAATCAGAAAGAGACAACTAAAATTTCTGGAATGCATAATGAGGACAGACGTCTTGGAGAATTTAACACTCACAAGTCATATTAAAGCAGTGTTTCTCAACCTTTTGTACTTCAGGGTACATTTGTAGAATAACTAAAACTCTGAGGTGGATTTTAAATTTTAATAAAGAAATAATAATCATGAAATTTGAAAATAGGAAAATAATAAAGAAGCCTCCTGAAATAATCATTTAACAGACATGACATTGTATATTTAAGTATACTCGTGTGAAACCTGTACTTGATATGCTTTGGTCATTTTTAAAATCTTAGGCCATATAAGTTATGGTTTGAGGAAAGCAAAAGGAAAAGGATTATCCACTCCTTTTTTTTATGATGCCAATGAATACTTGTTGTCACTTTTATAATGCTCATTGTAGTAGTGTCTTTATAATTATAGTCTATACGCCATTCAACAATGCTGGTGTCAGACGCCTTTGAATAGGTCACAATAATAGTACTTGCTCGATAATACTTGCTCGAATAGTAATTCATATAGTTATCAGTATAGTGAAATAGGATAGTGAATAGAGTAGAGAATAGCGGTCCATATAGTAATAGAGGATAGACTAGAAATAACGATCTGAATAGTAATAGAGGATAGACTAGAAATGCAGATCAATAGTTGTCATGATAATTCCCATATATATATATTTCCTCTATTGTCACGTGATCTACTTAATTCAATAATGGGATCACCTGTGTTGGCTCACTGGTAATCTATGTTCAAACTCAAGTTTTGGCAGCAACACTTTATTCCTATATATCACCTTTTTAAAGATTAAGGAATTTAGCATCCAGTTTAAAATATCAAATGACAAATATTTGACTGAGACATGGAAGCCATGTGCTTGGTGTCTCTAGCTTTTTAAAAATAAAGATATTTTTAAATATAAAAATAATTCATAAATTATTCTTCAGTAAATTTGTGTGGACATGGCTATATTTTAGGGCACATTAGTGCACCAGTTGAGAAATACTGTATTAAATGTAGGGTTGAAACAGTGAATAAGCTACTTAATGGGTTTCTTTGAATGGGTTGACCAAACAAGGGAAAAGATGGATGGGATAGGGGGAAAATTATTTAGAGCAATAGAAAACAGGAAGTTGTGGAGAGTCATGATCACCCATGTCCTGAAAGAACATGGCATGTAAAAGAAAAATAATTTCTCATATCTTCTAAGCTTCAGTCCATACACTAGTTGGCTTTTGTGTATGATTTTAATAAATTAATATTTATTGACTTTTATGCTCTAAGAAAAAAAATGGAGGGCCGTAATAGGTAGAAAATGAAATCGGCAAAGAGAGTCAAAATTTTGGCTGAGGCTATTTATATTCATTTAATACAGTGGGTCCCAAACTTTTTTCTCTGGACTGCATTTTCAGAATAAAAATTTGTTCATGCCTCACCTAATTTTATGTTATAAAAAGTACATTTTTTAAAATAAAAACAGAGAGAAGGTTAAAAAGAGATAACTGCGAATTCACAGTCAGAATATTATCATTGATAACTCTCTCTTCCAATTTGCAGACCCTAGTTACTATATTCTTAATACTTGATATAATGCAAAAATATCACCATGATAAAATCAGTCAATAACTATTTATACTGGGACTACAAGTAATAATAATAATATTTTAAATTTTGAAATTGTATTTAATTTTGGCATATGAATTTTATGAAACTATTTCTAAATCTTTGCTTGTCTTTCAATGATTCTGCCTCATTTGCTACCTTCTTTTGTCATACCTATGAGGCATGCCACACTGTTTGAGAACCACTGATTTAATATAATGCCCTTGGGAAAGACACGAGTCTACTTTTCCCTGTACTCTATTTTATCCTCTCAAAATGTTTTGTCACTGGTATATCATAAGGGTCAAGGGAAAAAGACAGAGAGTAAAGCACTTGGGTAAGGCAAACTTTTATAACTGAAGCAAAATGCAGTTACACTCACATAGTCAACCTCAACACTAAATTCACTGTTATTAGGTTGGTGCAAAAATAATGACGTAATAATGTCGTTTTTTGATGTTAAAAAATACGTCAAAAACGACATTATTACGTCATTATTTTTGCACCCACCTAATATTATCAAATAATTTGCTACTGTTTCTGATAATTATGAAATGTCTATAATATTGAAATTATTAAAAGAAAAAATGTTAAATTCATCAGGATTCCTACTGGATTTCAATAAATTCTACAATTTTATTCTTTGATCTCTAATATAAACCATGTGCGTGTTTTTGTAACATTCTTTAGATGGGATTCAAAGTCTGTTTAGAATGGTCTTTATATAACAATAAATACTTGTTTATATAATGCTCCTTAGCTAGCATTAAAATGCCAAATGTTTTTAAATGTGTTCTTCCAGGCTCAAGAGTTCCTCAAAAACTATGGTATCAAGGACCAAGGAGGACATGGAGATTACACAGAGATTGATTTTGAAATGATGAAAACGGCACCTTTCTTGCAATCAGCACCACAGCAGCCGATTCCTGAAGCAATATTTGAGGTGAGATATATGTTAGGTTGGTGCAAAAATAATGTCGTTTTCTCACATAGTAACATATGCACCAACCTAATACATATACTTAGTCATGTAATTTGTACCATTTCTGATTATCTAAAATCATGATGTGTCAGGTTAGTTGTTAGAACACTAAAAACAGGTGAAATGTTTGTCAATCCTCACCAGAGAACAAAAAAAGATCTTTCTCTTTCCAAAGAACAAGAATGAAGAAGACAGAATATGCAATGTCAATCATTATCTTCTGTCTTCTTAATTCCTGTCCTTTTATTGTTTTCTCTCCATAATAATATTTTTTCACATATTCTCTCACACTCGGTAACCCCCTTGTGTCTTAATGGCTTCATTGCCTTGCTTAGAGTGAAATGATTAAAAACAAAAAGATGTAAATGCTCACAGTCACAGAATATTTCATTCAACATCCTATAACTTCAGAGTGAATATGTATATAATTTTTGATGCAATAACTGATATAAGGTGAATGTATCTTTACAACTAATTTTAGTTTACTACAATTAACCACTTGCTAAATAACGATAACATGTAAAATATTTTTGCTTAGAATAATATTAATCAGGTAAGAAGCAACTCTGCTGCAATAATGTGTAACGGGGTTTGATATTAATGACAGAAATTAGCACAATGATAACAATAAAAACTTGAGACATGTGTTGACATAAATAACAAGAATTTGTAATTTCTTTTTGTGATGTGAATTACAGAATATTGGTATGGTGTGTGTAGAAATAAAATGTGCTCAGTGTCTCTTTTGTTTAAAAGTCTTGGTTTAGTTCTAAGAATTTCATTTGTGAGGATGGCATTTGACATCTCTGTTTTTGATCTTCACAGAGCACTAGTTAGATGTGTGTTTCTGTACTGCTACTCATCACTGACTACTGCTACAGGCACCCTAGTTTAATCTACCTTACTGACTCACTTGTGGTGGAAGGGTTGTTCTTATAATGATGAGTGTCAGGATGATGAAATATCCTTCTTTTCTATCATCAATGATGACAAGGTCATTTTTAGAATGATGAAATATCATCATCCTTCTATACAATAACTAATGTAAGCTTCAATGGGACAAATACAATAAAATGTGAAAAGGACTTTTACTAGAGATTTCTTTTTTCAATTTCACTATAAAAATATGGTAACCTATTTTGTTAGCATAATTCACTGACTTTTAATGCCAAGTCTCTTTTTGCAAACCAATTTTTCTAGTCAGTTTTATTTTTCACTATTTGACATTTTTTTCTTTAAGGTGCGAGCGGTGAAGCATGGCAAACCCATGGGCCGAGTGACCCTAAAAGTGGACGTACAAACTGGACGTTTGTTTGCAGTGAAGCCTTCCAAAGATATTTTGGATGCTAGCAACACATTTTCACATGATAAAAGTAAGTTAAATTCTTATCTTGGAAACATTATATGTAAAAAGTTTACTCAAGAACCGTATCTTATCAGTTTCAAGTATTATATACATCTTTGTTCATTTTTACTTTAAATGATGTTTGATATGTCCGAAAAGAGATATATTTGTTCAAAGTAGCAAGGTGGTTTTGGACCATTGTAACTAAGTAGAACAATCTTGCAGGTAACCGTAATAGACCGGTCCTTGTCATAGTGGTAAGCAATAGACTATGTACTGCCACATCAGTCTGTATTTATGACTGACACCAGCCAATCATATTACTGTGAGGGGGAACCAAATGTATGCATATTCATTACATCAATGTTAAATAGTGAATTGATACTAAAAAACATTAAAATTACTCTAAAAATCAGTAAATATATTTAATTTGTGCTTTCACAAATATATTTCATGATTTTTAGAGTAATGTGTGTAGAATTTCAAATCCAATTTTTCTTTCATCCTCCTTGTAAGTTTTATAATTTATCTCTTTAATTTGATCAGTACAAATCTAGAAATATACTTTAGTTCATTTTTAACCAAGTGACCAGTTACTAATTAATAGTCATCAATTCTAAGAGCATGTTTTTTCTTCTAAAATGCCTTTTTCTTCAGATTTTTTGTTGGTCTGTCATATTACAAATTAAATATATTTAGTGATTTTTAGAGTAATACATGTAGAATTTAAAATCCAATTATTCTTTCAATTTATCTTCCTTTGAAGTTTTATAATTTATCTCTTTAATTTAGGTACCTCCACTAATCTGTGATACCTAAGGTTTAAAATGAATTTTAAAAATTAAAAAGCTTTCCTGAACCTTTCATTTTAGCTTTAATTGAAAACTAAACGATTAAATTTACCATTTCCAGTAAGCAAAATAATCTGTAATGTATTTCAAATAGAAATTATATTGATTTGAATTGATTCCATTTTTTTTTTTGGTAAAAATATATGATTAGCACCCTTTTTTAGTCATCTGTTATTAATATGTAATTTTCTTGATCAAAAAATCTTCCAAAAATAAAACATTTTTTTGAAACTTTATTTGAGGACTATTAGCTGACTTTTAATGCTAAGTATCTTTTTGCAAACCAATTTTTCTAGTCAGTTTTATTTTTCACTATTTGACCTTATTTTTTCTTTAAGGTGCGAGCTGTAAAGCATAGTTAATCTGATTTGAAATAAAAATTATTTATAAAAATTTATTTAATATAACAGAGAACTGGATTTTAAGAAAAAAGCAGTATCATGATTACATACTTGTTATGTTATTGATGAATGATGACAAGTACTGATAAAGGTGTTGACATTTTTATTGTTATTTTCCAGAGACTATATCTGCTAAAACATAATTTAAGAAAATAAAGGGTGAACACATTTTTTTGTATAATTTTTAAGTACTCAGTAATCTTAAAAATGTTGGAAAATATTCTAATCTAATTTTAGGAATGTTGACTTTAAATTTGCTATAGTTATCAATCTTATTTTCTGATAGAGTTGTGTACGGTCACCCATACTTTCAAAATGGCCTGTTTGTACACATAAAAAAAGTTAAAAATTATTTTAAAAATCTTAGTGTGTGATGATTTGTATTAAGCTTTTCACTTAATAACAATATCACCTAATGAGATAAAAGTTTTGAAGAATTTTTAAAAGATTTTTGAAACTTTATAAATTATTATAATTAAAAAAAATTAAAACAATTCTTGTAAAAATTTATTATTCATCAAAAAATTTTTCTTAAGACTATAATGTCCTTAATATGGATTATTTACATTCTCCAAGGAGTCCTGCTTTTAACTAATAAAACAAAGTCTGTAATCAGAATTCAATTTCTCAAAATTTCATGAAATTATGTAAGTGGGGAATAACTTATGTAAAAAAAAAAAATAAGAAATATTTTTACCAAGATTTTCTAAAAATAGTAATTTCAAAAATAATTTAATTCATTTATGAATAAGTCCTGTAAGTTTTATAAAATCTGACAATTATTTGACTTTGCAAGAATTTCCAAATTAATGTATTATTTTACCAGAAAAAAGGCATTAAAATTTTCATAGTCAACTTTATTACACCACTGATGAAAAAAAAACTCAGATTTTTAACCAAAATTTTGAACATGCTAGAAAGGATTAAAAAATTTAAAAAAATAATTAAAAATTACTTTGGTATTTTCTCTTAATGCTAACATAAACATTTTGATGATATAACTTTGTTTTTATTAACTTTGGGGCCTTTTTTCATCATGCTATGCTGTTTTTTCAGTGAAAAAGTGAACGTACCTACTTTAATTTGATAAATACAAATCAAGAAAGTATACTTTAGTTCATTTTTAACCAAATAACCAGTTAACTAATTAATAGTCATCAATTCAAAGAACAGTTTCTTTCTTAAGATTTTTTGTTGATCTATCATATTTTCATCTTAATTAGTCTAATATTAATAGTAAGCTTTATGATCTGTATATATAAGCATGATGATAAAGAAAGCTTTCAAACTTAACCTGTACTGAAATTCTTAACCCATATAATTGCCAGTGTTCCCAGAAACCTATATATTCATTAAAGCGTGAATTTTTTCCCTTTTAGAAATTTTTTAATGAATGTAATTTTTTTCTCCAGTTTTGCAATTAGTGAAAAAATCAACAGATAATTGTCGATTAGACATTGTGATAGAGGGGAAGAAGAATTTTGCCTACCAGTTTGAAAGTGTCCATGCACGAGAAAATTTTTGCCAGCACATATGTCAGATGAAGAGCATGCACTCAACAGCAGAAGAGATTGACCAGATCTCAATATTTATTGGAACGTGGAATATGGGTAAGCACCATCTTGGAGAATGAGCTATTTTCAAATTCTTATATATCGGCTTTGTAGAAGACTTATCTGATGTTTCAGTGAACTCATGCTGAAATTGTTTTTCTCTGTGAAAAAGGTGGATAATTTTACCAAATAACGAAATCCACTTTTACATACATATATACGTATGCGTGTATATGCACACGTGTGTGTTTGTATATATGTATGTCTTACTTACATTTACAATTTACAAAACAGGCCAGGCCCTGTACAGTTTGCTATATCTGCAATTAGCATTTCAAGTCACTTGCTGGCTTTAAGAGCCATTGTTGTTCTCACAAGAACTTGTCAACAATGTTCAAACATATTCAACGAGCTGACAGCCAACATGTATGTTTGTGTGTGCATATATATATATATGTGTGTGTGTGTGTGTGTGTACATATATATATATATATATATATATATATATATATATATAATGAAAATGTAGTTTTAATGTATGCTATATTTATGGTTTACAGTGCTCAATATCGGGAATAAAGCATATGTAAATATAAAAGGTGGCATTGAGGTCAACACCCTGCAGTTACATGGCCTGAAGATTGTGCTTAATCATTAAACAGGCTGTCGCTGCTGGGCATTGACCTCAATATTCACTTTTATTTAAAAATATATATATATATATATATATATATATATATATACGTTAAAGGAATCAAGGCAGTTGAGTGGCAGCTTTAAACTTATCCCATACCATCATTCTTTATTCACAAATTTATTCCTATGCCGAGACAAATGAGGTATTGCCTCCTATAATCCTATATATATATATATATATATATATATATATATATATATATATAGGATTATAAGCAGCAAGACCTCATGTTTGACAGCGTAGGAATAAATTTGTGATTAAAGAATGATGGTATGAGATAATTTAAAGCTGCCACTCAACTGCCTCAATTCCTTTGACACATCCATGCCTTCTAAATAGCATGCCTTATATGGTAATGATTTGTTAACTATGATTTCTTTTCCAACCTCCTCTGACCACTCCCCTTGATTTGCAGCATATACTATGGGCCACATAATAGCTATCTAATTGCATAACTGAATGTCCTTTTCAAATGCCTAGTGATTCTGTAATTCAGTCAATTATGTGCTATGCATGGTACACGCTTAGGCGATCATGTATCTTTCGATACATGACTGACAAGGCAGATTTTTTTCCTGAAGTAGGCAGCCATTTCTTTCTGCAGTAGACCAGTTGCTATTCAAGGCTATAGAACCCGTTCTGTCCTGCTATTTACCCAAAGCTTGTGGGTAGGGGGAGAAGAGGATTCATACCTTTCCCAAGGGTATTAGCACATAAGTGAATGTAATGGATTTGACTTGCAGGAAATGCAATGTTATTAGTCATGACCTGGCATCTTGGCTTAAGCCAGTTTTCAACAACCATGACATAGCTCCCCAGTGTCTTTTGTATAAATATTTTCATAGTAATGGTTCTGATGAGCTCTCCTGTCTTAATCTCAACTTTATGAATTTAAAGGCAGTACTAGATTGGCAGCTTGGTCTCTTCATTTTTCGGTTGAAATTGTTCGATGTAACCATAAGTTCTATGCTAACAGTTTCTTCTCTCACACTTCTCACTTGTTGAACACTCTTCTGCCTTCTTGCTTTCCAGTCAACTTTGATCTTCAAAAATTTAAATGCAATGTCAATTGTTGTCATCTGTCTCCTTAATTCCTGTTCTTTTATTGTGCTCTCTCTATAATAATGTTTTCTTCTAAGATTTTTTCACCTCTTACATCTTTGTGGTTTTATCACCTTGCCTGGGGTGAAATGATTACACACAAACACACACACACATTTAGACCCCACATCCTTGATAAAATATGATTTATTAAATGATAAAATACAATTTCTGGCAAATATCAAGACAAGATTATTTTTTAACATTTCTTCCAGGATATCAAAATATTCTAACATGCAAAATTCTGAAATATTTTAACAGAAGTTTGTCTAGATAATATAAAAAGAATAACAATTTCAAACTTCATAAAATATTACAGCTTAATTATGATAGCAGTAGAAACTACTTAAATTTCTCAGCATTTACAATATTTTATTATATTGTATTTCCTTTCTTTAGGAACTTGTCATAAAATTTACACAAAAAATAAGTAAAGAATGTCTATATTACTGAAAGAATTAAAAATTAGCTTTTGAATTATTATTCTTTGTTAGGCAAATAAATGACAAAGTGGAAAATATTTTCATTGGTAATATTTTTACTGGTCAACGCACGGCCTCCAATTACCATCACCCAGGTCGCTCAAGTTTCACCACTAAATTTTGACCAAACAGGATGCTACCTTTATCTCACACGATAAATGGATGCCTACTTACTACTTATTATGAGGTTAAGTAAAGTATAAGTAAATACAGTCTCTGGTTTTTTGGATAAACATTAATCTTCCATATAAACTTTCAGTACAAGTCCCAGAGATTTTTTTTTTTTTTTTCACATAAAAATGGTGGGTGTAGCAGGTTTTCTATACCATGAAATATGCTAAGTAATAGTTTTCTCTTTCTTTTTTTTTTCTTAATCATTTCACCCTAAGTAAGGCAATTATGCTACTAAGATGCAAGGGGCTACTGATAGTGGAAGAGACTGAGAGTTTAATAAAAAGAAAGGCTAATAAAAGAACAGAATTTAGAAAAATGGAGCACGGTGGTTGACATTACATTTAAATTTTTGGAAATTGTAGATGGCAGGGAAACGAGAAAAGAAAAAATGCAAGAAAAGAAACTATTAGAATAGAACTTACATTTACATCTGGCTATTTCAAATGAAGAAACCTAACTGCCAATCTAGTAACTACGCTTAAATTCATGCAGTCAAGATATCAAGGAGGAAAATTCATTAGAACAAATGCCATAAAAATATTTATAGAAAAGACACAGAGAAATTGCATCATAGCAATGGGAAAGTGACTGATATCGAGATGCCAGCTCAGGACTGATAATATTACAGGTCCTTTTTTGGATTTTGTTGAGAATCTCAAGATATATAACCAGAACACCAGACCGGATATGGCAACACTATTCAATGCACAGACGAATGGCAAATTTATGAATTGGCAAGACAGATTCTGTCGAGAAAATTGTCTGGCACAAGACGGTGAACCAACCTTCTTAGCAGCAGACCTAGCAAGTTATTCAATATAATCACTCCACTTTATGTCAGTGAAAAATGTGAGACAAAGAAGGTCCAATGTGTTGCTCTTCTGGTGATTAGCATCAGTCATGCTGATGGAGGGAAAAAATGATTCTCTATGATGATTAAAGGATAGCAGTTTCATTTTGGAGATGTTATAATTTACAAGCCATTTCTTGCCCCAGTTAACAACTGATTAGAGGTCATTTTCACGTGCAGCTGCCAGTTTTAATTTGTTGAACCTATTGAACTTAATATTAAGACAGGTGTAAATAGTTGTGTCATCAACATAAAAACATACTTAGGAATAGATGACATTGGGAAGGTCATTGATGAAGATAAAGAAACAATGTAGGTCCAGTGATAGAGCCCTGGGAGACCCCTTAATTAATGTGAAATGATCTCTGGCTGTTCAAGATGATCTTCATTACCTGACTTGTTAAAAATAGGTGAATTAAGTCAAATATCCAGCCTGAAACATCATAGCCCTTGAGCTTGTGGAGAAGGCCAGCATGCCAAACCCTGTCAACCATCTTTAAGATATGTAAAGCCTGAACCTTGCCATTATTTGTATTCTTTTTTCTTTGCAGGCAATGCTCCATTTACTGAAAGTTTGAGTAGTTGGGTGCGATGCCAGGGTGCTGGCAAGATTCGAGAACCACTTGTGATGGGGGTGATCCCTCATGATCTCTATGTCTTTGGAACGCAAGAAAGTTCCTTGACAGAAAAGGACTGGGTCAACTGCTTGAAAGCCCAACTCCGGATCTCTTTATCAATTGTTCCGGAAGTTGTAAGTATTTTATTTATATACATAGTAAAATAACTGAAGTGGTGCTGAAAAGTTCTTGGCTGATCTTTTTTTTTTTTTTTTTTTGTCATTAGTTTATTTTATTCTGTATTGTTTATTTAATCATATTCTTTTCACCTGTATAACTACTTTGTACTGTATTATTATTAACTGAATTTTGTATAATATATTAGTGTGTTCAGAAATTTATCTATTTCTTTCTCTCTTCAGGTATGTTGCTGTTCATTGTGGGGTATCCGTCTTGTAATAATGACAAAACCTGAACATCAACACAGAATTAGTCACCTGGAACACAGCAGTGTGAAAACAGGAATTGCCAATGCTTTGGGTAAGGAGAATCCTTATTTGTTTTTGTCTTTTGAAAAATGGCAACTTTTCACTGAAGTCACTTAAATACTTTCTTTCGCAAGGGAGGTAATTCTCTTATATGTTTATAATTATATACCACCTAATGAAATCTCTCTCACAGTCTTTAATAGAAATTAGTTAAATGTTCATGAATGACCAAAAAATGATCCATCAAACTTTATCTCCCATATCTCAGCCTGACTAAGGCTATAGTGTAGTCAGTCATTTCCATACTATGAAATGCAATCTAGTAGGACTGTTAGAAAAACTTTGAATTTCTTTACAATATCAATTACAACTTGCCAGCTCATATAATTTCACCTTTCAGTTCATCAAGCTGCATTAGTATCCTGATGAATCAAAAAATAACAATGTGTGTGTGTGTGCATGTGTGTGTGTGCGCGTATGTCTTACTTATTATAAAACGCAGATTGTGTGTGTGTGTGTGTGTGTGTCTGTACGTTTATATATTGGATCGGATTTCCTACATTTTTCAACTGATTTCAACAAAACTTCACTTTTTTTTTTGGCAGATAGTGTTTCTTATTGTCTTGCACACTTTTTTCTTTACTTTTACATTCAGGATGCTTTAAAAATTCCATTTACAAGACAACTGTTTATAATAAAATTCTATTCAAATTCAATCGATAGACTCATAACGATTGAAAACAATGTTTTTGTTTGAGTTTGGGTTTGACCAATTCGTAAAAAAAACCCAAAAAACCAAAAAAAAACTAATTAAGACATGCGTGTCCGTCAACCTTAAACAATAATCTTTGTCAATTTTATTTTTCAGACTTTATGATGGTCGATACTTGATCTATCCCTTACTGTTACATCCCCAGGCAATGCTGGGCTCTACTGCTAGTATATATATATATATATATATATATATATATATATATATATATATATATATATTTTAAAATAATAGGAAAGAACAATGACATTTATAATTCAGAGTTCTTAACATTTATTTTTATTTTAAAAAAATGGCACTCGATACAACAGTAGAGCATAATATTTTATATAATACTGGTATCTTTACCACCATGTCTAAGACAATCGGGGGATATAATTAGAAAGAAAAATAATTTCCACATTAATTCAAATGCTGGTAATTATCAAATAAATTGTTTACAATGCAAAAATGTTTATGAAAGAGAGACATTACATGATCTAAATGCCTATATCTATGAACACAAAAGAATTTTACATTTAGACTGCCATTCAAACTCTCTTGTAAATACACAGGGACAAAATTCACCATAACTTTGATTTTACTAATGCCACCCCAATTTCAAAAAGAATATAATTCTTTAAGGAGAAAGTACTTTGATAACTTAATAATAATATTACCAACTGTAAACATACGTCAGAAATATATTACATTGATAACCTTTATTGAATACGTACAAAATAGACTGTACAAAATATCCACTAATGTACATCGGCAAAGCATCCAGAAACCTCAAAAAAGATAATATGAACACTGCAGAGATATTCTGCATAAAAACAATTTAAACACACTGGTGGTTCACAATAATACGTTTGCTCACAGTTTTGATTTAAAAAATGCCAGCCCAATCAGGATAGAACAGAATTCACTGAGAAGAAAATGCTTTAAGAGTGTGTTAATCTCACAGTTCTGGGGTCATAGATTATTTCACCGTCCGTCACAAAAGTAATAATAGCACATTACGGGATACAAATTAGTGGATTAAAGAGCAAACACTTACTTGGAGTTGGCTGATTTAAAGTTGTGCATGTGTAAGCAAACAAACCAGGCATCTCAATGCAACCCACAATATCAGAAAAACAGCACACCCCACAAACTATATATAATTATGTGACAAAAAGAAAAAAAGATTATATTCTGCTCTCATCAAAATATCCTTCTTTAGCCTTGCTTACTGCAGCACAAATTTTTGGCATTCATTGCAAAAGTTGCTCAAAGTATAAGTTTGATAATTGATTCAATTTTTTTTTTTTTTTTTTTTTTTTTTTTTTTTTTTCAATGATTCTAAGAGCTTTTTCATTTTTTTTCACTCTTCTGTCAGGTTCATCCCCTGTTTCAAATTTTTGAACTGTAGTGTATATATATTATATAGTGGTGTGGGTATGTGTGTGTGCACACAAATGTATATGAGGGTGCGCTTATACAAATACGGGCATATCTAAATAGAGATATGTATGAGCTTGTGTAACAGGTATGCACATATATATATATGTGTGTGTGTGTGTGTGTGTATATTTATTATCAAAAATATGATGTGTATATGCATGGATGTGTATTTGTGTTATGTGTGCACAGATATGTATACAGGTATATGAAAAATAAAAATGTCTCCAACACATGTTAGGTGAATGTATATGTGAACACATCTATCTAAGAATGTATATATGTATGTGTGTGTATGGTTGTATGTCAGTATATATGTATATACAGATAAAGATAAAACAAACAAGCACAGAGCCATACAGGCTCTCTTCAAATGTCAAGCAAGAGCATGCACATAAGCCAGAGCAATTAATGAAATTTTGATAATGAACTTATCCTCAGAGACCGCCAAAACATTCTTCTAACACATAATTTTGTCTTTCTGCTTTTAGTTGAACTGATAACAACAAAGAGAACATAAGCTAAGCTTTTCTCTGGTAAAACGCATCTTTTATTCAAAATTTTCCATTTTGTCTCATAAAATCTCAGTGTTGATACAACCAACAAAAATTCTGCTAGGTTGCCAAAAGAAAACTTAATAAAAAGAAATAAACTCACAACAAATAAACTAAAATCCAAGAAAAGAAAGCAATACAAGAAAAGAGGAAAATGAAACAAACTAAGAAAAAAAGAGCAAGCAAGAGACACATACCTAAACATTAACCAACAGTATTCTGTCTAGGTTATCAAGACTGCAAAAATGCTTCATCGCATCACACCTACTTAAGTTTCATGCTACCACAATCATAATGCAAACAGAGCACAAATGAAAAAAGGAAAAACGAAAATATTTATACTAATGTAATACAAGGAAACAAAGAGAAAATAACCTGTGAACATTATTCGGTATGTATATATATATATATATATATATATATATATATATATATATATATATATATATATATCAGAACAATATTAGTCTGGGCATAATTTTGATTTAAAAAATGTTACTTTAATTAAAAGAAATAGTAATTTACTAAAACAAGAATGTATAGAATGTGCTAAATCATCAACAGTAAATTTGTATCTAGGTTCTTACATTTCACCTATTGTTCTACCCATCAACTCTCTCACAACTACAACTGAAAATAATTTATCTAAACTCAAAATGAAATTTGTCACAACTACATCTGAAACAATAAAATACTTAATTAATACAAAACAAAATGATAAGCTAAAACTTGAAGGAGAAATTTTCTCATTACTTGTAATAATTGCCAAAAGGATTACATTGGATAAACCTCAGGGAATTTAAATAAAAGATTATATGAACACAAAGGGTATCTTTTACAAAACAACACATTTATTTATGAGATAACAATATATATTTTTATATATCAAGATTAATATTGCAGAAAAATGTATGACAAAGTGGAAAAATTTTTCTGGTGACACATTTTGTCCTTCAGTCCAATGAATCCTAAAGGACAAAATATATGACAAAAGTTTTTCCACTTTGTCATACATATATGCGTATTTAGGCAGCATATCTTCATTCAAACATGTTTCATTGAATAATATAGACATATTGTATCTACTTATATTTATACTGATCCTTTCCAGTTGTCTAATCATTTTCTTGATGTTAAGATGAAATTCATCAAGGAAGGTGTCATAGTTTTTCTAATCCAAGTACTTTTGACCTTTTTTAAGATCATCTTCAGGGATAAATTACAAATGCAACATATTGTAACTCCGATAAAAATAAGTAGACACAATATTTCTCTCTCTCTCTCTCTCTCTCTCTCTCTATATATATATATATATATATATATATATATATATATATATGGGCATGTGGCCAAGTGGTTAGAGCATTTGCCAGGAAGGAGACTTCCTGATGTTATTGGACTGGAGGGTCGATCCCAGCATGTGGCACCTTTTGGAAATTGTCTGAAAACCATAGCACAGGTTGACCCAAGCCTTGTGAGTGAAACTGGGTAGACTGAACTCTTGGGTGCCATTGATAGCTGTGCTAGCACGAAGTAAAAGTCATAGTGGCCGAGGGCTTGAGCGTGTTGGCCTTGTTCAGATTGTTGGTCACACTAGGTAACACACTCTTTCCCAGAAACTCTAAGGTCTGCTCAGGTCTGTGGGTGTTGAATAAACACAAAAGAACCTGAGTAAGCGTCTGCGATAGGGATTGACTAACCGCCCGAGTAGACAAGTATCCTCGAATACGAGTAGCCAGCTATACTACTACTATATATATATATATATATATATATATATAAGAATAAAATGTCACTGCTGACACTGGAGTTTGAACACAGATCACCAGAAAGCAATCACAGGTGATCCCATTTTGAACAAGTAGGTCACTTGATGGTAAAGGAAATGTATATATGTGAATTAGCATGCCATCTAAGTGATCACTATACGGATTACTATTCAGATCAATATTCATTGGTTACTATTCGAGTGAGTATTATTGAGCAAGTACTATTAGTGCAAGTGTTATTTGAAGGCATCTGACACCAGTATTGTTCAATGGTGTTACTATAGTTGTATCTGTGATTACAAAGTCTCTACTACAACAAGCCTTATGTAAGTGACAAGTATTTGTTGACATCACAAAAGTGGCAACTATTGTTCATTGACATCACAATATATATATATATAAATATATGATATTTAATTAAAATACTTCATTTTTCACTAAACTGAGTCTAATATGCATTCTCTTTGCAGGTAATAAGGGAGCTGTTGCAATCTCCATGTATTTCAATGGAACGTCCTTTTGCTTCATCAACACACATCTTGCCTCTCGAAGTGAAAGACTAGCCAGGTATGTTCGTATATATGACAAACTGATAATTGCATTTTTCTTTTATAAATAAAACTAAAGTCATTCAATATCTACATATGTGGGGGGAAAAATTTATGACAAAGTGGAAAAAGTTTTCTTGTGACACGTTTCATCTTTTAGTACTTCAGTAGACTAAATTTGTTATGGTGATGCAACTACATATGTGCACAAACGATGGATGCTGGGAATTTTAAATTGAAATTTTTTTTTTATCTAGCCAATTTCATTTGGATTCTTTTTCTTTCCATCACTATGACAAAATTGTCTTAAGTGCCTTGATCGCAAGGTCATCTACAATAAATTTTCTTCTTGGCAGAACTTCTATTATGACAGTGTGCAATATCTACTAACAAAAATAATGGAAAGAAAAAGAATCTAAATGAAATTGGCTAGATAAAAAAAAAAAAAAAGAAATTAAATTAAAAATTCCCAGCATTCCTCATTCATGCACATGTGTAGTTGGACCAAGATATCAAATTTTAGTCTAAAGGATGAAATGCATCGCAAGAAAATTTTTCCACTTTGTCATACATATTTGCCCAATATTGTTCTTGATATATAAAAGTATATATCATTATCTGCATATGTAAAAGTATATTTCAGTTAAATATATCAGTTTTTTTTATTTTTCTATTATTTTTCTAATATTTAGCCTATTCTATTAGGTTGGTGCAAAAATAATGTCGTTTTCTCATATATGTTACTATGTGAGAAAACGACATTATTTTTGCACCAGCCTAATATTAAAGATATATTGAAAACGTCTTTTAAGTTCCTTTTTGCAATGACATGTTTTCATTTTTTGATAAGACTAAATCTAAATATTTTATTTTTATTCTTATTTAATAAACATATTCAATCTATAACAAGAATTAATTTCTTTACATCCATATGGAATGAACTGGCTGTCATCCTAACTGTACAGATAGATATTGGCATTATTCAGCAAATAAACTTTTAAATTCCAATAAGTATTTTGTATATCAGTAAAACATGAAGTGGTTAATTATGTGAGATGCAGAGTATACAGCAAAGATCACATCTGAAAAGATTGAAAAAACATGGCTTGAAAAGAAAAAAAAAAGGAAATCTTCACATTTATAATTCTTCAGATCTTGATCCATTTACTTACAACCTATTTGAAAGCTTACAGAACTATTTTGATGGAAGCATTCTTAGAATGCTTAAAGAGATAGAAACAACTTGCTCATTATTCTTTTATCTCAAGCCCAAAATATTCTATAAAAACAGTAGTATGAAGATTGTGAATCAATGGAAGGTTATTGATAGAACTTACATTAATAAATAAATGGCAAATTCTGTCTGTTTGTCCATGTGTCTGAAACCTCTCTCACTCGGGTCACACTTGCTCACATAGACATATTATACCTTTTTGGAATCAGAATGATCCCCGGATTGAAAATCTGCCCTTCATCTGGTGCTTGAATGACCAACATTGAGATCTGAGTCTGGGTGAGGAGGGAACAGTTAAAAATTCAAACCAGCCTATTGGCTATGAAAAAAAAAATCCCAGCATGCATTTGTGTGCTTCTGCCTATAAAAGGGAAGGGGAAAGTATTTTACAGTTATTCCCAGAGTTTGAAACTGTTGTATCCTTAAAGAGGTTACAAAGGTGGTACTCGAGTGAAGGAACACCAACATGCACACAGATGAAAGAAGAGAGGTTTATTGCAAAAGAGAATACACTTCTGAAAGACAGGGAATCAGTTAGCAAGCTAGTAAATCCTGAAGCAAGTCCACCTGGTATATCCTGTGCACACTATACATACATACATACATACATACATATATATATATATATATATATACATATACTGATATAGTCAGTCCACTATAGGTGATAGGGAGAGTGGGACATTCCATTACAACAGAAACCAACAGTTCTAATCTCATAATTTGCATCATAATCTCCTTTGGCTCATCCATTGTTTGAAACCACTTTCCTTTAAACAGTGGAAGCAGAAGCTCAAATTTGAACATTTGGAGGTAGATTTGATGTTTTGCCAAAAACCTTTCACAAGACGATGAAGACTTGACAGGTGCATTGTCATGACATGTTGACTCAATGCTGTCTCATTGCTAAGTAAATCCAAAGGAAACTATCTGCTTATGTTTGCTCCCCTTCAATTGGTTGCCAAGTCATGTGAAGACTACACAGTTCTTGATTTATTTAAAATGACAAGATATTCTATAGACTGGCATGATATTTTAAACAAGACATGTAAATACACCCACTGGTTATTTCATAAAATATTTTCTGATTGTCTTTTTTGTAGGCGTAATCAAAATTATCGTGATATCATCAAAGGGTTGTCTCTTGGACAGAAACACCTTAATGTGTTTGATGTTACTAACCAATTCCACCACGTTTTCTGGTTTGGAGATCTCAATTACAGGGTAGAAGAAAATATTCAGGTAAGAATCTTACCATTTTATATATATATATATATATATATATATATATATATATATAATGTGTGTGTTTGTTTTTTATGTAAAATCTGGAATATCTAATAAAATAACTTTTTTTGATAAGTAAATGATATAAAAAAATTATCGCATTCATGTGTGAATTTGATGGTAGATTCAACCTGAAGTTTCTTTATTATGTCTAATAGATTTATATTATGAAGATATAATAAACTTAGCTAACATACAAAAATAACATTCTTTTATTATATCCTCATTATATAAATCTACTAAATATAAAGAAACTTAATAAGGTTGAACCTACCATGTGTGTATGTATGCATATATATATATATATATATATACACACACACAAGCTTAAAAGCTGCCCTATTGGGTGGCATTTAAAGTAGCTCCTGTGAGGTGGAGGGGCTCTTAATTGGCCCTTTGGCTTCTTCAGAAGTTTAAGAATCCCTAAGTCTTTGCATATCCTCTGCACTGGAAGCTCTCCTGGCTGCCGTTTGATCTGGGTTTTCATTTCCATGGGACTTTGTTTTTCTCACTGCAGCCTTGGTTCTTTTGATTGCAATCTGGTTCTCTGTTGACAGAGATTTCTTTTTGCAAGGCATACTGCTCGTGTATGCGATAGGCAACAATAAACTAGAAAAGAACTCAAAATTGATCGCTGCATTTAAGTATTCCATGATTATTTAATCATACCTTTTAAAAGTTCAACGATAATTCTTCTGCCACCACTTAATAAAACAATTTGATGTACATAGGTCCTTACTTTCTGTACAAACAATTATTTTTATTTCATTGGTGACTTTTACTGGATTTCACAATTAGTTTTGATTATTACCAAATTTATTTCCAATTTATAAAAATTGTTATCATACAAAAAAATTGTCTCAAAAAAATTGCAGTATTGAAAACTTGGGAATCCAAAATTTCTGTAACATGAACTATTGAAAGTTACAGGGTTGTGCCCCTTTAATTGAAAAAGTGTGACACACTGACATTTGCATTTATTATATAAAAGATGAGATATTTAAAAGTTGTGTCCCTTTAACTGAAAAATGTCACACATTGACTCACTTAGATTTGCATTTATTTTATATTCATATATATATATATATATATATATATATATATATATGATGAGACAAAGTGGAAAAGCTTGTAAACAATGCATTCACTTTGTCTCATCATCTCCACTTTTGTTTTGGATACTATTATACATCCTACACACACACAATACCCATTTTTGACCAGTGTGTATTATGTCTACTGGCCTGCACGCTGAAGAAAACTTAAAGAAAATGTACCTTCTGACAGGTTATGTATGAACATGCATCCCCCTTTGTAGGAGAAACCACTGTTTTCTTTAAGTTTTCTCAAGTGAACAGACCAATAGACATAAATGCATACTGTTTAAAAATGTGTATCCTCAAAAATAACATTTAAAGTAATAAAAGTGTGGGATTGAAAATAAATTCTTTTATTATATATTATTATTATTGTTTCATTCAACTAAATCTCTGCTTTCTATCAACTCTCATAGTGTATTTTTACAGCTGTGCATCAGCAACACAGGAGCTAACTCTTTATTTCCAATCCATGTTACTGATCCATGAATGAAAACCTGGGAGTTGCAATATGACAATTGAAATTAAAGAAATGACTTAAAAAAATGATAATAAAAATATGACAACATTTTTGAAGAACTTTTAAAATATAAAATAATTAGCAAAAAGCATGTGATACTTAGTCTACTTCCAAATGAGTTTTCTATTCTTTCAAAAGTTTTTGGGAGATTATTGAAATTATTCTTAAGAGAATGATACAGACAGCCTAAAATCTTAGAATGATAATTAGCTTGTGTCAGATATAATTTCCATTTTCAGGGGCTAATTTTAATGACAAATGTATCATCTTAGCTACTAATCATTCATGGCAGTTAAGAACAAATTTGGAGTACAGAGCTTAATTTTTGCATGGCCATGGCAGCATACACAGTGAATTAAAGGAAAAATGTTTTTCTCTATGACAACACAGGGCCACAGACAGCAAGAATAGCTCAGGAAAAATTTTTGAATCCACTTGGTCTGGTCTGTTCTACCCAGTCCATCATATTCACCAACCTCTTATTACCTTTTTCAATCACTGCAAAATGTTTTAATGGGGAAAACGCAATCTAACAAGAAATAAAATCAAAAGTTCATTGAAAGATTTTTCATATTAAAACCTGCAAAATGCCTCAAAATGTATCAAAGAGTTGTCTGATAAATGACAAATCATTGTAAATAATAGTGAATATATAGTTCAATAAAATGCAATTGTACTTTATTTTTTGAAGAATTAATTTGATGAACAAAAACAAATTATTCATCATGATTCAACCTAATAATTCTTCTAAAAAAATTTTTTCTTCTTTTGCTTTAAATGTGTTATTCTTTATCATTTGTAAAACATCAATAATCTTGTGTCTTTTACATTAGTGTGTCCTCAACAAATTACGTGATGGAGACATAGATAGTCTACTTGAATTAGATCAGCTAAAAATGGCTCAGGACTGCAAGGATGCCTTTGTTGGATTCCGTACGTAATTTTACTCTATTACTTTAAATTTATATTTCATGACTATTTTGAAATTACAGGAAATTTTATCTGTAAACATTATTTTAAATGACACAGGAAAAATACAAGACTATACTTTGAATAAAATATTAAGTTTTGAAATAATTTTAAATATGCTTTCTCATATGGTATATGCAACATTTTTTTTTGCTTGTGTAGGGAGAACAATTTACAAAGAATTTACATGGCAAACTGACTGCCACCAATCTAATTTTTAAAATGCATAGGAGAACAGATATAGTTTATTCTCCTCATTAATTTCAATTCTCTGGCTCCCTTTCCTGAACCCACCTGTCCAGCAAAAAAACACAAACCAAATCACCTTCTCATTTTAACCTTCTGAGAGATAGATAAAAATTATTTCCCAATTTGTTTTTGTCAATGAACACATATTTGTTTACCAAAATTCTCAACAAAGAGACATGCTGTTTTCTATTCTTCAGCCAGTTACAGTCTTAGTGAAAATATAAACCAGATCACCTGTTTGTTATGACAGATCAATTTTCATAATCTTAATTCTCGCACCAGGTTCATTCTGTTTTTATTTCTCAATTCGTTTTCACTAACGAAAGTATAATTCCCATCTGCTTCTCTTCTTGCTAATGACATCTGTTTTTCTAATTTCCCAAGAAGCCATTTCCTAATTTTCTTTACCCACATGCCAGATTATCAAAAGATAAAAAAAAGTAAACTCTTGGTGCATCAGTCCAATTCATAAAAGTGAGGTAACCCAGATGACCCCAACACTTCCACATTACCAGTGAAAATGTCTTCAATTCTCTCTTTTTATCCCTCAATCTTCCAGTTTATATTTCATCTTGGGCTTAACCCTTTTTCTGCTTAAAATTAATCAGTATCATATTTGAACTAAATAAATTAGTTATTTAACATTTCAGAAGCATTTTATTCATTTTCTATAAAGTGTGTCATTTCATGTATGACAACCTAATATATAACATGCCTAATCTAGCTTCAAAGTATTAATTAAATCACAGGTCAGTGAAAATTAACATCATTCACTTACAAAATTCATCTTTTATTAATCTTAGGTTAGTTTCTTTTTCAGCTTATTGACACATTTTATAACAATTTTCTAAGTTGTATACATTACAACAATTTAAGTAGCATTAAGAATAAAAAAAGTAACCTCCAAATATCTAAAATAGGAATAGAACAGTGGCTTCCAACAAGACTTAAACATATTTCAGGAGCATGTTTTTCATGGACAATGCCTCAACCAATTCGACCATTGAAGAGTGTGGCTAGCAGTGGGCATAAATCTATAATCATGATTCCTGTTAGACACTACTTATTTATTCCTATTTCATGCTACTTAAAAGTCAAAAGGTATTTGACATACGATGTTATATAACAAGCAACAGCAGGATGAATAAGATTGTTAAAATTAGAGCACTCCAGAACACTTAACTTCCTCTTAAGAATTCTCAGTGTCCCCAATGGAGTGTTGCCACCTACATTGAGAATCACTGACTTAAAGCCTCTCATATTTTTTCTTTTCTGCTATATCTTATGATTTTCATTGTTTAGAAATTCCTTGCAATTTTAATGGAGCTTTTATTTTGTTTGCTAAGTTAGATGTATTTTTCAAACAAGATCAAAGAAATTTAATAAGTTGCATATATCACACTTCTCAGGCAAAAGAGATTCAGCTAATAACCCTGTAACCTTAAAACTGCTTATCTATTTGTGCCATTCAAAAAAAAATATGATCTGTAATATCACTTTTTTTTTTTTTTAAGGGTTTAAAATAATAATTACAGTAAATATATATTATTTTCTATTAAAAACGAAATTTCAAAATCATTTTGATTAAATTTGTAATTTTTCACAGGTGAAGAACCCATTACATTCCTACCAACCTACAGAATGGAGCGAGGAGCTAAAGGAAAATTGGTTTACAACTGGCGAAAAGTAAAAAAGACCACTGGAGTAAGTTGATACCTTCAAGATGTAACCAAATTTCTCACAAGTTTTCAGATGACTGATAAAACCATAGCTGCTAAAAATTTAAATTCAAGTAAAAATTATTTGTGTTCTTTAATGAGATAGAGAATTTCAATGTGTTCCTTGTCAATTGAAAACCTCACAAAGTGTTTCTTATGAATGAAGAACCTTCCAAGGTGTTGAGAACCACTCAGGGTGTTCCTTATCAATCAAGAAACCACTCGGGGTGTCCCTTGTCAATCGAGAAACCTCTCGAGGTGTCCCTTGTCAATCGAGAAACCTCTTGGTGTGTCCTTTATCAATCGAGAAACCTCTCGGATTTGTTGTAAAATTTGATCATTATTAAAACAATATCAAGATTTTATTAAAATGAGTGACTTTAATTTTATGCAATCAGTCAGTAATTTTTACCATAAGTAAGAGAGTCTTCTATTGTTTCTCCACTTGATTCTAGCATGTTCAAGTTACTTTCTCACCTCTTTTGCAAAAGCTTGATATTACCTTTCCTTTACACACACACACACATATATATATATATATATATATCTTATTACTATCCTTTCTCACCTCTTTTGCAAAAGCTTGATATTACCTTTCCTTTACACACACACACATATATATATATATATATCTTATTACTATCCTTATTATATTTAGTGAATACATATTGTAATAAAATAAGCATATCCTATATCCCCTCTTTCTTGTAACCATCCACTATGATAAACGTATTCAGCACTAAAGATGAGTTAGTCAAATAAAGTTTCATCAGCTTCTACTTAGATTTGTTACTACATTACACATACGTTTGAGTAGTCATCTGTTTTTTTTTTTCTTTTGTTTTCACGGAATAATTGATATCTACTGACCTGGGCTTTTTCAGAGTTTTTGATAAAGAAAATGTGGCTTTTTCAGCATGTTCGAACCTGCATTCTCCTTATATAGGGGAAAGCACCATATAGCCAGACCTAATTTTAATCTGCTCATTTACAAGATATATATATATTTATTAATGTAATTAGGCAGCAGTTGTTCATTTTAAATTAAATTGTGTGGTGCATTCAACAGATAAGACTTCCTGTGTTTTGGATTTATTCTATCCCATTTAAAATATAATGACACAGTAAATGTATATTTTATGATTTTCTTCACGTTATTTTACATAAGTTCTTATTATTTATAACAATCATAAATTCCCCCCCCCCCCAACCACCAACTCTGCTGATGACTCACATGAGTTCAGACATTGCAATTATATTGCTTTTGGAAATTTTGTTCATATACAGCAGCCACAATTTAGATTAAAAGATGGTCA
Source organism: Acanthosepion lycidas (assembly GCA_963932145.1). Classification (NCBI taxonomy): domain Eukaryota; kingdom Metazoa; phylum Mollusca; class Cephalopoda; order Sepiida; family Sepiidae; genus Acanthosepion; species Acanthosepion lycidas. The sequence continues at coordinate 28,741,315 of OZ010597.1, forward strand.
AACTTGATATACCTAAAATATCTATATTTTTCAATAGAGCATACACACACATATGAATTGGCTATTGATGAGGAAAAAATGTATATTTATTATTAATATGTATATTTTAATTTTTATTGCTTTTTTTGGTAATAAATAAATATAAGCAGAGCATCTACTCAAATATAGGTATCCAATAAAAATAACATTTAAGGAATAAATTAAAATATGATAGATTAATAAATGAAAATTTAATTCTTAATATATATATATATATATATATATATATATATATATATGTGTGTGTGTGTGTGAATGACTGTCATATTTTACACAAATTAAAATAATTTTCTCCCGTTTTTGTCGTTTTAACACTCAGCTGAACAACCTTGAATGCTCCACAGGGGACAGTATACCCTACTTTGTGTCCAGTTACATTATGGACGGGTACTGAAAACCTCTCTGACCAATGAAATTACCAAACATCAATTTTTTATTTTTATTTTGAAGTACTTCTTGGTCAAATCAAAAAGTCTTCAATACTCTTTTGTTGTGTGCAATATTATCATCTGCAATTCCTAGAAGACTATCATTGTATCATTGCAAATTTTGTTTGGTATATTAACTAATGACTTTTTCTTTTCTGCTTAACACCAATTTCTATAGAAAATGGCTCTTCTCTTCCCCTCTAAATTGCATGCTAATGTAATCTGTACAATAGATAAACCAGAATGTTTTACTAGCCACAAAAATAATGAAAAGAATGAGTTCATTAGTCTGAACAATGCTTGAAGTATAAGACAAGACATGATATTGTTTCCGCTTGTCATTTTCCATTTGTGAATTATTGTTTTCCTATTTAATTTCAGGATCGAATCAATGTGCCTTCCTGGTGTGATAGAGTTATGTGGAGATCTTACCCCGGAACTTTTATTGAGAATATAGCTTATGGTATGTTGACATTTCACTTTTGTATTTTCTTGTTTTAATATAACTTTTGTCAGTAGAATAGTCACCCCTACTATCCACAAGGGATATATTCCCAGACCCTCACAGACACTCTATCAGCCCTAAACAAAAAACTGAAAAGAGCCAGTTTTATTCCTTCATCAACTTTTCTTAATGACCTAGTGGATTATATATACAGCTCACTAAAGGAGTAGTGACACTTGGTCTGAAGATTGCATGGTGAAGCATGAAGCTGACAGACACTATACAGTGTTTATTCCTATGTCCACACGGTCTATATCTACAAATGCTCTATCTCTAATACTGAGCACTTTTCCTTTATAAATATTTTCTTTATGAATATTGCAAATTTCAAATACGCGCGCACATACAAATACAGTTTAAAATTTGGTATATTTATAGGAGGATAGTGCTCAGTATTGGAGATACACAAATTCTTTGTCTTCAATATTAAGCACTCTTCCTTTTATAAATATAGCAAATTTTAAACACACACACACACATATATATATATATATATATATATATATATTGCTGTATTTATAAGGAAGAGTGCTCAATATCAGAATATTTGTAAATATAGACATAAGAATCATCACTATATGGTGAATGTCAGTTTCATACCTCAAGGAATCTTCAGACTTGAAATATTAGGTTGGTGCAAAAATAATGACGTAATAATGTTGTTTTTTGACGTATTTTTTAACGTCAAAAAACTACATTATTACGTCATTATTTTTGCACCAACCTAATATATATATATATGTAAGTTTGAATGAAAGGAGAGGAAAAAAATGGAATGTCACTTACCTCATGGTAGGAGAGAAGAAGAGGTGGTGACTTCTTTTATAGAAAGATATTGTGGGAAGAGACAAATTATGGGAAGGAAGAAAAGCTATAAAGTTCAACCAAAAATACAAGTGGGCAATTTTCTTGTTTGCATTGTAGAAGAAAGTTTGCAAGAGAGGAAGAAGGAGATTTAAGAGAAGGATGAGAGATCCTAGGAGAATTTTTTTTTTTTTCAACCACACACACACACACACACACACACACACATATATATATAAATAATTCATGAATTATTGATTTTTTGGGTGGTGGTTAACCATGGAAAGTGAAACTGTAAGGGGAGATAACTACAATAATTTCTTGAAAACAAAAATAAAAGAAAGAAAAAATGAAATTAAAGAAAAAGAAATTTGAATGATAAGCCTCTATTTTACTATTACAATTTTAATGCTTCTTATTTGCTTATTAAACCAGTTTAAACATTCCCAATTTCTATGCTTTCAATCTAAGATTGAATTGTCATGCAATTTCAAATCTATCAAATATGTTTATTAACTGTTATGTTTGAAAGATTCTCTAGGAGTTGAAGTAATTATGACTACTATCAAATAGAAATGCATTTTCTCCTGCTTGGAAAGATAGCCACATGATTCTGGTTCCTTTTGTTGGTAATGATTTCAAGCTAAATTTTCGAAAGAATTTTTGTTTATCATTTAAGGTTAGGTTATGGCTTATTCTGGGCTTTTGTTTTGCTATTCAAATAGAATGTATACTTTAAGAATGTGATTTAGTTGTTCTTCTGGACTTCCTGGTTGAAGCAATGTTTTTGAATAGTTATCATTAGTTAATCATAATGAAGAAAAAGATTGCAGCAACCCTTTGATATAATACTCATATGTAAAGTATTTAAGATTTAACAGACCTTATCACAGGGTTGAGATTTGACTAGGGTTTATAACATTCTTTACTTTTTTCCCAGTTAAATAACGAGATTTAATATAGACCTCCATTTCCATGAGTTGTACTGACTTGGCTTGAAGTAAAGAACACCATGTCCACCCCTGGATCAAATTTTGAAAAAATATGCAGGCTTTTCTTTTCTAATCATTTTTTTAAAATTATGCTTAAAATAAGTTTTATTTATGTTAACATGCATCTTCATGATAGATTTTAAGTAAGAAACATTGAATCACAATATCAAAGCTGTTAAGTAAATATTATATGTTATTTATAATCTAGTTATTTTATATTGCATAAGAAAATCGTTTTTATTTTCATTTTTTTTAAATGCTTACTTTCAGATTACTGATAAAAAAAATGATTACTTTAAAATTTGATGGGCATCTGCCATTAATACTGTTATGTAGTGGTTTCACATTGGAAGCTTGTATTTGTACTAAGTCGGTCCTAAAATAGGTTCGATGTACAAAACGTTATGAACTTGATATAATAGGTAATGACGCAGTAATCTAGTTGTGGTGGCTCATACTTTAATATCCCACTAATAGTCGTCCGACATCGACTGACTGACCAGCTCACTGACTTGTTACTCTTACTACTCCTACTTATTATAGGTGGGAGAGTCTATTAACTATAGGATAGGTGTGTTCCACTATAACAAATACACACCTCTTTTCTTATTAGCCTGTTAATTCAAAAGTTTACTATAATGAAAAAAAATTGATTCCAAACAATTTTTTTCCTTTTCAGGATGTGCGGATGAGATTGTGAGCAGTGACCACCGACCATTGTTCAGTTCATTCAATGTTGGGATTGCTTCCCAGTTCATCACTAACAGAGAATCTCTGGTTGATCAAACATCTGTTCGTATTATCTTTGACATTGTCCAAGCAGAGGTCAGTCTACATTTTTGATATTTGCAAATTACTTCTATCACAATTTTTTAACCTTTCATTTTTTTTAAATCAGTAGTATAAAGTAGAAATAAAAAAAATAGCTGTAGTAGGATTAGGTAATAGTAACACCATATGGAAATATACACTTTCTTTTTCACTAAGAGAGAAAACTCTCTCTCTCTCTCTCTCACACACACACACACACTTCCTTCTTTTCCTTCCTTCTATTGTTCCTATCCTTGGTAACTGACAGGACCTGGACATAACTTATGTGGGTCAGTGAGCATCATAAAAAAAATCAACCAATGACAACACGTCCTACCAAAAATTAAATGGAAAACACAAATGTGTCAGGCCCAATACTGTCTTTATTTATATTGTCCTTTTATAGATATACTCTGTTTGAAATTTTATCACTTTATAAAATCCATTACCTTAGAAAAATTTGGCCAATTGTATTTGTGAACATATTTTAGGAACATTTTAATCTGCAATTTTCTGATGATAATCTAATCAAAATAAGAAATTTGACTTCATTTTTTTTTTTTTTTTTTTTTTTTTTATGCAAGTTTTATTTTTCTGCTTTTTCTGTTTTCAGATTCGTACATGCTCCTGCCAATATTTTGTCTTGGAATTCTACTCTAATTGTCTTCCAAGTAAGTTTTTTGTTTCTTACAGTGAGGTTTATCATGTACAAGGCCCAGGGGCCACTCCAGGTAGAAGTTTAGGAAGTAGAAGGGAAAGATAGTGGTTAACTGTAGACTTGAACAGGTTAAGATTGTAGTGATCAGGAAACATCCTCTTGGGAATCAGTTCCACAGAACAGTGGTTCGCAGGTAGAAGCTGTAGCATATCAGTAAAACTACTACTACTAAGAATAATAATTAATCTTATTGATAATTAGCATTTACAAATAATTATAGTATAAATTTTATAAATAGGAACTGACTTCACATTTTGTGAAGACTGCCAAATGCAGTATTTAAGCAATTTTTTCTTGAGAAGAATTTAAATATAATAATACTATGTGGAAAAAAAATTTTTTTTTTTAAACACTTGAAATTGTTTCTTATGTGAGTGTGTTGGAAGAGAACAACCTACTTATATTACTAGTAGCAATGTAGATTTCTTGATTTTTATAACAATTCTTAACATAAAAAAATAATTCTTAAGGTTTTATCTTTTAAAAATTATGTTTAAACAATGTAATTATCATAATGTGTATTTAAACTAAAAAAAAAAAGATTACAAGTCCCATAATTGTTTATTGCATTTTTTAGATGTTGTAAGCAGTAGCCCTAACAAAGCCTTCTATGCTGAAATTGCTGGTCTATGTTGCCCTCAGTGGACAAAGGATTGTTTACCTGAGGTAAGTAGAAAGTAATTTACTATCTCTGTTGTATTAATGTATTATTGCATTACAACAATATAAATAGGATTTCTAAAGAATGTTTGAATTGTATATAAATGTTTAAAATAAGCCAAAGAGTTTCAACAACATGTCTTCCATGGTTTTTGATCTTTTCTTTTACAATTTAACAATCCACAACATTCAAGCATACGGAAGTAATATACAGAGACAGATGTGTGCATCAAGCAGATATAAGTTTGTTAAATTTGATCATGACAGATGTGTTCTAGTTTCAACTATCTCTTTCAAATTAGTTCTCTTGGCTAACAAAAGAGCAGTAATGTTTTTTATTCTTGTGCACAGTTCAGCTTCATCAACTTTTGGATAGCACTGTATGTTTGTGTGTGTGTGTAAAATATATATATATATATATATATATATAATAAAATATAGTTTTAAGGTATGCTATATTTATGGGTTAAAGTGCTCAATATCAGGGATAGAGCGTATGTAAATATAAAAGTGGACATTGAAGTCAACACCGGAGATGACAGTCTCTTTTATGCTAAAGGTAATCAGCATTCCTGACAATTGCATATAAGCATGAAACAAACTATTGCCACTGGGTGTTGACCAATGTCCATTTTTATATATATATATATATATATATATATATATATGTATGTATATATAAATAAAAAGAAAGAACTGTAAGATATATAATCCGGTGTTCTTATAGATATTTTTATTTTTACAAAATAGTGCTCAATGTAAATTTACAGAGCATTAATATTATAAATTGATTTATTTAAAATATTTTTTTTTCGCTACACAGTTCTAACCATGTTTCAAAAATGGAAGCTAAAAGCTACAAATTTAATTTTGTAATTAAATTAAAGACATTAGTTCCATTTCATCTTCAAGCGAATTTTTGAAATGGAACTAATGTCTTTAATTTAATTACAAAATTAAATTTGTAGCTTTTAGCTTCCATTTTTGAAATATGGTTAGAACTGTGTAGCGAAAAAAAAACATTTTAAATAAATCAATATATATATATATATATATATATATATATATATATATATACACAGATTTTTTAAAAAATACTCTTCATTGATATTAATTAGACAACTCAACATGGAGGATAGAAGCAATTCATACATTTATAAATATATAACAGCCTGACAATCCCTGACCAGAAGGGTGAGACATAAGTTATTAAACTATTTATATTTTAGAATATTTGGTTATATAAAATTGTCAAGAAAGGTTATATTTTTATAAATATGAATTGTTTGTGTCCTCCATGTTTAATGGTCTAGTTAATGTCAATGAATGCTAATTTTTTTTAAATGTGTATGTATGAAATTGGACACTGATGTTGGCCTCAGTGTTCAATTTTACATAGGCTCTACCTCAGATATTGAGCACTCCCCACCATAAATATAATGTATCTTAAGACTATATATATATATATATATATATATATATATATATATACACACACACACACACACACATAGAGAATACAAGGTTTTAACATATGTGTGTGTGTGTATGTATGCATGTGCTGCTTTTAATTTGACACTTCAGTTGAGACATATATATATGTATCTCAGTTGAAATGCTAGCAGGCAGCATTGTACAAGATATTTTTGTCCTTTCCCCACTCTTAGAAATGGACTTGACTAGATCACATATTTGTCACGTAATAGGTAAAGAGGTAGTGTAGCTGAGACATTTATGAAATGTAGACAGGATTTAACACAGTTTGGCCACAGGATGATTGTTTAAGTCACTCTGTCTCTGAGGTGGCAACTGTTTTAATTTTTTCTCTGGTGATAGTAACAAGGCTATACCAGGAATATGTGAATTCTGGACAAACACCACCGTATATCAGAATACACCGACTGCCCCCCCCCCTGCAGAGGGTAAAAGTCCCTCAATGGGGTCACCTGTTGCCCGTGGGTGGCGACCCGTAATGTCTGGGGACGGGATCCTGGTGGTTGAGCAGGTTGTACAATAGTCTTATGTACAATAGATCACATAATAAGACTAGAAACAGCCATAAGAGAAGCCAATTTAAACAAACAACATCTAATAGCCATATTCTTTGATATAGAAAAAGCATTTGATCAAACCTGGAAACATGGTATAATGAAAGATCTGCATAAACTAGGACGAAGAGGTCGACTACCAAACTTTGTAAAAGGATTTTTAACAGATAGACTCTTCCAAGTACAAATAAATGCTACACTATCTGATTATCAAAAGCAGGAAGAGGGAGTACCACAGGGAAGTGTACTCTCCCCTACACTTTTCAAAATAAAAATAAATGACATAATAAAAAACATCAAACCAGGAATACACTGTAGCCTTTACGTTGATGATTTTACAATATATTACAGATCGAGAAACCTCAACACAGCAGAAAGACAACTTCAACAATGCTTACATCAAATAAACAAATGGACACTTGAAAACGGTTTTAAAATATCAAAAACAAAAACAAAATCTGTACACTTCTGCCAACTGAAAAAATTACATAATAATCCAACTCTAAAACTAGAAAATGAAGAAATACCAGTAGTTCAGCAATACAAATTTCTAGGAATGATCTTTGACAGCAAACTGACCTTTAGACCACATATCAATTACCTAAAAACAAAATGTTTTAAAGCTCTCCAACTACTGCGAACAGTAGCCCACACAGAATGGGGAGCTAGCAAAGAAACCCTTCTTAAACTTTATAGAACGTTGATCCGCTCCAAACTGGACTATGGCAGCATGGTCTACCAATCAACTAGAAAGTCCTATCTAAAAACAATAAACACAATACACCATGAAGGCCTTCGGATAGTTCTAGGAGCCTATCCCACCTCACCTATAGAGAGTCTACATGTAGAGGCAAATGAACCCCCATTACAAATAAGAAAGGAAAAACTAGCAACTCAATACTATCTAAAACTCTCTTCCTGTCCTTCTAACCCCACACACGACTGTGTACTTACACCAAATCACAAAGAGAAATTTAATCTTAACACAAATAAAATCAAAACATTAGGACTCCGAATGAAAGGAATCATCCAAGAAAATAATATACAGTCTAATCAAATACTTAAAACCAACCAATCAAACATACCACCATGGATAATCAAAAATCCAAACATAATAATAAGTTTAAACAAATTATCAAAATCAAAAACATACCCCACAACATACATTGAAAAATTCTCAAAAATAAAAGAAAAATATCAAAACTATGAAAGCATTTACACGGACGGCTCAAAAGACGAAGAAAAAACAGGCAGCGCAGCAATAACAAAAAAAAACAATTATCAAAAAATGCTTGCGAAATGAAGCATCAATTTTCAGTGCAGAAGCTTACGCAATAAAACTAGCAGTAAAATTCATATCAAAAAACAAAGGAGAAAACTATATTATTTTCTCAGATTCATTATCTGTATTAACATCCCTAAAAGGGAAAAAACTGGAAAATCCATTAATACAAAGTCTCCTATATAAACTACATTCAATGGAAAAAAGCAAAAATATCATCTTCTGCTGGATTCCTAGCCATGTTGGCATCCAAGGAGGAGATAAGGCAGATACTGCTGCTAAATCATCTTTAAAAATGACAATAGATGAAAATCTTCAAATTCCATATACAGACTTAAAACCTAAAATAAACAAATATATAAGAAACAAATGGCAAAATTCATGGAAAAACCAAACTATTTCAAATTAAACCTAAAATAGGAAAATAATCTTGGAAATACTCGGAAAAAAACAAGTCGTCATAACCAGAATACATATAGGACACACATACTTAACCCATTCTTATATATAAAAAAAGACAAATCCACCAAAATGCAGATGTGGAAGCCTAATCACAATAAAACATATCCTATTGGAATGCAAAATCATAGTTAAAATAAGACAAAAATATCTCAATGGAAAAGGTTCAAAAGAAATTTTCAAAAATACAGACACAGATAAAATATACAACTTTCTCAAAGAAATCAAGATCCTCAATAAAATATAACCCTTTCAAATAGTGTATGTGTATATGTGTTTAAAGACATATATATGCATGCATGGATGTAGATATGAAAATATACAAACAGAAACAATCACAAGAAAAAACAATCCCAAAAAATACAGTAGATTATGAAACCCAACAGCCTTTCAACCTTTTATACAATATAACCATCTTAAATTCATAAATAAATAAGGCTTCGGCATAAAATGACCCAAATAGGAGTTGACATGCCGTTAAATCCAACAGCCAAACACCAGCAGTATGTGAAAACTGTCCCCAAAAGTGATGTAAGCAAGAACTGGACCACCAAAATCTGGCAAGGATGCTAGCTATGAAAATTACATCAAATCATATTCCATTTCAGCACTGAAGTTACTTGGGTGATTTTCCTTCCTTCATGGTCCTGTAAATGAGCTTAACTTTCTTGCACCAAAATTATGTTGCCTGTGTTAACCATGTAGAGTAATTGGCCATGGTTAGATTTAATTGGTAGAAACCAATAAACAATAACAAGAGAAGGCCAAAGAACAAGGTAAAAATAATATCAAACAAAAATATGAAAAGCAACAGTAAAATAAGGCAAAAAGTTTACAAACTAAGAATATGATTAACACAAAAGGAATACAAACAAGCGATCACTGCATTCTTACTTCAAGACAAGAAAGATCAGAACTAAGTCTGATGAGAGCAAAAAGTGGCCTATCTTATTGGCTAGGAAGAAATCCCAGTATGCATTTGTATGTTTTGTCTATAAATTTGGGGAAAGGGATGTTTTCGCAGTCATTCCTAATGTGGATTAGAATCAACAGAGACTATAGACCTCTCCTGCCTTGGTTTTTACATGGTAGAGTTGCTATCCCCAAGCCCAACCAGTTTTAAATTCAGAGTTGTCTTACTCCTAGTCTGAAGCCAACCAAAGCTACAGAGCCCCGTCTGTTTAACTATTAACTCCTAACTGGGATGGGAGATAAGAAATAGCATTCATAGTTTTTTTTTTAAGGATGTTTATGCCTAAAAATCAAATGCAACAGCCTCAGCTAGAATTTGAACTCAGCACTCCAGTCCTACTTTCCATGCCAATAGCTTACAGCCAAATCACACTGGAAAAAACGGTTTTTATTCAATCACTGGAGTTAAGCAGTTTTGAACCTGATCAGTATTTAAAAGGGTGAACACATGGGGACACCAGGTACTATGAGCAACTTCCTACAATTCAAAATATGTTTTGGCTTTAAATAACTCACAAAGCTGTAAAAAAAAAAAAAAAAAAAAAAAATCAATAAATGAATCTTTGCTGATAACTGTTACGCTATGAGCACATCCAGAAAGCTCAAAGAGTAAGCTATTAAAATACCTTTCATAAGGAGGAGTACAAATTACTCTTTGTAACCTCTAGGTAATTTACTGAATTTATATTATGAGCAAAGTACTGAAAAGTTCTCAGCCCAACAAAGAAATTCTTCCAAAAATATTGTGATGTTTGGTCAGATTTTAAGAAGTTGGGTCAAGAACTTTTCAGCATCCTTTTATATATTCATTAATTTATATTCACAATATCTATACAATGTACTATGAAAATGTTAACCTCTACTTTACTCCTATATCTACTCAAGTATTTGTTGTATCATTTTATATTTAATCGTTGCAGCAAATAAAAATTTTTATGTATTTCATAAAAATCCTATCTGTGATATCATGAATTAAATATATGTAAATTCAATTTCATTGTATGAAGGCAAAATAGTTCAGTTTAAAACTGTAAGACTATCCACATATTGATTATAATGGTGAAGTCTTGTGCAGAACCAACCATACTTTTTGGAAGAACTGGTAGCAGAGAAATGATACAAAGAGACTTTATGTTTTATTTTCACAGAGTTTAACCTCTCCAGAATAATGTGAAAGTGGCATATATTTAGACATGACCTTCCATGGTCTGAATTCAGTTTATCTTACCCTAGACTGATTGCCAGTCAAAGCAAATTAATCCAGTCTGATCTGCTATTTTTTCTATAACTGGAGGGAGATTGATTCCTGCATTTTTTTTTCTCTCCAAAGGTCTTTGTGCAAAGTGAATGCAACAAAATCAACCAGAATTTGAACTCTTCATGCTGATCCTACTTTCTACATTGAAAACAGTTATGCTACCTGTCTGCATGCACGCACACATATATACATACATAGGTATATTAATAATTTATAGTTCCTTGTTAATGTACTTAATCCAATATTTGTCCATTATTTGCATAGACTGAACACTGTACAGTGAGGAAAAAAAACTTACAATGAAAATTCAGCTTTGTCAGGCTACAAACTTATTGATCCACCCACTGGGTAAGATAAATTGTGTAAAGTATCAAATAGTGGTTTTTCGAGTTTTTGTGTCACAAAAGGTTTTAGAAAAGGTTGTAATATATCACTATACAAATTGATGATCATTCATAGGATACAGATGCAAAGAGCACAAAAATTTTTTTTTTTTTTTTGTAATTTCATGCAGGATTGTATTTGCAGGGCTTTGAAAGTAATCTACTACAATTCTTTATTCTTTTATATAGGAAATCTCCTCTTATATGTGTGTATGTGTGTTTTGAACAATAAAAAAATATTAAAAAAATTAAAATCTTCAGACACACTGGGTTGTATATTAATATTCTTTCGTTTTTATTATTTCATTTAGATTCCTCAACTAGTTTTGGCCAACATCATCAGGAGAAAAAAAAAATTTCTGCTTGTTAGTAGCAGTGAACTCCAGAAATGAATGACTTGGAGAAAATGAACTTTATCTGTAGTTTTCATTTGTTTTTATTTGTATATATATATATATATATATATATATATAATTATTTATAAGTGACACTGATATCTATTTATTTTCAGCAGGGACTGGCTTTTGAAAGTGTTCCATAATGGGTTATGGTCTGTTAACAAAATGTCTCTTTTTTTTATTTGATGTTTAAACTGTCAGACTGCCAATAGACCAGTTTTCTGTCAAAAGTCGAATATTTTCTATGAGCTTGTGATAACTTTTTAGAAAAAATCCAGATGACATAGGTTAGTCATTTATCATTTGGTGCCTGACTATTCTTATAGCATAATTTGAACTTAAAATGCAAGTCTGTTTCTTGTTTTAATAATTGTACAGGCTGCATCTGAAATACCACCCACATATCATCTTGCCAATTTCTTATTATGTCGGAGGTATTTCTGCCGGATCATGTACAATTGTAGTTTTTGGCACTCCTGAAATTCCTACCAAATGTCACTGAGTAGGACCAAACTGACAAGTTTTAATTTTGTCAAGCAAAGAAATTTTTTCACTCAATGTTATGTCATTTCTTTAACAACTTATGGGTAGAAATATGAAAAATAAAATAAATTTCAAATTAAATATCCTTGAGTATTTCCGATTTCTCTGTATTTTAAATACTTCGAGGAGCTGCATTCGCTGGTTCCGAGACTTCATGAATTCAAGCGTCCTATGAGGCTGGCATCCTGCTCTCACCCTTTCACTGTCAAAATTACTAAATGTAGCTGTCTCTTCTACTCCAATAGTTTCATGTCTCACACCTCTCGCCTGTGGAACTCCCTTCCCTATTCCAGTTTTCCTGAGAGCTATAATCTCCAACTATTCAAATGTAATGTCAATCGACATCTCCAGTTGCCTTGATCTATCCACTATCCTTCTCCTCATCCCTTCCTCTATCACTCCTATCTGATCTTGCTCCAAATTCCCGCCTTGCATGGGGTGAAACGCTTTAAAAAAAAAAAAAAAAACTTCCTCTCAGGAGAGACAAAAGCAATAGGGGTAATTCAAGGGAAGTAACTTAACTATAACAGCATAGTATATTTTTGATAGTTCAATTGTTCAGTTATTTCAGACGAGTCACAAGCTAATGATATTTGATTGTTGTTTTGAATACTAAAAAATGTTTGTTAATCAGATTTTAAATTAAATGTCAATTCAATAGTACTGCTGATTGGTCGAAATAATAATAATAATAATAATAATTAATAAACAAAAATTAAACAAATTAAATTTAAATTAAGCAATTAAAATATTAAAAATGAAATAATTAAAACAATAAACAAATTAATGATTATTACATGTGTTCAAATTGGCTCTCATAAAAGTTGCTCTATTGTGCAACTGTTCATAATGACCAGTATGTTTAATAACTAATGTATGTGCCATATTTTCCAGCTATATATTTAATCTTGTTATATTAAGTACATGGTAGCAAGAGAAAAGAATAACGAGGATTAGAGTGAAACAACATTTATTGTTGGTAGAGAGTACAAGAATAGCAATTGTGTGTACACATATTGTTGGGAGTTGAACCATTTCTTGCGCAGACAAGGCCAAGGTCACAGGATTCTGTTGGTGCATGTTGGTTGATGGAGGTTATGGTTGTAGGTCATCTTGTTGGTTGGTTGATCTGTTGTGCTGAAACAGGGTGACGTCAGATTGGCGTGGTCTTGGTAGCCCTGTTCTGTGAATGGAGGTCGCTGGTGTCAACTGTGAAGGGAATACCTTGTAAACAAGTTGAGGTAGGCTGAGGTGATGGGTGGTGTTGGGAAGCCAGTTCTGTGGAATGGTGGTCACTGCATCGACTGTAAACGAGTTGAGGTACAGCTGTTCTGTGGAGCTATTGTTGCCGGAGTCAACTGAGAAGGGAATGCCTTGTAAACGAGATGAGGTAGGCCAAGGTGACAGCGTGGGTTGGTATCAATGAAGGCTTGTAGCTGGGAAGAATTGAGGTTGAGATGTTTCAAGTTGAAGCTGGATAGCTCTGCTGGATGAGATGTTTTGAGTCAAAACTGGATAGCCGAGGTGGTAGGTCAAGCCAGGAAGTGGTTATGGTCATTTGAGTGGTGGTGGTGGTGGTGAAGACAGTGGTGGTAGTAGTGCTCTGCATGGTGGTGGTGGCCGTGCTGAACCGCAACTGTGTCCTGGTCATCTTCAGAGCTTGCTTTTAAGTGGATCTGGTGGTCCTCAGGCACGTCTCTTTTACTGGTGAGAACATTTGTGATTGGCCACTGACAGATTTCACTTTGTAGACCAGAGGTAGTGCATGGAACCTAATGTGCAGAAAACGACTTTTGTTATTTTATTTTCAGAATTATTTTTCTTTTGTTATTTCTTTTGTTATTTCATTTTCTGCCTTTAAGGTGTTCACATCTGGCCAGAATGAATCAGAATGTGATCTAATTGCAACAGAGTGTAACGGTCTCTAAATTAAAAAAAACATACTGGAAACTTTTGCATACACGTGTGTGGGTAGAATTATTTTTCTTTTTTATGGCAAACATTTATGATTTCTGTATTATTTATTTTAATTTTCAGGGTAAGGATTTTTTTTTTTTTTCAATGCTGAAAAATTTCTTAACGAATGTTTTAAACATTAATTATTTATTTTACATGAATAATTGGTTTCATTTCTATGATTTCCAATATTTTTCCTGAAATTCTTAATTCTTTTTCTAGATGCATCCAATATTCGGCGATCGAGATTATTTGGAAGAGCAGCATATTTTGATTGCTATTCGAACAAGGGATGGTGATCATGAATCCTATGGTGAGCTATCAAGTTTTACTTACTGTCCAAACTCATTACATATTAACATTTTGTCTTTCACATTTTTTTCACTTAATTTTTAGTAATAGTAGTAGCAGTAATTATGTCTTTGAATAGTAGTATTACTAATATTTATTTGTGCTAATAATAGTTAACTAACATTCATAGATGGAGTAATTATTAGTTGAACTATTCATAGGAAGAGTATTTATTAGTACAGGATGAGAATCCTTTATACAAAATTCTTGGGACTGGAAGTGCTTCAGTTTCTTTTCTTTTCTTTTTAATAAGAGCTCTTTAATTTGTATTTCAGTCAGTTATATGCCATGTGTGATACACACTTAGGCAATCATGTATTTTTCGATAGATGACTGACGAGGCAGATTATTTTCCCACAGGAGGTTGCCATTTCTTTCTGCGGTAGACAAGTTATCATCCAAAGTTATAGAACCTGGTCTGTTCTGCTATTTACTCATAGCTGGGCGGTGGAGAAGAAGAGGATTCATACCTTTCCCAAGGGTATTAGCATGTAAGTGAATGTAATGGATACAACTGAAATTCAAACTCGACTCTCTGATTCCTCAATACAAGCCACTATCCATTACTCCACCATGCCTCCCCTTGTATATAGCAACTATAATATACTGCAGTTTGGGAATGGAACCCAAGCATAAACACAATGTCACTTTACATTTCATAACACAGCTTCCACTTGACGATTATGTCTAGCATGAAACAGCCTGTCACCTCAGAGTTTTGACTTCAATGTTCACTTTTATATTTATATTTACATACACTCTATCTCTGATATTGAGCACTTTATCCCATAAATATAGCACACCTTAAAACTATATTTCTTCATTCATATATATATATATATATATATATATATATATATCCTGAAGGTAGTTTTATATAAAATTTAATAAATTTTGTGTACCTACAGATATGGGTAATGATGTTAGTCCTGTAATACTCACACAGATTTTTAAGTGGTAAAATTAAGATTTCACATAATAATAATGTTCTGTACTTTCTGTACATGTAAAAAAAAACATGCTCACTACTTACAAAAAATATATAAATGCAGGACTTTTTGACATTTTGAATAATATTTTTACTAAGTCTGAAACAAATGAAGGATTGGTGCTGTGACAGTTACTAACAAAAAACTGGCACCTATGTAGCTGGGTTGAGGTACTCTCACCTAGGGCAGATGAGGTCACTTACAACAGCTGCCCATCACTTAGGAACTTTCCCAGTGTTTTCTGAAATTTTTCATTTCTGGCAAGTCATGTCAGTACCTGAAACACTTTAGGATTTTGGGGGTTTTTGGATTTGGGAATTTCAGGTAAAGGATACTCAACTTGATTTAATAATTAGTAGTCACAGAAGTAATTATTATTAATAGTGGTAGTAGTTTCTTGTTTTGATGTTCCGCAAAGTATAATCTTACCTGTTAAAACGTTTTATTTAATTAAAAACAACTGAATTAAAAATATTACATGTTATTCATGTAATATTTTTACATGGGAAG
The DNA here is from genome assembly GCA_963932145.1 of Acanthosepion lycidas. Lineage (NCBI taxonomy): Eukaryota > Metazoa > Mollusca > Cephalopoda > Sepiida > Sepiidae > Acanthosepion > Acanthosepion lycidas. Next base: position 28,757,420 of record OZ010597.1, read on the forward strand.
TGAAACAACTTAACTATGTGAATTAATGTATCAGGTTCTGCAGTAGCTGAATTTTTTTTTAATCATTTCAACCCAAGTGAAGCAAAAAGTCACTAAGACACATAGTGTGAGAAAATATGAGAAAAAGAAAAATATTATTAAGGAGAGAGAACAATAAAAGAACAGGAATTAAGAAGACAGAAGATAACGATTGACATTGCATTTAATCATTTCATCCCAAGTAAGGCAATAAATCTACAAAGGCACAAGGAGTTACTGAGTGTGAAAGAATATGAGAAAAAGAAAAACATTATTAAGGAGAGAGAACAATAAAAGAACAGGAATTAAGAAGACAGAAGATAACGATTGACATTGCATTTAATCATTTCATCCCAAGTAAGGCAATAAATCTACAAAGGCACAAGGAGTTACTGAGTGTGAAAGAATATGAGAAAAAGAAAAACATTATTAAGGAGAGAGAACAATAAAAGAACAGGAATTAAGAAGACAGAAGATAACGATTGACATTGCATTTAATCATTTCATCCCAAGTAAGGCAATAAATCTACAAAGGCACAAGGAGTTACTGAGTGTGAAAGAATATGAGAAAAAGAAAAACATTATTAAGGAGAGAGAACAATAAAAGAACAGGAATTAAGAAGACAGAAGATAACGATTGACATTGCATTTAATCATTTCATCCCAAGTAAGGCAATAAATCTACAAAGGCACAAGGAGTTACTGAGTGTGAAAGAATATGAGAAAAAGAAAAACATTATTAAGGAGAGAGAACAATAAAAGAACAGGAATTAAGAAGAGAGAAGATAACGATTGACATTGCATTTAATCATTTCATCCCAAGTAAGGCAATAAATCTACAAAGGCACAAGGAGTTACTGAGTGTGAAAGAATATGAGAAAAGGAAAAACATTATTAAGGAGAGAGAACAATAAAAGAACAGGAATTAAGAAGACAGAAGATAACGATTGACATTGCATTTAATCATTTCATCCCAAGTAAGGCAATAAATCTACAAAGGCGCAAGGAGTTACCGAGTGTGAAAGAATATGAGAAAAAGAAAAACATTATTAAGGAGAGAGAACAATAAAAGAACAGGAATTAAGAAGACAGAAGATAATAATTGACAATGAATTAACAAGAACAAGAAAATTTAAGAGAATTGCCTAAATAAGTTAAAATAATCTTTTTAATTAGATTTTCTTAAAAATGTACTGAATTAATTAAACAAAAAAATAGTAAGTTGGCTAAATAAATTTATCATTATTAATACAAACATTAAATAGTCCTGGGTATGATAATAAACTACATTCGGCAGCAAGGCCTTTAATCATGAGATTAGAGGTATTGAGGAGCACGGAATGACCTCTTAATTGCTGTTGTTCCAAGGTCCACCTTGACCTGGAGTGGTAGCACCTGTTAGGGTCCCAGCTATGGGCAAATAGTGAACCCTAAAACAAAACAAAAAAAAACACTATGGAAGTATAAAAATACAATTTTACAGTAAAAATACCTGCAATATATTTTTATATAAAAAAAATGACTAACAGTACATATTTATAATAAATTGACCGGTAATACATTTTATCTCCACTTGAAGGTATACAATTGTGTATTTAATTTATAGCTGGAGGGAGAAGAGATGGATTAATACCATTTCCAAGGGTATTTGCACAATTGTATACCTTCAAGTAGAGATAAAATATATTGCTGGTCAATTTATTATAAATTTGTAAGTAAGACTTGTATTACAAAAGCCTTATTATCTCAAAAAAAAAAAAATAAAATAAAATTGCATAAAAAGATTTAGACTTCGGCATTAAATAACCCATAGTAGTTGACATGCTGCTAAACAAAAACAACTGACATGAAAGAACTCTTTCATGACATTAATCCATATAATATCCTATGATTTCTTAAATCAAACTGTATTCCAAAATATCAACAAAACTATTACATAAAACACATGTCACCATCTGTAGTAATTATGTCTGTACAAACATCTATATGCACAGAAGCTGAGTATCATTTACAATGTTTACATTGTTTGGACTGTTGCCCTCATCTTTATTGCCATATTCACAATGTCCCCAAGGACACATGGGTTGGTTGAAGTAATCCAGTGACTTGACACAGAGAGTTGTAAGTTCAATACCTGGCCATTGGTGAGCAAAACTTGGAGAGTTAAGTTAATGGGATATCAAGAAAAGGCATGGCATGTGGAACTAGAACAATCTATCCTGGTGGACAAAATAAAGGGTTCAGCTCAAAATTCCAATGTATATCAACTGAAGTTCAGAGCATACAACAGCCGAAACGTTGTGAATATGACAATAAAGATGAGGACAAAAGTTCAAACAATATAAATACCTCATCTCAGATATATAGACAGATATCATCTACGATGTATTCAATTGTGAAAGCAGAATAACATATATCATATTTTTATTACTTCAAAGCTCCCAAGAAAATTAAATTTTAGCATTAAATGATCCATAAGTAGTTGATATACTGTTAATCAAATAATCAAATCAGTCATCAAACAAACATTAGAAAATTATGTAGTTTTATTGCAGAGTAGAAAATTCAAGTGGACTTAGCATAAGAAAAGAAACTTAAAAAAAATAGATGTCTGACTGAAAATATTTATACATAAATTTTATAGAGGTAAGAGAAGTTCTGTTACAACTTTTCTTTGTAGGATGGGTATTCAGCTAGTTGTAATAAAATGCAATAAAAACACAGTTATGCTTCAATTTCAGGCGAGTGTGTTGTAACACTGAAGGATATGTACTCCGTACAACCTGAACCCTTTGAATACATGTTAACTCACCTGGGAGATGAGACAGGGGTTATAAGGTAAGAATTACTTTTGGCTGTTTGTTTCTTACTCTATACTTATATATTATACAATAACAACAAAAAAACTACTTCTGATTCACTTATTATATATCTACCTTGTCTTTTAAATAATATTGATTAATAGAAACACAAACAAATTTAATAAGAGTAGATAGGTTTGCTTATCATCTTGTTCACCCTCCTCCCAGGTTTTTTGAACAGAATTATAGGTTCATCATGTGTTTTTTGTTTAAGATTGGATTTCCAGTTCCTTCTAAAAGTCTACTTCAGCTCTATACTCCTAACACTTACCCTTTCCTGTGCTCATATAACTCTGGACAGTAACTCTCTACCTTGAGTGGCTCTTAGGCCTTGTAGTGGGTGATTATTAGAAAAAAAATTTTTTTAATAGTAAATGTGAATCTTAATGTTTTCATAAAATTTTGATCAGCTTAATGGTTGCAGATAACTGGAGGTTTGAATACAACTTTTGTACTTGCATTTAAAATTAATATTTTGAATACAAGGTTGGCTTAATGTGTACTTTAATGTTTTTTCTTAGTATGTTAGGTTAATTTTATTTCATTAATAAAATTGAGAAGTTAACAAAGAAATGTGTTTTCTTCTCTGACAGCTGCTAACAGAAATGAATCATTTTGTCTTGCCTACAAAGCTTGTTTAAAGAAAACCTGGAGAAATGGTACTCTCAGGTATTGTTGAATACCAAAAGCCATGCATGAGTCATATCACTGTTGATGGACCGGAAAATCACCATCTAATCACCTATAAATTGTCATTTTTAAATCTGTTATCTTTTTAGGGGCAAAATGCATATCTATACTCCTGAAAGTGCTCCAAGACGGAGGTCTTCGAAGAAAGTTTATGGTAAGAAATTACCTTCTTTTTTTCTTTTTTTTTTTTTTGTCACTTTTTTATTTAAGTTATTGATTTTAAAATGGATAAAGGGAAGGATTTTTTTTCTTTACTCAATACATTACAGAAGAAAAATACCTCTTACAAATGTTTTTCTCTTGTTTTTATGTGCACAGACACACACACACACACACATTTACAAGTAATGCTTTTTAGCAGTTTAATCTTCTGTTTAAGTTTCTGAAGATTATGCAATTAATGAAGAAAGCTTGTAAACAAGGAATAGCTTATCAAAGGTTGTCTTAGACTTTAGTTTTGTTCATATATAAAAATACTGTTACATTAAGATAATTCTTCTGAATAGCTTACTTTATAGAGGTTGCAACAGAAATATCTCCCATATATACCTCCCACATAATGGTAAGACATTCATGGCAATGGTATTTTCATTTAGCTAATGTTTACCATTATGTGTGAGGTATTTCTGCTGCACAAGTCCAAAAACATTATGAAGAAAAAAAAATTATTAAATGAAGCTTTTGCAATATGGTAAAGTCAAAGTATTAACCACTGTCTGTGTCTTAAGTCTAAATATCTTAAAACTCCAGATAAAATATCCCAGGGCCAGCATTATATGAAGAATGTCAAAACATATGGTATGTAGATTTCATACACAGCTTGAATGTATTTTCATCTCTTACAGCCCCTCTCTGTTTCCTGACAACTTTGCTGAATGCATCTGTGAAGACTTTCCCCACCTTTTGTCTCTCTCTCTTCTTTCCTTACAGTATGCTGTATTAATCATCTCCCTGCCAGCAATGGTTACAGCCATTTTTAGTTATGCAAAATCTCTGTCACTTTAGCCTTTACATTTAAATTTAGCATTTTTTTTCTATTAAGAGAATAAAAATTCATGTTAAGTCCATAAATGGAAATATAATCAGAAAAAAAATATTTTAGTAAATAAAGAGCACATCAATATAATGGCCACTTATAACTTTACATAAATAAAGAATACAAGAGGTGGACCCGGGTTAAAGAAAGCAATCTTTCATATTGGCTGCTGTAAAAAAACTGAATTTGATTGTTGCTATTGTCACTGTATGGAGTGAGATCACTAAGTGGCCCTCATATGACCCATGTGACTTATTTCCACCAAAGAGAGATAATTGTATTCTGTTTCCCTACACAACTTAGGTATAAACTCCATTGAAATTATAACCTTGCTAATAAGGAAAATTAAAAAATTGCACAGTATATTTAATTAAAAATTTGTTTTAATTCAGGTTGTTTCAACTATTTTATTCTTCTTTTGAAATACATAAGCATAAATAATTTTTCATCTAAATATTTCATTGAACGAAAAATGTTATAGTTTTGTAATTATTTGCTTCTTTGACAAAATCTAAGTTGTTCTAGGGGCAAGTAACTCTTCCTTGGCAGACTAAAAGTGAAACAGTTTGAGCTTTACAATTCTTATATCTAACCTCTGTTTCTTATTTAATGCTTGCCCTTTCTTAAGAACCCCTTGAAGCATGTGGACAAGAAAGTTTACCTATGTTTTTGTCCATAGGCTTCTTAAGAAAACCAAAGGAGAGTCTTCTCTATATTTATCAGTTTCAATGGAAACTTTCTATTAAAGGAAATGATGCTCAGTGCTGCATGACCCATGTAATATGTACCAGATATAGAAAAGTTTTTAAGACCTAATGTTTAACACAGTGACAAAAGAAAAAAATTGAATTGCTAAATGTTCTTTATTAATCACAATTCTGCCATTTCCTTGTATTTGCTCATTAAAGACTATGTTTGATCAGATGATCTTCCTTTGCATCTGCAAGTTTTTAATATATCATACAATAACATAAGAATAGTCTCATTGAATTACTATTGTTGATGCATAGGAAAACTTAATAATACAAAAGGAAATGCTGCTTGGTGCTATATGACTTATTTAGATATTGGTTTGCTAGGATACATTCATTTTTTTAATTATTATTATTGAGATGCAGACAAAAATGCATTGTTTTCCCCCCTTTTTTTTTTTTTAAAGAGGATTAGACAAATTTGCTTACTGAATTATTTCTTTGCTTACCATAATCTTCATTGAAGAAGACCATGCAGAATCAGGTGATCAATAGTTATTGATTTGCCTATCTTCTGATTTATAAGACTAACAAGATATGACAATTTTTTTTCATATAAAATTTCACAGTAATTTTAAGTATTAGTTATTTTTTTTTGTGTGTGTGTGTGTGTGAAAGGTTGGTATTTGTAAACACAACTTTGACCTTCATTGAAATAAGTTGATTATGTAGAGTGTGTGGTCATGGTTAAATGCAAATAAATGGTAGAACTTCCCAACAAGCAGAATTGACAAAGTTTGCAATAAACAATAACAAGAAAAAGACAAGGCAAAAATAGTATAAAGTAAGCAAACTATATATCCAAGGCAAACTAACAGTAGTAAGGCAAATTAACAGTAGTAAGGCAAAGCAACAGTAGTAAGGCAAATTAACAGTAGTAAGGCAAAGCAACAGTAACATCGTAAAACATTTACAAGCTAAGAATTGGGGTTCCCACACAAGAGGAAATTCGGATAAGTGAATGTAGCATTCTGACTTCAAGACCGACCAAGACTGAGTCAGAGGACACTGACAAGTGGCCTATCTTATAGGCTAGGAAGAAATCCCAGCATGCATTTGTGTGCTTCTGCCTATAAATCGGGAGAGGAAAATATTTTACAGTCCAGGATTAGAACCAACAAATTAAAATATAATTCAAGCTACAAATTTAATTCCAATTTTGGTTGAAGACTTGCAAATAAATATCTTATCTTTAAAGACAGTTTGGCATTGTCTGAAATAATTGGTATACAATCTTTAAAAATGAGCATTTGTTTCTATGTATAGTTAAGTACTTCAATTTTCTCCTGAGAATTCTGAGTTGAAATTAGCTAATTAATATATTCATTGACACCATGGATATTTGAATGCTTATGATTCAGAACTAAAAGTTCTTCATCAAACCCACTTCCCAAAATCAATATTATGTTAATGAAACATCAGGATTATGATTTTGGGAAGCGAGTTAGAACAAATGTTTATAGCACTGCTTCATATATCGCTGATGTTTTTATAAATTATTATATAATACTATAATTAAAAATAAAATAAACATATCCATTATAAGCACATTCATTGGATATCTGAACTCTTACATGATACTGTCTGTGTTAAGCTTATGGTGACATCATATTGAAACACCCGTTCCCATATGATCAACAAAATTAAGCAACTATGAGCTTGATCAGTACCTAGATGGGTGACCACCTGGGAATACCAGGTGCTGTAAACTTGGATGTGAGGGTGGTGAAATGGATCATGACACATAATTATTAATTGGAGATCCAAGTTACAATTCCAGTTGGGTTTGTTATATTCACTTGCACACAAATACCTTTGGGAAAGGTATGAATGTACCTCTTCTCCCCCAGCTATGGATTAATTAGTAAAATTTGTATCACTAAAACCATTATTACCTCCAAAAAAATAAATAAAATTGCATATAAAATATTTACGTTTTGGCACTAAATAACCCATAGAGGTGTTGATATGCTGTTAAATAAAAGCAAGCAACCCACTGTCTGTGTTATTGGTTGTTACCATTAGAAATTGCTATATAAGGCTAGGCTTTTATTTTGGTAAATAAGTTTGAATTTACTGAATTATAAAGAGTGATATGAATGTACGTCTTTTTTTTTTCCTGCCTCATGCAATGGCACACATTTGTGCATTGTGCTAATTTTCTTTTACCAGTAAGCAACTCTAGAAATCAAAGAAAATAACACTGAGAAGGTTGTTATTATTTATAGAAATAATTAAAAAAATGCAATTCATGCACATATGCATCAGAGGTAATATGTTACAAGAGAAACTTGTATGACAGTAAATGTGCTAACCATCAATAATTTCCTTTTTCTTTCTCTGCTTAGCCATGAATTTGATAAGCTGCTTCATTCACTAAAATGCTTTATTGATTACTCTCTTCAGGAAATATGTAATACAAATCCTTTAATTTCAACATATGACTTAATTCTTTTGTTTTACAATGTTTCTTCTTAATGGATAAACCTGAATGAATGGCCTGCTTACTCACCACAAAAAAAAAGCATAAGAATGGACAAAATGACATTTTTATGAGGACCAGTCAGGAAGTAATGCCTATCATAATTAATAAAAAGAAAGAAAGCAAACGTGGACCTTTGTGCCTGAAAAAAAACAAAAAACAAACAAACAGAGACTCCAAAGGACAGATTTTCAATTGACACTGCTATTATTTTAATTCCCTTCTCTCTTCAGCAATGTTTATTTTAAAAAGTGATGCTTAGAAATGCAATAAAACCTAAAAATATGATGAAAATGAATTTATACGTTTTTTTGTTCTTGGCAATTTTCAACAAAAATATTAAACACTTTAGTTATTAGATTTTTTATTGACAAGAATAATTTTATATTTATACCATTCAAAAAAACTAATACAATGCAATATTTAACATTTACCAATTTATAAAGGAATAAATGTGAAAACAATTTTTTTATTCAAAAATTTGTAAACATTTACTAAATTATTAAAATATGTGAACCAACTTTAAGGAAATTATTATTATTTACCATTTTATAAAGTTTGAATAAATTGGAAATTAACTGATGTTTTGCCAACCATTTTAATAAACAATCTAATAAATAAATATTGCAAATAAACAAACTGATAAATAAATAGTGTTTATTATTTTTGTTGTCAATTCTCAAGAACAAAGAAAATATATAAATTCACTTTCATATGGTTAGGTTTTATTCTACTTCTAATCATCACTTTTTAAAGCAATAAATATTGCGAAGGAGTGAAGGTAGTTAAAATAATAATAGTGTCAACGGAAAAAAAATGTCGTTTTGAATCTCCATATTTTTGTGGGCACAAAGGTCCAAATTTGCTATGAATTGCAAGCTATAAACCATAGAGTGTATAGGAATTTTATGAAAATTTGTGGAGTTATCTTCTCTTTTCTTATAATTGCTTTTCCAAAATGGTTGTTCCTCTGGATGCACATATAAAGCAAAGAGTTATCAGTGAATGGTTTATAATGCAACTATGCTGAGCAGACCGTAGTTACAGTTTCTAGGAGAGATAGTGTTATATAGCATGATCAACAGTCTGAACAAGGCCAGCATGCCCAAACCCTTAGTCACAATGACTTGTGACTTCATACTAGCACAACCATTGATAGCTGCCAATGAGTTCCATCTCCCTAATTTCACTCACAAGGTTTGGGTCAACCCATGGTATGATGGTTTTCAGGCACTTTCCAAAGGTGCCACATGCTAGGATTACCTTCCCCCAGACTGATGACATCTAGAAGTTACCTTCCTGACAAATTGACTATAGTGAGAAATCGAACCCAGTTCTCATGGTCAGAAAGTGAACATTCTAACCACTCAGCCATGTGCCCAATAAGGAAATGGATTAATGGTAATCAGCTCAATAGCAAGCAATCTGCTGTTAATGAGAATACGGTCAAACAGCTGATGCTCTCATTTCAGGTGACAGATCATTAATGCAAAACTATAAAAGATTTCAGGTGAGCTATGGTAGTGTATGCAGTTTTAGTATTGGTTATTCAAATGTCTGTGCATAGTGCATTCCTAGAATTCTGAGACTCTTTGGAGGAGAATTTGGTTGGTGGCTGTTTAAGAACTTCTGGAATTGAACAATGTGTAGATAGCACCTTCCTAAGCAGGATAGTTACAGGAAATAAAATGAACTAGAAAGCCAAAGACTTACCACCTAGACTTGACTAGAAAGATGTTTAAGGCAGTACACTCTGCAGGAAAAGTGATAGCCACTCTTTTGGCATTGGAAGGGAGTTATACTGTTAGAGATTCAGCACAATGGCACTAATAACAGTTCTGAACACATTGTAAAAACTCACAGCATGTCTTCTTAGAGTTAGATGAAATTTGAAGATGAATGATGTATTTTTATATGACAGTATAAGGCTCCACAATAGCTTAAAGACCAGACATCCAATCACAGCACACAACTGAACTCATCTACCTTACAGTTTTTATCAGGCACTCTCAAACTTTCATTCACCTGTTTGGACATGCAAGAGACACTAAGAGAACAGCTGTTCTCTAATGATGATGGAGGGAAATTACTCATGGTTAAGGCTGTAAACAAGAGGTTTCTCTCAGGTGTGTATACATACCTTCATTCAAAAGTGGAATACCATCATTAAGAAAGAAGTATTAGTATTAGATTTGGAATCATGAAAGTTTTGTGTTTTTCTTTGGTAGGCTTTGTATTCTTTTACTATCCATTGTAATTAAAGACAAACAGGCATTACTGTTTGACCAATCATCCTATAATACTATTCTGACTTTTGTATAGATTCCACTTTGCAAATCAAATATTTTAATGCTTATGACTAATTAATCGATTTGAGTGTTTATTAAAGAAAAAAAATAATAGTTATCAAAAAAAATGCCTTGGATAATCATATCTGAAGTTGCTTAGAGAAACTAAACTATTTTGTACACTTTTATATTTCCATTATTCTGTGAAAAATCTTGAAATTTTACTTTCCTCTTTTTTTTTTTTTTTTTTTTTTTTTTTTTTTTTTTTTAGACATTAAACAATTGAATCCCTTCCTCACACACTTGATATTGTCACACAAAGTGTTTGAAGAAGGCATTCAAATGTCACAACAATATTTGCAATATTAATAACTCTACTTAAAGTTTAAAAATACTACTGGATTTTCACTTTCATATATTTTACAAATATGATTGCTTATAATTGTCCTTTTGTACTTTTCATGTGAAAATTTCTCCATATAGTTTTATAAAGATTGTTTTTTGCTATTAAAAGAATTATCAATGCTTTCTGTCTGAATTTCTGGTTATGAGGAGTTATCATTATTTACACTGTTTACATTTGGGCTATTGTCCTTGTTTTGTTGTTGTTGTTATAATATTTTGGCCTTCCTCAGGTGTTTATTGATCTAGGTAACCTACAGGGGATCATGAAGTGAACCCTTTATTTAATCTAGAAGGATAGACTGTTCTCGTTCCACAGCTCATGTCTAGGGATATCATCTAGTTCCTATTTTTAGTACTGTTCAATTATTGCTTGTCTGTTTCCACTAAGTGCAAGTACACAATGACTGGCCTAGGAATTGAACGACAATGTCACCAAATTCAACATTTTTATCCTCTTGGCCATTGGGACAATTTACAGTATTGAACTTAGAGTTTTAAACCTAACCTGGCTGCAGATTAGGTTGTGCTGCTGTTATGTTTTAATTGCTACTGCTGCAGACAAGCTTTCTACACCTGAAGAACAACAGCCAAAATGTTGTGATAACAGGATCAAATATGAGGACGATAGTCTGAATGTAAATAGTGTAAATAAATATTAATGCTATTACAAACTTTAGTAACATTTATTATACAATGTATCATAAAAATGATTAAAGCCTTCAGCACCAGTCTTTTATTTACTTACCCGTAAATAGAATAGAACAGCTGGGCATTTACAACAGAATAACATCACTAGTAAGCAGATGTTAGTCAGAGCAATGTGTGGAGGAAAAGTAAAGACAAGGAAAAATATTGTAAAATGGGAATGTAATAAAATTAGTGTTATTTGACTTGTAGGTAAAGTAGAAAAAAATAACATCCTTTGGTGCAGAATGTGTTAACTTTGTCACAAATCTTTACTAACATTTATTGTTTAATGCATCATAAAAAATAAATAAAATCACCTTTCCTTTGTGAATGTTGATTTGTTTGTACATTTTGTTTTCTTTCTTTTAGAAAGATACAAAAGTACAATTTTTTAAAAGACAGTGCTTCAGTTAGATTTTTTTCTTTTAATTTGTTTTTTATGTTTATATCTAATGTTTATCTTTTAAAATATTCTAAAAAAATTGTGACCTTTTTTATCACCAATTCTGAATCTATTTTTGCTTTGTTTACCCAAGTATTAAAAAAAATGTTGGAATCCATTAAAATCTATTTTATTTATATTAATGTTCTTACTGAAGAACTTAGTTTCTCAACATCTGTATTAACAGTTTCTTTACCTAACAGCACATGGAAAATTTCCACTCACAATAATGACCTTTGAACCTCATCATTATTCAGTTTTTGACTTTCTTCTTTTAGTTTTATTAGGTTGGTGTAAAAATAATGTCCTTTTCTCACATAGTAACAGATGTGAGAAAACGACATTATTTTTGCACCAACCTTATATTACAATTCTAATCCACTATTTTTATGTTCTCTTTCAAAAATTATGTATTTTTGTTTGTTTTGAAGAATTCTGTTCACAAATTTATATTCTAATGATCCAATTTACTATATATACTCAAGTATAGTGCAAATTTTTATGATTAGTTTTTTTATGCCAGAAAAGGGGGTGTGCACTATACACAGGTAATTTTTTTTTTGATGAGGTTAAAAATCATGCATTTTCAGTGACTGGATATATGATATACAGGTAATTTTTTCTGGAGGGGTTAAAATTTGTGCAAAAAGATTCAGGAGCTGTATTATACACAGTCATCTTATACAGAAGTATATACAGTATGTTTGCTTTTTACTGAAAGCAAAACCATGAAACTATTTAAAAAGAACAAAACAAAAGTAGTGGAAGCTGAATAAAATTGGCTAGATTATGCTTCTAGATACACTGGATGCTAAAGGTTTAAAATTTTAAATTAAAATTAAGCATCTTCAGTATTCTCTTGATATAAACTGATAACCCTTGTTTGTTGTATTTCATTCTCTCCCTGTTACATATATATGAATCTATTGATAAAAAAATTATTTAGTCTGAAGAATTCCTTTTGAAGAATCAAATATTTTTCATTTTGTCATTCATTGACCCACTATTAGACTAATATATAATTTATATATCATATTCTCCAATATATAAACAAAGTATTAAGTCAAATCTTCCATTATTTTTTATCATTCACTGAAATAGATGAATAGCTAAAAATAACCATTTTATATGATACAATATCTTGTGGCAAGTGCTTGATGGGGGAAGTGTTCATTAAGCTCATACACAAATACTTCCCTGCATCAAGCCCTCTCCACAAAATATTTAATAAAAACAGTAAAAATCAGCTACAGTTGCACCAAGAACATGACACAAATAATAAAAAAGCACAACAGGAAAACAATCAACAAAGTACCTGAACAAATTAAACCCATGGGTAACTGCAGAATAAAGAACAAATGTCCCTTAAACAGCAATTGCTTGCAGAACAATGCAATATACCAAGCCACTGTTAAATCAGCAGGTAATAAAGAAATAATATACATAGGAGTAACTGAAGGGCACTGGAAACAAAGAAGCTATGCACACAAAACATCTTGTACAAATAGTAAATATGCGAACAGCACAATTCTTTCTAAACATATCTGGGAGATTAAAAAACAACAAAAAAAACAAATCACACTAAAAATATCATGGAAAATAAGGAAAAGAACATCAGCCTATAACAATCAATCTAAAAACTGTAAACTTTGCCTGGAGTAATAGCCATAATTACCTTCCCAGACCAAAACAAACTACTAAATAAATTATTGGAACTCATCTCAAAATTTAAACACAAAAACAAATTTTTACTTAAAAATCAAAAACTGAAAATGAACAAGAATAAATGAAAATAAATAAAATAAAATAAAATAAATAAAATCAGTAAAATAAATTAATCCAAACAAATAAATAAGTAAATAAACTAAGTAAGTAACAAATAAATTAACAAACCATGCCCACCAAAGTAACTGTTAGAATAATACAATAGTCTATGCACAATGCATCACTGACCTGTATATGTGAAAAACTCAACAAAAAAACACACATGGCCTGATGATTGCATTTAGCATGAAACAGACTGTTGCCTCTGAGTTTTGACTTCAATGTCCATTTATATATATATATATATATATATATATATATATATATAATGTAACCCATTGAAATGTGAGACCTGACCACACTTGCTGATGTATTCACCCTAGATATTTTTAGTAAATCCCTCTATTTCAGAACTGCTTGTGTCACAAAACAAATCACCAGTGAAGACCAACACATGACTAATACAAAATTGCTCATATGAACAACTTTATTCTATACATGTGTTAGCCTGTTTAATTCTTTTCAGTGATTCAAAACTGGAGCCATCTCTCTTCAGGCTCTCCACAACTTCCTACCCATTATAGCTCTTAGTAAGATTTTTTTTTTTTTACTATACTTCCCAGTTCTTGTTTTGCCATACATTTACACAAGATTGTTAAGTCAGTTACTTGCTGTTTCCTTCTGACCCTCTTGTCTAATAGATCCTGTGGGTGCCAAATTTTCCAAACCCACTTGTTATGTGTCCTAAAATTTCAACTGTCTTTTTTTGATTCTAAGTATAAGCATCATTTTTGTTTTTTATTTTCTCTAAAACTTTATTTTTGATCACATATTCAGTTCATAGTATTCTCAGCATCCTTCTGTAGAACTACATTTCTGTTGCCTTATATCTCTTCTTCATCTTTGTTGAGATTGTCCAGTATTCACTGCCATATAGGAAAGCTGATATTAATTAACAGTTTAGCACTCTTTGTTTATAATGAAATTTTCCTATTTCTTAATATTTTGCTTCAGTGATACAAAACTGGCAAAATGTGGCACAAGACCAAAATGGAGAAAAGGACAGTCTTCATCTTTCTTAATATTAAACTTAGCTAATCACAAACACTGACCCAAACATACCACAATATTCCTAACACCAAAACAATGCATTCTTACTTACCTTTCTTACTACATCCACCATAATACCTCATTGTCTCTATGAAAGTCCTAACTAGGAAAAAAGGAAGAAGATAGTTCAAATGAAGCCAATTTGTCTTTGATATGGCTAAAGCCAACCAGCCAGCAATAAAAAAAAAACAAATTGTCTCCAAAACACTCTGTCAGCTGGTGGGGATATACCCCACTTACAAGAAGTGAGCAAAAGGTGTGAAAAAAAATTTGAACCCTTTTTAAAGGGCTTGATGTGGGGTTACATTAAGTGAATTTAGTGAATCCACAGTTTTTGCACACTTATGTCAGAAGTCCAGGCTTTTGCATCAGTTTTTTGATTTTTCATGTCTATGAACTGTTAGTGAAAAAAAATTCAGTAAATGAACCAATTTTTTTTTTTTTATCTTATCATAGGTCTAGCTTTAATACCTGAGAAATGGATAAAAATATTAAAAATTGATGTGTGTATGAATAATTTTCATTAACTCCTAAAGTTTATATATATATATATATATATATATATATATATATATATATATATATATAAATAAACTTTAAGGAGTTAATGTGCATTGTAATATTGTATTCCTTCTGGGGAGAGGAGGCAAACTTGAGAGCCGTCCCAGGCAGCAAAAACACTAGTTATGCCACTGTAGCTTTTGAAATACTAATTAAAGACACAAAAGAAGAGGTAATCTACTTGACATGTTTGTGCAAATGGCAGAATGAGAAAAGATAGGTTATGAAGGTACAAGTATTGCTGAAAAACAAACAAATGGAAACTGTGAAGAGCCACAATTAATCACATCCTGAAGGGACATTACACACTTTCTGTTATGTGAAACTCTGACATGAATTATTTCATTGAATTTTTATTTATTTTTCACTTTCAATTTTTGCTTTTGTTTTTTGGGTTAGTTTTGTAGTTTTGTTTTATTTATTTATTTTGTAGTTTTGTTTGTTTTTTTAGTTTTGTTTTGTTAATTTTTTGTAGTTTTGTTTTTTAGTTTTTAATTTTTGTTTTTGTGGCTTTTGATTTTTGTCTTTGTTTTTTGTTTTAATTTTTGTTTTATAGCCTTTGTTTTGCTTTTTATTTTTATTTTATGATTTTTGATTTTGTTATATTGTTTTTAGTTTTTGCTTTTTTTGTTTGTATTTTTGGTTTCATGATTTTTGGTTTTTTGTTTTTTTTATTTAATTTTTCAAAATTTTCAACTAAAACTCATAATGTTGTTTTAGTGTTGATTTGGAATAATTCTTAAGACATTTTTCTCTCTCTTCTCTGTTTGCAGAATTGGTTTCTATTGATACAGAATATCATGATCCTGAGTTTTACCTTGCGGATTCTCCTCGGCTAGAGAAGCTAAACGAAGGACGCTATGTCAATGCACCCCCATTTAACGGATTTTCAGGAGTGGGTTATCCAGAGAGTCCCGCCACGGCTAGTGTTGCGACACAAGTCTACCACCCGGAGCCCCAGCTGTATGGAGATCCATGGCCACTTGGTTCTGGAGAAAAACAGGGCCTCGTCTCATCTATGGAGAGCTGTTCTGATTCTATGTTAGCTGTGCTTCCCAGGAAAGGGAAACCTTACATGGGACAGTCTAGCCTGGAAGTAGGTCAGCGACAGATGGTCCCTGTTCCCGTGACGACAACGACAGGTGTGTCATCAGCAGGTTCCAAGGTGAATGAGAATGCCATATTCAGTGGCGCCTGTTCAGATAACGTTGTCACTGAACCGAGGGATGCCAATTTGGCGCCTCCGGTTCCAACTCCAAGGAAGACCAAACACGTGAGTGCCTTTCTTTTTAATTGTCCTTCTTATTTTACTGAAAAAAAATACTTTGTCTTATTTGCATGATGCAATTTTTTTGTCTTTTTTAAAGCTTTTTTTTTCCAGAATTACAAGAACATGTTTTGTTTTGTTTTTTTTTGTTGTTGTTCTATTTTTGTTTTTTTAGGATAAAAGACTTTACTCATAAGAGCATCTTAATTTGTTTTTATTAAATTATTTTATTAATATTTAATTTTCTGTTTTAATTTATATTGTTTTGCAGTTATTTTTTCATTTATAAGCACAACTTTTGATGTTTTTTTATTTAATGAAAAATATATTTTCTTGGTTTAAAATTTTATAGAATGAAAAAACAAAATAACTGTGAATTAATATTTAAACAACTCAAAATTCAAAATATTTTCTAGAAAATTGAAATTGATTAATATTTCAAATTAAACATGTTATATTTCTGCATTCTGCAGTATATGTAATGTAAGAAATTCATTTTATTTTTATTTTAAATTATTTTGAAAATACAGTTTCATATTTTAAAATGACTTTATTCCATTTAAATTATTATTTTTTAATTATTTTGTTGAAACAAGTTAATTTTTGAGTTAGATTTTAGCAACACTTGGTTTTCTACTGACTTTTTATTTAATATGAAATTCAAAATGGCTGTGTTCATCTGCAGAGATAGGGACATAGCTCATCTGGTAAACACATTAGCTCTTTTATGTGAAATAAATGTTGAAGAAGCCCAAGCTTTATAGTAACTGTAGAAACTTTGGAACAAGATATTCATATCATGCTTAAAAATGTTTGCCAAGCATGGTTCTGAATACATTTATATAAATAAAATCTCTAACCTTCATCATGTTATAATCAGGTATTTTTCTATTATGTAAAGACAGTGTCAAACACAGCATAATGAAGATATTGAACTTTTAAAATTATTGATCATTTTTTCCAGATTTTCAAGTTAATTATAAAAGCTTAAATGCATTCATTTTATTTTCCAGTTTTCATCATCACATCAAAAAAGTTTAATGTTTTTATTGTATATCTAAAATATGAACTCAGGATTTTTTTATTTATTTATTTTTTTTTTTTTGTGCAACAACCAATTAGTCTTTGAATATTTTTTTTTACAACTTTATATTTTCTGTGCAGATCTATAAACCTTGGGCAAGTCTTTAAATTATTTTTTTTTCTTTGATGCCCCAGTATTTTTACCTTGGCCCAAATCCTCTGTGCTTTTGTGTAAATCCTGAATTTTGTACCCAAATGTCCTGTGTATTTGAGTGTTCAGAAAGAAATGCAAAAAGGTTTTATTTCCATTATCACCCCGTCTGTTATATTCTTAATTGTCCTTCTCAGATATCACAAAGAATTTTGAACTTCTAACTCCAGTACTGGCTTACGACCATATTACGTTGAAACACCGGTTCTCATGCAATCACCGAAGTTAAGCAATGTCAAGCCTGGTCAGTACCTAGAAGGGTGACCGGGTGCTGTAAGCTTGGATGTGCAGATGGTGTGATGGATAACACCTCAGAATTGGAAATCAGAGAGCTAAGTTCCAATTCCAGTCGGATTTGTTATTATCACTTATGCACAAATAACCTTGGGAAAAGTATGAATCCACTTCTTCTACCCCAGCTATGGATTAATTAATAGGACTTCTATCAGTAAATTGTTATCATTATTATCTCGAAAAAAATTCTTGCAATCTAAAAATATTTTCTGGCTTTAAATAATCTACAAAAGGTTGATAAGCCATAAAAAACAGATCAATCAATATGCAATATTTATCATCTGAATAATTTTTATGGCTTATTCGCCTTGTGTCAATGACCTTTTGCTGTCAATGACCTTTACAGGTAAAAGAGTAATAGAAGATTGACTTGTCCAACTGCTTATCCACTCTCTGTCAACTGTTGTGACAGGCTAGTGATGAAACACTATGTCAAGAGTGCAGGGAGATGTGGATTCATGCCTTTACCAAAGATTAGGTTAAAGTGAAAGGTTGAAATTCAAGTTTGGGGTCACCTGTTCTGTTTTCTATACTGTAATGTCATATCACCTTTAATTCCATTAATGAAAAATGTTTTTCAGAAGGATTTGAACCTGCACCCCCTGTCCTTATATTGAAGAAACTACCTTCAAGTCAGGTGTGCTCTAGACTGCTCAGCCACAAAAGACTTAACAGGAAAGCAAGGTTCAATTATCCTTTTTAAGAAAGATCCCAATGAGAAATGTTTACTTCTATTAATGCACTTAGGAAAGGCATGTACCTTAAAACTCTCAGTTTTATAAATGCACACATTTGTGCACTTAAGAAACTTGATTTAAACTTTGTAGAAAACCAAGCTACAAAGAAATGATTAATCTTTTTTTCTCATTAGCTTTAATTTGATGAGTGACTGATGAGATATGAACAGAGAACAGAGAAAGTGAATCAAAAATAATTCTCTATGTTGTCTTGATAATAGTATTGAATAATACTGAATAATAATTCTTCCTATGTTCAATATCATTTTTGATAGATATAAGCTATTCTTTCATTCATTGCAGTTAGAAACCTAATGTTTTGTGGTATCTATCAAGGTCAGTTAGACTGCTTATGATATAATATCCTACTGTTTACCTCTGTGTGAACCTCCTATGTTTAATAGTTTTTTGGGTTTTTTTCACATGCATCTATCTTGAAGAAGTTTTTCTTCTCTCCCTTTTATTTTGTATCTATTTGTATGCACCTTGGGTACATCCTTTATGCTTCTTGAGTCTCTTTTCACTTGTGTAGATCTTAGACAAGTTTTTCATGCCTGATATTATTGTGTATGGCTAGGGCGAGACTGGATATGCACAACATGTCTACAATTTATGTTCAGGTCTTCAAATTTTTAAGTTCCTAAACTGTGATAATTTTATGTAGTTTGTTGCATAGCAAAAAAAAGTGATAGTGTTTTATGATTTTAATAGAGAATTCTTATCCATCACACTTTGAATTATGCTATTTGAGCAAGACAAATTTTTAAAATAGTATGAATCAGTTAAAGTTGCACTCAAAAAATATGAAGGATTTAAGATCCAAAATGGATTCTTTTAAAGTAAGAAAAACAAATTGATGCAAAGTGAAAATTGGGTGGAATATCCTGCAAGATACAAGAAGTGTGAAATGCTGAGAAATGCTAGATGAACAAATTGGTTAATATGTTCAAAATTCACTAAATGTTGGGGACAAAATGTATATTATAATTTTTCATTTTTGTTCATTTGCTAAATCCTTTTCTGAAATGAAGTAAAGAAAGTATTTAAATTTAACATGTGCACTTATCTTCCTAAAGATATGTTAGTGAACAATTGTAATAAATAAAATATGATTTATAAAGTGGAGTTTTATTTAAACATTCAGATTACTTATCACACAAAACACACAGACATAATGTTCTTTTTATAAGTTTGTTTATTGGCTTTTTAACTTCTTAACACTGGCAATGGCTTTTTAACTAACTACTTGCATTCAATTGATGTTCTCTTCAATTACAAATGGAATATTTGATTTTGGGCAGTACTTAAATAGACTGGCCCACTAATAAAAAAAAAAAAAAAAGAGGGTAAAGGAAAATTTTTTTGAGATATAATTTTTGTAGATTGGCATTGGTCTTCCTCAAGCCACATTTGTCAAAATTGAAAAATATGGATTTTTTAAAAAATTTATATTCATAATATAAAAAATCAATCCCTGATTTTTTACAGAGTTATTGAACATATTGTAATTCCCCATGTATAATACGCATTTTTTTTCTAAAAAATAATAATCAAAATCAGTGGTGCGTATTATGCACAGCTACAAAAATCTTTAAAAAATTGCCATGAAATAAAATAAGAATTATCATAAAACTAAATTAGAATATTATTATCCTATGTTTAAAAACATTTTTTTTAAATAAGAGTAGTAAATGCTGGCGATAATGAAATTGGAGAGGTTTGATTACCAAACAATAGTTGCATATTATGCATGAGTAGAAGCATTTTCCCACACTTTCAGCACAATTTAAGGTGTGTGTATTATGGATGAAGGCATATTATACATGGGGAATTATGATAGATGTTATTTACAAATGTTTCAAACTGTGCTTACATCATTGATATCTGCATGTTTTTCTGAATTTTGTAAAATCTTAATTTTTAAAAAAATATATATTTTTTTTTTTCTGAAAGTTCATGCACAAACATTGTGGGATAATAATTATTGACCTTAAATGAAAAATAAATTGATATATAATTGTATTAATTTTTGTTTTTTTAAATTATAAAAATGTATATATGTTCTTTATTTAAAAGAAATCTTTTCATAAAGAAAGAAAAAGTAAAAAAAAAATTTTTGTATGCAAAACAGCTATTTCCAAATAACTGTAAAATTCAGGGATTGATTTTACACTGTATCAAATATTATGAACCTGGACCGTCATTCTAAAATTATAAAATAAAAACAATATTTTTCAATTCTGAAAATGTCATAACTTGAGGACGATCTAACAAATGCTAATCTACAAAAATTATTTCCCAAAACATTTTTCCCTATTTTTTTTTTGAGTGGGCCATTTTACTTAAGTTGTACTAGATTTTGTTTCATTGAAACAGCTATTTACATTAACAATGTTTTCCACAGATGTAAACAAATATCAACAAAATGGATGAACACTTTAAATAGTCATAACCATTTCCAAACTGAATTTATTTTTGAATTTTATAATTCCTAAGATAACACAAATTCCAATTCAATCAATATATTAATGCATCTATACCATATATATATATATATATATATATATATATATATATATATATATATATATATATATATATATAATTATGCTCAAACTCCTTCTGATTTAGGAATATCTAGTTTTGGACATTTCCATGGAAACTAAGTGCAATAAAATTACTAAACAGTGCAAAAAATAGTTAATAAAACAGTCTGCATTATCATCAACAGTACATGCACTTCTGGCTTACTGCCTGTGCTGTACTGTTGATGTTCAAGTTATCATTGGAACTAAATTAATTTATTTCTCTTATTGAAAACTCTTCATTAAATCCTCCTGGACATTCAGAAATCATAGCTGCATTTTCATTGTATGAAAATTTAATCATCTACCAATGAAATATCAAAAGAATAAACTACTAATTTTAAAGCATTGCTCTGCAACCTGGAAGCTGCCATGTTACTTGAGCTGAGTCCCTCTATAGCCAGGTACATTTACCTAGCCTCCCAAAAGCTGGACATGACACAAGTTTGTTTAACATGAGGAGCACCTTATGCATACTTATGCATATGGGTCAAGGACAAAAATTAACTTTTGCCCTACCCTCGCAACCACTGTCACACTGGCATCGGTGTTACACTGACTCAACCTCTTTAGTGCAATTAGGAGGTGCTGAGCAACTTCTCCCATCTAAAATGAGGTGAATCATAGCTCCACTTACAGAACAGGGTGGGGGTGTTAACCACACATCAGTAAACCCTCATTGGCTAATGGTTAAATCCTATACCAGGTAAGTATGGCCAGTTTGTATTTAGATTTGGGTTGTAAACAAATACATGTTTGGCTAGCCAAATCCAGTGGGTCCACCTGAATGAAGAATTTTCATTATTAATCTTTGATGAGTCTTTTTTATTCATCTTTCTTTTCTTTGTTGCTTTTTTACTGCAATGCTTCAGTCATTTTACATTCTGTAGCTATTAGGCAAACCACCATAAATAAAAAAAATAAAAATAAAAAAAAAGGGCAGAAGTATCTTCTGACAAGACTTAAACTACCATCTTATTAGGAGCCCATCCAACATGGATGACATCAGTTTGGTCATAGTCTAATCAGTAGGTGAAAACAAATTTTGTCAAATAACTACATCCTTATTTGGTTCACACCATGCTGTAATATTTGTTTGCAACTGGTAGTAAATCTAATATTCTTATGTTTTCTGATTTTCTTAGATTAATTATTTTTCTATATAAATATGTTTTTTATTAGTTTTTCTTTTATCTTGGGCTGTGGGTTTTGGGGTGTTTTTTTCCACAGAAAGTATTTTTTAAATTATACTTTCTTCTTTTCATGCGACAAACTGTTTGCATGAAATTATTTTAATTTTGTGGATTCTTAATGGAAATTTTGAATTTTAAGTATAAATTACCAATATTCTCTTTATCTGTATACAGGTTCAGCAGTGTATATGCTAAGCAAGTACCTTCATCCCTCTTAGGGCAAATTTTGCAGTTCTTAAGCAGGTGTGATGGGGGATATATTAACTTTAACTAGCTGCTTTAAACTGAGCCAAAGCATTTAGATATTGGAAAAAATCTTTTACAATCATACCCATTCTGTCAGTCATACTACTTTAAAATAGATCTTTCTAGTTTGTGAACAGACATCTGGATCTTGGTCAAGTATTTTATAAAATTTTAATGATAATTACTGAGTACCCTACAGAACTGTGAGAAAGTTTTCCATCTATGCAAATGATCATATGACTTTTAGAAAAATTATTCAAGTAATTTTTGTATAATTTTGCTGCTGATCTTGGGCAAGTTTATTTTTCTTTCTCTTTTTAATTTTTTTTTTTTCTCTCCAGTACATCCACCTACAAGTTTTATTACCTATAACAGGTGTAGGAGATAAGTTATCAATAACTATTCCACACTTATTTGTTAACTTTTTACTTTAGGCTAGCAGTCACAAAAAAAATCCAACATTTTAATAGATAATTGTTATTGCTGGAACATTTTTTTTTTTTTAATATATTTAATTCAATAACTCCACAATTATTTTCTGGCATTTTTAGTCTTTACAATTTTGTCTTTACAATTTTTTTATATGTTTCATTATATATTATTCTGTTTTTATTTTGTTTTGTTTTTTAATCAATATCATCCCATGCAAGGCAGTAAAGCCACTAAGACACGAGAGATTACAGGGTGTGGAAGAATTAGAAACTGAAACATTAATAATGGGCGGGAAGAGAAAAAAGTAATCAGAAGGACAGTAGATAGCAGTTGACATTGCATTTAAATTTTTGCAGATTAAAGTTGGCTCGAAAGCATGGAGCCAGAAGAGAGTTCCACAAGTGAGAAGTGTGAGAAAAGAAACTGCTAGCATTGAATTTACAATTACATCTAGCCAGCTCAACTGTAAATTGTTGTTAAAAATACAACAGAAATGTTCTCCCTCAAAAATTAATATAGTTAAGTGTAATTCTCTTTTGAAAGATAATGTTTAAACAAATTACAGACGGTGCTCACTTTACAGTGACACAACGTGATTTTTCATTTTTATGATAGCAGTCAACATTCAGAAGTTATTGAATTGATAAATTTTATGTTTTTATGGATGAGTGATGCCATATGATATTTCTACCAATGTTGGGATGAGGTAGCAACATCCATCTAGCTTCCAGTCTCACTAGCAATTACAAAGATTAACTTCATATCATGCAGAGGATTGTTTTGTAGATTGGGTGGGGGTCTCTGATTTTCCAAGGTTATAAACAACCTCAGCCAGAATCTGAATTCTTTTTGCCATTTGCCAGTGTTCTTAACCACTATGCCACCCAACATTTCCAATGATATATTGGTATCTACTTAATATGCATACAATGTAGAACATTCATAGTATAAGAAGAAAAAAATTTCTGAAAAAAATCTACTCAAAACCAGATTGTTTTTTTTTTTTTCAAAAATGCTAATGTTTGTTGAATTAAATTCTCAGCTTTTATCCTTTATTTCATACAATCTACCTTTTTGTGATCACCTTCATGTTGTTGTTAAATCACCTTTTTAGTTTGTTCATTAAGATTTGCACTTTTATTTTTCAGGAAGATCATTCATCTGTTTTTTTTTTTTTTTTTTTTTTTCTTTTTGTTTATGAGTTTGACATGCAGAATTTGGTGCTTCCTTAACTTTCAGAATAATTTTGGTTTCTTCCATTACTTTCTGTGAACAAAAGACCTTTTTTGGTTAGCTTTTCAAATTCACACCACTTCTTCAGGGTTTTGTAATGTTGGTCCCAAGCTTCTTTGAAGTTATATAAAATGTTTGTAAGATTAATATTAAATTCTATTAGTTTTTAAATCCGCTATCTGTTAGAAATTTGTTGCTAGAGGTAGTTTTACCCAACACTGCAATTTGCTACAAAACCAAAAAATTAGTCACTTTTTTAAATAAGGTTGTCAGATTGAGACTTTCATACAGATGTTATTCATGATTCCAAACTCATTCAGAAATATCTAAACTGTCAGCTGTATACAACCGCTTTCTCAGATCAGTGGATAAAAATGGTTTCAAGTAAAGTTAACCCATAGGTCTTAGCAAGGACCATCCTTCTTCAAACCTGGTAAATTGGCGCTACAGAATTGCAAACAAAGAACTGTACCAAATAATCAGAATTATATCATTGAGAATTTTCAATGGCAACAACAACTAAAATGAATAGCATATGTAACTTTAAGAGAAAATAATGATATAATCAATATATTTACATAAAGGTCAGAAAGGAAACCTCCTTCAATATTGGAAAGAGCAATAACAGCTTCTGGATTTGAGAAAACTTTTTTCCTGAAAAATTGTTTTAATAGAAAGATTAAAAATTTCAACTGACAATGACATTAGCTGCTTGATCAACGAATACCAGAAATAGCTAATATTATCAGTGTCATATCATTTATTGGTATTTTTCATCTTTTTGACTTAGACATTAGTAATATTCACAATTTTTTTTTTTTTTTTTTTTAAGCATTTCACCCCAAGCAAGGCAGGATGCCACTAGCACGCAAGGGGTTACAGAGAGTTGGAGCTAGAGCAAATAGGTATGATAGAGGAAAGGATGAAGATAAGGATAGAACAAGGCATCTGGAGACATCAATTGACATTACATTTGAATAGTTGGAGATTATAGCTATCAGGGAAACAGGAAGAGGAGAGGGAGTTCCACAGGCGAGAGGTGCAAGACATGAAGCTATTACTCCACTTTCACTGTGAAAGGGTGTGAGTGAGTTGCCAGCCTAGTAGAATGCTTAAATTCATGAAGTTTGGGAACCAGCGAAAGCAGCTCATTGGAGCAGTTACCATGAAAAGTATTTATAAAAAAGACAGAGGGAGAAGATGGCACGTCTGTGAGAGAGCGGTTGCAGACAAGATGCTAGATCAGGGCCAATTACGTTGCATATCCGTCTCTGGATCTTATCAAGAACCTTGAGACAAACATAAGGGGCACCAGACCATATATGGCAGCAATACTCCATGCAAGAACGAATGGTTGATTTGTAGATTTGAAGGATTGACTCCGGCAAGAAAAATTTCCTGACATGGCACAGGGAGCCAACTTTAACTTTTTAACTTTGTTATGGTTTACTTTCTTTTATGTTTGTCCTTGAGAATTGATGTTCAGCATTGACCTTTAGTGATACATTTTTATCCTATAGCTGCAAACATAAATGTTTTGAGATTAAGTTACAATGTTAATCCCTATTCAAAAGCTTTAATGTCTAACCTTATTATGTATCAATGCAGTTAATTAGTTCAACAATAACTGTTTAAGTGACTTGTTTTGATCAAGGAAGACAATAAAACTACTAAGATACAAGGGGTTACTGAGTATGAGACAATAGGAGAAAATAAAACACTATTAAGAAACAAGAACAGTAAAAGAAAAGGAATTAAGAAGACAAAAGATAATGACTGACATTGCATTTAAATTTTTGAAGATCAAAGTTTACTAGATGAAAAGCCAGAAGAGAGTTCCACAAGCGAGAAGTGCAAGAGAAGAAACTGTTAACATAGAACTTACAATTACATCTCACCATTTCTAGTGTAAAATGATGAGACCTATCTGCCAATCTAGTAATGTGCTTAAAAATTCATAAAGTCTAGGTACCATAGAAAGTGAGTTCATCAGAACAATTATCATGAAAGTATTCATAGGAAAAGTCTCATGAAAACTATGTTACAGCAGTGGGAAACAGACTTAAGCCAAGATGCAGAGCTCCTTTGCAGGAGTTGACTCAGGATTTTAAACAATGTGCATTTCAAAAGTAAAAGCTCAAGGCAGTATTGGTGATCAATATCCTTGTTTGAAATTAGGGAGCTTTCTGTAATTGTAGGTATTTTTCATTTACATTTGAGTTGTAGTTTTTTAGGACTGGAATTGTCAAAAGAGTAAAATAGAACACCAATAAATTTACCACAGAACTAATAAATAAAGAAATTATAAGGAATAATAATGAAGGCATGGTGCTTTCTAGATTCCGTCAGTATTTATAATGTTTTTTCTTTTGTTTTTTAATAAATGAAAATGAAATTTTTGTAATGTAATATAAGGTTTTGTGTAACAGTATTTACTAATAGTAAGGTTAGAAAAGTATTTAAGTATTTATGAATAGTAAGGTTAGAAAAGTTTCTAAGGGTTAATTTGCAGTGTAACACCCACACTCAGTTTGCATTAAAAATTTCCAGAATTCTTACATTTATGTGTAATTGTACATGCTTCATTTGAATCTGGCTTGATAAATTTGATAAAATCTACCGTTTTGGAGTTATCAACAATGAAAGTTTAGATTCATTCGCGTTGTTTACTTACTGTCATTGTTTGCATACATTTGCTGTAGAAAATTAAATGCGGAAGACTACAGAAAGCTAAGTGCAGAACTGATCTTTCTTGTCTAAATTTGTCTCAATTGATGTGCACAAGAACTATTTACATAGATACGCTCAGTTTGCACAATGATACTTACACTGAAAGCTATTCTGCAGCAAATGTATGAAAACAACACCAGTAATGGCTGCCTGCAATGTGAATGAATCCAAACTTTCACTATTGATAAGTCCAAAACGGTAGATTTTATTATCAAGCCAGATTCGAATGGAGCATATACAATTACACATAAAGGTAAGTATTCTGGAAATTTTTAATGCAAACTACGTGCGGGTGTTACACTGCAAATTAACCTATTTAAGTATTTACAAATAGGTTAGAAAAATATTTAAGTATATACAAATAGTAAGGTTAGAAAAGTCTTAAATTGTTAAAACTATTCTAACCATAAAGTTCTTTTTTCATTAAGTAGTAAAATAGTTTGTTTTTTTTTAAGCTGGATTAATATTTTGCACTTCATAGCAAATAGTAGATATTCAACATGTTTGTAAGATAGAAAATTTTGTTGTTTGGTTACCAAGATTAACAGTGTTTCCCTATTTCTTAATATATTGATTATCGTTATTTACACTATTATCATTCAAACTGATTATATACTTATAAATTATTTTAGGATTTTTTTATTTTTTTTTTTTTTTTTTTTTTTTAGAAATGTTAACTGTCCATCACTTGGAGTTATGGGACAGGTAAAAAAGGAATGTAACATGATTTCAATGACTTTTCAAGAGAAAAACACTTTATTCTGCATGTCAAACGCAATACATCTCTTTTTATTATTTTTGTTCATTATTTTTTTCTCCCCTTTTTTTGATGATGTGTGTTGTTGGAACTCTGGTAAATACTCAGCCAAAGTAATAGTCTGTGATGTGCTGGAATTTGGCATTTCGCATTCTAATGCAAAAACATCTTTCTGAAAATTTTTTCAGAAGGATTTGAATCCTTTCCAAAGAAAGTTTGCCGACACCCTGGAGAATGAGATGAATCGTTACTGTCAAGGCTGGGAAGAACCTAAGGCAAGGAAGATAAGTACAGATGCTGATCAGGGTTCATCATCCGTTATAATAATAAGTAAAATTCTCTAGGGGGCAGATGGGTCGTTATATAAAAATAATCACATTGAGTTTGTAGGTGAGAAAAGCCACATAAACTTAGTAAATCATGATTAAACTGTGAATTTTATACTTCAGGAATTTTCTCTCTCTCTCTCATATCTTTACATCACAGCTACAAGTTTGATTCAAAATTACTTCTGATCATTGGTGCCCTAGTTATAATAATTTCCTTACTCTATCAGTTGGCTTCTACCAATTCCTTCAAAATAGTTCCTTTCAGAATGGTATACACACTGTATCACAAAGGCTACTAAAAAAAATTAATTTAATCTGAACTGTTAAAATAACAGGATTTTTTGAATAGTTAGCTTATAAATATAATCCTTGCCTCTATTATTAGTCATAAGCTCATTGCAATACTTCTCATTGCTGCATAGTCCATTTTTTATGTTGAAAAAGTAATATTATTTAAAGATTTTTGTGCTAAGCTAGTCACTGCAGCAGTTTGCTGAACTGCAAAAATAACCAATTTTATTCTTGAAAATTGTTTTGATTCAATTTTTCAATGAGGTTGAAGCAGAAACCATCATTTGACTGCTTCTCTTCATTGGATTCTCAAGAACTTTTATTTATGAGAGTGTCAGAATATATAAAATTTTGCCAGCTCCCATTAATAGTTCACAAGTAAAGCAACTCACCATATTCACTGGGCTATGGAATTGGTATATCAAACTTTTATCTGACTATGGATTTTTCATTTATAGCAAATAATTTAATACTAACAAAAAAAAAAGAAGCCTACCTCATACACTTGTCTTGGCATCTTTTCCACTTTTCAAAACAGTCTACAAAGTCCTCTTTCAAAGTTGCCATCAGCTGCCTTGTTGCATTATTCTTAATCTTGACTATAGTTTAAAATCTCTTCCTTTTGATTGGTAAAAGCCAACTCTGGACAAAGACAAAATTATTTAAAAAGTGTAAAAGTCTGCTTATGCAAGAGGTGATGTTTTACTTCCTTTTCAAAAATTTATACTAAAAGTCGAATAGTATTTTGATGTGATTCAAGATTTTTTTACCCATTGACTCTTAACACTTTCACTGTCGACATTTCTTTGATGACGTTTGTCAGTCAAGAATAGAACACTGATGATTACTCAGAGACTAAACAGCATTGCTAGAAAGCAGGTATTAGTCACAATAGTATGTGGAGGAAAAAATGAAAACAAAATGCAAATCTCAAAAAGGGGACATTATATAATTAACATTTTTTGTTGAACATGTTAAATAAAATGCCTTAATAGCTTGTTAATAAGAGTTTAAGATTTTTTAAACAAAAAGAAATAAATCTGTTATTTGTGGCTATAAATGCAAAAATTTTACAAAACACTGTTTGATAAAAATAAACTCTGCATGTAAATTTTCTTTGAGTTATTTACATTCTAATATGATGATTAGTTTAACATTAATACAAAATATTAAAATATAATTTCAAAAAGTTTACTTCTATCTCTGTTCTATGATAGTTATCAGGTTTAGTGTATGAAATTTACATGCAAAAAAACAACTATTATAGGACAGAACTAGTATTAGGTTGGTGCAAAAATAATTTCGTTTTCTAACATATGTTACTATGTGAGAAAACGAAATTATTTTTGCACCAACCTAATATTATAAATGTACTTTTAAAAGGGTAATTTTTTTTTTTATACATCAGTTTACCTAACTCTTTACCTGAATTACCTTATAAAGAAAGAAAACATATACAGAGGACAAAATTATACTAGTTTGCTCAGTAAAGTTAAAAGTAGCAATAATTCTTTCTTTTTTTTTCTAATTTAAAAAAATAAAAATAATTGGTTTGAAGACAAATATTCTTTCAGTTTATTCTGTTTTTAATTATGGGTTAAGCTTTGATATTTATTATTAACTGATGAACTCTGATCTTTCTGCCATGTTTGTGTCTGCCTTTTCTTTCCCAAAACTCCTTCTTGCCACCATCACTACTGTTGCTACAACGCCACTGCTACCTTGTCTTTTTATTTATTCATTTGTTTCTTTTTATTTAGTTGTTTGTTCCATTGTTTTTTGTTTTGTTTTTTTTTTCTGGTCACTTGTTCAAAGAAGTGTTCCTGTTATTACCCCAGTTGACCAAGCACTGCGACACCAAAAAAACCTATATCCATTGTTTTCACTGTCCGATTTCTATAACTGCTACTATTCCAAGCATTGTCTAGACAATTAAACTCCTCTTTTATATTGTTGATACTGTTGCCACATTTTTGAAGATTAATTCCAAAGCCTTCTTCATTTTTAAAAAAAAAAAAAAAGACAGAGATGGTGATAGGAATGGTTGCTTATATTGCAACCATCTTGAAGAAGGTTGCAGAACAGATCAGCTGAAACAACATCAATAGCACAAAGGAGGAGTTCAGTTGCCTGAACAAAGCTCGGAATGTTCATCTATTCTTGAAGTTATAGACAATATGCTGCTAATTATGCTTTTTTTTATTTCCGTTTCAGATCAAGTTTAACATCTGTCACTTAAGCAAATAAAATGATTGACAACTGGAGTGGGGCAAGAATCCATAACAATTTTAGTTATTTAGACAGGACTTGTACCTGTAGTACTAAGTTTGTAGACAATGCTTATACATTTAAACTGAAATTAATAAACTGTTATATTCCATGCTAATAAGAATATATACTTGAAAAACAAGGTGGATAAAATACATAAAGGTTTATTGTAAAAAACCAGTACAATAAGAATAAAGGTAACAGTTATGCAGAAGGTTGTCGCAAGTCACTCTAGTAATGAGTGATACTATTGGAAGGTCAGTAGTTCTCGCGTAAGTCTTACTCAACAGATCCCAGCTAGTCCCTGTAGTCTGTTGACTTACAGATACTTATAGATAGTTACTTACTATCTATAGTGTAGTAACTCATGAGGGGGGGACAGGTTATTCCATTACATCGTAAACTGACTCCAAGATTTTATTTTCATCTCTTCTAATAGTTATTTAAAAAAACAAAAAAAAAATATAGTTTTGTCAAAGTTAAAATATTAGGTATATTCATGAGCCATGTTCAAATTCCAATCTAGGCTGTTGCATTCACTTCACACTTCCATTTCTTCTCTTCCCAGCTGTGGGTTAAATATTAGGGTAGACCAAGTTCTTTAGCTTTGGGTGACAGCCATTTGCTTCTTGCACCTATTCACATAATATAACATAAGTTGATGGTGGGTGAACTGAAGTAATCTGATGTTGTCCATAGGGATAGATCTGGTGATCATGCCAGTCAAGGTAGTTGTCAAACATCTTGTAAAACATACTGAGTAGCATGGCCATCATGTAGGCAGGTATTATCCTGCTGAAACAGCTCATAACCTACCTGTTGTGAGAATGTATCAGAACTGATTAAACAATATTTGAAGATACAGAAAGTGTGGACATAGAAACCAATGCTACATGATGACTTTCAGTTTCACATCTCAAACAATCTTCAGACATATACTCTAAAGATTACTAGAGGCATGAAACTGGCAGTCATCATGCAGTTTTGATTTCTACGTCTACAGTGTCTATATTTTGAAATTGGAGGTATGAACGAAATGCATTAATATTTGAGTTGCAATATTTACTGCAAATTGTAGTGCATTTTTTCCTTAGGATTTACATTTGAGAAGAAATCTATATCAGTTATTGTTTTCCTTAGCAAATATGACGATGTCTTTCCAAGAGCCTACTGAACTAATTTTTTGTGTTGCTTTTGTTGTTATGGTATGCGGCTCTGATAGAGAGTAAAGGATCCCGTGATCCTATGATGAAGTCCAAATAAAATGTTTTAACCATTTCACCTCAAGCAAGACAATAAAGCCACTAAAATACAAGGGGGTTATAGAATATGAGAAAAAGAAAACATTATTAATGAGAGAGAACAATAAAAGAACAGGAATTAAGAGGACAGAAGATGACAATTGACATTGCATTTAAACTTTTGAAAGTTGACTGGGAAGCAAGAGGCTGGAAGAGAGTTCTGTAAGGGAGAAGTGCAAGAGAAGAAATTGTTAACATAGAACTTATGGTTACATGTAGCCATTTCAATTGTAAAATGATGAGACCTAGCTGCTAATCTAGTATTTTGCTTAAATTCATAAAGTCTAAGTACCAAAGAGGAAAACTCCTCAGAACAATTATCATGAAAATATTTATAGAAAAGGCATGAAGAATCTACATTATGGCCATGGGAAAGGGAAATTCCAGGTTAGTACGAAGAACGGTGCAGATTCCTCTTTCTATTTATCAAGAATCTGTAAATGTATAACAGAAGCACCAGACCAGATGTGGCGGCAATCTCTAATGCATGAATGAATGGTAGAATGTAAATGTGTAAGATAGATTCTGGTGAGAAAAATTTTCTAATAAGGAGCATAACTTAAAAGTAGTAAAGATTGAAAGATATGGCATAGACCTTTCTGTTGAATAGATGCATAATTCAAAGGTGGGGATTTATTGTCACTGTTTTTTTTTTTTTTTTTTTTTTTTCTTTTTGCTCAGCAACATGAAAATTGAAGAACATCTTTATGTATAAATATGGATGCATTTCTATTACAAGGATTACTGGGAATGATGTTATCTGTTTGGATCTCATATCCAGGAATGGACAGAAACAAGACACTTGGCATATAAACCATCAGTTCTCTTCTGTTGGACAAATCTTTTCTGTGAAAAAAAAAAAAAAAAAAAAAAAAGACCCCACTCTTTCCGTATAGATAAAATACCTGAAGAAGACAAAAGAATATTTTGGTGACAAAAGACAGTTGAAATTTCTAAGGCATATAGTGAGGAAAGAGGGCTCAAAAAATTTAATACTGACAGGACATATTTAAGGCAAGAGGAAAGCAGTGAATAACCTACCTGGCAAGCTTTTGTAAATGGTTGGCAGAACAGGTATTAGAAGAGAGAGCAAAAAGACAAAATTTACTAAAAGCTATAAAGGACAGGAAAATGTGAAAAGCCATGGTCACTCACGTTTTGAAGGGACACAGCACATTGAAAAAGAAGTCTGACCAAGTATTGGAATGGTAATGACTCTTTACAAAATTTCAGACAATATCTTCCATAAGAAGGTTGTAGAATGGGTCATCTGAAACATTGTGGTAACAACAAAAGCAATACAATGAGTTCAAATAACCCTTGAAAGGTGACTTTTCTCAAAATTATAGACAATAACCACATCTTTACATTGTCTTTTTATTGTACAACCAGATTTTGCAAACTTACTTATCTATAGTCACAAGCCATATATAAGTCTGTATAGTGAAATAAGTATAGGATAATTTTACTACTCTTTTAAACTTGTTCATCTTGTCTGGTTTTCCACACATTGAGAGCACTCTCCTTGACTGTGAAAAAGTTGGTGTCATATAGTTCTCTCAGTCCCAGATCCATGCTGACTATTGGCTTATACCTGCCCAGGTCATATGCAAATTTTGTCAGTGCCACCTACTCTGATTAGAATATCTTCTCTTAACAGACACTGGTAGAAGGGGGCATAACTCCTGGTACTTACTGCACCACATGCAACCAACTCTGGGTCTCTTGTCGGGTTGACTCAGTTCTTTATTACAATCTCTTGTCATTTAAATAAATACATGCAATTAATGGGTGATTTTTTTTTAATGTCTGTAAAGCTTAGAATAATAATATACTCTTTCCATAAGACTTTTTAAAATTAAATTTGCTTTAAATGTTGGTATACTGTTACTTGATTAATTCTTAGTTAAAATAACTCAGTGAAGATTGAAAAGTGTAGTTGAAACAAATTAGTTCATTGAAGATTTTTTTGTCTATTTTTAAATTCTCTTAAACTAATAAATATTAAATTTTAAAAGGCTTTGCTGGTCCCAAATAATCATTACTCTTTTTTCTTTTTTTTTTTAACTAATGTTTACCCAATACAAGGCCCAATAGCCACTCAAGGTAGAAAGTTACTTTTTGGCGTTATATTAGCATAAGAAAGGAGACGTGTTAGGAGTACAGACCTGAAGTAGACTTTTAGAAGGAACTGCAAACCCAATCTTAAACAGGAAACAAGGGATGAACTTTTACTCTTGTTCAAAAGACCAGGGAGGAGTGTGAACAGGATGATAGGTGAACCTATCTACTCCTATTAACGGAGGAGAGAATAAATGAAATAAATAGTTAGAGAATGTTAGGTGCAGATGTTGGGCATCTAGAACTGAAGCAGACTTTAGAAAGAACCAGAAACCCAATCTTAGGTTCTCCACAGCTTCCTTTGCTTTTAATAACTGCAAACTCTGTATTGCTATGAT
Source organism: Acanthosepion lycidas (assembly GCA_963932145.1). NCBI lineage: Eukaryota > Metazoa > Mollusca > Cephalopoda > Sepiida > Sepiidae > Acanthosepion > Acanthosepion lycidas. Next base: position 28,791,872 of record OZ010597.1, read on the forward strand.
TTTGGGGTAGGGTAAATATAATAGTCGATTCCTGTGGCCTTTCCTCTGATTTTGAATACTGGTTTGTTCTTTTTCATAGGCTGGTTGCTAATCAAAGCAAGAGAAACTATTTTTCTCTACTATTTTAGCTATATATTTGAAAGTAAAAGAGGTGTATTCATTCTTTTCCCTAGGACATCATTGTGAAGGGAAAAGGAACTGTCTCAACTAGAATTTGAACTTGGCTTGTCAAATCCATTTTCTGTAATGTTAACATATGATCCATTGGCAATTTCAACACAATACTTTTGAAAATAATATTTTTAACATTACTTTCAGAATCTACTGTAACAATTTTCCCCACAGATAATTCTTTTTATCATTTCTACTTTTATATTTTACTCAGATATATATTCACTCCAGATTTAAGAGTAACCTGTTTTGAATCTAAAACCAGGGCCTTTTCACAACTTCACTCCTGTTAGAGGAACCCCTCCCTGATTGACCATGTTTTCAAGGGTGTAGCCATATTCACCACATTGAGGCACGGTGGAGTAATGGATAGCGGCTCAGATTGAGGAATCGGAGAGCCAAGTTCAAATTCCAGTTGAGTCTGTTGCATTAACTTATGCGTAAATATTCTTGGGAAAGGTATGAATCCATCTATTCTCCTTCCCAGGTATGAGTAAAATAGCAGGTCAGGCTGGGTTCTATAGCTTTGGATAGCAATCAGTCTAGGAGAAGGACGACTCTGAATTCAAAACCTCCAACTATGAGTAAATAGCCTTGCCAACCTGCAATTGACCAATCATGGTGAGTACAGATACACCCCTGAAGACATGGCCAATCAGGGAAGGGATACTTTCTTATAAATAATAAATTGCTTAAAAAAATGTCTGCTTTTGCTCAGTGACAGATGTTGCACTTGATATTCTTTTTGTTTCCCTTTTCATTTTTAATGTTTAATTTTTAAATTTTATTTGCAAAAGATTTTTTTTTTTTCATTTAATTTGCAAATTCCCATCAAATAAAAAACAAAGTATAAGTTGGCTCTGTATTTAAATAAAATATTTTCTTAATTTTTATAGATTTTTTTTAACATCAAAAGAATATTTAATCTTTTTTTTTTTGTTCTTTGTCACTTTTCTTTATTATTTATTTTCCTTTTGTGACATTTAAAAATTCTAACAGTGCATTAAAAACTAAATAATAAACACTTGATTTTTTTTTTTTTTTTTTTTTTTTTTTTTTTTGATCAGTTTTCCTATCTTTATCAAGATTTAGTTGTTGTATTGTACAGCCTATTCCAGATATTCTGTTAACTTTTGGCACCCGTACTCTCAGAATGAAACCCTTATTTGATCTACTGGAATATGTTGTAATTATTTTGTACCTGTCATATCTGGGTTTTCTTTAGGAACACTAGGATGTGATCTGTAAAATAATGACAAAAAAAGAACATCACCCTGACATCCTGCCAGAAGCTTGTTAAATGCAACTGACACTTGAGAAAGGCTGGAGAGTACAGCAACCAAAATGTTTTGATAATGTCAACAAAGAGTAGGAAACTGGTTCAAAAGTATCATTGTATCACAGTATTAAGCCTCAAGTATTAAAATCCCTTTTTTTTCTTCATTGCCATCATAAATAGAAACAAGAAGGTAGAAGAGATTTTTATAAGACTTGAAAATAGTGAGAAATCAAAGACACTTATAAGCTATATTTCGTAATATATTGCAAAAATTTAGAATTCTTGTCTAATTAGAAAATAGTTCTCTGTAGAAATTTTGTTTTTGTTTTTGCCCTTATAAACATTAATTCACTTTGTTTTATTTAACTTTTTTTTTACCTACTGTTATTAAAAAAATGACTATATTCTTACGTCCTGATAAAAAATAGATATTATCTAGACGCTTGAAAACTTATTTCATAGGATATTTCATTCACCATATATCTTAGATAATTATTTACAATTAGCCCAGAAACCACCCTTCAGACATGCTTTAGGCTAGCACCTATGGAGGGCTTTTGGTTTTTTACCTTCAGCGTCCTATATATGTTAAAGTTATGAGAATTTAGAAATAATGAAATTATTTTATCTTTATTTGACACATTAATTCGGCATAATCTTTCTTCATATATGCAACCGATCTCTGTAGTTTCTTTACATTTATTTTGCGCACAATTTTATTTTCTTTTAAAATTACCATTCTTTATGATCCTTCATATAAAGTCACTCTTAAAAGACATTAGATAACCCAGACTATGTAATATTTTGAATATGTCACAGTACACATACTAGAAAAAGAAAAAAAACATGAGCAATGTACCATGCCTCGCTTTAAGTTTTAATTACAGTTTAATTAGATATCAATTGCAATTGCAGTAAAAAGCGAAATTAAAATTAAACCTTTAATAAAGAGTATACTTCAAACTTTTCACTCTGTTCAATATTTAAATTTAACTTTAAATGAATTATTTATGTAATTTTTAATTGTATGTAACTACAGCAGTTACTACTTGTTACATCAGGTTGCATATGATTCACCAAGATTGAAAAACAGACGGACGGATGGACACATATACACTGCGCTTTATTATTATAGAAAGATTAATTGGGAGAAAAAGCCTTCGGTTGGATTTTAGACTAGTAAAAAATAATAATGATGTAAATAACTGATGAATATTAATACTTCTATTGTTCTCATGATTAGTGTTTTAAGGAATACGAACAGGCCATTGAGCAAGAATGCATATTACACATGAATTGCTGTGTTTATTTAACATGCGTGTGTAAATCCTGAGATTGAAAACAGACAGACAGATACACATACACTGCACTTTATATAGATAGAAGACGAAGAAGATTTATTTGAAGAAAAAGCCTTTGGGCAAACTTTATGCTAGTAGAAAATAATAATGATGTAAATAATTAATGAATGTTAATACTTGTATTGTTCTTGTGATTAGCATTTGAATGAATGCAAACAGGCCAGTGAACGTGAGAGCATATTAGGCATGTGCTGCCATGTTTATTTGACACGCATGTGTAAATCCTGAGATTGAAAAATGGACAGACACACATACACTGCCTTTTATTTATATAGATAGAAGAAGAAAGAAGATTAATTTAAAGAAAAAGCCTTTGGGCAAACTTTATGCTAGCAAAAAATAATAATGCTGTAAATAACTGATGAATATTAGTACTTGTATTGTTCTTGTGATTAGCATTTGAATGAATGCGAACGGGCCAGTGAGCAAGTGTGCGTATTACGCATGAACCGCTGTGTTCATTCAACACGCATGTGTAGATCCCAAGATCAAAGAACAGACGGACACACATACACTGTGCTTTATTTATATATATTTGGTGCTGCTTCAATTATATTTTCATTACCATTTCACAAATTTTGTTTACAGCTTTTCAGTGAGGAAAAATGAAGATTAACAAAAAAAAAAAAAAATAACAACAAAAAATAAACAGTAAAATTTTAAACTATTTGATATTTTTTCTATGCATGATTTTTAATTCACTTGATCTGCAAAATAGCTTACTTTAATGGCCTTATTTCTTTAATCTTTGCACTGCATGACGCAATTGATTTCTTTTTTGTTCAATGTTTATATTATAGATAGGTTTATTTGCAGCCTTTTGTGATTTGTGTGCCTTTTTTGATAACCAAATGGAGTTTATAAAGAAGAAATATAATAAAAAGTATAACTGTGTCCTACAGTAAAATTACCCTAAATATATATATATATATATATATATATATATATATATATATATATATATTATTGAAGTTCATTCTTGCTATTAAAAACTGGATAATTAAGAACTGTATTTGTGTTTTGCTTAATCTTATTTTTTACCAACATTTAATATTTCTTACTTTTTTCTTAATCCATGTTTAAAACAAATATGTAAATATGTTGTTATTGGGTAGTCCTAAGGGTCCTGCAATAGCTAACAATAGTAAGGTTTTATAAGCAGGTTTTACTTGCTCATATTGAAAATCCTCAGTGTTATTACCAATATGTCAATGGCACTTTTCCTGTCTTCAACAATGAAGAGCAGTCTGAGGTGTTCCATTAATTATTGAAATATGTAAATCACAATGATGGTTCAAATTGATTCTAGGGAGATCAGAGTTTATTTAATTGATACTATTTTGGATTTGGTAGTATTATCAATATGTATTTTACAGACCAGACCGTCATTGAAAATACCACTATCACTGCATCTACAATGTTCAATCACAATTTCAATAGTAAAACACTGTTAGTACCATTCAAATTTTTGTCACATGTCTCTATCAAAGCATATGGAGATCTTACCAAATCAAAATAGTACAATCATTTAACATAATTCAAATATTAACAGGTTGACTTATATGTTTATAATGTAAATCTAATAGAAGGATTTCTACAGCATTAAAAAATAATGGTTGGTAACTTGACAGTAAAATAGATAAAAATATGGCATAAATTCAAGAAAATGTATCTTATTTTTTGCTCAGATGCTACAAAGTGAAGATTTTGGTATGTTAATCTATATAAATTATGCTTTCCATGGTAAACATCATGGTAACATCAGAATTTATTCTCGATTCAAACATTCATACCAATTGGTACCTTTTGAAAGAGTATACTTATGAAGTTAACCAGTTTCAGTTGGGATTTGAACCCTGTTCTATTTTCTGTACTGCTAACCATTTGGTCATCTCTGTCTCCTTATCTACATAACTGCCATGTAAATCTAAAATTTCATAACATTTGAATGAAAGAAAACAACACAGCAACATCAGGGGGGAGAGTATCCATATGTATTGGTTGCAATTGTGACTCACTTCTATGTGCAACTATAACAGGTGCTATGCTGTGCTGCTATCAGCAGCTGAAACAACTTTTGAGGCACAGATCCATGGTCTCTTGAGACCAAGGGATGCCACATATATATGTTAAAATATAGTTTTAAGGTATGCTATATTTATGGGTTAAAGTGCTCAGTATCAGGGTCAGAGTGTATGTAAATATAAAAGTGGACATTGAAGTCAACACCCAGAAATAGCAGTCAGTTTCATGCTTAAGCACAATCATCATCCTGATTTTTCATGTTGTCCTGATGATTACGTTTAAGCATGAAACAGTCTGTTGCCTCTGAGTGTTGACTTCAATGTCCACTTTTATATTTACATACACTCTGACCCTGATATTAAGCACTTTAACCCATAAATATAGCATACCTTAAAACTATATTTTAACATACACACACATATACATATACATATATATATATATATATATATATATATATATATGAGTAAGTCTGCAGCCTAATGATGGAAAACATTTATTTTACCCAACAAATATTTACTTTTGAACATAATCTCAATGCACTTTGTCAATGCATTTAATTCAGTGGTGATTTATTAATCACATAGATTGAACATTATACAGTGAAAATTTCAGATCAAAATCCAACAAATGAACAGATGTCAGGCTATGAAATTAATGATGTGCCCTTAATACACCTAAAAATAGCATTGGTAGATTAAAAAGTATTTAGCTTACAATTTACATTGTCGCCTCAGTTAATCACAAGTACTTATATTGTAATTTGCTAATTTTCTTTGTAAAAAGTCTTTTTTTACATTTCATATTAGGTTTTGTTTTTGAAACTATAAAGTAGTTTGTTTTTATATCATAATTGAAAAGCCTATCCTTTCTTTACTCTTTTTATATATATTTTGTTTAAGTTCATATTAATTCTCCAATTACAGTTAATCATCTTAGTTTTTAAGATTTCAATTATCCATTTTAAAATCGAACATTTAATAAGGGGCTTTTCGTTAATAAAAGTTTCACTTACATGCATTAAAAAAAATATTCTTTAATTTTGATTATGTAAATATTTTCATAATCAAAATTAAAGAATAAATAATTTAAACTTATATATTCAGTAAATCAAGAAAAGTTCAAATTAATTATCTGGTTGAGGTCAATTAGATAAGTCACTTGATTGAGGTCAATCAGATGTTACTTGAATTCTTCTTGCTTTATTGAATAATATAATTCTAGTTATCTGTTAAATACATTTTAGTTCTGCTAGCCTGAAAAATATATTAAATTATTGTAATTTTCATGTGTTTTTTAGTTGTATTATTATAATAATTATTATTATGCTTATAGTCAGTCAATGCTAACTAATATATAAAAATTCACTAAAAGTGCACAATACTGTATAGAGCTTACATAAACATAAAAATTATCAAATATAAATACCTTACCAACTTAGGTTTCACCCTGCTAAGTTATCAACCATATAATAATTATCAATGTGTATTTATATATTTTCTGTCCCATCTGTAGTGGGAAGGAAGATAAATCAACATAAATTTATGAGTGATTACTTCATTTAGTCATTTTAATAATCTATACAAATAAAATATTTATCTGTATTTAGACAAAATTGGTTCCCAAACAAAATGAACCATTTAATCAGTTCCTTTTCTTCTACATTTCTTAGACTGCAGTTTTATTTGTTCAAGCTTTTCATGTGAGGGACTCATATACCTTTTGTTTATTAAATGTTTGTCTTGCTTCAACTTGATCTTGAAATATGCTTTGACATCACCATCTTTGTTGTTCTGTTACTAAACTTTTTCATCCAAAAAATATTTCCATTTCACTACTCTATAAAACACATCAAATTTTTAACATGAAAAGATATTGAGCAAAAGGAAATTATCTAATAGCAGGAGTAATCAATGAATCATTGATGTCTTTAAATTTCTAAAAAATATAAAGGGAACAGATTAATTAAATGCTTCATTGGCCTCTATTTTAGTTGTGAATTCCTTATCTCCACTTTATTGAATCTCAATACATTGTTTCAAGACTTTTGTTTCTTTGCATCTCACTATTAAAACTTTCTAACAATTGCCATCATTTTTGATGACATTGATTCACTAGCATTTTTATAATTATATGAAAATATAACTTAGCTTGACAATTTTCAACCAGAAGGGTGAAACTTAAGTTGTTAAAGTATTTGCATTTTATAAATGTTATGTTATATATTCATATCCCCACCCATCTCTCATGTATTGTACATGTATATGGTATTATGCCAAAGTTAAGGGAATTTGATCATGAAAATAGTAATTTACTCAAACACCTAATTCCTTTTCTGCTGTTTTTATATTCTGGTTTATAAAGGGCACTTCTTGCTATTCAATTTGTGTACACTATTCAAATCCCTTAAATTTTGTAAGTGGCATTACACACACAATTTATGTAAAAAATATAAAATGTTTACATCAAATTGACTATAATTCTAATTAATATAATGCAACCATAATAAAAAAAATAAACAACAATTTCTGTAATATTTATAACTCATTGCAAAAACATCAAAATTCTTTTAATAAATTTTGTCTTTTTTTTTTTTCTCCCCCAACAGTCTGATGCTGGTTATGCCCATCTGAAGAAACCAGACACAGTGCCCGAGTGGCTGAACTGCCTCGGTCTTTCCGAATACACGAATACCTTCATCATCAATGGTTGGGACTCAATCTCTTACCTCGGATATCTGACCAACGATGATCTGGTTAATATGCAAATCAGAAACCCAAAGCACCGGGATCGTCTTCTGCGGAGCTTGCAAGATATGAACCTTAAATTTACCGGCTGATTTAAGAAAGAGACAAAAGAAGAGAAAGCTTTCAGAAAGTTATAAAAACATTTTTGACAAAACAGAAAACAAAAAAGAAAGATGAAAAAAAAAAAAAAAAAAAAACCTGAAAAAAACAAATGTATTAAAAGAAATTAAATGCAAGAAGAAAAGATTAAAGTGGAAGTAAAAACTTGAAAAGAAGGAAAAAAATCCTTATAAGAAAAGACAAAGAATGAAGAAAGAAAAGCAAAATGGAAGCTTGGAAACCAAGATATCAGTAAATTACAATATTGTATTATTCATATCTGTATACAGACACACACAGACACACATTCTTGAATATGCACACACATACACACTCACATAGGGATGTTTGTATATATGGATGTGTATGCACACAAACACACACACATATATATATATATGTATATATATATATATATATATATATATACACACACACACACCTTCACCCTCTCTCTTTTCATTTGATTCTTTTAATTTTTTTCTCCTCCTCCTCTATCCAATATTTTCAGTATTTGTTTCGGCCATTATTTCATTAATTACAGGCCTAAAATGCTTACTGATATACATTTGGCATTTATATGTGTATGTTTTTGTATCTACAGATATATATGCATTTGTATAGGCATATGTATATATGTATAGATGATCTTCATTTACGTATCTGTGTGTGTACGGTATATTATTGTCAACAATCAGGGTGGCCAAAAAATGTCTTCAAAACATCATTGCAAAAAATCTAATTTAGAACATGCAAAATTAATTGTTTTTACACTCCCTTCCCCACCCCCAAAATATGGAAATTGTCTAGCATTTATCATAATACTTTATACAGAATTTTGTTAACTTTTATAAACATGGATAATTTTATAGTCTTCTTTTGTGCGACTTTTATTAGTTAATATATAAATCAATTCTATGGATATTTACACCTGCCTGGTATAAACTAACATATACTGTTTATTCATAATTGGGCATATATTGGTAAATATATTCAGGAAGGAAGAATGCTCAATATTGGAAATAGTGCATGTAGGTATGGACAGTCGGCAGAGAAATCAACACTGCATTGTAACTGGCAGTTTCACATTATAACTGATCTTCAGACTATTTTATGACAAGGTGTAAAACTGCTAGTCACTATACAAAGTTGATTTCTATATCTGCACAATTTATACCTAACATATATATAATTAGTCTGCTTGTAAGTATAGTAATATAAGTTTTACATGTAATAATTATATAAGCTTCCCTCTTATATAGTTGTTTACTCTTATCACATGAAATTATTTCAAATGAACTGAGATTGAAACACTTGCTGTAAAATAGAATAAAAAGAATTTTACATATATATATATATATATATTCAAACAGGTTAAATAATTTAGACATACTATATCTGTTTATTTTTGTTTTAATCCTTTCAAGTTCGCTAATCAATTTCTTGGTGGCCGTAGAAAATTGATTAAGAAAATAACCAAAATTTTCTTTCAAATATTTTTATTTTTCCAAGTACTTTCAGTCTCATCTGAGACTGTCTTAAGGGGTTAAATTGTCTGTGTGTGTGTATAAAAAGAAAAACTTGTGAATTTCAAATTGATATAGAATGATAAAAAACACAGTAAAATGAACAGTAAGAATGTTTTGAATTTACAGAAATATGTATACACATACACAGACAATTTAACCCCCTGAAGATGGTCTCAGATGAGACTGAAAGTACTTAGGAAAATAAAAATTATTTGAAAGAAAATTTTGGTATTTTTCTTAATCAGTTTTCTACTGCTACCAAGAAATTGATTTGTGTACTTGAAATGATTAAAACAAAAATAAACAGACATGGTATATCTAAATTATTTAACCAAACCTGTTTGAATGAAAATATGCTGCCTAAATACACGCACACAGGCACACACATTTTATATATATATATATATATAGCATAATGAGAAGCCACGTATACTTTCTTAATATGTATATAGAGAAAAAGGTGCAAATTAAAAAAATTATGTTTTATTTTATGAAAGTATTTATTTATTTATATATATATTTGATATTTCAAATTGTCCTCAATCTTTCATCAGAAATAACTGTTTGTTACAAATAAATTAAAATTACTAAAAAAGTAATTTTAATTTATTTGTAACAAACAGTTATTTCTGATGAAAGATTGAGGACAATTTGAAATATCAAATATATATATAAATAAATAAATACTTTCATAAAATAAAACATAATTTTTTTAATTTGCAACTTTTTCTATATATATACATATATATATATATATATATATATATATATATATATATATATATAGTTCTAAGTTAGGTTATATTCATGGGTAAAATAAATTGCTCAATATCAGCATATGTAAATATAAAAGTGAACACTGAGGTCAACACTAAGAGGTGACAATCTGTTTCATGCTTTATATATATATATATATATATATATATATATATATATACACACACACACACGCACACAGAAAGGTAGAGAAAATTTAAATTATGTTCAAAACATCTATATTCACATTGGAAGATATATACGTACAACCCCACCCCCACCCTACAAGATTTTAATTCATAAAAATTGTTATATGCATGCAAGCACTTACAGCAAATATATATATATATATATATATATATATATATATTCAAGCACATCAATATATTCTACACTGTTTAGTTAAAAGTACCCATTTACACACAAATATATGCATATACAATGATAAACACATACACATGTGTATCAGTTTTTGAAATAATTGAAGATATATACTCACATAAAAATTCACTAAAACTAATTTTTGAAGTTAGGGTTTTAAGAATAAACTTAGTAACCATGTTAAAAGATATATCCTTAATCACAGTTTTGAGTAAGGAGGTTCAAAGCTTGAATCTCAAAATTTAAAAATAATCATTTTCAGCTAAAAATTATATTTAATGTTGTTCCAATGCTCAAATATTTCATATATCCCCCTGAGAAAGACCTTAACTCGGAAACACATTTCTGTTTCCTCCAGCTACACCAGCTTCTATTAATCAATCTGGGTATTAAAGAAAATGGTGAAACAGATTCTGTATAAAATTTTGTGTTGCTAGATAGACATGACGATATAAAGGTGATATTAAAAATGATCCCTACCATACAGATACCAACACTTCAAAAGTGGGATGAAGTATATCCCATGATGCTTCAATGAGATAAGACTATAACATTTTGGCTTTTTGATTGATTCCTTTGATGTTTTAATTTCTGGAAACAGAAGAAACTTAATTGTCTTTTCAACAGAGGATATTTTTAATTTTGTATATTTTGTTTGTTTATTTGTCACGCATGTCTTTATTCCTGTTTATATTTTTATTATTATACTTTTCTTTTTAGTTTGGTGGGTATAGGAGCCTTTTTATGTAAATTTTTTCGACAAATTAACAATCAAATACTGCTGAATTTAAGGACCCAACTGTTAATTTACTATATCATAATAAATGTGTGTATGTATGTGTATGCATGTAATATTTATGCTTCCTCTGAGTAATAACTGCAGAGACATCAAACAAATATGATCTATGCATTACTTTAAATTCATGTATAAGAGATCTGCAAAAGTTTGGATTGTGTTAGGGAAAAGTTTAAATATACAGTACAAGCACCATATAAACAAAAATACTATGATAATTGTTTTTTATATATATATATATATATATATATATACACAAGTACAGGATTGGTATAGATAAATTCTGATAACCAAAAACACTATTCTTAAAAGAGTGCTCAATATAAAGTAGAGCAAATAATTTTTATTCAAAAATTATAACATCAGGATGTTATAACATCACTACAAAAATAACCATTTTGTTTCAATACGTCTGGTGTCTTGTCAAGTGATGGTGTTGATTGCAAAATAAAGAGTTTTTTTTTTTTTAAATTCAAAACCAACCAAACTCCCTCAATAGGGGAAACACTGTTACATAACCTATGATGACCAATCAGAATGCAAGTATATGATAATTCAAAAAATGTGACATCGTACCCTAAATACAAACTATTAGTTCATTAAAGTTAATGCTGGATTAAATCAGAAATCAGTATGAACTAATTAAGTTTTAATTTCATGGTAAAATTAAAAATCACAAATTTCAAATTTAACTGAGCATTAAGTTTAAAATATTACAAAATTATTCAGAAATGAAATGGGGGGGAGATATATAAATATATATTTTTATTTTTATTGTTCTTAACGAAGTGACAATTTATCCATTAAATTCAATGCTAGACACTTCTTACATCAGCAGATTTTGGAAAAAATTGTTTTTGCAATCAGCACCATCACTTGACAAGACAACGGAAGTGTTGAAACAAAATGCCTATTTTTGTAGTGATGTTATAACATGCTTATGCTATAATTTTTGAATAAATATTATGTGTGTGTGTATATATATATATATATATATATATATATATATATATATATATATATATATATATATATATAATTGGGGACTTGTTATTTAACTTGGGAAGGCCCACTATTTTATTTCATTATTTTGCAATAATTCTGAAAAAATTCAAGAGTCACTTTTTTAAATGCAGCTAAAGTCTATCAAAAAGTAGAGTGTGTCTGACGGAAAATTTTTCTTTTAGGTTTTCTTTAATTACTTTTTCATATTATGCCGATTAATATTGAATCCTAAAAGGCTTTGAGTACAAACATTTTCACATCATTTAAATATTGTCTAAGTTAATAGAAGTGAAAGATGGTAGAAAAAAGCTTTTTTCTTTTAATTTCTAAATGAAACATTTTCACTGTTCTTATCTTATTACTAGTTTTACTTCATCTTCTGATTGTTGCTTTTACAAGATAGCAACGAAAAATTGGTGAAAGAAGTGACAGGATGAAGACAGATTTGTATTTCTTAATCACCAATGCTTCTATGGCCAAAGAGATTATGACAATGTTTGACGGGCTCTTTAGGAATGGAATGAATGTTCAAGTCTTGTCAAAAACTGTTACTTTATTTCTTATTCTGCACCATATTTGCCCCTATCTTGAAAGTGTATATCAATCCAGAATGATGGAGTAAAACTAGTAGCAATAATGAAGAATGCATCTAGCTAAGGTGTTATGATAAAAAGCAACAATAAGATAAAGTCACAACAAAAATAATAGATATGAACCTTGTTTGACATCAGTTTTTCAACATGACTCATACTTCTGATTTTAAATACTTCAGAAAAGCAAAATATGTCAAAGTAAATAGTTTGTTGTTAATATTACATGATATATGAAAAAGTTAAACAATAGTTTACTAAAGTAAATTATTTTAAAATTTCAGTTTGCTTTTAAATTCAAAATAATTAAGTAGCATTTGAATTGAGCTCATATAAACTAATTCTCCATTCATGCTTGTTGTGATTATCCAATAGTTATTTTGTTTCAGGATCAGACATATATTAGGTATTATTATATATGGTATATAAACATTTTGGGTATTATATATAAGGCAGATTTAAGCAACAAGTATTCATGCAGTCAAGTTTGATTTAAAAGAACCAACAAGGTCACTCTGTTTAATTTTTTTTTTCTCTATATTTTCCTAATTTTCGGAAAAGGTGTTAAGTATTGTGCTTAAAGTTGTGGAATATTGCGTTCAAAGTTATGGATATGTTTCAGACAGTTTATCCACAACTTCAAGCATAATACTCAACACCTTATCTGAAAATTGGAAAAATATAACAAAAAAAAATTAAACAGACTGACCTCGCCAGCTCTCTTTGTCAAACTTGTTTGGAGATAAATGTGAACATTGAAGTCAACACTCAGAGGAAACAAGCTTTTTCATTCTAGACGCAATCGTCAGGCCGCCTGACGATTGTGTCTAGCATGAAACAGCTTGTCGTCTCTGAGTGTTGACTTCATTGTTCACTTTTATATTTAAATACACTCTATCACTGATATTGAGCACTTTATTCCATAAATATAGCTCACCTTAAAACTATATTTCTTCATATATAAAAGTGAACATTGAAGTCAGCACTTAGAGAAGACAGGCTGTTTCATGCTAAATGCAATCATCAGGCCATATATATATATATATATATATATATATAAAACTGTAAAATAAATGTAATGTAAACTTACATATTTTGCTTTTCTTAAGTATTTAAAATCAGAAGTACGAGTCATGTCATAATAATATTAAATAGTAGCAAAGACTGATGCCAACTGGTACTTAAAAGTAGAGAAAATAGAACTATTAGGTTGGTGCAAAAATAATGACGTAATAATGTCGTTTTTTGACGTAACGTCAAAAAACGACATTATTACGTCATTATTTTTGCACCCACCTAATATTTCATGAAAACTTGTTTCTATGAACATATGATATAGAATACACCCCACTGATTTTCTTACCTGTGTTTATTCAAGGTCATTATATCTCTGAAATCTCTGCATGCCTGATGATTTTTATTTTTTTTTAAAAAGTAAAGTTTTAATGGTCAGGTAGTTGGACGCATTTTAGAAAGTGTGATAAAATTAAGTGTTTGTTATCAAATTGAAACATGTGAGCAATTATTTATCTCCATATTGCCTTTGCAAATTTATCCACACAAATTTAAATTCAATTTACTTCCAGTAGAGTTGAGGTGTTTTTTTGTTTGTTTTGTTTTTTTTTTTGTAAAAATATTAATTGATCTGAGAAATTTACTAGTGCTTATCTTTTGTATTTTAAAAACACTAAGATACCCTGAAATTTTTAAATATAAATAGATCAAGAGTGGTATTAAGAGTAGACAAAGTGGCTTATAAAATATTTCCTGTATACAAAGAATTTTGTGTTTTGACTGTTTCATACAATTCTGTATGTAGCGCATTTGATATAAGAGATAATCTGATTTGGTTCGAATCCTTAACTGTGATTCATCATGGGCTGAAGTCAAGTTTCTCATATCTCTACCTACTACAATCCTTTAGTGTCCTTGTAAAATCCACTATATCCCCAAACAAAAATACATATATAAATACTTTTTCAGCAGAATGAGTATTAATATTCAAATACAAAATTCACAGATTTTTAATTGTATGTATTTTCAACATGAGGAGGCGGAGGAGGAAACTAACTCTACCTGTTGTATATATATATATATATATATATATATATATATATATATATATATTGTGTGTGTGTGTGTGTGTGTTATAAGAGTGTGTATGTATACATACATATTTGTGTGTGTCCAATGATCTGATATATGGGATCCTCTTTACATTGTCTATAAAATGCGGATAAGGGGCTACAGACTTTCCTAACTTATGGGCAGTGTGGAGAGACTACTTTCTCCAGATCGTTTTATAAAGATTGATGTTTTAAAAAAAAAAAAAAAGAAAAAAAAAAAAAGAAATATGAAAACAAAAATCCCAAAAATGGATAAATAAATGTTGTGTATTTTCTGGTTCTCTCACCAGACAGATATCAGTATTTTAGTTTCTTGCCTCTTTTTAAAAAAATAAAATAAAATAAACGGATGCCCCCCCCCTCCTATCTCTCTCTCTCTCTCTCTCAAGTAGAAAATAATTTTAACAGCTTCAGCACCAAAGGATGTTTCAGTTTTTGCAACTTTACCTTTTCAGCGCCAAACGATGTGAATTAACATCCCCCTTTCTGAAATTCACGCCTTGTCTTCATTTTGTCCTCCTCACACACCTGCTGTGACCTGCTTTCCAGCATTTAGTCTCGGGGCTGGGGGGGATACCTTGTTCTATTCTTGGCCTACAAAAATCAGCAGAAAAGTTATCATTGGTGCTGTAGTTGTTACTAAACAGTACGGTTTGCATATCAGATATCTTGGTAATACTATTGTATAAATCTTTCTCTCTCTCTCTCGCCATATATATATATATATATATGAAACTTTTTACTTGTCAATAAGAATTTATGATTTTTGGAAAATTGTGGGGAAATTCTTTATCCAGCACCCCTGCCTCAAACTGATTAAAGAACATTCCCTTAAATTCTTATACATTGAGAATTTTGTTCATGGCATGTCAAACCTCTGCAACACCTACAATCTCAACTTATTTTAATTTAATTTTTTTTTTTTCTTTTAATCAAAATAATGAAGTTTGGTGGATCAGAAACTTAGAACTTACAAAAAAATAAATTACAGTGCAGCAAGTAAAATTATAAATTGATATTTTGTTTAAAACAATGCATGACCTCTTAAAAAAAACAGTTTAAATTTGTTATAATCAGAAGAAATGATAGCCATGTTTGTACTCTGAAGGAGTACTCATCTTCTTTAACAAAATGAAATTTAAAAAAAAAATGATTCTTGGTGAAGATTGTTTTTCTTTACAAAAGAACAGTAAACATAGATGAGAAATAAACATTTTATTTTTATTAACATTCTGAGCTAATTAGCTCTGAAAAAAAGAAGAAAACGAATAATGAGATATAAAATCCATGTTTTGAGAATCCTACTTAAGGGAGATAATCGATGGAAATTAAATTAAAAAGCGGCAAAGTTGAAGCTTAACCGTATGAATGTGTGTATGAACCGAAAAAAAATATGCCCACTTGTGAAAAAATTATAAATTTATGCCTGGAAATGAGAAAACCATATTCAAATTTAAAAAGAAATAAGTCTTACAAAAATAAATGAAATGTCCTTTTAAAGAAAAGAATTTAATCTTTAAATAATGAATATGTATAACAAACAAAGCAACCCAAAAGAAAACAATGTCATACTAATATTAAGAGGTTAGTTGTTAATTTTAATAATAATAATAATAATAATAATAATCAGTCATATTGGTTGAACATGCATTTTTCTTTTAGTTATTAAAGGAAAAGCACACATACACACACATAAAAAAAACAAAATTTAAAGCTTTTATAAATTTTGCATGTAATTCTTTGGAATTCAACTTGCAGATAATTTTAAAATCATTTTTTTTTTTTTCTATATTAAAAAAAATTGTTTTACTGGATGATTAAAATAATGAAAATTAGTCCTCCAGCTTATTTTTCTTTAAGGTTCGAAAGGGGATCATTTGTTTTTCTTCTTATAACAGTATTATTAAAATCTGGACTTTTTGTTAAGAAAATACTTTTGTGAATACAGAAGTATTTACTATTGTTTTCCAATAAAGATTTTTCTTTTTTTCAGACCAGGTTTTATATATATATATATATATATATATATATATATATATGGCCCAAATGTTTAAATATATTTGGTCCTGTATCCATGACACTCTTGTTTTTATTCCTCATTTCTAAAAAGAAAATTTCTGGTCAGAAAACATTTTGCAGTGTAGACATTATTTCCTGAAATTCAGGAGACATTCCTTTAGAAGAAAAGGAATTCTACATATATAAAACAATGGAAATCAACTTCCTATATATTAAAATACACAAGAAATTCCAAGGAAGACTGGTTATTGAACAATAAACCCCAGCACATTTTATTATTTAAATTAAAGTAAACCTAAAACAATGTTTTTATCAGCCCAGAAAAAAAATGTTGCACTGTTGTTACATTAAAGACATGAATTTCTTTTCTTCTACAATGAGCATTTTTTCCTTTATTTGCAATGATAAATTTAAATAAAATTAAATAATATTTTCTTTTCAAGACATTGTAACATCAGGTTGTAAAATGGGTCTCTACATCTCTATAGCCTGCTTTCAACTTGGTTGTATTATTTTTCTGCTATTTCTGTAGCAAATTCTTACTAGTAGCTGCTAGTAGTTGAATGTTGATTTTAAACCAGAGGAAGAAAAGTTCAATCACAGCCAGTTCCTTTGAATATTAATTGTAGTAATAATTTTCTGTCATGAGGTCACCCATTGGATTTGGAACGTTGATGTATAAAAGTTGGTTTGCAGGTTTGTGGCAAAGGGGAATAATTGGGTTGTTCAGTCATAGCACAAAAGAAAAGGCTTTATTTCTACTGTACAGTGTAACCCAGATGTAAGAGAGATGTCGGGACCGGAAACAAAGTCTCTTATATCCAGGTTTCTCTTATATTCGGGTTTGGTCTATTTTGTTTAGGTAAGTATGGCTCTCTTATATCAGGGTCTCTTATATCCGGGTTACACTGTATTTGTGTACATTTGTTTTTTTCATCATGAAATAACAACATGGATATAAATATACACCAGTCATATTAACAAATGAAGTAAATGGTTTTTAAACAGCTACTTAACCTTTAACACACTGTAACTTTGTTTATTGAGTAAATGTTTGTTCTGCCAATTCAGATGATTTACTAAACAGTAGTGTGTTTAAATTTCATGGTTGTGTTGTCTTGTCTTGCTATGACAACAAGAGAATGGCTAAAATCAAGAACTCAGTTACTGAAGTTTAGGGGATGCCATATACAATGGAAATTGAAGTTATATTATTGAATAATGCAGAATGCTGAAGGTTAAAACATAGAAATCAGATTTTAGGCGATAATTTTTCTTTTTTTTCAGTCTGTCAACAAAAACCATAAATCCTCCTTTTTACAAACCTGCAAATAACTAGGAAAACTTAACAAACATTTCTATATTTAAAATAAAAATTAACTTTTGATTATAAATATAAGAAAAATGGTTTACCTTTTCCATTAATGATATCTTTAATTAACAATTCTTGGTTAAATTCTTCCATAATAATATGATTTTAATTGATTTGATGTTCAGTATTTTGGATCTGGATTAACTGACCTTTGTATTTTTATATTAAGAATCCACTGGATCTTTCCTCCTAAAAAACACTGACAACAAAATCCATATCGATTTTAAATAATTTTTATAGAACATAAAATACTTAAGCTGATGAATTTTCCATTAATAGATTTTATTGTCAATTTGTCTGAATAATATTATTGTCTACATTCACATAATAAAGTTTATCCCC
This sequence comes from Acanthosepion lycidas, assembly GCA_963932145.1. NCBI lineage: Eukaryota > Metazoa > Mollusca > Cephalopoda > Sepiida > Sepiidae > Acanthosepion > Acanthosepion lycidas. The sequence continues at coordinate 28,810,470 of OZ010597.1, forward strand.
CCCCCAATATTAAAAGTTAAAGTATATTTAAATATGTACTGAATTATTAGCAATAGTACTACCCTTTTTTTTTTTTTTTTTTTTTTAATTCCTGGTTTGGTACCTTTAAATAGGTATGAAGCCTTTGAGTATTTCTCTGATACTTCATACCATCAGATATTATTCTGTGACAGCCAATTGTAGAATAGTTATGATCTGCTTGTTGTAAATGTATAGTAGTTTGTCTCCAGTTATGATTTCTTTTCATAAATCTAAGACAGGTACAGGAAACATTTTCATTATTTTCTTTAATTACTCACAGCAAAATTACAAAGGTCACTTCTTGCTTAACAATTTAAGATTCTCTTTCTCTCCTCGATAAGCCATATAAAATTTTTGCAACATAAAGAGACAAGAACATAAATTTCATCAAATGCCTCAACCATTTTCAGGTTTTTTTCTTTTTCTTTTTTTCAAGACTTCAAGTAATGCTAATCTTTATATACAAAGACTTACTTGGACTAATGGATGATGATAATAATAATTCCTCATCTCAAAAATTCAATCAAAAATGCTAATCTATACAAAAATATAATTGTGCAAATAATTTTCAGGTCAAGTTAAATAAAAAAAAGTTTTAGTATTTCGTATAAAGTGATGAGTCAATTCATTTCATCCCCAATTATTAAGAGGGTGACTTGGGAAAATATCTTCTTTTTTTAAGGAATAAATCTAAAATTTTGGCTCAATTCAGTTTTTAAAAAAATTATATTATATTTTCTTATAGAATATGGTTTCATGGTACATTAATTTTAATGTAATAGAAAATTACACACACGCACACATAACCTTTTTGAATATCATCTTAATTACCAAGGGACGGTTTACAATTTCTCCACTTGGTTGATCTAAAATTGTGCAAGGCTACTTTTAATGTTAAAAGACACTTCTCTTCACCACATACCTTTTTTTTTTTTTTTTTTTTTTTTTTGCTAAATACAAACATGCAGATCAGACAAAATCTATTATTTCTTATTGTATGCTCTTTCTGAAGATAAACAGAATTTTTGTAAATTTGCTTTAGTTGTGTAAAATTTACATCTTAATTTCAATGAAACATTAATCGAAACTTAAACTGGCAAAAAGTGTTATTCTTTTCTCTTTTCAAGTGGAATCATTTCATCTTTCAAGAAACTCAAGATTCAAAGAGTTTTTCAGACTGATTAGAATGTTTGGTGCTCAAAAGAATAAAGACAACAGTTTGAAAATCTTGCAGAATCCTGAACACTATCTTGCCAGTATTTTATGTACTGAAGATGTGTCATTGCAAGATTATAAACCAAAAATATTTTATAACCAGTTAGATCTTGGTGAAGTCTTCCTTACTTCTGTATGGTCTGTCCATTTGTGTTGGTTTCATGTTTTCCAAGTAGTGACCCTAGTTTTATGTTTCCGTAAGAAATGCCCATAGATGCAACCTATGTTTACAAAAGTAAATTGATTGAAAAGAAAGTATTTTTGTTTGCAACAAATAAAAGGTTTTAATCCTTCAAGCAAAATAAAAAGTACAAAACAACTGTGTCAGTCTGTTGATTTTGTTCAGATTATTAAATCCTTAGCCTAGTTTTAAGCCAATCAAATGCTTTTTATAGGAACACATTTTTCTCCAATGAAAATGACAAGGAAACTAATCTGTAACCAAGTAACAATAACTTTTATATTCTTTACAGGCAAAAGTTCCAAATTCTTTCTTGTTGTTGGCATACTTATGTTGATATGAAGTATGGGTCCATAATGTTACTGTAAAATACACAGAAATTTTCATGAAGATAATCAGTTATGTCAGGCTGGAAAGAAAGTCCATTCTATAATTGAGGCATATAATTAACATATATTTAATGACAAATTCAATCAGGTTAATAATTTCCTACATTTTCACTGACAATTCCATCAAGCAGGCAATTTATTAATTAATACCTTAGGCATAAAAATGTTTATATTTTGAGGCAAAAAAAACATCTGTTACTTTTTTTAACCTCTTCATAATTGCCGTACCATTTCCTATCCAAGAAACACTTTAAAGCTCTGAAAAGGTAATATTCCAATGGAGCAAATTCAGTGACTAGGCTGAATGAAGTGAAACTTCCTTAACTCAATTTTCTTGTCTTCATTTTGCAATCTGTGATCTTGTATTGTAATATTATAGTAACACATCTTTCTAACAGATCTCAGTGTAGTTCACATTTTCTACAAAGACTGGTGTAGCACTTCCAGTTGATGATAAACTCTTGGAATTAACCTGATGTAATGGAATAACCAGTCACCATCATGAATGATTATTCTATAGGTAGTAAGTACCTAGAAAGTCGACTGTCTACGAGAGACTTGAGAAAGGGTGAGAGCGAGACGACACATGTCTGACTTTCCAATTAGTGGCACTCACTACTAGATTGACCTGTGTGTATAACTGTACCGTATTTCATATTGTACTGGTTGTGTACAATAAACCTTTCTTCTATAATCAACCATTTGCCCTTGCATGGAGTATTGTTGCCATATATGGCCTGGTGCCCTTTCTGTTTGTCTCGAGGTTCTTGATAAGATCCAGAGATGGATATGCAATGTAATTGGCCCTGATCTGGCATCTCATTTACAGTCACTCTCTCACAGACGTGCTGTCGCCTCCCTCTGTCTTTTTTACAAATACTTTCATGGTAACTGCTCCAATGAGCTGCTTTCTCTGGTTCTCAGACTTCATGAATTTAAGCATTCTACTAGGCTGACATCTCGCTCACACCCTTTTACTGTCGAAACTGTTAAATGTAGCCGTCTCTTCTACTCCAATAGCTTCATGTCTCACACTTCTCTCCTGTGGAACTCCCTCCCCTTTTCCTGTTTATCTGATAGCTATAATATCCAACTATTCAAATGTAATGTCAGTCGACGTCTCCAGATGCCTTGATCTATCCTCTGTCCTTCTCTTCATCCTTTCCTCTTATCACTCCTATTTGCTCTCGCTCCAACTCTCTGTTACCCCTTGTGTGCTAGTGGCGTCCTGCCTTGCTTAGGGTGAAACACTTAAAAAAAAAAATTATCCACCAGGTGTTAAGTATATATTCCCTTAGCATGGAATATAACATAACCATTTTATTACAGTTAAACACTTTGATAGACTATACACTTTATATCCTACCAGACACAAAGTATTGCTTTCTCAGGGTATAATCCTAGTTTCAGTACAAGCAAAGGCATTTTCTTGTGCCATAATTATTTTTTAATTGAATATGATTACAAAAGACATGTTTTAATGTCCTTCAAAATGATAATGATAATGCTTTCAGTAATGTGTCTGGTCCTTAATGAAAAACAGATATCTCTGATTAAGTTAGATCATTGTTCAAGTTCTAACACTTTACTGAGTACAAGGAGGAGGGTGTTGTCATTGAATTTCTCTGTCTACTAAGGATTTACTTTAATTATAGTTAGTGAGCTTCATTGTTGATTGAAGTTTGCCATCCAAAATGGGAAATATTTGAGGTAAAATACTTTAGACAAAGCAGATGTTCCTAGCTGCTCCTGAAGCTTATGACCCCATGCATTTTTGGGGTTTTTTTTAAGCCTGCAGTGCCCTAAATGGGTCTTATCTTTTCTTATTTTAATAGGTCATATGAACACAAAATTTATTAAACTTCCAGCTAAATATTTCTGAAAAGAAAGAGCAGAAACCTTATCTATATATATATATATATATATATATATATATAATGTTAAATACAATCATAAAATTTGTGTCAAACATACCAACACTGTACAAAGCACAGTGCTCAATGTAAAAAAAAATAATAAAAATACATACATACATACATACATACATGTGTGTGTAAATGTATAGAAAAATAGGAAAGAACACGTTAGGTAAATAATCCAGAGTTCTTTAGTAGAGCTTGCTTATAAAGGTGCGTAAATTTCAAGATTAGTTATTCCTAAATTTTCGCTTGAGGATGAAACAGAGCTTGATACTTTAATTCAATTTAATTTTAATAATTATATTGCGGTTTTTGGCTCTTGTTTTTGAAACTTGAGAACTCT
>OZ010597.1:28817037-28858944 GCA_963932145.1 Acanthosepion lycidas
ATTAACTAACTTATATTTTCTTGACATTTAAATATTTCCCTATTATGTTCAAGAATCATTTTTAATGATCTAATATTAGTGCAAAATCTATTGAGAATTTTAGAATTGTATAGGTAACTTTCTTGACCTATTACAGCTGTAATTTTTCAATAACTATTTTTACCAGATTGATATTATCCCAGAATGTAAGAAATTTGTCAGTTCTTGTTTTGAAATCTGTGATCTCTTTATCTTGAATGAGTTCTATTTATAACAAGCATCTTCTCAACTCAGGGTGTTAAACTATCTTCTTTGTGGACTCTAGGGTAATGCCCTAAAACTGAACAATGTCAAAAATAAGCATAAAGAAATACAAGTTTAAATTACATGAGTTTAATTTTCAAACTAAAATCTCTTGCCAATAACTTTTTCTATATTCATTTCAATTAATTTTTCTTCTAAGCATTAATCTATATGTTATCCTAAGTTATTTATTCTTGCTTTTGATTGGTTTCAAATTAATGATTATCCTGAATTCCATGCAACATTTGAGTGTTTGCTACTGATAGCCTCTTGTGGTTATTTAACCATAAAACCTGACCTCCAAAAAACTACTATTACAATATATTATGTTAAAAAATAAAGTTTATCCAATATCCAAATTTGACTCTCATGTGCCTGAGTGGGTGTCTTCAACAAGTATTATCTAGCTACCCTACCTAGGTATATGCAGATACGAGCAACCTGTGTATGCCTGTCTGCTAGGGTTAGTCAATTTCAGATAATGGATAAACCTTCAAATGACATTTGTATCATTAAACTCACTATTTCATTCCTGCGTGTGTTTGTGTGTGTGTGTGTGCCATGATCAAATTCTGGTTATTTGTAGCTGCTGGAAGAGTTATTTGTGGATTGAAATAACTAAGATTTGTAGACAAGAACATAAACAAAATCATGCTGAATTTTTTAAAATTTTTATTTTATCAATACAGGTGTGAAAAAAACTTATAAAAGTTTATATGTTGAAGAAAACAGCTTTCTTTTTCTCTTTTATGTTTATTTCAAATATCTCTTGTTTATATTTTTCCTCAGAGTTGAATTCTGTCTTAATGTGTCTATATATTTTGTAGAAATTGGAAAATGTAAATACACACACACACACACACACATATTTCATTGAATAATATAGACATATTGTGTCTACTTGTTTTTATACTGATCCTTTCCAGTTGTCTAATCAGTTTCTTGATGTTAAGATGAAATTCAGGGGTAAATTAAAGGATAAAGGTGTTTTTTAAAAGTCACCATCACAATGGAATGCAGATTTTATCACAGTTACAATAAGTTTATCTTTGTAATTTAAAGCTGAAGATTGATCTTAGAAAAGATTGAAAGTACTTGGTTTAAAAAAGGTATAGCACCTTTCCTGATGAATTTCATCTTAACATCAAGGAACTGATTAGTCAACTGGAAAGGATCAGTATAAAAATAAGTAGACACAATATGTCTATATTATTCAATGAAACATGTTTGAATGAAGATATACTACCTAAATACACACACACACACACACACACACATTAGGGTCTCATTATCTACAGTAAATGTTTCCTAAAAATTGTAAAATCTACAGATAATTGCATATCATATTCACTATATATGTTAACAAAAATTTCATCAGGAAATCAACATCCTATTTTTTAAAAAATGTTAGTAAAAATTTTAATGTTTTCTGATAAAATATGTTGCCATTAATTGGAACATGTTTTTTGATCATGTCTTCCACCCACAAATTTACTTGAGGGAGGGGGACAATCTCAAATTTATAAAGTAGTCATCTGATGAATCAAACTTTAATTTGAATACATTAATTTCTCAAACATCACATTGCCATCAAATGGAACATTTTCAGTTGATGTCTTTCACCTACAAATTTAGCTGGGGAGGGGTGTATTTAAAGTAGACATCTGTGACTGCCTCAGATTCTGACAGTTTTAAAGACCTTTAAATTACTTTCTTTTTTTCTTTTTTTTTTCAAAAAACTAGTCTTATCAAATACTGTACACGCTCACATATGTGACTTTTGAAAACCTAATTTTGAAGCTAATTTTAAGGGGGTTGCATCATACACAAGATGTAAAATTAGCATATGTACTGCTGGCCCTGGCTACACCATTGACCAAACTATATTTCCATTTACTGTAGTCAAATTAACTTCAAAATTAAGTCTTCAAAGGTTGAATGATAAGCAAATATATATGGTACCTTTTTCTTTTCATATTTTTCTTGCATATTTTCCTACTTTGAAATTAGTTTTAATTTAATAAAAGTTTTGAAAATGAAAGTTTGGCTGATTGAACTAACTATAGTTGGTAATTTTTTGGATTGTAGGGTCCTTGCAGTTGACGATTCCGCAGACAGTGTGATTCTACTGTATTTGTATTGCTGCTCTTATTAAGATGTCAGTTTCCAATTTCTCTTGTCTCACTTGATATATGCTCCTTTGTCAATAAAGCAAGGATTAAATGAAATAGTGAAGCCTATGACTTGCAACAGGTCATGAATAACAACAATTTCTTTATGGTCTCCTGGATTTAAAAAAAAAAAAAAAAGCTATGAGGATTTCTTTGATAAATAAACCTTTAAAAAAATTATCAGGGCTTAAATCAACTGTCAGTCACTAAATAGATGCCATGCAACTAAAGATTGGTATATTAACTGTACTTTACTTATTTTCCTCTGTTCCAAATGGAAACTCAATATATATTTTCATCATTGCCTGGGTAATGTTAAAATGGTGTTTTTTTTTTTTTTTTTTTTTTAACCACTAATTTCTGGTTGGTGGCTGTTACACCTCTCTGAGTCCTCTGGCTTAATTTTTTTTTTTTTTTTTTTTTTTTTTTTTTGGTGGTTTGTGATATTTGGTACCATGAGTTGAAAAACAGATCTCTTTCCCTCAATCATATCTCACCACTGAGATATATGTGCAAGTATTTTTTATCTATCACAAAACCACCTGCAAAATGTTAATTTCTATCTTAATATTTTGAATCATTAAAAACAAAAAGATGAGAGGAGGAAGAAAAATGAATAATGTTTCTTTTTTTTTTTTTATTTTATTTTGATATTTTTTCTTCTTTCAGTATTGATGTATATTTGAAGGAAAAGAGAATAAATAATATTTAAAAAATCTAAAATGCTTTATAAACAATCACATAATATCAAATAATTCTTTTTTTTTCTCTCTCTCTTTAATGACTATATGATGAAATAATGCTTGGAAAGTATAAAAACAAATTTATTTTGCAGCAAACTGATTCTGTTGTTATCTGCTCATAGCCAGATTTTCCAAACTGAGCTATTTTTGAAACCCCAATATATTTAAATTTTGAATTTCATTGCATGTGAAAAGAAGCTGGGCTAACTTGAGATGCAAAGCAGAAGATCATCAGTTCAAAATTTAGTAATGGTGGGCTTAAAATCTAAAGTAATTCTCTACTTTTAGCCCAATTCAACAACTTTGCTTGAAAAACATGCAAAAAAAATTGTTTGAATTAAGCATACCATTTTATAAAGGTTTATTTAGTCATTCTTTGCCAATTGAAGTGGGTTGGCACAAAATGAAAGAAAATGTATATTCAAATTTATTATAATGCAAGAAATTCTGGCAAACAAGTTATATTTTACGTGTATTCTTCTATTTAAACTGGGTACCTCCAAAAATTTTCTAAAAAAACAGCATACCATGATGAAAAAAGATCCCAAATTTGATGAAAGCAGTTTTATCATCAAAATTTTTGTGTTATTATTAAGTGGAGAGACCAAAGTATTTTTTTCATTATTTTATTGAATTTTTTAATCCTTTCTAGCACATTCAAAACTTTGGTTAAAAATCTTGTTTTTCTTGCATCAGAAGGTTAGCCAAAGATTAGTATCAGAAATTTTTGCATCTTTTGGGGCATTAAAAACACAGTTTGGGAAATTCTTGCAAAAATTAAATAATTGTCAGATTTTAATGAAATTTTCAGGACTTATACACAAATTAATGTAATTATTATTTTTTTTTTTTAAGAAAATCTCAGTAAAAATATTTTTTTTTATATCTGTAACACCCATTCACTTAATTTTATGAAATTTAAAAAAAATTAAAATTTCAGCTTTTTCATATTTATATTAGTTAAAAGCAGGACTCCTTCAAGAATTTATATCATCAGTCTGTTTTTGTCAAGTAGAAACACTATTTACTGAAAATCTGCTTTGAATTGTAAAATGAAAAATACAATAAAACTATAATAATCTTTAATTAGAAAAGCTTTAAATTGCTTTTAGAAATAAGATATATCAAGGACACTATTATCTTCAGAAAAAAAATTATTTTTGAAGAATAATGAATTTTTACAAGAATTGTTTTCATTTTTTAAGAATTTAGAAAAATTTAAGTTTTAAATTTTTTAAATTTTGTATTAATTCCGCCCTTTTAGATGATATCATTATTAAGTACAAACTATATTTACTAATCATAAATGGAAAAGCTTAATACAAATCATCAAACACCAATATTTTAAAAAGAATTTTGAATTTTCTTGTATGTCCATAAAATGTCAAATTTTTGTGAGTACAGGTATTATTAGAAAATAAGAGCGATAACTATAGTAAATTTTGAGTCAGCATTTCTAAAATTCAATAAAACATTAGATTACAGAGAATATTTTCCTAATTTTTAAAGATTACTGAGTACTTATAAATTATAGGAAAAAGTAGCTCACATCATTTTCCTTAATTATGTTTTACAGATAAAGTCTCTGTAGAACAACATTAGATCTATAATCAGGCTGTCAACACATCAAAACAGCTTCTGTCAGGCTAAAAATGCATTTCTGCAATATTTTAAACTTAAATAATATTTGCTTCAAATGAGATTAATTATACTTTAAATCAGCTAATCATTCCTCTAATAAAGTTTCTGATGAAAGATGACTAAAAAAGGTCTCTAATCAGCTATTTAAAAAAAAAAGAAAATACAAAAAAAAACTCCTTCCAGACAATTAGTTTTGAAATACAGCAAAGTATTTATTTTGTTTACTGGAAATATTAAATTTAATTTATCAGCTTGAAATTAATGCTAAAATAAAAGCTTCAAGAAAGATTTTTCAATTTTTAAAATTCATTTTAAACCTTAGGTATCGCATTTTTCGTGGAGGTCCTTAATTTAAACCCATTTTGATTAAAAAAAAAAAAAATTCTATTAACTTTCTGAACAACGATAAAATGAGGAGATAACTCTATTTATCTCAATTGATATTTTGCAGCCATGACTGCAACTTATTGATATGGAAAGATAACTCTTTTATTCCTAATTTATCTTGTTCTTTTAAGTCTCCATTATGATTATTTATGCACTGTTTCATGAAAGACAAGCTTAAGATCTGAACAATGGATTCTAATAATAGATTTGAATTTCTTTACGATTCAGATGATTCTTAATAAGATTTGTATTGTTTATTTATTTTGCTTTTTTTTATAACTATTTTAGTAACTAATGGAGACATTGTATGTAAACATTACCACAAAATATTCTAATATAGATATTTTTCTTCCATCCATTCTTCTGACAGACTCAACCATAAAATATTGAATCTACAAACATTTCATTAAATAGTGTTGGAACTATGCAATTTTCATATGTAAAATTTATTTACATTTATTTTGCTAGGAAATTATATTTGGAGATTATGAAATGTACATTTTTAATTTTTTTTTTTTTTTTCTTGTGTATATTAATTTTTAAAAAGTCACTTCAATTATATTTCTACGATAATTATTATTTTATGCTAATTGACACAATTCTCATGAATTTATTAATCTCCAGTTGACATGAGTACTGGTTTTGATTAATGATCTATTACTGGTGACAGATTCCCCACCACCACTACCAAAAAAAAAAAACAACAACCAATCAATATATAAAAGGACAAATAGCATTTCTCAAAAACTCATGGAGTTTGCTTCATTTACTCACGGCCAAGGTCAGTTTACTACTTGCCTGCGGCAGATGAAATAAGCCACTTTTAAAGCAATCTACTTGACTCTCTGCTTTATGCCAGAAGTTAAATGGATTTGCATGTTGTGTACACTGTTTTTAATTGTAGTAAAAGCAGTGGCAAACAAAATTTACACATGTAAACAATGGTTTGTCTTTCCTTATCAAAGTAAATGCAATAAATTTCAACAAGGCAGTATTTTCATGTCTTTTATATATGGCTACTAAATTATTAGCAAGAAATATATTTGTATGCATGCAAAAATAGCTGAAAAGGAAGATAATGTCCAAGGTAAGCTATTAGGAATTGTATGTTTGTAAGTTCAGTCACCTGGGAGATATGTTATCACCAAACTTAGAACAAGTTGCTACTACCATATGCTGAAAGGATAGAAGGCAAAAGAGAAAGAAACAGGAAGTGTCACATATTTATAGCTATTTAACCATACCACATAACAGTGCCTTGTTAAACCAAGTGGGGGTAATCCTACAATGTTCTCTAAAGAAGTCTATTCAACTCTGCTCCACAATTAGCTAGGAGTGAAATGAGAGGGTTTATTTTATCATTTTTTTTTTTTTTTTTTCACAAAAACAGCATGCTATACACAAGAGTGCTTTGACCTTCAAGGAATGTCACTATTTTCTTACATAATAGTAAATCTACTGGAAATATATAGATCCTCAGCAAGGATCTGGCCTTCAAAAAAGTTGTCTCCTTAAATTCTGTTCTTTTACTGTCCTCTCTGTTCTTTTCACTCTCATACCCCTCAGCATCTTAGTGGCTTTTATTGCCATTCTTAAATCAAAATGATTAAAAAAAAAACAGAGTAATGGGCTTTACCTTGCCATGTTGGTTTATGGCATATTGGCAGGAGGCTTGAATTCAGTTGTTCTCCTAAACAAGTTGCCCTACCAAGCTTAGAGAGCACAATCTGTCCAACTATTTTATCCATTGCTAAGAGTAGAAGTCACCAATTTCATTTTCTTAACCAGTAACCATTACACCTCTCTACACATATACACAAGTATATACAATGGATTCCAGAATATATTGGAACCATGAATTTTGGTCATACCTTTTTAACAGATCTGCATAAGGACAATCTGATTTATAGAGTTATTTCTTTTCTTACACAATTGATCTAATAAAGTTGTTGGTTTTTTTCATCCAGTACAAGGCTCAAACACCAATCAAGGTAGAGGGTTACTGAATGACTTTGTATAAGAATAAGAAGAAGAGGAGGTAAGAAGTGCAGTTTATTAAGATATGTAGATAAGATAATAGTTAACCTTGGAATATAAGAGGTTAAGATTGAAGGGATTAGGAGAATATCCTCTCAGGAGTCTGTTCTATAAAGTAGCAGCTTTTGAGAAGAAGCTGCCCTGATGGAACTTTCTCCTTACTAATGGAATACAAAAGGAATGGGGATGATTCGTCCCAGTGTGTATGGCATGGCAGGTGTTAGCTGTGAAGGTTGGAGCTAAGGAATGTTGCTCTTCTGAACATTTGCCATGGAAATAGCAATACAGCAGTGAGAGGCTTGCAATGTTGCATCCGTGGGAAAGAGTTTTTAAAGTGGAAAATAATTCATCACCCACAAAGTAGGCACTTTTTAACTCTGAAAGCTGGAAAGAAAAGATGATATATAAATTTCTATATATTGGTACAATGCTGGGAAATTAAATGACAAAATGGGAAAAAATTCTTTGTAATTTATTTTGTCCTTTAAAAGTCTGATTACATCTTTTAAAGGACAAAATGTGTTACATAAAATTTTTCCCATTTTGTCATTTAAATATCCTGTTTGTTTGTTTGTGTGTGTGTGTGTATATATATATATATATATATATATGTATATCTATATATCAATCATTTGCAGACAATACTGTTTTGCTGTATCACAGCTCCTCGGTGTGACTACACACACGGGGGTTCTCAACTTACATTGGAGATCCTTTCCTACAGCACGATGTAACCTGATTTCCGACATAAGTCAGAACTCCCCTACATAAGCACCCACAAGTCTCCCTTACACTTGGGAGCCTTAATGAAGGGCAAAAAGTTCCACAAAAAACGACACAAATGAGAGACAGCCAATGTAGCACAATCGAAGATGGTGTGCAGTCAGTGAAGAAACAAAACCATTTTCCTCATATAGCACCACGTGACTATGTATTATATTATGGGAGATGGCGCTGTAACCTGAGGACCTTCTCTGTATGTATATATTTATTTAAAAATTATTACGTATGTATAAGATCACTACAAAAATAGCAGTTTTGTTTCAACACGTCTGGTGTCTTAATAAGTGATGGTGTGCAAGTAAAATAAAAAAAATTATTTAAATTTGTAGTGATGTTATACATATATTATAATTTTTAAATAAATATTATTCGCTCTACTCTATATTGAGCACTTTTTTAAAAATAGTGTTTTTGGTTACTGGAAGAATATTCCATCTATACCGACCTTGTATTCGTATACACACACACCTATATATATATATATATATATATATATATATATATATATCAATATATATCATGTATCAATATGGTGATTTCCTTTTGTCCTTCAATGATAATGTTATTAAGCTTATCAGACAATATCAAAGGAACTTACTTAAAATAAATAGACAAAACTTGTCTATATTATTTAATGAAACATGCATCAATGAAGAATTACTACCTAAATATACATAATATATATATGTATATATATATAGGTAAAATGAGAACAAATGGAGTATAATTCCATTGTTTGTAACATTTAATTTAAAAGGTTCTGTAATTGTGTAGCAATTTTTTTTAACATGTTTTCTTTTAATATCCTACAATAAATAATTATATATATATATATAAACAATATATAATTTTGTATAATTTTATATATCAATAGTGTCACAGTGTGGGATAATTAGGAACAAAGGTGGTGGAAAAATAAAGAAAAAGAATATGATTTCGGCTAGATTGAGGGAAAAAAATTCTTTCAAAAGATTTTGAAATTACCTGCGTCTCTTGTTTTGTGCACACGTGTAGATGTGGCAACATCATCAAAGCCCAGTCTGATGAAATCCTAATGCATGAAACGCATCACAAAAGAACTTTTCCAGTTTGTCATATTTTTATATATATATATATATATATATATATATATTATAATAAAAAGAAAGAACAGTAAGATATATAATCAGGTGTTCTTATTGATTTTTTTTATTTATTTTTACATAACAGTGCTCAATGTAAAATTTCAGAGCATAAATATTATAAATTAACTGATTTAAAATATGGTTTCTTTGCTACACAGGAATTACCATGTTTCAAAAACCGAAGCTAAAAACTTCAAATTTAATTATATAGATAAATTAAAAGCATTAGTTCTGTTTCATCCTCAAGTGAATTTAGTAATTCCTGTGTAGCGAAGAAACCATATTTTAAATCAATTAATTTATAACATACGTGTGTGTGTGTGTTTGCTTTTTTTTCAGTGAACTCTCTGGATTTATATCCCTTTTTTGAATATCCATATGGATTACCAAATATTATAATTATCTATTAATCATTTATATGTGTATATATATATATATATATATATATATACTTGACTCTCCTGTCGAATTTGACGTATGAGGGTCAAGCAGCTCAGTTCCTAGGAAACCAACAGCCCGACAACAGCACATGAGATTTGATTATAGTGGTGAAGATTTCGTGCAGGACCATCCACCCTTTTTGAAGGGCTGAATACAGAGACCTGGTGCACTATGTGCCACAAGGTCCCCAAACGACCCTCTGCAGGTTTTGAATTCAGAGTTGTCCTTCTCCTAGACCAGTTGCCATCCAAGGCTATAGAACCCAGTCTGTCCTGCTATTTACCCATAAAGAGAGGGAGAAGAAGAGGATTCACACCTTTCCCAAGAGTATTAGCATGTAAGTGAATGTAATGCATTTGACTGGAATTTGAACTTGGCTCTCAGATTCCTCAATCGAAGCCGCTATCCATTACTCCACCGTATATATATATATATATATATATATATATATATATATATATATATATATATAGAGAGAGAGAGAGAGAGGCAGGAGTTAACGTTTTTTTGCCGACATCAAAAAACTTTCGCATTAGATAATTAGCATAAAAAAAAAAAACCATAGCTAAGTAAAATTCTAAAAAGCTTAGCCAAACCTTTAAATAGAAAAAAAACCCTTTTTGTAGTCGTCAAAAAACAAATTGAAATTCAGTGCAATGCGATCTGTATATAAAACACCCACTTGAATAAACAAATAAATAAGTAGATAATCAGATGGACAATAATAAAAGACACTTCTCCAGACACATAACAATTGTAGGCGCGCCATAAAAATATCCTTCACTGGGAACCAACTAAAAGATGACCGCAAACATTAGCCTTGAAATAGATACCCTACCCAACCTTATCAAAACCTCTCAGAGGATGATGAATCTATTGATAAGAATTAACTCTCTGACCAATTAACGAAGGAAAATAGTCTAGCCACTCCCACAATAACAAATTCTGTAACGGACCGTGCCCAAAAAATACACATAAACCGAGAGATAGCTTATTCCTAAAATTTCGCTTGAAGATGAAACGAGACTAAACACCACAATTCAACTTAATTTTAATAATTATTTGGATGATTTCAGCTCTCGTTTTTGAAACATGAGAACTCTTATGTAGCGAAGGAATCATATTTTTAAACAAAAAATATTATTATAATGTAAGCTCTACTTCTGTATGGAGCACTGTCTTCTTAAAAATAAAAACAAAAATACTAAGGAACCCCGGATTATGCACCCAACGTGTTCTTTTCTATTTTCTGCATACCTGCACAATGATATATATATATATATATATATATATATAAAAGTCATGCAGTGCTTGGTTAATATGTTTTGGGTAACCTGGAGATGTGATTTCTAAAGAACCTCGTTTTGCCCCTTATCATCCATTGAATTGTTGGCTGTCTCATGTAGCACCAGTTTACTTGTAATAAGAGGTTCTCAAATCTTTATAGACCTCACTGGACTCAGTCATTGATATACGTCATAATATATATATATATATATATATATATATATATATATATATATATATTTAAACACATATAATTGGAGATGCAAAGTAATACAATAGTGTTATAGTACCTATTCTATTGTAATGGACTCTCCCACAGATAATAAGTAGTAGTAGCAGTCGTCAGTTCGGCTCAGTGGTGTTGAGCGAGTCAGATGATATCGGACATTGAAGTACCAACCATCACAACTAGATTGCTGCGTCATTAACTCTTATTTCCAAGTTCCTACATTTTGTACGTCGAACCTAATTTAGGACGACTTATTGAAATACAAGCCTCCACTGTGAAAACTACTCTACAACAAATAGCTACTTATTACTAATACTTTGGGCTAGGCATGAGACCACTTTTCCTACACTTTGTTTTACCACATGATATACTGATAAAAATATTTCGTTGATATATGTACATACGTATATGAATAAAGAGACAAATGGAAAACTTTTAGAGATATATTTTTAGTTATATCTTAAATTTTACACACACAGACCTTGCTGAAATTTCCTGACAAATGGAAACTAAGCAATTGCAAAAAATTCCTCTATGAAACTCCAGAGTTGAGGTGCTAAACATAACATTAATCAGCTAAGTGACAAATTTTATATTTGTATTAATCATACATATATACATACCATAAATGAATTATAACTGAGTAAATAATTGTAAACCCCCTTACATTTATATATACAAAAATACACATAGAAATTAGAAAGAGCAAGACATAGAAACAACAAAATGACGATTTTTTATTATATGGTGTTGGCAACCTGAGAGACAGTAATACTAAGTAAAATTATGGGTTTAGGGTGAAATATAGATCAGAATCTGGCAGAATGATAAGATAAAGAATAAATATATACAGTCTTTCTTGTATGTTCTTTTTTATAGATGTGTGTAATAAGTGTCCAGATAATTTAGTTGGAAAATACAAGAGGTATCTGGGGTCTTCTTACCTCAAATTTTTGTTGATGTTTGAGAGATAAATGTAATTCTTATGGCCTGAAAAAGGAAAAGGAGGCAAAATTTTCACTGACACACATGTTGATGGCCTGTCCATGTTGACTGCTTGTCCATTAGTAAAAATATCACATGTTTGTATGTGTAGAGGAGAAAAGTGGGGTTAATTCTACTTGGTTTAGAAAGTAATTTTTATTTATTTTTATGGACATGATAAAGTGACAGTATAATTAATTTTTTTTATGTATTGCTTTATGGACATTACATACACACACACACACATATATAATGTGTATATTTTGGCAGCATGTTTTCAGTAAGACATATCTCATTAAATAATTTAGACAAGTTATGTCTACTTATTCTTAAGAGGATCCTCTCATATTTATGGACGAGTTTCTTCGTATCCTTACTAAAGGAAGAAAGAAAATTACCATGTTGATGTATATCCATTTTATTCCAGGGTACTTTCGACATTATCACAATAATATATGCTAAATTCAATATATCCAATTTAATCATTCATAATGACTCCTTCCTACTAATTGTTGCAGAAAACCAATATTATATATAAATTTAAGTGTCCCTTGGGAGATTGTATCTCCAACAGAAAAAATAATATATATGTTGGTCACTCCACAACTACATTGTCTAGATGGTTAAGTTTTCATTAGAATGATGCATCTAACATCTCTCAGTATTTACAACAGCAAGCCTGTCCACATTTGCAATTCAGAAAAATTCTTGTCAAAAATGCATCTATACTTTTTCATGAAAATAATAAAAACAAACTAAAAATTCTTGAGTCTATTTATATAAAAACTGAAACCAACCCTTAATAAAATTAATTATGAATACTGCACAAATGTTTTAAAATGTTTACAGTAGTTTAAAATATCTAGGTTATAACTAATAGCTTTAAATAGTTTTTAAAAAATAGGCATCTTCATAACTTAGTTACCTCCTTTGACATTACTGTATGTGTATGTTTACATCATAAAATTGTTCAGTACATAAGTTTAACATTGTTCAGTACATAAGTTTAACATTTCTCACTTCACAAGTAAAAAATTTAATTTTCTGATGAACACAGTAATTTTGTCGAAAGTACTTGGGAATAAAATGGATATACATTAACATAGTAATTTTCTTTCTTCCTTTAATAAGGATACTAAGAAATTTGTCCATAAATATGAGAGGATCCTATTAAGAATAATAAGTAGACAAAACTTGTATAAATTATTTAATGAGACATGTCATATATATTTTGTGCATATTGGAATGCTTACCATTGATTTTAGTAGAATTCAAACTATTGTAAATTTTGTACTCATTCCCTTCAAAAGATACAAATCCGGTTTAACTGTGCCCTGTTTCATTACTTCACAAAAAAGGTTTGATTCTGAAAAGATTTCTTAGAGGTTTTACTTGTTTAATAGGCCTTTCTTAATCTGGTAAAAGGCTTCAAGTTACATACAGTACCAAGTGATTTTTTAAACGGTCACCAAAGTATTTATCAGATGCTTCATTCCTTAACTTTAATAATCAGCCAAGATTTAAATATTATAATTGGAGATAAATGTAATGGTGAGATTAGCCGTTCCATACAGAAAATATTCGGCCATCAATGACAGGTTGGTTTGATTTGTTTTGTTTTATGGTATATCAATCTCAATGGGTTATTTAATGCTGATAAGATTTTTACAATAGATTTGTATAAACAGAATATGTATTCTTTGTAAGAAATAAATTTGTAGATCAGGTTTCATTGGTGTCTTTTTGTAAAGAGTTTTTGTTGACTGTCTGGTTTCATTGATGTATTCTTTTCAGATCTACAGTTTGTAGAGAAATTGATTTTATTGACATTCTCATTTGGTTTATATCTTTTGGTAGAGGCCCCCCTGTTTTAAGAAATAAAATTATGTCATCCAATTTGCTTTCTTGAAGAGTACATATATATGCTGTTTATATTTTTGTATGCCATTTCACTTGCTTGATCTTTGTTGTTTAGTAAGTCTGAGTAGGTTATTCTCGTATGACTAATGTGTAGTGGGGGCAGTACTACTACTTTCTTTCGAGCTTTTCTGAAAGCCAACTTCTTTTTTTTTTTAGTTTGGGATGAATTGCAAAAAGTTTATTGTTTGGTTTATCGTCCCAGCACCGTTGCCATTCCTTTCGAGTATGAATCTACATCCATATCTAAAGCTAATTTGGTTGCTAGCTTTGCTTTATTGTTACCTTCCACTCTGATGTGACTAGGAATCCAACAGTTTATCTTTAGATTTGCAACTAGTGCTCACTTTGCATAATAGTTTAACAATGAGTGGATTGTTGGAATTGAGGACAGACGTATTCATAGTTGATGTAAGATTTGGTTTGCTTTGTTTTACAGTATATCAACACCTCAAGGGGTTATTTAATGCCAACAAGATTTTTACATTAGATTTGTATGAATAGAATATGTACACACTGTAAGAAATCAGTTTGTAGATCAGGTTTGATTGACGTATTTTTGTAAAGAGGGTTTTTTGTTGAGAGGCTGGTTTCATTAATGTATTCTTTTCAAATATATAATTGCTAGAGAAATTGATTTTATTGACATTCTCATTTGGTTTATATTTTTTGGTAGAGGCCCACTGTTTTAAGAAATAAAATTATGTCATTCATTTTTGCTTTCTCAAAGAGCACATATACATGCTGTTTATATTATAGCATTTTTGTCTTGAGAGAAAGCAAGGTCTGAACATTCGGTTAATATGTTTAATAGGTTTATTTTGTTTTACGGCATATCAACCTCAATGGGTTATTTAATGTCAACAAGATTTTTAGGATAAGTTCATATGAATACAATATGTATTCTTTGTGAGAAATTAGGTTGTAGATCAGGTTTCATTGATGTATTTTTGTAAAGAGTGTTTTTGTTGAGATTTAATTCTATTGCTGGTAATTTTTTTTAAAAATGCATCACTGGCAGTACTTTTCTTCCCCTTTTGTAAATGTATTGCTGGTATTTTTTACTATAAAAATCTATTTTTATACCTTCATATTGTTTTGACCACAGTTTGATGGTTAACTATTTGCCCATAGCTGGGACCCTAACAGGTACTACCACCACAGGTCAGGGTGGATGTGAGAACAGCAATTAAATGGTGGTTCCACACCCGTCAAAAGCTCCCAATCAAAAGCCCTGCTACCAGATGTAGTTTATTGTCATACCCAGGACATATCATTGACCAAAGAGTTAACATTACTGTCAGTTGAAAATTATAAAATCTTTTTCTCTTTTTTTTTTTTTTTTTTTTTTTTGAAACAGTTTTTCAGGAAATTTTTAATGTTCACTATATATTATAGCTTTTTCTAATGTTGATGAGTTTTTTTTTTTTTGTTTTTTTTTAGTGTGGAAAGTTAACATCTTGATTATATCATTATTTTAAATATCGTAGAAATGCATTTTTTAACATGACTGTAGCTGTCTATTTAAGATGTTAACCAGTTGACAGCCTGATGCCAGATCTAATGTTGTTCTACAGAGACTTTATCTGTAACACATAACTGAAGAAAATGACATGACCACTTTTTATATATAACCTGTAAGTACTCAGTAATCTTAAAAATTTAGGAAAATATTCTGGGTAACCTAATGTTTTATTGAATTTAAGAAATTTTGGTTTTAAATTCAATGTAGTTATCACTCTTATTTTCTGATAATGTCATGTATGGCCACCCACATCTTCAAAAATCAGCATATTTACAGATATACAAAAAAAATTTAAAATTCTTTTAAAATATTGGTGTTTGATGATTTGTACTAAGCTTTTCTATTTATGATGAATAAATATAATTTTTGCTTAATAATATTTAAAAGAATGGAATTAATACAGAATTTTAAAATTTAAAACAATGAATTATCTATTTAAATTTTTAAAAAAATGAAAACAGCTCTTGTAAAAATTTATTATTCACTGAAAAAATTTTTTTCCAAAGACAATAGTGTCCTTAATATATTTTATTTTTAAAAGCAATTGAAAAGCTTTTCCAATTAAATGCTACAATAGTTTTATTGCATTGTTTATTTTATGATTCAGAACAGATTTTTGGTAAATGATGTTTCTGTTTAACAAAACAAATTGATGATTTAAATTCTCCAAGGTGTCCTGCTTTTAACTAAGTGGAAATTTTAATTCTTGAAATTTCATAAAATTAAGTACATGGGGGGGGGGGGATAATAGATGTAACAAAAAAAATATTTTTACCAAGATTTTCTAAAAAAAAGAATTTCAAAAATTTCATTTATTTGTGAATAAGTCAGAAAAATTTAATTAAAATCTGACAATTATTTGATTTTTGCAGGAATTTCCAAAACAATGTTTTTAATGCCAAAAAAGATGCTAAAATTTCCAATACTATTCTTTGGTCCACCCACTGACACAAGAAAAACAATATTTTTAACCAAAATTTCAAACATGCTAGAAACGATTAAAAATTTTAATAAAATAATCAAAAATATTTTGGTATTTCCTCTTAATAATAACATAAACATTTTGATGATAAAACTTTGTTTTTATCAAGTTTGGGGAGGTACCTAATTATAATTGTTATAGTTATTTTTGACACTATAATTAATTTTTTATTTATGTATTTTTTATGGACATGATGACTTAAGTTAGCTGGCTCTGGTGTCACAGGTGGACATCAGTTCAACTTTAACCTTACTAGAGGATGTTTTGGTGTTACCAAAGATGATGAAAAAAAATATTCTTGGGATAAAATTTTTAAACATTTGCCAGAGGTTTCTTGAGTCTTTAAAGTTCTTGTTAACCAAAGAAAATTAATAAAAATGACATGAAAAATTGATATTACCATATTTGATGTCACTTTCTCTTATTCCCAAAAGACGGCTCAAAAAATAAAAATATATCCCAAGTCAAATTATGATATTTGCTAAACTCATGTTTATTCAGATGCCATAGATTCATAGAATTTGTATTTAAATTATATGCAAACAGGAGAGGAATTGCATTTGTTATCAAATATGGTAATTTATGTAAAATACATATTTTAGGAAAAATAATGATTTTTTTTTCTTGGTAAAATTACCTGTGAAAATATTTGTCTTTCCTAACATAAAAATATGTTGAAATAATTTTTTTTTAAATATTTGGCTTTCCTGATATTATAATAACTTTAAATAATTTATTTTTTGAGCCTGTTTGTTTTTTAATTAGAAGAAATGGTTTTAAAAATTAATATTAATTCATGTAAAATATATATTTTAAGAAAAATAATGATTTTTTTATTGGTAAAATTACCTGTGAAAATATTTGTCTTTACCTTGCATAAGCTTTAAATAATTTTTTTTTAATTAGAAGAAATGGCATTAAAAGTTAATATAAATTCATGTGAAATTGATGTTTTTATTAAGTAAAATTACTATTTCTTTTTCACAAAAAATGTCTGGAAATTTATACAAAAAAATTTTTTTATTCTTTCTGAGGTTTTTTGGGTTTTCCTAGTTTGATTTAAATTGATTATATAACTTTTAGAAATCTTAAAATGTGAAAAATTCATTTAAATAATTATTGGATAAATTTGACATCATTAATCTTATCTTGAATTTAGAATTCTATAAACCATTATTTTTCAGTTAAAATTCAGAAAATGTTTTGCTTTTTGTTTGTTTATCTTAGAAAAAATTTTCCTGAGTATAAAACTTCAAATTTTCAATAATTTAAATCACAAATCTGTTAATGTATTTGTCTATATTCCTTTTTTTTTTTTGTTCCTCATTGCAATTGTATTCATTACAGCGGTAAATATTCAGCCTTTCCCTATTCTTGAATGTAAAAACACGATTGTTGTGCTAGAGCTTGGCTTGTTTGAATGATTGTGTATTTAATGAAAGCTAACTGGATTCACATTCTACCAGATTGAATTTTTAGTGTAAATTTTTTTCTTGTCCTTACAGTATCATAGATTGTAAAATCTTACCTTGTCAATTATTCTCCAACTTACCTATGTTGACAGTGTATATTTTCAGGATGTAGATCTTGTGTAACATGGCTGCTGAAGCATTGCAAGATGATTAAATTAATCCAAATAACACATCTTCGATCAGAAAACAAAGATTCCTCATCTTAAGAATACTTATGCACTTTTTTATGTTTTTCTTTCCATACTGAACTTGTTTAACTTCTGCAGCTATGAATTTTCTTTTTGTTTTCATTTCTGCAGCCGACATTTTTTGCTTTTTTATTTATTTTTGTTTTAAAAAAAATGGTAACAATGAAAGAAATGAATCAATCAAACATTTACTGGAAAAAACATTTTTATACAATCCAAAATCTGTTCATAACTACAATTTATTTAATCCTTAGCAAAACAAAAAAAAAAAATCATTTTTGTTATTATTAATTTAAAAGAAAATTATTTCATCATTCAGTTATCAAATATTTGACATGCATATAGAAACTTTCCCAAATTCACTTCTCTGTAAAACTTTACAAAATTCAGTTTCTTAAAGATTCTATGAATTTCTGAAAATTTTCAAAATTGTAATTAAACATTATTTGCTCATTGCTGTGGATCTCAAGATAACATTTGAAATTAGAGCTTGTAACTTTTTTTTTTTATTTATATATATATATATATGTATGTATATTTATGCACATGCATGCAAAGGTACACCACTGATTTTTGGGCACACTTGCTTCCAGAATTATACCACAGATTCCATTTTGCTAGATCAACAGGTTATATAAAGATAAACATTCAATAATCCACCTCTGACCCACAAATTATATTTCTCTCATATCTTTAGAACATTCAAACTGTTAGCAAATAAAATTGAATAAGAACTGCTCATCAAGTGAGAACAGCAAGATATTTGGGTCTGCTTACAAGTCCTTCTGAATTATAAGTAATGTTGGATCATCAGTTGTGGAAAATTGGTGGCATATGATACATACATACATATATATGTATATTTCTAAGGAATTAATGGATTTTAGAATTTATGTTTTGGGTATTAAAAAAATAAAATTATGTATATATGTATGTATGCATGTATGAGCTTCAAGGGATCCCAACAAGAGATATGCATTTCTTAAACATAATAATTGAATCTTGCTTAACTGTGAAAGCTTTCTGTAGCTGAGCACTCTAATGCACAATTGGGTTCATACCCTGCTGAAAGGTGTATTTTTTCATTAAGACTCTTGAATGCACAGGCCGATAGATGAAAATACAGTTTACTCCACTTCCCCCAAAAAATCAACAGAAAAGTTGATTCAATCTGTTTTAAATATAACAAATAAATAAATATAACAAATATAACAAATAAATAATTATAAGAAAAAAATAAATATATCAAATAAATATAACAAATAAATAAATAAATATAACAAATAAATAAATATAACAAATAAATAATTATAAGAAAAAAATAAATATATCAAATAAATATAACAAATAAATAAATAAATATAACAAATATGACAAATAAATAATTATAAGAAATAAATAAATATAACAAATAGATAAATATAACAAATAAATAAATAAATATAACAAATAAATATAACAAATGTAACAAATAAATAATTATAAGAAATAAATAAATATAACAAATAAATAATTATAAGAAATAAATAAATATAACAAATAAATATAACAAATAAATAATTATAAGAAATAAATAAATATAACAAATAAATAATTATAAGAAATAAATATAACAAATAAATAATTATAACTAATAAATAAATATAACAAATAAATATAAATAAATAATCATAACAAATAAATAAATATAACAAATAAATAATTATAACAAATAAATAAATATAACAAATAAATACAACAAATAAATAAATATAACAAATAGATAAATATAACATTTAAAGCACTAAGAAATATGCATATATTATCAAAGAAAATTGGCTCCATTTTCTGGGTGGACTTTCCAGAGATATTTTCAGTTTTCAGTAGTAATAATAATATTAAATTTGTTTCTCAAATAACTTTTTCTTTTTGTATTAAAAGGACATTTTGGCAAAGGTACTATCTTGTATGGAATGCTAAATGATACAACTCTACTATTTGCTTTTTTTTATTATTTAAACATAAATTTGTGACTGACAGTCTTCTGGAAATTTTATGATGCATGTTTGTAATTTAGGATTAGAATAAATTCATTCATTTATTTTAAAATGATAAATTTAAAAAAATGCCCTTAAATAATTAATTGACATAAATTTATGAAAACAAAAAAATCTTTTATTCAGAACATAACATTCTTTACTTCAGGCCAAGTCATAGTGTAACTCAGGGCCAGAACTGGAGACCTATCTCAAATCTTGTCATTCCACTGGGAACGATCTTGCATTAAATAAAGTTAAACTAAATTAAAATTCAACATACTCTTTTTAAAAATACCTTTGAGAAAGAAAAACACAAATTACTCCTAAAAATTTTTATCATCAATATATTTGTTGCTAAAAATAATAATATCAAAGAGAAAAATATTAAATTAATTTTATGTATTAAATAATAGCATTTTTAAATAAATTTCACAATGTAGAAACAGAATTGAAGAAAAAAGTCTAAAAAAATTAAATGTAACAAAACATTATTGAAATTAACTTTCTTGGGAAAAGCTTTGTAACATTTGTAAGAAAAGAACTAGAAAAAATCAGATTAATGAATTCAGTTCTTTAAATCAAGTAAAATTAAAAGGTTACATTTCAGTAGAAGAAGTGTGGTAAAAATTCAACATGCTTTTCTTCATTTGTTAGAAAACAGAAATATAGATTAAATAAAAATACAATTGATCATTAGTGTAATTTACTTTAAGAATACTAATTTCAACAAGAAGAAAATTAAATTAACTTTAAGTAAAAAATTTTAAATTAACTTCAAAGTAACATGACCAAATTTCATAAATTACATTCTTTTAGTAAATTTTGTACAAAAAATGTTTGTTTTTGCAATGAAAGCAAAAAAAAGTAAAAAAAAAATCTTATTTCAATTAAATAAGATAAAGCTGTTCCAAATGAAAAATATAAAAAAATTCTTAAGACAACTACAGTAGCAAACTACTGCAAACCTAAATGGAAACTAAAAATCTTTGCTCCTAGTGGAACAATAAGATTTGAGATTGGCCTCCAGTTTGGACTGTGAGGTGTACTATGAATTAGTCATAGTTGAGAATGCTTTAAAAAATTTTAGAAACAACACTGTTCTTTACAAAATATTTTTCTATTCTAAATTTTATTCAAGTAAATGAACTTCTTTGTATTTTCAATGTTGTTTAAATGTTTCAATCCAATCTCTGTTCAATGAATAACTTGTTAGAAAAGAGAAAACAAAAATTACTCATTTAAGAAATCTGTTTGTAAAATGATCATTAACATACCATTTGATCATCGGCTGCCATTTTCTGAAGAAATCAACATTTGTCCTCCCTTTCCTTACAAACTAAAGTATCCATACAATTAAAAAATAACAGAATATTTAAATAATTTTACATTTGCATTATACAGGGTGTCCCATAATGATGGAACCCAGTATCTTGGATTATAAAAATATTTATTACATAACTAATATACAACAAGAATTTAATATATTATCTAAGATTTTACTATTTCCTACAGGTATCTGATATCTCTTTTGCTGATGGTGGACCATCATAATGTCAGTGTTTGAAATGAGAGAGCAAGCTTGTGCATGTTCTCTTTATGGTGGTGACCATCTCAAGGATGAAATATTCAAATCTTAGGTATGTTGACTTGTATATCAGTTATGTAATAAATATATTCAGTAGTCTATGTCATTTTTATAATCCAAGATACTTGCATTTAAAATGGGTCCCATCTTTATGGTACACCCTATATTCGTAAAATATCATAAACTTTAAGTTGCTCTGCATTTCCTTGTCTTTACATTTTTATTTATTTAATTTTTACTAAATGTTCACTCAATACAAGGCCCAAGAACTACTCAAGGTAGAGGTTTACTAAAGGAGGGTGTTGTGTGTATGTAGGATACGGAAGTAAGTCCAGATTATGAGGATATGTCAGATAAATAACAGATGACTCTATATTTGAAGAGGTTAAGATTGTAGTGTACAGGGAAGATGCATCCATGCAGGAGTCTGTTCCATAAAGTAGGAATTCTTGGAAAGAAGCTGTTTGTGTAAAGCTTCCTTCTTACTAAGGAATTACAAAGGGGCAATGAGGATGTTTTGCCCATGTGTATGTGGTATGGCTGGTCTGAACTAGTGGAACTATGGAATCTAGCTCATCAAAATATTATCAAGTCATAATAGAGGAATGACTGTTTACAGTGGCGTCGGACTTTCGGGTTAAAATGAACAATTGGTTTACCCACACCATGAAGGCTAATGGAGGGAAAATAATAATGAGGCAACACACTGGTAATTTTAACAAAACCAGATAATTTATTTATGAATTTACATGCTTGAAGTTGTATCAGTAGCTCATTTCAGGAAAATAAACCAGGAATTTTTAAAGTCTGTCATTTCAATGAATTGTCATGAAGTGGAAATGTTCATACAACAGATTAAATGATCTCACACAAAATAATATTAAAAAATCTTTAAAACAAATGTAAGAGGTTTCGTTGTTTATAGAAGGGACATACAGTTGCATACATTCAAAAGTAGACAAAGAAAGATAGTTTGAAATACTTTCAAGGCTTTCTGGGATTGATGAAATAAAGTTCTTTGAAATGCCAAGTTCTTCATTAAGGCTGATAATATAATTAGTAAGTGATTTGACACCGGTGAAAATCTGAATGCTGGACATGCGAACAAAAATGAAATTTTTCACATGACTTAAGACACTCTTCTCTTGTTGGTTTAATTTTTTTCCTTATTTTATATCAAAAGATTTTTTGCATTGGCTCGCTATTTTCTTTTCTTTCTCAATGGCTAATTCCTGTGGAAACAAGGTTTTCATTGGTCCAAAGAAAATTTCACACAGTCTTGCAGATTTCTTTCCCTCTTTTTCTTCAGCTTGCCTGAATTTCAAGGGAGTGGGTAGAATGAGTTATTATTATTTTGTCCCCCACAAAAGTTCAATACTTTCTGAATAATCAACCAAAAGTAAAATAGAATAAACATAGTGGGACTATTTAAATTAACACATCTGCTTGTAAAAATCAGGGGAAAAATATTTCAAACAGTTTTTGTAGATTAGCATTCATTTAACCTTCCTCTACCCCCAAATTTTGTCAGAGTCAGTTGTATACTATTACAAATTGTGGGTAGGTTGGCATCAGTAATACACAGTTATCAATAACATAAGCACAGTTTCAAACTTGACATTTGTAAATAAAAATAAGTGCAGATAACTCTTTAAAAAGTCAGGGATCGATTTGAGACTGAATTTATATTATAAACAGGACTTCTAAAATAATAAAAATAATCAGTATTTTTCAATTTTGACAATTTTTAAATAGTGCCAAGATGGCAAGTGATTATCTGTATTGTCCCTTTACAATAAATGAAAACCATTATGATAAAAGTGGTTTATGTTATTCTGCATTTTCTTGTCTATGCCCAATGCTTCCTGAATATTAAACTAAAAGTTAAATGAAGTAACAATTGATTCTCTATCTTGTCACCAATGTCAGAATAAAAAAAATCATTAAAATAAATTAAATATTTTAATATATACATATATTTAAATATGGCTTGCATTTAAAATTTATTTATCTACAGAGCCATTCACAATTTAAGAATTCCTTTAACACAATGTTTCTTGTATAAATATGTTATAGCATTCCTAATACAAAGATTATATATTGTTTATTTATTTATTTATTTTTACCCCAAGAAAGGCAATAATGCCACTAAAATGCAAGTGTCTACTGGGAGTGGAGGAGAATGAGATGACTTTACTGAGGAGAAAGGACAATAAAAGAATAGGTTTCACAATGACAGAAAATAGTGATTGATGTTGCATTTAAATGTTTTAAAATTTTATGTGGCAGGGATGAAAGAAACAGGAAGAGAGTTCCACAGGTGAGAAGTGCGAAAGAAGAAACTATTAGAATAGAGTTCTATTGTAATAGTTTCTTCTTTCGCACTTCTCATCTGTGGAATTCTCTGGTTACATCCAATTCAACACTAAAATTATGAGACCTAATTGCCAATCTAGTAGTACACATAAATTCATTCAGTCAAGGTACCAAGGACGAGAACTAATTAGAACAATTGCCATGTGAAGAAAACAGTGAATTGCCTCATCAAACCAAGCGGCAGCATGTTGTATGTAATCTACAACAGAAAATGTGGCAAAAAAAAGAAAGTTACTTACCAATAAAAATGACATGTATTCTGTATAATATGCCACAAACAGAATGTCCAAATTAGAAACAAGTCAATCGCAGGAGTTACCATAAAAGTATTTCAGATTTGCTAATATTGTGTGTCCTCTCCCAGCTGTCGACAAATGGAAAAATGCTCTGTCAATAAAAGCAGCTTGTGCTCTCAAATTGGGGAAGAAATTTGTGTATTTGGATACCATGGTCATCAGCGAGTGTGTTATTTTTCTGACTGGTTACATGCATTGTGATTTGTGACATAGTACCTGCGAATTGAGATTTCAACATTTCTTTTTGCCCCGGATATTCAAGTTTGAACTTGCAATTTGTTTTCTTTGTTGTAGAAGCAATCTGTGACATCAGTTTCTGAACTGGAATTTTAGTTCAAGAATAAAGAAACCAACTACAAGGAAAGCACCATTCAGATATAATGGCTATCTCCCTTGAATTTTCTATATTTTCATTTTTCTGTGAAGTGAACCATTCAACAAAGTGTTGTGTTCTGTATCGTACCTGGGTCCCCAAACTACTACATAAAATGGTATCAACAAAAAGAACCATTTCTTTTTCTTAATAATTTTATTAGGAGAAAGTGCTAGCGTCTCTCCTTACTGGGAATGGAATCAATCCCAACAGGATTAAATCCTTTCCCACCTTTATCTCTGATATTTAAATTGTGTATTGCCATGATTTTTTTCGGGTCGAGGGGATTGAATCAAATATTGGAATTGTGTAGCAAAGAAGATGGCGAATTACCTCGTCAAACCAAGTGATAGCGTGTTGCGTGTATTCTATGATGGAAAATGAGACAAAAAAGAAAGTTACTTACTAAAAAAAAGGGGCACATATTCTGCATGATATGCCGAAGATGGAATGTCCAAATTAGAAACAAGTCATTCGCAGGAGTTGCCATAAAAGTATTTTGGATATGCTAATATTGTGTGTCCTCTCCCAGCTGTTGACAAATGGAAAAAAATGCTCCATCGATAAAAGCAGTTGGTGTTCTTGAATTGAGAGAGAAATTTGTGTATTTAGCTACCACATTCATTGATGAGTGTGTTATTTTTCTGATTGGTTACATGCATTGTGATTTGTGACATATTACCTGCGAATCGAGATTTCGACATTTCTTTTTGCCCCTGATATTTGAGTTTGAACTTTTGATTTGCTTTCTTCGTTGTGGAAGTAATCTGTGACATCAATTTCTGAACTGGAATTTTAGTTCAAGCACAACGAAACCAACTACACCCTGAAAACATTTATAGAAAAGACAGAGGGAAGCCACATCATGGTGGTGGGAAAGTGAGTGAAATCAAGATGCCAGATCAGGACCGATAACATTACATTTTAATCTCTTGATATATTACAAGTGTTCCAGACCAGATTCGGCAGTGTTATTCAATGCACAGACAAATGGTAGATTTTGTGTTTTATATATAAAATAGATTATATATATGCTGAAGATTGAAAAATAGTTCTGCTGAAACATTGGCAATATCAAGAACACAGAGAGTTGAAATGTCTGAAATAATTTGGGCAGTTTATGACTTTTCTCAAAATTGGGACAAAATGTTAATTTTCTTTACTGTTTTCATCTCTTAACCTACGACACAAGCCCAACAATTAATTTATCCACCCAGGCTATAGCAGCAAAGTCGTATTACTCCTATAAGGAACATTGACAGAGCCCAAGTGGTTAGAATGTTTGCTTTCCAACCATGAGACCCGAGTTCAAATCTCACCATGGTCAATTTGTCAGGAAGGTGACTTATTGATGTTATCAATTTGAGGAGGTGATCCCAGCATGTGACACTATTGGAAAGTGCTTGAAAACCATTACTACGATTTGACCCAAGCCTTGTAAGTGAAATTGGGTTGATGGAATTTTTCATCAATGGTTTTGCTAGCACAGTCACAAATCATCGTGGCTGAGGGTTTTAGCATACGGGACTTGTTGAGATTGATGTTCATGCCATCTTATGCACTCTCTTTGATAAACTGTAAGTAAAGTCTGCTCAGTATAGTTGTAGTATAAACTACTGAATAAACACAAATGTGCCTGAGCAGGTGTCTGAAATGAGGATTAGCTACCCCCCCCCAAGCAAAGAGGTATACTCAGATACAAATGACCAAAAATTATATGGTGTCCCCCACAAAATTAACATCATTTAAAATGTGAATATCTGAGTAACTACATGCCCAGGTAAACAAAATTAAATAGACTTCATGTTAAATAATAAAAGATTTACTTATCAAAATTCAAACAAGATATCCAACTGGATGTAGATTTTATAACCGATTTTTCAAAGCTTCACAAATATTCAATATGTGCACTACCTGTGGCATGACATACGTCAAGTCAGTAATCCAGCTTCTGCCAAGCATGTTGTAGCATGTCTTGTGTAATATTCTCCAGCACCTCAATGATTCTCTGCTTGAGTTACTTTAGGCTTGTAGGAAGAGGTGGGGATATAGAAAAAAAATCACAAGGTGTCAAATTAGGTGAACGTGGTGGGCATTTCAACAGCACATTGTCATTATCACTGGCACACCTGGCCCATCTTCCTGGTAGATTCTCATTGAAATAAGCCCACACAGTCAATTTAGGTTTTTACACATTTTGTTAAAATTTGAGATCATCTGAGTGAGAATTAACTATGTTATTAGACTACAAAATGATGTCAATTTTGGGGGACACCCAGTATTTATTTTTATATATATATATATATATATATATATATATACAAATATTTATGTGCAAATTATTTTCAGATAGTGAATCTGTAAAGAAACACAATGAATAAAAAGACAAGAGAAAAACTATTCTTAGCCAATACATTTCGTTCTCTTTATCAAGGCGATATAGGATTTATTTTGTTGCATGCGATTATATACAAAAGCAAGGATGTCATTGGTTATATATACGTATATTATATATATATATATATAATAAAGAATGTTATGTATAAAACAATTTTTATTATTTACCCATTAACAGACTGTTTCAGACAGTGTGATTTTTAAGATGCTATCTTTGGATTCTTCCACATCCTACAATTCTATTTCATCATTTTTCAAAAGGAATGTATCAGAAATTCATAATAATTTAATTCCCTTTGTTTATTAACATGAATAAATTATTAAACAAAAGGAATTAAATTATTTGTAACTGTCAGCACACTGACAAGGATAACAAGCACCCGTGAAACAGTTGGTTAATGAGTAAATAATCAAAAAATATTATTTTTCTGTGTATTGAAAAGTTCTTTTAAAAGTATTTAAAGTAGAGCAAAGGAAAGTAATGTACAAATCACACACAAACATTATATATTTCTGAGATAAGGTATTGTAATTATTTACACTATTTACATCATGTTCTAGTTCCACGTGCCATGCCTTTTCTGGATATCTCAG
Organism: Acanthosepion lycidas; assembly: GCA_963932145.1. Classification (NCBI taxonomy): domain Eukaryota; kingdom Metazoa; phylum Mollusca; class Cephalopoda; order Sepiida; family Sepiidae; genus Acanthosepion; species Acanthosepion lycidas. The sequence continues at coordinate 28,844,870 of OZ010597.1, forward strand.
TTTCAGTTAATGCCATTTATTAACACAACTCTCCAAGAGACCGGGTAGGGAACTCACTACTTTTTGGGTTACTCAACCAATGCTTTTATTCACTGGGCAATTCCAACTTATATAACCGGAAGAAGGACAGTGTATAATAGCCAAAATGTTATGAATATGGCAATAAAGATGAGAACAGTCCAAATGAGATTATATATATATATATATATATATATAATAAAAAGAAGAGAGAAACCGCAAACGTCTTTGGTTGTAATGTGGATTTTTTTTAAAAATATATTATGCTTTATTTCCCATACCTTTATTTCCAAGGGAAATAAATGATATGAACTTGCCTAATGGCAAGTTCTTAATATTTATATTTTAAATATTGTATATATATATATATATATATATATATATATAAATAAAGGGAGAAATTACAAACGTTTTTTGTTATAATGTGGATCTGTTTTAGTAAATATATTATATTTTATTATACAAAATATAATATATAAACTAAATACTAATTATATGATTATATAAAATATATCTGCTAAAACAAATCCACATTATAACCAAAAACGTTTGTGGTTTCTCTCTCTTTTTTTTAAAAATATACATTATTCTCTCACTGGAACAACTATAACCTTTCCCTACATATATACATACATATATATATATATATATATATATATATATATATATATATATATATATATACAGAGAGAGAGAGAGAAAAGGTTATATATATATATATATATATATATATATATATATATATATTATAATAAAAAGAAGAGAGAAACGGTAAACATCTTTGGTTGTAATATGGATTTTTTTTTAAATATGCTTTATTTTCCATACTTTTATTTCCAGGAGAAATAAATGATATGAACTTGTCTAATGGTAAGTTCTTAATATTTATATTTTAAATATATATATTATTACTTTGCAATGCCTTGGCTATATAAATGAAATAAAAACCTTAACCTGCAACTCAAAACTGACTTAAATAATAATGTGTATTTTAAGTTTATTGGTGTATCATTTCCACATGATGCTACAGGTCAGTGTTCAAGCCTTGGTAAAAAGCCAGAATTTTTAATGCCAATTCTCAAGGCAAACAAGCAGCTAGGTGGTCATAATATAATCTTTCTACCTCTACTTACCCTTACACTCTACTAACCAAAGTTTTGTAAAAAAAAAAAATGTTCCAAACTTGCTAAAAGTTTGATTCAGGCTTTATAACTTATCACAAAATGGCATAGTTTTTTTTTCTGTCCTTATCATCATTAGTGAATCTATTCATAGTAAAGTAATTTCCTTCTTTATTCAAAGAAATGATACAAAAACATTCTCCAGTCTTTTATGTGAAACTGATGTATCTTGTAGGCTTTTGTTTACCCAGATAAAATAAACTGTACTTAATACCTATTTCAATTTCATAACACTGTAATATTCAATATTCTGGGTCTTATAATTGAAGTTGCAGTATCTGGTAGAGTAATGTTTACCAAGATGCTGTAGGCTACCAGTACTTGTACCTAACTGAACTTTATAATATTGAATCTAATTCGTACTTAAGCTTTCAAATCAGGTATATTTAGCAAGTTAGTTTAAGCAGAATGGTATTGCAAGCTCCTTCCTCTCTTTTTTTTTTATCCATAGCTGCAGTGAATTTCACTCTTTCTTTTTAATGCAAATTTTTTTCTTCTCTCTAATTGGTTGTCAACTAAGCCTAGTCTGCCCTGCTATTTTTACCTCTAGCTGAGTGTAGTAGAAGGATTGAAACCTTTCAAAATGTGTAATTGTACTAAGTAAGTATTATATCTCAATCAGAATAATTTTTTTTTTCATGATCATGGCTCTCCAGAGAATCCTTTTCTTTATTATTTATTAATCACCATGACTTCTTTGGAAAGATCAGTTAGTTATGTGCCATGTGTGATACAGGCTTAGGCGATCATATATCTTTTGATACATGACTGATGAGGCAAATTTTTCCCCCTTACATTAGGTTGCTATTTCTTTCTGCAGTAGACCAGTTGCCATTCAAGGCTATAAAACCTGGTCTGTCCTGCTATTTACCCATAGCTAGGAGGAGAAGAAGAGGATTCATACCTTTCCCAAAAGTATTAGCACGTAAGTGAAAGTAATGCATTTGACTGGAATTCGAACTCAGCTCTCCGATTCCTCAATCCGAGCTGCTATCCACAATGCCTCTTCTTAGGAAAGATAGGGGAGTGATTTCCTTTTGCCTTTTCCATAGTTTGGAAATTCAAACTTTTCCTTTTCTGGCTACCACCACTGTGAGCCCAGTCTACCCTGCTATTTAACTGGTGTGGAAAGAGATGGATTCATGGAGAATTGTGCATAATATTCTTTAATTTCATATCTCTTCAGAATAGTTTTGAATTCAGATTGATCCTTCTTCTAGACTGGCTGTTAACCAAGGCTAGAGAGTTTAGTTCATTCTGAAACTCTACTTATTTCTATTTGCTGTGATCCTAAAAGATATGGTCAGAGGGAATAAAGTTTTCTCATATGCTATGTTAACCTGTGATAGTATTATGGGAGAATGTTGCCAAGTGTTCTGTACACTGTTGATCAGTAAAAACAAATACTTTATAAAGATTTTGATGGAATGTCATGAGCTTCTGTGATGAACACAGAGTGGACCACTGTACACTCTCAAGACACAATGATTTTAATCACATGACTCTATTAAACAGTTTTGTTCATGTTTTCCACATTCGCCAAACAGTATAAAGATACAAGGAGAGTGAAATGAGAGTTTATTTCTTACATAGACTTGTCCAATTGTAAAAAAAAAAAAATATGGAAAGTATATTTGGAAATAAACCTTATGGATTACCATTCTTTATATCAGGGATTCTCAATCTTTGGATTTCAGAGGTGAGGGGAAAAATTTTTTACTTTTTCTTGTTTTTTATTTACAAAATTTGGTGCCCATAATGAGTGTCAAAACAAAACTCCTCTATAAAAATAATCCCTGGAAATGTATATACAGTAGCATGCAGAAAGAGTGGGCAGAGGGTGTGATGCTCCTGGACATGCATATCCAGAAGGCATCTAATGAAAGAGTGAAATAAAAATTTAGTTTATATTTAATTTGAATAAAGTATTTATTTCATGTTTCACCTTCTTTTACATATTTAAAATGTCTTCCTTTCTCACATTTCTCAGTACTAGGCCCTATAGGCCCCACCCACCTACTTGAGTCTTAGGGGCATACAATCAAGTAGTTGACCCCGGACATCACCAAACATCATCGTATCACTGTGTATATGAACTAATATGGAAAAGAATTAAAATTTTCAATAATATATGCATATTATTTGGAATGCACCTTTTGAGTCTAACAATACTGGAAAGGGTGAATGAAATCCTGAATAATGGTGAAAAGAGTGCATTGGACAAAAATGGTTGAAAGCAACAGCTTTAGACTTTCCTTAGGCCACAACACTTGTCAGAATAAAAAAAAATATTGATTTCTTATCATTTTAAAATTGGTGTCCTGTTCATAATATTGAAACAGTGTAAAATAGATCCCTGACTTTTACAGAGATATTGGAACTTAGCAATTTGTTTACAAATGTCAAGTATGAAATGGCTTGCATCATTCATATCTGCATATGAGAAGAGACTTTTTTTTATTTTGCAGAAAGATTTCTTTTAAATAAAGAACAAATGGATATATACATTTTTATTTTTAAGAAAATATTTTAAAGAAACAATTGTTTGGCAAAATGGAATTATTTTAATTTTTTTTACAAACAGATTATACATTTTTAAAGTTGTGCCACATTTTATTTAAAGAACAAAAATGTACATAAGTAAAAATATTAAAAAATGCACATATCAATCAAGTAGGCACATTTTCAAGGATTTGAAAATAAGTAAATAAAAAAACTAAGAGCAGATAACTCTGTAAAATGTTAGGGATTAATTTGACATTGTTTCAATATTATAAACAGGGAACCCCTTCTAAAATGATAAAAATTCAATATTTCTTATTCAGAAAAATTTTGCAGCTTGAGGAAGGTTGAATGAATGTGAATCTACAAAAATTATTCCTGGGAAATTTTTCCAAATTTTTTTACAAATGGACAAGTCTATTTTAATTAGTGTTGTTTATAATATGTATCAATAAAGCTATCTGTTAAATATGATTGATTCAAAACTGAAGGACCAATCAGATCCAATATGGCAGTACATATAGATATGTAGATATTCGTACTGCTAGTCTGGGTAAACATTAGCCTACTAGATACATCTGCTTCAGAGCTGCAGGTCTTATACCAAACTAGACCTTAGTCAAGTCTTTCTCTATTCATTTTATTCCTTTTTTCACTCTTTTAAAGTTTTCAAAGCAACAAATGCTATAAGTATCCAAGACATTATTGGTAAAAATTTTACTTTTTAAAACTTGGCTAAACAATACCAATATTTGCTTTCAAGGGCTCTCTGTTAGGATTTCTCATTACTTTTTGTGAATCATATTTTTTTCTTTTAAATTACCAAACTGCCATTTCTTTCAAGAAAGAATTTGTAACCATTTCTTATATGAAATAGAAGGCACACAAGATCTAGTCTGGCTTAGAATGTAAAGAAATTTGGAAAAGCCTAACTGTTCACCTTTTCTGCACTCACATGACCTAATACACTATTATGATTGAAAAGGAAGGAAACTTCTGCTATTTTTTTAATTATAAAAGAATTTTGAGTTTAGAAAAAAAAAGCAAAACCTTATCCAAAAAAGATCTAAATTTCAATTGTCCTTGCCTACAAGTCTGGTCTCATGGTATTTAGTGCCCTACAGTGTTCACCTCCGCCCCCTCTTACTCTTTATTCAATAAGTTAGTTTTCATAAGGTAATTATACAATATTGCACTAGATTATTTGGATGACTGCAATGTACCAATTGGCACACACTAAGCAGCTCTGTTTATGAAGATTTTAGTAACCAAGACTTTTTAACACCCTGGACTACCAGCCTTCAAACTTTTCAGTACAACGACCATGTTATATATATTTTACACATTTTTGCTAGCTCCTCACCCAAAATATGGTTTTGCATAAAAACGTATAAGTATTATGTAAATCTATTGTAATTAAACCAAAAGAGAAATGTGATGATTATAAAGAAAGAAAGTTTTGAAATCTTCTGCCCAGACAATTGCTTTGTTTGCTAAGTGAATGCTAAATTAGATTGAGTAATATTTAATACATTCATTTTCTTGAATTCAGGAAAGTTTTACAGCAGAGAAAAAAAAATGAACTATTTTCCTAATATCTGAATAAAATGTATTCATAAATTCAAGATAGTTTAAAAGACTTATCTTAGGTCTGGCTTTGAGTTTTGCAGATATGCCACTCATCAGGGTATGTTAAATCTATTGAATTCATGACTAGATATTATATCTATATACACTGTATAAGGCACATTAATCAGATTCCAGACAAATTTAAAACTTGTTCTAAGCTAAAAAAAAAGCTATCATGTGAAAACATTTAAAATTTAAAAATCATTATAACATGATAACATTGAACTGAAATTATTCAATTTTTATAAGTTTACTGTTGTAAAAATTATTTGTGTAGAAAAAAAATTTAGGAAAATTAACTCTGCAAATTCACTAACAATCATACACTTCAAAATATAAAGCATCGTAATAATGAAAATTACCGATTATTTACTTATATAATTTTATTTGTTTAGTTATGATATTAGTTTAATTTATTTATATTATTAACTCCAAACAAATATTAAACCTGTTTTATACTAAAAGGTTGTAACATTTGAACCATAAACTGTTATAATGTTACATTTAATTTTTCAAATTTTTATTTTCATAAAGTATTTATATAATAACATTTAAGAGGATAAACTTTAATTAAATATTCATCCAGTTTTTCTAGTAAGCTGCAAAGAAGAAAAAATGAATCTAAAATTTTGAGGGAATTTTTTTATAGATTATGTAATAAAAAACATTAATATTCATTATGTCACATGGGTTGGGTTTTAGCCCAAGAGCAGAGGCAGCTAGACCTTAGCCAGGTCTTTCCCTTTTCAGTGGATTCCTTTTTTCACTCTTTTAAAGTTTTCAAAGCAACAAATGCTATAAGTATCCAAGACATTATTGGTAAAAATTTTACTTTTTAAAACTTGGCTAAACAATACCAATATTTGCTTTCAAGGGCTCTCTGTTAGGATTTCTCATTACTTTTTGTGAATCATTTTTTTCTTTTAAATTACCAAACTGCCATTTCTTTCAAGAAAGAATTTGTAACCATTTCTTATATGAAATAGAAGGCACACAAAATCTGGTCTGGCTTAGAATGTGAAGAAATTTGGAAAAGCCTAACTGTTCACCTTTTCTGCACTCACATGACCTAATACACTATTATGATTGAAAAGGAAGGAACCTTCTGCTATTTTTTTTTTAATTATAAAAGAATTTAAAATTTTTAAACTTGGCTAAACAATATCGATATTTGCTCTCAAGGGCTCCCTGTTTGGATTTCTTTTTGTGAATCATATTTTTTTCTTTTAAATTACCAAACTGCCATTTCTTTCAAGAAAGAGTTTCTCATATGAAATTAAAGGCACAGAAGATTGTCTATAGTTATAAGAAGGTTGTTGAATATAAAATTGGTAGGTGGCACTGCATGTTTCTTAATATATTTGGTCTTCAGCCTAGAAATGACCATTTCGATTTGGGTGCAAGATTTTCATACAGTCTTTATCACTGTTAAACTGTGAACATGTGGGAAAAAATCTTCCAGTAATATTAACAATATATATCCACTTATATGATTTGTTCTCAACATTTTATTGTCTATGTCGTTTTTTCATCATCTGTCTATATTTTCTGAGATTATATTTACATTGCTTGAACTGTTCTCCTCATCATTATTGCGATATTCACAACATTTCAACTGTTGTATGCACCAACCTTCTTCAGGATCTGTCTATATTTCTGAGATGAGGTATTGTATTTATTTACATCGTTCGGACTGTTGTCTTCATCTTTATTGTGATATCCACAACCTTTCAGCCATTGTATGCTCTAGCCTCCTTCAGGTGATATATATTAGAAGTTTGAACTGAACACTTTATTTAGTTCACAGAGGTAGATTTTTCTAGTTCTAGATGCCAGACCTTTTCTGGATGTCTGGATTTAATTCTCTTTAATAATTCATCTCTCCAAGTTTTTGTTCACCTCTGCTGTGGCCAGGTATTGAACTGTTTGGACCAAGTCACTTTTGGATTACTTCAACCAACACTTTTATCTACTGGGCCAAATAAAGGGTTCATTTCAAAATTCCAGTGTATATTACTTGAAGAAGGCCGAAGCATACAATGGCCAAAACAGCATGGATTTGACAGTAAAGATGAGGACAACAGCCTGAACAATGTAAATAATGTAAATTTTATTTTTTGTTTTTAGTAACTTGGAAACAAAATCCCCAAAAGAAAGCTATTCTACATTACTATTAACATGTAACAGATTCTCTCTGTGAAAAATAGCTTCCCCAAAAAATATGAGGATAAAAAAATAATGACAACAAAGAGTGATGGAGCTGTACGATTAGTACTGTAATTAGAAATAATTTTTTAAGAATTTTTTGTTCATATTAAGCACTCCAGACCCTGAATATCAATTGTTTTTTTATAAAATCTTACTAAAGTTAATGGGAGGGGGGTGCAGTACAGTACATAAGTTTAGCATTTTTTATTTCACAAGTAAAAAATTTAATTTTCAGATGAACACAGCAATTTTGTCTTAGCAAAAACAAGACCCTGAAGATGACATTGTCGAATGTCGAAATTACTTGGGAATGAAATGGATATACATCAACATGGTAATTTTTTTTCTTCCTTTAATAAAGATACTAAGAAACTTGTCTGTAAATATGAGTAGATCCTATTAAGAATAATAAGTAGACAAAACTTGTATAAATTATTTAATTACACATGTCTTAATATATATATATATATATGATTTCTGTAGTTTACTGCTACCAGCAAGCAGAAATATTTCTTCTCCCGATGATAGCCATTTTGGTCAAAACTAGTCGAGGAATCTAAATGAAATAATAATAAAAAAAAAACAAAAGAATATTAATCCAGTGTGTCTAAAGATTTTAATTTTTTTATTTTTTTATTGTTCAAAATATATATATATATATATATATATATATATATTAATTAGTTATTTATATGATTTTCATTAGGTAAAATATGATCCTAAACTTTGATAAATTCTATACTATTTTGATTAATCTGCCTTTAAGTTTGTGACTTTTTCTTCATTTTTAAAATCCTATATCTGTCTATATTTCTGAGATGAGGAATTGTAATTATTTACACTACTTACAATGTTCAGACTGCTGTCCTCATCTTTGTTGTCATATTCACAGCCAGAAATGGTCTACCTCAGTGTATGAAATAAAGGGTTTGGCTCGAAATTCCAATTTCCTGAAAAAAGCCAGAATGAGGACAACCATTTGAACATTGTAAATAGTGTAAATAATTTAAATCTTATATTTGCATGTTTTGGAAACAAGGTTCCCTTGATTCATATTTTGGCAAAAACATAGTATCAGCTTTTCTTTTTAATGTTTAATGTTCATTGATTATAATTCTTTTATCTATGGCAGGTTGTAAACATTATCCAGGAATCTTGCATTGTTCTGTATTTTGTGTTGTCTTATCTGTCATTGTATTATATTGTCTTGCATTGTTTTATCTGTCATTTCTATTACACATCATTTTTCAATATTTATTTATTTTTCTCCCTCCTGTTGTTTTCTTCTGTTAATGAAACAAAAAAAACTGATTTTTTGAAAAAGTAAAAGAGAAAACTGAGCAATAAAAATATGAAAAAAAGACTACTGTCCCAACCCCACATCATAGTTAATAAATTTTGTATATGAAATTTGTACCAAAATAATTGTTACATTTGTAATTTAAAACAAAAATTGAAAATTAAATCATTTATTAATTCAGATTATTAATTTTGATAAATATTTAAAGAATTTAATTCATATAAAAACATTTGACATTTAAAATATTGCCTGGATTACATTTCCACATTAAAGTTCTTTATTTATATTCATAATCTTATAGGAATTATTTCATTTAATAGCCTGACATTGTGAAATCTTCCACAACAAGCCAGTTAATTCCTGCTAAGAAATGCACTATTCCTGTTGCAAGCATTCATTGGTTAATCACCTTCAATCTAGCTTGCTGATTGGTCAGTTCCGACCAATCAAACTGCCTGCACATGACAAATCTGTTTTCCCGCTCAATATGCTCGGGGGCCTCCCACGTGATACACTATCTTATAAAAACAGAACACGTATAAACTCCCTTGTCTTTCTTTTTATTCATCTCTCTTGTGTCTCATTCCTTGCTACCAAGTACCAAGATGTAATCTTCAAGAACTCCCATCTTAGCTTTTGCGGTCAGATGTTCAAGACCGTTATCAACATTCACGCAAGTACAATCTCTGAAATCTCTTCTGAACTTTTACCAACTTGTACAATACACAATTCCAAACATGCTAAAGAAACTTTATTCTTCTAAACTACAGTTTAATAATTACTTTCACTTTATGAACTTAGGTACAAATATTACCTAATCTAAGAGACACAACTCTGTCTAACCTTATCACTCAGTATTCATGCATGTATATCAAATATTATGAATCTTTATTCTCTATCTTGTATTAATTGTTGTGGATGGAAGATTATTGAACACACACAATAATAATGATAATTCAAACCTATTCCTTTCCAACACACATCACACATCTGAAACAACATTCTCAGTACATATTTATAATATTAAAAATAACATTATTTAATATTATTATTACTATATAATCAGAACAGATCTAATTTCTTTTGCTTTTTTAAAAAAATTTTTATTAATGTTGAACAGCACCTTAAATTATTTAAAAAAATGAACACTGTTAAATTTAACTATAGCCAAGAGAAAAAAATAATCTTGATAAAATACATCCAATAATCAAAAGAAAAATATGAAAATGTAACAACTATTATGGGATGGGTAGAATATATATTTTCAAAAAAACTAGTCTCAATAGAAAATACCAGTCAAGATGTAGTGGTCTAGTTGTTTCAGACGTCGGAGTTACCATTATTGTAGTAGCTTGGTAATAAGAATGGACAATTGTAGATGTCTGTTTACCGCTGCATAAATAACATGACCATACAATTTATATTAAACATAAAATACCACAAAGCATGAAACTCAAGAAGGAACAAAATGGTTTTAAAACATAACATTGTATTTATTTGTGTGTTGATGTACATGCGTAGGAGTTAAAGATCTGTTGCAGTTATGTCTCTTAGACTGGGAATATTTTTGTCTGTACTCACAAAAGTTGAATTAATTATAAAGCCGAGAAATGCTGAATATTCTTTTAACATCTGACATATGGTCAAGACAAGAATCCTGAAGATCACATCTCCGCAGCAATTTGGAAGAGTAAAAAAAGAATGAGTGAACTCGTGTCTGCTATTTATAGATAAAGTAATCATGTGACAGGATCAAGATTGCTGCGTGGGAAGAATTATTCTTCACATGCAGACAATCTGATTAGTTGGTATTGACCAATTAGAAGCTGATATTTCCTGAAAATATTTACTAAGCTGAGAAGGCTCTGATCCACTTTTTTTGCACAAAAATGTACAAAATTATACATTGATAAGAAAGTGGTAGCAGGATGCTACAAAGATAAATTTATATTCTGCAAAGCACAAGCTGTTTATTGGAGAAATGATATTATAATCTGATCACAAAATGTCAATGAATTGCAATATATACTGAGTGTAACAGCAACATTGTCCGAATCCTGTAACAGCAAAATTGTCCAATTGTTAGATGAAGCTTTGAACCATTGTATCTTAGAAATGATTAAAGATATCTTACTAGAATTCTCCAAGGTTTACATAACACTTTTAAATTCTACTTTGAAAAATAAGAATGTATTTTATTTACATTATTCGAACTATTGTCCTCATCTTTGTCACCATATTTATCACAACGTTTTGGCCATTGTACACTCCGGCCTTCTTCAGGCCGAAATGTTGTGATAAATATGGCGACAAAGATGAGAACAATAGTCCGAATAATGCAAATAATGTACATAATATCTTATTTCAGAAATATAGACAGATACTGAAGAATGTATTTAGATCTAAATTGGAATGATGATCCCTCTTGTTGTTGTGACCTCCTGATCCAGTTTTCCTCTCTACTGTTCCCTCTTTTTTAAACTTATTCACCATTTTCTTGATAGTTCTTGAATGGACTTTGAAGATGGAAACTAGAGCAAGAATTTTGGTACCTTTACTGAAGGCCCGAATGATCTTTTTCCTCTCACCATTGCTCAGTTGGGAAGACATAGTGGGGCTGATACAAAACGATTTTAACCTGTCCTCTTTCTAGCTGAATAACTCAAAGGGTTTTTCAGTGATTCTTATGACAAATGGTGTCAAGATGGCTAAACGTCTTATCTGAAAACATGGAAAAAAGAAACTCAATTAGTTTAGTGTTTTTTTTAGATATTAAACATTTTGGGAGATGGACAATTATTACATGCTGTTACATGACTTGGACAATTTTGCTGTTACACCCAATACATAATGTACCATGTTTCTTGCAATTATATATACAATTACACATACACACACATATATATATTTTCTACATACAACATGTGAAAGCATGTGTGATACCCTGTCCTCGTCAACAGCCAACCAATTTTGGTGGCTCAGGCAGTACTGCCACCCCTGGCACCACCAGCAGCTTTACTACTGGACAAGGTATTGTTTTTGTATACATGTCAGTCTCTTGTAATTTCTTTTTACAACTGCAACTAAGATTTTCAACATTGTGTTAAAAGCATTTACTTTTGATTGTTAACCAATACACAATGTGCTATATAGCAACCATTATCAATGATGTAGAATGGAAGTTAAACAGATGTCTTTTGTGTTGGAAGTAACATGGTTGTGAGCATGGTTTTATTTAACCTTGTTTATTTTTGATCGTGACCAGATCCAACTCTATGCCTGTTGAGCTGTGGTCTGGAGACAATGTAAAGCACACTTCAAGTTCTGGGCAGTGATGCCCATCTTCAAAATGAAGGAAATGATTGACCATGCAAGGAATCCACACAGCACCCGACCTCAATAGGTAGCATATGACATGTCCACTCCTTTTCCAGACAGTCAGATGGCAGTGATTCATGGCAGTTTTTCTTTTGCTTGTGCATTTCCTCCCAGTTCTCCTCCCATGGAGCTGTTAATTTTTTAATTTTACTAGGACACACTTTGTTGGATCAGACCATGCTACAATGTCCGGGCATGCTTCTATCTGAATGATGTTTACTAGAAATTGCAGAAGTTTTCTAAGATCAATTAATGCCCATCAATCATGGGCTTCACTCAGTAGTGCAATGTTGAGAGTTATTTAGGCCTTCTGCACAGGGCGTTCACCTTCCTTGTGAAAATGGATCTTAATTTTCTCTGGTCATGACAGGCCATTTGTTGGCTGCTTCACACAGTGTACTGACTAAGTCCATTATCACTTCCAGCACTTTGTTATGATGCCATGTGTATATCTGCAGTGATTATGGGTGATATAATGAATATGGATACACCTCTATTCCCCCTCACAGGAATATGATTGGCTGGTGTCAGCCATAAATACAGGCTGATGTAGAGGTACAGATGACATCTATTGGATGGCCATTGGACTACACCATTGGCTATCTATTTGTCTACACTTATTGACTGCGACTACGACGAGTACCAGTTCCATTACTGCTACCGGCTAGATTGTTCTACTCAGTTACAGTAGCCTAAATCACTTAGCTACTTTGATTAAATATATCCCTTTCCGGGACATACCAATGGGCATGAGAGAGCACATGACATAAAGTGTCTAGATCACTTTGACATAATGCACATACATCTGTGTAAGTGTACCCCCACAGTAGGAGATCATAAGTAGATTGCAGGAGGAAAGATATTGCTAATGGCTCCACTGCAATCAGGGTATCCCATGATAGCTTCATTGGATCAATAGCTGTTGTAGCCTTACTAGGACCAGAAATAAAAACACAAAAGAGGAATTGAATTAAAAAAAAACATATTAACAGAAACAGTAATACAAACATATACAAACGAGAGTATTACAGCATATTCAAATGTCAGAGCTGACTGCTTCAAACTCCCCCCGCTAAAAGGCAGTACCTGCTCCTGTTTATAGCTGGGAGAGTCCATGCATGCATGGGTAAATTACCATAACAGTATCACACGATGTAATCCAAGCACATTGTTTGGACTGAAAACAGCAGTAGCTGTTCACTGATCGTTTTTGAAATTCCTGATTTCTTCAATCACCATGTTTTGTTTACTCTTTTGACTTTGTTTGGAGAAAAACTGGTTGCTTGTGCTATCCAGGCCAGCTCAATTGGTTTTGGTCACCCCCATAATCTCCTTGCTTCACAGACTGCATTCTGCTTATTGGGTGGCTTCTACTGCCAACTTTTTTGTGCCAGTTTTGATATCTGGCTATAATCTGCAGATGGACTCGTTGGCTGAATCCCTCATCTTAATGTGAAAACATACCTTCCCAACCTTGAACATCCTCTACCAATGCTGGAAATCTGCAACTTCCCATCTCCTCATTGATGGAGGAGCAGGGGGTAACTCCAAGCCACTTGCACAGTTACTTGTTGATACACTGTTGCAGCTGCTGAATGTGAAGCAGAGTAATATCATACACCTGCAACGACCACAGATGTCAGGGTAGCAAACCATATTGGCAGCACCAAGCCTTCAGTTTGCTGGAGAGATGGGTTCTGTCAATGGATTCAAGACCATCAAGACCACTTTTTCCACCTCTTTACCTCAGTGCCGATCAGTCAGTGGAATTTCATATAGCCATCTGAGGCTCTTCACTGGCTTCCTTTTAACTGTCAGGATAATGTCACCTCCCAATGCAGAAGTGAATCTCCCTGACA
>OZ010597.1:28866644-28889144 GCA_963932145.1 Acanthosepion lycidas
AAACAATTTCACATATATTAACAAATTACTTTCCCTTTTCAATCTTCCAAATTTGAAGGGAGTGGGTGAAAGGATTTATTATTATTTCACACTCACTATAACTGTAAGAATTAAATTCTGAATTTGTCTTTTTAATTTTTGTTTATGTGCGTGTGTTTTCTATGAAGAGAGAGTAGACTTCATTTTTTACTTATGAATATTATCTAGAAGTTTCTTAAGTCTGATCAATTCTTGAAGGAAGAAACACATCACAAGTAAACTATTTCCACTTTGTCATACAATTTCACCAATAATATAAATATATAATATCTGTCTATATTTCTGAGATGAGGTATTATGTACACTATTTACATTATTCAGACTATTGTCCTCATCTTTGTCGCCATATTTATCACAACGTTTCTCCTGTTAATTCCCCTCTCCAAGTTCTCCACCACCTTAACCAGGTATTGAACTGTCACTGGTTCTAACTAATGCCTTTATCCACTGTCCTATGTGTTCTTGAGGGCTTCTGTGTATGAATTTCTGGGTATTATAACCCTAAAGTCTTTAGCAATCATTTTTTACCAGTGCTCATATTGCAATTTTTGCTCTTATCAATTCATGTTTTTACCAGAGCTCATATTGCATTTTTTGTGGTTATTATTGCTTTTCTCTGGCACTCCTTATTACTGGAGATAACTGATAACTGACATCCATTAGACATGGCATATGGAACTAGAACAGTCTACCCCAGCAAGCAAAATAAAGGGTTTAGTTCAATATTCCAAACACCTGAAGAAAGCCTTAGCATACAATGGCCAAAATGTTGTGATAAATATGGCAACAAAGATGAGGACAATAGTCCGAATAATGTAGATAGTGTAAATATATAATAATATTATCAAGAAGTTTTATAATCATTATATGTATATTATATTGTTTAAGTTTGCTGTATTTATAGCAAAGAGTTCTCAATGTTGTAGATATAGCATTTGTCACTATAAACAGTATGAGTATAGAAATCAACAATGCATAGTGACTATCACTTTTATGCCTTAAGTCATCATCAAACAAAGTGTTACTCAGTTTGTGTGATTGTAAGTAGCATAGTAGAAATTATATTTCAAATCTATATTTTGAAATATGACTATATATAAATAAAATTAAAAACACAGCTCAGGACTCATTTCAAAATGCAAACACAAAAACAAATTTCTACTATGCTACGACAACAAAACCTTGACACAAGAGACTAAGCAGTTAATTACTTATCACGTAAATCTAATAAATTTTATTCTGAATTCCAAATTATAGAACCAAAGAAAGTATACAAAAATAAATAAAAAAATGAAATATTTAATAAAGTAAAATAAATAATTAAAAACATGTCAGGTTTATAAATAATCTCAAACATTAGGCATAAATAAAAACCTGTGAACTGTTTCAAACTTTCTGCTCTCTATAAAATAAAATACCAGGATGTTGCCAACGAAATCTTGCTTACCACACTAATATATATATATATATATATAATAGTTAAAATTTGCTATATTTATGGGAGAAGAATGCGCAATATTAGAAATAGACAATTTTTACATATATATATATATATATATATATAATATTAGTAGTTAATATACACATACATATATGTACATATATCTAAAACACACAAATATATATATAAACGTACATACACATACATATATATATATTTTTTGAATTTGTAGGTCTGATGAATTGGATCATATTTACAATTCCAATGTCATAAACTATGACCATGGAGTACTAGTGTTTAAGCCTTTTTATTATATATATATATATATATATATATATATATATATATATGTATGATTCCAAAAGTTTCGCTTGAACATGAAACATAACTTGATTTTAATTCAATTTAATTTTTTAATTAAATTGAAGTTTTTAGCTCCTGTTTTTGAAACATGAGAACTCTTATGTAGTGATGGAATTATATTTTTAAAGAATAATTATAATTTAGGTTCTACTTATGTACTGAGCACTTCTTTTTAAAAATAAAAACAAAAATACTAATGAACTTCGGATTATTAACCTAACGTGTTCTTTCCTATTTTTCTATACATTTGCACACACACACACACACACATATATATATATATATATATATATATATATATATATATATGTTTAGAGAGAGAGATAGTGTGGCCTGAACAGGAATCAGCACAGTGACATTTTCATGCCTCATGCAATCTTTAAACAATTGGACATGGTGTGAAAACATTTGAAGCATGGAAATAACAGTCATCATGTAATAATTATATCAAACTCCACACTCTACCTTTCTCTCTAATATATATATATATATATATATATATATATATATATATATATATATATATATATATATATATATATAAGAATTAAGGAATTTTTATTTTTAACCCAACATTTATTTTATTACTTCAAATATTAATTTTAGTGGATGGAGCTTCTATTCAAATATGAATAGAAGCTCCATTTTTTTTAAACAGTGTTTATTTCATCTACCAGCCTGTGTACTCAAGAAAATTTATTAAAGAAAATGTGCCCTCTAGCTGGATTTGAAGTTGAGTACCCCTTTATAGGATAAACCACGATTTGATCTAACATGCTTTGACTACTCAGCTGGGAAAAGCTTTACAATCAAGCAAGGTTCTATTTGTCATTAAAACACATTCACCCATTCAAATTTTCTCAATAAGCATATCTGCTCAGTTTTGTATCTGAAATGTAAACAAAGCAGTTTGTAAAGAATTAATGGATTTTTTTATTTATTAATTCGACATATTTTTAAATATGGGATCTGAAAATAAGTTCAATAGATTTATCGAATATCTGGTCCTGACAAGCATTACAATCCAAAACTCTTGAATAGGCTAAATCACCTGGACTTTTCTTAATTTATGGAATATATATATATATATATATATATATGTATTGCCATCACTTATCTAATTGATGTTATAAGATTAATTAAATTCAACTGACAGGATCTGTCTAATTACTTTCCAAAGTTCATAATTTTAAATGTTTATATTCAAGTATTTTCAAATGTACTCAAACATAGATAGACAAAAGAATAAACTTTGAATAGTTTATCCACAATTTTGAATTGAATATGCAACAACTTATTTAAAAATTGGTAAAATACAATAAAAAAAGACTTGTCAGTGAATATAATAAAACTTGTTTTATTGAATTCTTGTTGCTTAAGTGTATATCTTATTATAACTGTTCTTGTTCCTTTCTTAGTTACTTAGTTAGTCTCTCCATTACACTCTTCAGTACTGATCTATATTTGGTGTCTCACTAGCGGCAATTTTCAAAGAAACACCCTAACCCACACCATTTTACTCTGCTGTCAACAAATGTTGGCAATTTTCAAAGAAACATAACATAAAATTTCAAAAAATCAATTTGACCTCTAAATGTCAGTATCATTAAAAGGCCATGTGTATTAAGGGTTGCCTTCCCCTTACTAATTAGAGCCTAATTCTAGAAAAAAATAATTTTTACTTTAACTTATCAGAGTTGTTTTAAAACCTTGAATTTCCTTAAGGGAAAACCCACTCAACATTTTGGGACTGGAACTCGTTCATTTAATTTTTGTTTCATTGTGTCTAAACAGGCTTTGAAAATCATCTCTTCAAAATTTTAAAGTGAGTTTTACTTTTTTGAATTTCTATTTCACTAAGTATTTTTATTTTATGTATTTATTTCAGTGTGGGTCATGCTTCAATTACTTAATTTTATTTTTAGTTTCACTTAACTAATTAGAACCTAATTCTAGAAAAAAATAATTTTTACTTTAACTTATTAAATTTTTATTTGAAATTCTTATTTTTTAATTTGTATGTTATTTTGCAATTTCCTTTCAAATTAGTTTTATATTTAACTCTTGTTTCATAAAAATGTTTTTGTTTTACGCCAGATGCGTGTGCCTAATCGTTTAACAACACAAGAATACGACAGCTATTCTCTTGCATTCAGAGGTGGGTTTAGTATTATTCACAGAGCTGGAAATTTATTTCAACGGTATGTTGTCAGTACATATGTCAAGGTTGAAGATTGCAGGTTGCAATATCTTAGGAACAATCAGACCCAGTTGCAAGTAAAAAGTTGCAATGGATTGATGGGCTATTAGAACATAGGTGCAGATGAAAATATTGAACCAGGAGTACCAGTGATACTGCCTTCCTCATTCACAGGCAGTCCAAGGAATATGCATCAATATTTTCAGGATGCTATGTCAATTGTTTTGAAATATGGTAAGCTTACACTTGCAACCCGAAGTACCCTGAGATATTTGATAATCTGCAGCAAAATAAAACACCTGAAAATAGGCCAGATTTAGTTGCTCAAGTGTACAAGTCACTCCTTGCAGAATTATAAGGGACATAAAGGATAGACACGTTTTTAGAGTGCCAGTGGCTCATGTCGATATCATTGAGTTTCAGAAGAGACATTTGCCCCGCTGCCACATGTTGATAGTGTTGAGAAATGAGGACAAAGTCAGAAACAACAATGACATAGATACGATCATAACAGTTGAAATTCCTGATGCCAATGATGATCCAGTCTTGCATGATTTTGTTAAAAAAATGCATGTTCCTTGCAAAACAAATAATCCTTCTTCCCCTTGCATTTTTTTTTAAGCAATTCAACCCCAAGCAAGGTGGGAAGCCACTAGCACGCAAGGAGTTACAGAGAGTAGGAGTGAGAGCAAAGAGAAGTGATAGAGGAAAGGATGAAGAGAAGGTTAGGGGATAGATCTGGAGATGTCGATTAACATTATATTTGAATAGTTGGATATTATAGCTATCAAGGAAACAAGAAATGGGGAGGGAGTTCCACAGGTGAGAAGTCAGAGAGTAGAAGAGACAGCTACATTTAACAGTTTCAACATGAAAGATGACTCATGCCAAAAGAATTTTCCAAATAATTACAGAGATGAAACACTTCTGAATTTCAATGGCTATCCAGAATACAGAACACACAATACTCGAGTCACAGTTCAAGTTGGACGTCACTCAGTTGACAATAAGAACATTTTGCCATACAATGCCTACCTGCTGAAGAAGTGCAGAGCTCACAATAATGTATAAATTTGTTCATCAGTGAAAAGCATTAAATATATCTTCAAGTATGTATACTGTTGAAGGAAAAGACAACCCAGTGGCAGATTGTGAGTAGAATCAAGCTCACAATGAAATTACTAATTATCTTGCTTGCTGATATATTTCTCCTCTGGAATCTATGTGGAGACTGTCAGAGTTTAAGCTACATGACACAACTGACAATGTCTACAGACTTGCTGTACATCTTGAAGGCCAGCAAAAAGTTTACTTTCACAGAGGCAATACTCAGCAAGCTGCTCAGGCACAGACGGACAATGAAACTATGCTCACTGCATGGTTTAAACTGAATGCTCTAGAAGATGGACACCAAGACAAAGGAATATGAATATCATCAGTAGAATGAATACAGTGAGCCCTAGAGGCACAGAAAAATTTAATTTGCAAATGTTGCTGCTGTATATTCCAGGCATTGTGAGCTTACAGGATTTGTGCACTGTAGAAGTAAAAAACTTGCCAACATTTAAGGCAGCATGCCTGAGATATGGTCTTCTCTCAAACGATGACATACTGGGACATGCCTTTACATTTGCATGTTATGTTTGCTGTTCTGTGCACTTGTATGAACCCTGCAAATGCTCTTCACCTGTGAACCAATCACAAAGAACCCATGATTGAAAATTTCTTGCACCAAGGTTTTAATGCAGACCATGCAGAAAACATAGCACTGCACTCAATTAATGCAATTTTGATAGAGAATGGTATTAATTGTTTAGCAATCAGGCTGCCTGAACCTATTGGACTACTGCAGATTGACCCTCATGAAGACCTCAATCACCCAGGCATTGCAACACTTACAGATTAACAGAGACTAATTGCTAATGCTGTGCTTGAATCTGTAGATAAGAAGAAGAGAGGCGAGGTGCCCCAAAACTGCTGTTTCTATGTAGATGCACCAGGAGTTTTTGGTAAGACTTATATGTTTAATACCATAATTTCATATCTGTGAAGGAACAACTGCATCGTGTGCAGTGGTGCTTGGACAGGTATTGCCTCTACACTACTGTCAGGACTATCCATACTTTATTCAAACTGCCTCCTGATCAATGAAATTTTGAGACAACTTCCAGGTGACGGCTACGGCTATTATAGTACAGACTAGCAGCATCGCTCGGTGTTGCCCGTGCTTGATTCAAATTCGTATGACTCATACAGCAAACGCTATCACTTGACTTAAAATATTTTTGCCCTTCCTTGCCTTTAAAGAAGTGACTTTTGCCGTGCTGATGTTGCTACATGCCTTACTTCTTGCCTATCTCACACTGCAAATTTTTTCTAAGCTCTATACTAAACATTAAATCTGTCCTGAAAAAAGAACTAAACAAAATGAACACAAAACGATCAGCTTTAAAAAAGGACTCATAATTGAAAAAACCGAATGAAAAAAGAATGTTAAGAACAAATACTTTTTTACACCCAACCCAGTTCTGTGGAATCAGAATCAACATTGAGTTTAAGTAAGCGAATGAGCCAATTGGGGTAAAGTGCCATGCAGATTTAAATTTTTCCCACTTGTGACGAATGCAGCAATCAATTTTTTTTTGCATGCTAGCATTCATGTCAGTCAGCTGTTGGCTCTTACACTGGCCAATAGAATCTTCCTGCCTATTCATGGCAGCCAGCTATAGGCTCTCACTCTGGCCAGTAGAAAATGGCCGCAAACTACATGAAAACTGCCATAGAAACATGAAAAAATCAATTATTTCCACTATCAATGGGAGTTGGTCTTGGCCTTTCCGCTAACTTGGAGTATGTGCATGTAAATTTTGGTGCAAATCCGTTGAAAATTGCGGCCGTACATTCGTTACACACACACACACATCCTGCCTTTTATAGATAGAGATAAAGTTTTGACAGATAATCCTGCTGAAGCTGGCCACTACTCACTTGAATTTTTAAACTCTATGACACCTCATAAACAGTATTAGTAACATTTACTAGCCTGAATGTCCAAGAAATTTTCATAGAAAATATTCGTTCTCCGACAGGAATCAAACCTGTATCTTATAAGGAACCGTCATTTAGCCTAACGTGCCTTAAACAATCGAGCCACATTAATACTGTTTATTATAAAACAGAGCATTTACTTAAATATTTGTATCTATAAAAAGAATGTATAGACATAAAAATGTCTTAAAATAATTTTCAGACTTTGTCCATTTCATAATGTGTGACGTCATTTGTTTACATTTGGATACGCTTTGAGTAGATATGAATGTACATGAGAGATTCATGGAAGATTGAAATTTAAAAGCAGGAATATCGACCATGCCAATCAAACGATTCTCTGTGGAGAAGGCCGGAGCATACAACAGCCAAAATGTTGTAATAAATAATGGCGACAAAGATGAGGACAATAGTCAAAATAAGGTAATACTTGGCCCAGTATTTTTGCATGACCTATTTTTCAGCATCACTATGCTTAAGATTCTCTACTACCCACCATGCAGCATTAACAGAAAATCAGTAACTCATTTTCTAGCCCTCAAAGATCATAAAATGTACTAAGAAAAGAATGTTGTTAATCACTATTGATTTGGGGATAAAATTAATGAAAATAACTGTAAATTAATTACTTACAAGGTATCCCAAAAGTTTTGCATACCAGTGTATCTGAACATACTGATAGATAATAATGTGATTAATGATAATTTTCTATAATCTTGTGACAGTTTAAAAAAAAAACGTGCTCAATGACAAGCAGACAGAGCTACTATAATACTATAATCATAAAAACACATTAAAAAAATGTAAGCATGACATTTTCTCTATATTTGTGGGAGTTGAAAACAAAAGCAAGAATACAACAGACATAGAATGGAAAATTATTAAGTACTTGTATGCAAAGAAAAATCTAGGAGGTGAAGATTATGTCTGGAAGAGAAGTAATACATTTTAAAATTCCCTCAACATGACATAGAATAAACAGTCAGAATTGACTTTCCAAGTAATGAGAATATCCCTTGACTAAATGATCATGGATTCCTCTACATTTGGATCTAATAAAAACACAATCCAATGGGTACATCTTAGCATGAAAATAGCAATGAAAATATTGAATCAACTGCGAGGATTGCTGTTAGGAAAGTTGTCTCATTATGTCATACCATACAATTTTTGTCATTAGGATCCATCTTGCACATTTATAAATCTAACAGTTGTCCATGCATTGTATATTGCTGCCATATCTGGTTTGGTGATCTTGCTGTATATCTTGAGATTCTTGACAAAATTCAAAGAATGGTCTGTGATATTATCAATAATAACCTGGCATTTCAACTTCATTCACTTTCCTATTGCTGTAACATGGCTTCCCTCTGTCTTTTCTATAAATATTTTCATAGCATTTGTTCTAATGACCTTTCCTCCTTGACCACATGAATCTAAGCATACTACTAGATTGGCAATTAGGTTTCATCGCCTTCCTGTTGAAATAGCTAAATGTATGTAAGTTCTTAAAATGTACAGTAAGTTCTAAATGTAAGTCCTAATGTAACTGTACTGTCTAAATGTACTGTAAGTTCTAAATGTAAGTCATAAATGTAGTGTAAGTTCTTTTCTAATAGATTCTTTTCTCACACTTCTTACCAGTTTCTTAATTTGCTGGCACCTACAATCTTAAAAAAATTAAATGCAACATCAACCGCTATCTGTCTTCTGGAATCATGTTCTTTTATTTTCCTTTCTCATCACTAAAGTCTTCTTATTCTCTCTCCCTGTCAGTAATCCCTTGCATCTTAGTGACATTATTGCTTTGCTTGCGGGTGAAAAGATTATTAATATATATATATATATATATATATATATATATATATATACACACACACATACACACATATAACTATTTAGTAATAACAATAAAGTATCCTACCGAATGAAATGTCACCTTAGTCTTCTTCAAATTACTACTCTTGGGATCTTATAGACATATTTCTCAAAATTTCTTCTACTTATCAAAACAGTTTGCAACGTTTTCTTTCAGATGTCTTGTACTTCCCTTAATCTTATCCATTGTCTCAAACTTTCTTCTCTTTTGAATGTTATTTTGGTTTTGGGAGAAACTAAACATTACTAGGGATGACATAATGTCCCCCCCCCCCCACTTCCTGCAAAAAAAAAAAAAACTGCTGGTGTGAAAAATGAGTAGTTAAGAAAGTAAAGGTGGTTGGATACTTTCCGGACATTCCATGGAATTCTCACACTGCTACTTACCAAATTCCTTGGATTGCAGCCCATCCACATTCAGCCTTTCAGGTATTCATTTTCTAGTGTTGAGGGCTTTCCAGAATATGGACTGCTTTCAGCTGATTCCCAGCCAATTTTGAAATATCAAAATGTTATTTAGCCTTTGCTCATTGAATCAAGCCCCAAAGCCTCAATAGCATTTCTCTGTCGAGTAACCCTATGGGAGAGTGTCTGTTTGCATGTACACTGTAAGGTTCTCATGAATTAGTTGTTGTTATGTGAAGGCTACACAAACAGTCATGCTCAAACCCATGGTCACAATGACCTTTGACTTTGGCTAGCATAACCATCAATGGTTCCCAAATAGTTTCATCTACCCAATTTCACTCAAAAGGCTTGGGTCAACCCATGGTATTATTTTCAGGCACTTTCCAAAGGTGCCATATGCTGGGATCATCTCCCTAGACTGATAATATCAAGAAGTAAAGTCACCTTCCTGAAAAATTGACCATGGTGAGATTTGAACTCAGAATATATATATATATATATATATATATATATATAGAGAGAGAGAGAGAGAGAGAGATAGATATATAGATATATTTAGACAGCATGTCTTCATTCAAGCATGTTTCAGTAAATAATATAGACATATTGTGTCTACTTATCTTTATATTGATTCTCTCCAGATGTCTAATCAGTTTCTTGCTGTTGAGATGAAATTCATCATGGAATGTGCCGTAGTTTTTTAACACAAGAACTTTTGACCTTCAGAGGTAAATTACAAAGACAAATATGCTATTTTAACTGGGAATTCTGTTGTCATAGTGATTTTCAAAAAAAAAAAAGATGGATGAGTGAATGCACTCTGTAATAGTTATTTTAAAATTTAATCATTGCAGTTATGGAATTTTTTACAAAACAAGCATTTCAATATAAGGCAACTTTTTTTCTTTTTAATTAAAAAAAGACAGAAGAGGTTTATTTTAGATTTAGCTATACAAGATATGAAAATGTACAGCATTTCTGACTTTGGTAAAATTGTTTGGAACAGAGGAAAAATACAGAGAAAGAAAAATATCGGAAAAAGAAAAGGAAATATATAAAAAATATGCAACTAAATACATCTCATTATATTGCAGAAACTGTTTTATGTGACTGGCAGACAATTTTTTTTTAATCAAACATTTATTCTGAGAGATACAAAAAATGTAATACAAGAAAGTGTCTGTGTAATTTACCATTAATGGAAGCAGAGAAACAGAACTGTGGCAAGATATGCATGTAATAGTTTTCAACAGCTATAACTTTTAAGGAATATGGAAACGAAAAGGATACACTGAGACAGTTGAAATTTCTAGGACATATAATAAGGAAAGAGGGATTGGAGAATTTGACACTCAAAGGACATAGTGAAGGCAAGAGAGAAAGAGCAAGTAATTGATCTAACAAGAAATTAGGAGAGATAATGAAGAGATAAACCTTACTAAGAGCTACAAAAGATAGGAAGCTGTAGAGAGCCATAGTTACCCGCAACCTGTAGAGACAGTGCATAGAAAAAGAAAAAGACTTCAAATATTTGCCATTAGGATTTTTAGTAATTATTGTATAATTATTACAGGAGACGAGTGCCGTAGTGTGTAGAAAGGAGGGTGTGCAGAGGGTGCAATGGCCCTGGGGATTGATAAGTGGGAGGGCATCCAATCAAAGAGTGATATAAAAATTTGGTTTATATTTAATTTGAATCAAGTATGTTTCACCTGCTTTTACATATTTAAAATGTCTTCCTTTCTCACATTTCTCAGTACTAGGTCTTATAGGCATTCACTACTTGAGTCTTAGGGGCATACAATAAAGCATTTGGCTCTGAGCATCACCAAACATCACCAAAACTCTGCACATCACTGGACAAATGTAATAGTTCTCAGGCCTGGTCTATCAAAGTTCTCAGGTGGAAAACGGCTGGTGCAATATCAACTCTACACTTTAAACAAGGGCTTCACATACTACAGCTCGGTGAGGTGGGATGTTAGTCATAAGGTTTATTGGGGTCATAGGTTTACTTTCTTTCAACTGTCATCAATACTTCCACTGCCAACCATGTTAGAATTCTAGTGAATATTATAAATATAATAGAAAATCAGTTTGTAGACTAGTCAGGTCATCATTTTGTATATTTCTTTTTAAATGCATTTAAACTACATCTAAGATGATTCAAAGAGTGCAGTCTCATTTTGGTGCCATTAAAATTAGCAAACTATTTCTTACCCCTGTTAACAGATTGTAGGTAATTTTTGAGATCAGGTGCCAATTTAATCATATTGAACTGATCAGACTTACCATTAAGACAGGAGTTATCTTAGATACCAAGTTGAGAACTGATGACATCTGGAAGGTCATTGATGAAAATTAGGAACAATGTAAGTCTAGAGCCCTGAGAAAGATTTACATTAAGGCAAAAAGTTGTAGAAGAGTAGCCAACTTTCATTTTGTGATTTGATAAGAAAAACTGAATCAGATTAAAAATGTTTCCATAAATTCCGTAACTTTTCAACTTGTGAAAATACCAAAAAATGTCAAATGCTCTGATATATTCAAAGCAACAGCCCAAGCTTCACCATTCTTATCCAAAGCTTGAAAGACTCTTTTAGCAATAACTGTTAACAGAGTTGACCTTGAGAAGCAAGAGCCATATTGCTTTGCTGAAAAAGACCCTGTGAGGTGAGATGCTTAACTAAAACAAGGTTGATTAGAGCCTATAGTAAATTGCTAAAAAGAGGTAGAAAACTCATAGGTTGATAGTTTGAAAGATCAAACTGTTTGCCAGAGTTCTTAAAAACAGGAACTACAGAAGAGGATTTTTAAAATCTGGAAAACTAAAGGCAGCAAGGGATTTATTGTAGAGCTTAGAGGAAACAGGGGCTTATTCAGGGGGTACATTTCTTAATGACTATGGCTTTCTTTTATCTTCTATTTTTCCTTTCTGATGCAGCTTAAATAAATAATTTATAAATGTTTCCTATTTGTTCCTTATCATAGCATATATATATATATATATATATATATATATATATATATATATATATATATATATATATATATACACACACAAGTTTCATTAAAGATGACTGCTAAGGTGCTGTAATTAAGCATTTTTATTAAATTTTTCTTGCATCTGTAAAAGTGATTTCTTTACTAGACACTATACTATAAAATAAATCAATTGTATAAAAGAGGGATTGCTTCCCAAACACACACACACACACACACACACACACATATATATATATATATATATAAATGGACTTGGAATCAACACCCAGCAGTGAAAATCTGCTTTATACTTAAATGCAATTGACAATGGCCTGACAATTGCATTTATGCATGAAACATGAGAGAGACACTGGCTTTTAACTTCAATGTCCACTTTTATATTTACTTACACTCTATCCCTGATATTGAAAACTTTAACCCCTAAATATAGCATATCTTAAAACTATATTCTATCATATATATATAACATGACCAGGCCACCTAAATTGTATCATTACTAGAATGGTTTCAATGCCTGTGATGTTACATTTCTTCAGTATGGCACTATACTTGACCCTGTCATCCCATTTTATATCACATATGGCATGAAGACAGGGCATGTCAAAGGCATCAATATATATATTAATGAATAAAAATCCATTAATTATATATATATATATATATATATATATATATATATATATATAGGATTAATAGAAATATCACATATATATGTATAGGATTAGTAGAAATATATATATATATATATATATATATATATATATGTGTGTGTGTGTGTGTGTGTGTGTTACTTTTAGATATATAAATATGTGATGAACTTGTTGAAGATTCTAACTTCAGGTGTGACAGATGTTGTAGCCTTGCAAGATTCCAGTGTAGATGTCCTTGTGAGTTAACTCTGGTAGATAACCATAAAGTTCAGGTAATTGACTCTTTCTGTTACCTGGGTGACATGATTGATGCTGATAGCAGTGGTGGGCTTGTAACAATTGCTTGATCATTATTCTTACTGCCAAACTCTTATATCATTTGTTGCACTTGCAGCAATGTTTACAACTTCTGTGATTGTAGTGCCATGATCTACACTGATGTAACCTGGGATCTGTGTGCTGAGGAAAAGTTACAATTGGTATGAAATTATCATCTTATGATTGGATTAACATGCAGTGCTAAACCATCTGGGAGAGTAAGCATGGTGTCATTGTACAAATATCTGGACATCACTCTTCTAGATTTGTTGCTGACTGCTCAAAGACTATAATGGTTTGGACATGTGCAACAAAATAATTCATGGTTGAAGCAGTGTATTGAACTGAGCATTGAAGGATGTCATGGTAAAATATGGCTGAAGAAAACTTAGAAAGGCAATGTGAATAACGACCTGAAGAAACTGAATTTGAATGAAGATTTTGTTCTTGATAGAGTTGTCTGGAGAAACAGAGTAAAGAAAACTTCCAGGATCTCCAACACTTGTATCAAAGGAAGGGCAATAAACTAGATAGTGAGTCTGTTGATATCCATCTACCCATATTTTTGTTGTTATCTGAGTGTTGGAATTCCAAACATTTAACAACAACAACAACACATCTTTTAAATGAAACAAAAAAAGGTTATTCTCTGAAGGAAAAGCAGAAGCAGAATATCAGTTGAAATAATATTTATATATTCTTTTCAGAAATATACAATAACAACAGAATGTTCAATTTTCCTTGCAGTGAAGTTTATTTTATAAAGTAATTAATTGTTCATAGTGTGATGTGAGATGTGTGAACAGACTTTATGATGTTCATCGTAATGTGTCTGTGAGTTTGTAGACAAAGCTTTAGTCAACAACTTCTGGTTATTCTCTTCTATTGTATGCATGTGTGTAGGTATGTGTGGTGCGTGTGTGTGTACACACATGTAAATCACACTGGCCTTCAAAATTGTTTTGAACTCTGATTTATAAAACGGATCGGAAATCTAATTTCACATAAAGTTGCAATCTTTTGAATACAAGGTTTTCATTAGTTAGAAAATATTTTCACATAAGCTCGTGAAAGGCTTTTTCATGAATTTGTGAGAATGGTGAAGGGAGTTATTATTGTTATTTTCTAAATGGTCCAAAAATAACAAATGGTAGGTCTACAACTACATCCACAAATATTTTGACAGTATTTGGCCTAGTGATTATTGTTTATCAACCAAACCTTATGATTCGTTTATGGGATTTTATTGGTTGAAAATAAGATTTAATTTCTATAAGTCTATGAGTGAAAGATTGACATTGGTCATAAGAAAAATATAACCACAAAAGGATGAAATTGTAAAAGTACCTGAATGATGAAAGCACATTGTTGGAAACTGAGAAAGTTGAACAGAGATTGTGTGTTGAATGATGATGACAAGAAAAAAAATGTATGGAAGCTACAATGGCCAAAGAGTGAAGGATCAGTTTATATATTGATTTTAATATAAAATTGACCCTCCACTTTATATTCACATTATAATTTCTTGTTTGTTTATCTAATTCTGATTAGGTATGAATTCACTTCTTCTTCCTTCAGCTATGGGTTAATTAGTAAGACTTGTATCACTAAAACCATTATCATCTCAAAAAGAAAAAAACTTTTACAATCTAAAAATATTTTCTGTCTTTAAATAACCTGCAAAGGATTGATAAGCCGTAGAAGATGAATGAATAAATCAATCAATCTCCAGTCATAATTTAAAATGGTCCATCATTAAAAAGAAAAAAATATGAGAGTAAGAGACAATATTCAAGCAAAGATCCTGGGACGGGACTGCAAGTGATGTTAAAGTCAAAACAATAGAAAACTTACCAATATCAATTGGTGAAAGACTTGTAATGTTATATTAGTAACACCTAATAAAAAAAGAAAACAAAATTTTTCACATGTCAAATATGTCAATAATGTTGGCTGAATTAAGTGTTACAAAATACTGAGGTTGGGCCGGGATGGTGAGGGATTGGTCAGAATACCTCATGGCTGTGGAATTCTGGCAGTGATGGATTACCTTTGTCTGTATTAGACCAAAAGAGTCTTATGAGAGAGGGCTACAAGAAATTTCAAGAGTCAACATGCTTTCCACACCTATTTTCCTTAAAGAGCCTTGGCCACACATGGTGGAATATTAACCAATGAGTGGGCATACAGTTCTTCCACCCACTACTTCCAAGAATCAATGATACAATGCCTGTTCCTATGATATAATAAAATGAATAAGAAAAGAAAACCATCTTTCATTGATACAATCTATGAAGTGGCATTGGGATCAAGGGGCTGAACTTAGTGGTGACACAGAACACAACACAAGGCTTTGTGGTTTCAGGTCTTTATTCAAGCATTCAATCTTCTTCATGCAAGAATGTGAGAAAATCTACTTTTCCCCTTGTAGGTTGAGCATTTATATAACTTCCTATTATTCAGTTGTCTTGTAGGTGTATTTCCTAAGTTCATCTGGGTTCAACATCCTTTGAGGTCTGATTCAGCAGTTAGTGGTTTTGAGGTCATCTTCTAGGTCAACCCTTGTAGCTCATAGGTCTTTTGACATTCTGAGGTGACACAGAATACAAAACTTTGGTATTTCTTATGGTGAACCCAGTACATATTGGGGTCACTACAGTTCAACTTTTCTTATATCAAGGCTTCTGATAGACATTAAATTCAATCCTGACCTTTGGTAGTTTTTGGTGGGAATCACGTATTATAGACTCATAAAGGTAATAGAATGTCAAGGAACCCATATTAACAAGTCAAATAATTTATTCTAGTATATCAGATACCGTGTCAACCAAATATGTTTTTGTTGCCTCTTCCTTTTAGATTTATTTCTAAATGAACATTTATGTTGAACTTAGTTTTTTGCATAATAAAACCTTATGCCTTCCAACATTAACAAACCTAGAAGGAGCAGGAGGGGGCGTTACACCATGGGGGGCAAGTTTTGAGGGGATGGTAGCATTTAGGTGAATTAGGATAATGCATACATGCAAAACTTGTTTTTAATCATTTCATCCCAAGTAAGATCCATAATGCCACTAAGATGCAAGGGATTACTGGGAGTGGAAGGAAATGAGAAGAATTTAATGAAGAGAAAGGACAATAAAAGAACTGGATTCAGGAAGACAGAGGATGGCGATTGAAATTGCATTTGAATTTTGGAAGATTCTAGATGGTAGGGAAGCAGGAAGAGAGTTCCAGAGGTGAGAAGTGCAAAAAAAAAGAAACTATTAGAATAGAACTTATGATTACATCTAGCTATTTCAACAGTAAAATGGTGAGACCTAACTGCCAAACTAGTACTATGCTTAAATTCATGAGGTTGAGATATAAGGGAGGAGAGCTCATTAGAAAAACTGTCATGAAAATATTTATAGAAAAGACAGAAAAGCCCAATCTGTAGCAGTGGGAAAGTGACTAAAGTCAAGATGCCAGGTCAGGACTGTTACACTCATGCATTTTTTACCTGAATTCATTTTATGATTAAGTAATAAACTGGACATTAATTTTGCAGGTTGTGTCATTCAAGATTATGCAGAGAGGAAGGACAAAAAAATTAAGTTAAAAGTTAAAATTACTAGTTTGTTGTTGTTGTTACTGTTTTGTTTTGTTTTTATTGTTGTCAGCAATCAAAGTAAAATAAATGACTGTAATTTTAATGTTTTAATCCTGTAGATGTTTTCCACTTTTAGGTTGTTGTCTAGAGGGGTGGCAAATTTTATCCCTACCCAGGGTGGGTGGCACCAGTGCTAGGTACACCTCTGTCTCTAAAACTAGTTAGAAATATTATTTTTAAAAGAATAGATAACATAATCTGAAAATTCTTCTTCTTTGTGCTGTATCCCTTCACAACATGGGTGATCATGTCTCTTCATAATTTCCTGTCCTGTGTTGCTCTTAGCTATTTTTGACTTTTTGCTATCTTTCTATTATATCAGATACAGTGTCAACCAAATATATCCAAACCAGGTTGTTAGGTAGGTTATTTGCTGCTTTTCTCTGTCTCTTCAATATGTCCTGTGAGTGTCAAATTTTCTAAGCCCTCTTTTCTTATTATGCATCCAATAAATTTCAACTATCTCTTTCTGATACTAAGTACAAGTGTCTTTTTTGTTTTGATTTTCCTTAAAACTTTAAGCTTTCATGTTCAGTCCATGATATTTTCAACATCCTTCTGTAGAACCACATTTCTATTGTCTCGCCTCATATCTTCATCCTTGTCCAGCATTCACTACCATATAAGATGACTGGTATTATATAATCGTCCAGTAACCTTTTCTTTATTTCTAACAAATTTTCCTGTTTCATAATACTTTGCTTAGATTTTGGAAGGCATAATTTACCATTCCAATATGCATTCAGATTTTGGTGTACCATTTTCCATACTCTTTTAAAACACTTCCTAAATATCAAAGTTTTTGCACCTGATTGGTATCTTTAATTTGTAGTTCACATCTTGGGTTGTTTTTTTGTTTTTTTTGCTGACAACCATACATTCTATCTTCTTTCAGTTGATGATTAGTCCTTTTTTCTTGCTTTCCTTTTCTACCTTCTGTCAGAGTGCCTATAGTTTCCTTTCTATGTTTGATATCCAAACTGTCATCTGCATATCTTATATTGTTAAGATTATAGCCACCAATAATGAATCCCGGTAAGAATTCTAATTCTCTTAGAATCATCTCACTGTAAAGTGTGAATAAGTCTGGTGAGAAAACACGTCTTTGTCTTACCTTCCTTTCTATTTTTATGTATTCACTGAATTCATTTTCTATCTATATGCAGGCACTTTGGTCCCAGTATAAGTAAATTGATCTATTGTCCATATAAATATATCTTGAAAATTTCATCAATATCAGTTGGTTAATACTAACTTTATTATGAAAACATTCACTTGCATAATAAAGTTTGATATACATACATAATTATATATAGTAAAAGGGGTACTGAAAAATTCTTGGCTCATTCCCCAAAATATATTGATCACTGAAATATTGATTTCTGGAAGTGGATTGGGCTGAGAACATTTCTGCACCCACTTCTATGCATAGATAATTATAAATACATAGATAATTGTACATAGCTGACTACATATTACAAGGGGTGCTGAAAACATCTTGACACAACTCACTTCCTAAAATCAGTATTTTAGTCACTAAAATACTAATTTCAGGAGGTGTGTTCTGAGAACTTTCTAGCGCTCTCTTCTATACATATGTAATTATATAGATAATTATATGTAGCCAATTATATCAAGAAAAAAATGATGAAACATGCCAAAATGCTTTCATGTCATATGCTGTTTTTGTAGGAAAAAAAATAAAAAAAATGTCTCCACTGAATGAAGTCAATGAGCTCATGTAAATGAACTTCTTTTAACCAATTGTGTTTCAAGTGTCACTCAGTGGAATGGATTGCATAAAAAAAATAGCCTAATCCATTTCCATGTTCCAAGAATAGCAAATTGTAAAGGGTCCAACAAACTGCTATAAAAGTAATTGACTTTTCCTACCTGAGAGAGAGTTTCTGCACCCCAGGCAGCTCTTATTAACTTTTTATCTTGATAGGACTAGCCTTTTACATTTTCCCACACCCAAATTTTTTCCCTCCCCTTCCACTAGCAAATAAGCATCGCGATTCTGTTTGTTAACAGAATACAGCAGCTATTCTCATCTTACTAACACAAATTTAATTTCTTTTAGTTTTAAATGTTTAGTTTATTTTTATTTGATTAAATGAGTCCCCCCCATTCCCTTTCATACCACTGTAAATATTCCACTACACTTCACAAATTTTTTATATATTTTTGGTAAAAAAAGAAAATTGTACATATATATATAGAGAGAGAAATTTTTATCCCCATGGATATGTGGTATTGGTACATGTTCCAACTGAATGGTAAAGGAGGAGTTCTTGTCGTGTTGGGGGCTATGATTTGAACTAGGAGTAGGGTAGTTAATGATGATGAACCTTTCCCCCTACTCCCTTTGATCTTGTGCCAAATGTAAAATATTTTACTGTATAAACAGAAACTTCTTTAATCATCTCTCAGTTGTGTCTCTGGACAGAGTGCAACTGAAAATGTTATTGAGAAGTGTTCAATGGGTAATTTTTGGCCCTGGGTGGGTGCATGCCTCCCTCCTAAATAGATAGTCTTGCATCAGTAAATACCAAGCCTTTCAAGACTTGAGGCTTTTCTTATTATCTCTCAATAGTATTTCTGTCTTTGTCGAGAATGCAACAAAAACATTGATAGGTGTGTGGTCCATGGAAATCATTACCCATAGCACCACATCCCTCATTGCACTTAAGAGTGGTGATCAGTAGTAATACTGATGCCATCATGACTTAAGGTTGCAGGAGCTGGAAAATTTTTTACTCTGGCTTGGGTGCAAGCACTTGGTCACACCACACTAAACTAACCTCATATTGCATCCTGGCACCGTGGGGGTTAGTTGTGTCTCAAAAAATATATTTTAAAAGATGCCTCATCCCAGGAAACTGTTACTTGTGGCAGCACCTGCCTCATTACACGAGGGAGTGGGGTTGGTAGTAATAACAATACCAGTATGACCTTCAGTTACCGGAACTGCGCAATTTTTGTCCCTTGTCTAAATGAACATTCTTGGTCTTCCTACATTAAACTGGCCTGGAGGATGAGTAAATATCATTACTGTGTGTATGTGGTGGGGGTAAATATCATTATTGCTGGGGGGGGGACAAATAAATATCAAAAAATTTGCAAGACTGCATGTGAGTATAGCAGATTTTTGACTTTCTGTGGAAATGCAAGTGTTCTTTTATAATAGTACAAGGAGTACTAAAAAATTAAAAAAAACATTCAGAAAAATCAGTAGTTTAGTCACTGAAATATATTTTTCTAGGGAGTGGCTTGATCTGAGAACTTTTCAACACCCACTTCTATACATAGGTAATTATGAATAGAAGATAAAATATAGATCAAGTATGGATAGGAATCCGACAAAATGATAGGATAATGAACAAGTAGGAAACAGATCTCAATCTAACATATTTCACTTTATTAAAGTTTTGCCAGAGATCAAGATAGAAATGATAAAAAAAAGAAAAGAGATGCAGATTAATGGCATGTTGTGTTTAGTTATTTCTTATTGGTTAGATATATGTCAGATAATATTCAAATATGTATGAGAAACATTCTGGCTGCTAAATTGTGTAAAAGTCAGTGAGATGCAGCAGGAATTAACTACCAATTATTAACACATGTTTAAAATCTACATTACATCACCAGTTTTCTACAGCCCTATTATTCACAACACTAACTTATCTATTTCTAATATATCAAAATCAATGAAGATATATACAAAATATGCACAACTGTCGGAATTCATCTTCTTTCTGATAAATTTGACTGTTGAAACAGAAATTCTGAGTGGCAAATAAGGAAAGCAAAGGGGTTTAACACACTGAAAGGTCTTGATCGAGATTTGCAAAGAATTTTATTAAATAAAAGGAGACTATGAAGTGGAGTATTAAGGTAAATTAAAGTATAAAAAAATACACACTAAAAGGAGGCCGGCTTGCAAACAATTTCCTATATTGTTATAATGGAACACACCTATTTTATAGTTAATAGACTCTCCCACCTATAATAAGTAGGAGTAGTAGGAGTCGCTCAGTGAGAGTTGGTCAGTCAGTCGATGTCGGACGACTGTTAGTCGGATATTAAAGTATCAGCCACCACAACTAGTTTACTGCGTCATTATCTATTATATCAAGTTCCTAACGTTTTGTACGTCAAACCTATTTTAGGACCAACTTAGTACAAATACAAGCCCCCACTGTGAAACTACTCTACAACATATATGCAGTCACAAGTATAATTTGGTACCAAGTAATGCACAAAAAGGAAAAAGTAGGATTGAAACCTACCCAAAGTTCACAAACAAAGAAAATAGTCCTTGCTGAGAGAAAAAAATCTCTCTAGCAGAGTTTGTGCTCTTAGGAACCAAAGGTTTGGTTTTAAAAGGTTCCTTGTAGAAAGGAAGATTCCAGTCAAAAGACTTCTATAAGAAGTCAAAGGATGCTGCTCTTACTATGTTCAGTTGAACAAATAATTTGCTAGTAGGAATTCTGGCATTGGCAGAAATATGTTGAATTAACACAAGACCTAACCAAGAATTTGGAGAATTCTCTGGAAAATGCCTTTCACACTATTTCCTGGTTCTTGTCTTTAGTTGGGAAGAGAAATGTCTTCTTTTTTTCTGACCTATCAACTTTTTGCCGATATTCAAACAGGCACAGCAACAAGTTCAGCAGAACGACAAGCTGACATCTGTACTTCAAGGCGTTCTTGGTAAAAGAGGTTCACAAACGGTCCTTTTTTGTAGAGGCAGAGTTCAAAAACAAGGACCGGCTCTCATTGGTTGATGCAGACACGTGTTTAGAGCTAGCCCCAAAAAGAGATTTCCTCTGAGAATTATCACACCCAACAAAGGGAGACAACAAACTTCAGAAAATCAGAAGCAATCACACCACTCACACATGTTCACCTACCCATTCATGCAAAGAAACAACATATTTTTGATACAACATATGCTTTCATGAAAAATCAAACTAAAACATAAAAAAAATTTTTCAAAATATCCTGCTGCGTCTCACTAACTTTTACACACGTTGGCATCCAGAATGTTTGTCACACTTATTTGAATATTATCTGTTACTTCATTACATGTGACACGTATCTGACCAATAAGAATTAACCAAACACAACCAACATTAATTTGTGTTTCTTTGCTTTTTTATCATTTCTATCTTGATCTTTGACGAAGCTTTAATAAAATGAAACATGTTAGATTGAGATCTGTTCTTTATCCTAGCATAGTTAATTATATATACATACATAATTATAAATAGCAATTTTATAGTACGGGGTTGCTGAAAAATTCTCAGTTTAACCCACCCCAAAATTAGTATTTTGGTCACTGAAATATTAATTTCAAGAAGTGTTTTGGCCTGAAACATTTCAGCACCCCCGTCTATACATAGGTAATTATATATACATAGATAATTATACATAGCCAATTCCATAATTTAAGGGGCTGCTGAAAAATTCTTGTCTCAATAATTTTGGTCAC
>OZ010597.1:28894144-28904144 GCA_963932145.1 Acanthosepion lycidas
TGGCTCCAAAGATTATTGGTGTCTCTGCAAGAGCATATTTAACAATTGCAAACCCTCTATACCTCCTTTGTTCAACCAGTTCAAAGTCCTGACCTCCTCTGCTGACAAGGCTGAATGCTTTGCTCGGAAATTTTCATTCAACTAAACACTCGACTCTTCCGGTGTACCCATACCCGACTTCCCTCTTAGAACTGAGGCCCTATTGAGTGGGTTACACATAACCCCATCTTTGGTATTGGGCATTATCTCCAATTTAGACCCCAACAAGGCTAGTGGTGGAGATGAGATACCAGCCATTGTCTTGAAGAAATGCACACCTGAACTGGCACCTGCCCTCTCTAAACTATATAACTACAGCCTCAAGGAATTTTGTTTTCCTGACTGCCGGAAGTCCTCTTCGATTGTTCCTATCTTCAAGAACTCTGACCCTTCTAATTACCGTCCTATCAGTCTCCTACTCCTCTTCGGCAAAGTGTTTGAAGCCCTAATCAATACCGAAGTGGTTAACCACCTTACATCCCATGATCTGCTCTCAGACAAGCAATATGGCTTCCGCTTTGCCCGATCTACAGCTGATGTGCTTACGGCCATCACTGAAACTGTTTACCAAGCTCTTCAAAATAATGGGGAAGCTCGTCCCGTGGCCCTAGACATCTCCAAAGCATTTGATAGGGTTTGGCATGTCAGCCTTCTTCACAAGCTCCAGGGTTATGGCAATACGGGTTGATTGTTTGACCTAATACAATCATTCCTGTCAAACCATGAATTGAAGGTCATTCTCAACGGATTCTCATCCAGTTCCTATTCCACGAATGCAGGTGTTCCTCAAGGCTACATCCTAGGCCCCACTCTATTCCTTATCTACATAAATGACCTTCCTGATGCCATGAATTCCCAAGTTGGCATCTATGTGGATGACACCACAATTTACTCCTGCCTCAAAAACAAATCTAGTGTCATTGACAAAACTAACCTGGCCATGCGTCTCAAAAAAAAACTCCAATCGGTTGTGAACTGGGGCAGGAATTGGCTGGTCAACTTTAATGCCTCAAAAACAAAACTGCTCTCTATTAATCACCACAGAGATCCTTCCCTGCCCTCCATTAGAATGTCTGATGCTCAACTTCTCGAGAGCACCTCTCTGCAGCTGCTCAGTCTCACATTGACTGCTGACCTGAGATGGAACAAATACATTGAGTCAATTGCTTCGTCCACCCTAAGGAAAGTTGGCTACCTGTGCTGCACCAGGAAATTTTTCTCCCGGGAATTGATCCTCCAGATCTACAAATCAACAATTTGCCCTTGCATGGAGTATTGCTGCCATATATGGTCTAGAGCCCCTTCTGTTTGCCTCGGGGTTCTTGATAAGCTCCAGAGTTGGATATGCAATATAATTGGCCCTGTTCTGTCATCTCAGCTGCAGTCACTCTCTCACAGATGCACCATCAACTCTCTCTGTCTGTTCTACAAATACTTTCATGGTATTTGCTCCGAGGAGCTGCATTCGCTGGTTCCCAGACTTCATGAATTCAAGCGCCCTATGAGGCTGGCATCCCACTCTTACCCTTTCACTGTCGAAACAACTAAATGTAGCCAATTTGCTACTCCAATACCTTCATGTCTCGCACCTCTCGCCTGTGGAACTCCCTTCCCTATTCCAGTTTCCCTGAGAGCTATAATCTCCAACTATTCAAATGTAATGTCATTCAACATCTCCAGTTGCCTTGATCTATCCACTATCCTTCTCCTCATCCTTTGCTCTATCACTCCTATCTGATATGGCTCCAAATCTTCTGTAAACCCCTGCATCCTAGTGGCTTCCCGCCTTGCTTGGGGTTAAATGTATAAAAAAAATATATATATATATATATATATATATATATGTTTTATATATATATTCATATATATCTATGTTATATAAATATATATATATATATATATTTTATATATATATTCATATATATCTATGTTATATAAATATATATATATATATATATATATATATATATATTATATATATATTCATATATATATATGTTATATAAATATATATATATATATATATATATATATTTTATATATATATTCATATATATCT
Source organism: Acanthosepion lycidas (assembly GCA_963932145.1). Lineage (NCBI taxonomy): Eukaryota > Metazoa > Mollusca > Cephalopoda > Sepiida > Sepiidae > Acanthosepion > Acanthosepion lycidas. The sequence continues at coordinate 28,896,243 of OZ010597.1, forward strand.
ATGTTATATAAATATATATATATATATATATATTTTATATATATATTCATATATATCTATGTTATATAAATATATATATATATATATATATTTTATATATATATTCATATATATCTATGTTATATAAATATATATATATATATATATATATTTTATATATATATTCATATATATCTATGTTATATAAATATATATATATATATATATATTTTATATATATATTCATATATATCTATGTTATATAAATATATATATATATATATATATATTTTATATATATATTCATATATATCTATGTTATATAAATATATATATATATATATATATTTTATATATATATTCATATATATCTATGTTATATAAATATATATATATATATATATTTTATATATATATTCATATATATCTATGTTATATAAATATATATATATATATATATATTATATATATATTCATATATATCTGTTATATAAATATATATATATATATATATATATATTATATATATATTCATATATATCTATGTTATATAAATATATATATATATATATATATATATATTATATATATATTCATATATATCTATGTTATATAAATATATATATATATATATATATATATATATTATATATATATTCATATATATCTATGTTATATAAATATATATATATATATATATTTTATATATATATTCATATATATCTATGTTATATAAATATATATATATATATATATTTATATATATATATACATGTTATATATATTTATATATATCCATTTTATATATATGTCCATTAGATATATGTTTAAATATATCCATTTTATATATATATATATATTATATATATTTATATATCCATTTTATAAATATATATGTATATATATACTCATTTTATTTATATAATATATCCATTTCATATATATATATTAATTACATATATATATCCATTTTATATATATATATATGTCATTTTATATATATATGTATACATATATATATATGTATCCATTTTATATGTATATTGCCATTTTATATATATATGCATTATATATATATATATCAATTTTATATATATACATATATATATCCCTTTTATGTATATATATATACTTTATATATATATCTATTTTATATATATTTATATATAGATATATATATCTCCCTTATATATATATCCCTTATATATATATATATATATATATATATATTTTATATTATTTATATATATATATATATATATATATATGTTTATATATAACCATTTTATATATATTTCTATATAACCATTTTATATATATATATATATATATATATTTTATATACATAAATCCACTATGTATATATATATATATATATATATATATATATATATATATATATCCATTTTATATATATATATATGTATATATATATATATATATAAAAAATCTACTATATATATATATATATATCAATTTTTATATATATTTATAGATATCCATTTTATATATATATCCATATTTATATATATTTATATATATATCCTTTTTATATATATTTATATATATCCATTTTATATATATTTATATATATCCATTATATATATATATCCATATTTATATATATTTATATATATATCCATTTTATATATATTCATATATATCCATTTTATATATATATATCCATTATATATATATATATCCATTTTATATATATTTATATATATCAATTTTATATATATATCCATTTTATATATATATACATTTTATATGTATATATATGTATATATATCCATTTAATATATATTTATATATATCCATTTTATATATATATATATATATATATATATATATATATATTTATTTATTATATATATATATTTATATCTATTATATATATATATATATATATATATATATTTAATATATATACATCCATTTATATATATATATATCTATCTATGTTATATATATATATATCTATATCCATTTTATATATATATATAAATATATATATATATATACATGTTATATATATATATATATATATATATATATACATGTCATATATATTTATATATATCCATTTTTATATATTTATATATTTCCGTTTGATATATGTTTATATATATCCATTTTATATATACATATTCATTTTGATATATATTTATATATATATTCATTTTATTTATATATATCCATTTTATATATACATATTCATTTTGATATATATTTATATATATATTCATTTTATTTATATATATCCATTTTATATATACATATTCATTTTGATATATATTTATATATATATCCATTTTATATATATATATCCATTTTATATATATATAACCATTATATATATATATATATATATTACGTATATATATATATATATATATATATATATATATATATATATATATTACGTATATATATTTACATAACCATGTTATATATATACATATAGCCATATCCATTTTATATGTATATATATATATATATATATATATATATATATATATATATGAAGAAATATAGTCTTAAGGTGTGCTATATTTATGGAATAAAGTGCTCAATATCGTGTGCTCTGATGATTGCATATAGCATGAAACAGACTGTCGCCTCTAAGTGTTGACTTCTATGTTCACTTTTATATTTATATATATATATATATATATATATATATATATATATATATATATATTATATATATATATATATATGTGTGTTATATACATTTATATACATCCTTTCTGTATATTTATATATATATATATATATATATATATATATATATATATTTGAGTAATCGGTTGATCTGGGCATGTCTTCTATTTTTAGGAAACTTTTAACCTTCTGTCTCTACTGTGAGATAGTTTAAGGTTGATAGTGGGTGAAAAATATTTAATAAGCAATGTTTTTCTAATTATGAGCTGTGTATTGCTATTTGATTTGAAAGAATCTTTGTGTTGCACACTGAAATTTCCCATGTAGGTTCTTGTAACTTATGAGTTAATAAATGTTTATCGATGACACTCTGCTTCAAAAGTTGGCATGTAAGATGCCACCTTTTGAAGCAGAGTGTGACACACCACTACATTAAGGAGGTAGTGGTGTGTCCAACATAGGTCATTGGCTTTTGGCAAGTGATACAGTCTTGTACTGGGCATTGGAATTAGTACACTATATTGATCACTGCAAGTTTAGTTTTGGTAGGGTTATTTTTGTTGGTGACAATGAGCTTTGTAGTCTTCCATTTTCTATAATATTGTTATGAAGTTTATATGTTTTCTGGGGGTTACAGCAGAATTATGGTGTTTAATGATTTTCCTTATAGTAAATTCATCCTCCTTATAATTGTGCATCTAGTTGTAATAAAAGATGTTGATGTTTTGTGGTGTTGTATTTTTGTTACTGGCATCATGTATTTTTTGTAAGAATAATTTTATTTGCTTATCAATGATGTAGTTGGGAAAATTATTGGTGACTAGTATTTGTTTCATGTGTTTTAGATCATTTAGAAATATTCTTTTAAAAGTGGAATTTTGATATTTATGAAGTTTGTTATCACTACAATCTTATATCTTTTCCTTGGCTATCATAGTTTAGAAAACAAGAGTTTGTACTAGTGGTTTTTTTATAGGGGTAAGTGGTAAATTTTTGGATTTTAGCTCGAACTTCACATTGAGGAATGGGATCTTGTTATGTACCATGGGTTCATATGTGAATTTTAGAGTTTTTGTTGATTCTAAGTTTGCAAATTCATCTTTATTTTTTATCAAAACTAAGATGTCATCCACATATCTTGTGTAAATTTCAGTTTTCAGTTTTTTTTAGTTTTTTCAATGTAGGACATGTAAAAATCAGTGAAAGTAGGACCTAAAGGGTTTCTCATGCTGACACCACCAGATTGGATATATATGTTACAAATATGGTCATAGAATGGAGCTTTCATGATGCAAGCGAGGAGTAGTTTTTAGGGGATAGGGAGTTGGATTTTTGTGGATGGTATTGTCAGGTGTTTGTAGACAGTAGCTAATTATGTTGATTGTTTCTTCAACTGGGATGTTGGTAAAGATGTCTTCAATGTCCAGCGATGTCATCATATCACCTCTGGGATTTGCTGCTTTTAAGATGTGGAGGAAGTCATTAGTTGATGCTATGCTGTAGTTGTTTGGTATGTATGGAGAAATTATATGGTTGATGTTTTTTGATCGTTGGTATTCGGGTGTAGGCATTTTGGATATAATAGGTCGGAGAGGAAAACCTGGTTTATGGGTATTTACATTACCATACATATATCCCGGTTGGTAATCACCAACTATTTTCTTGATTTTTAAGCTATCAACATCTGTGTTGTTTGCTGTGATTAGTTTATTTACATGTTTTTTTTATTGTCTCTGTGGAGTTTTCTTTAATTTGTAGAATTTCATTGTGTTGTCTATGATGGATTGTAACTTCTTTTTATAGTCCAGTCATTTGAGAACCACATAATTATTGGTTTTATTGGCACATCTAATAACAATATTGGGGTTGTTGTGTAACTCTACGATGGCCAACTTGAGTTTATCTGTAAGGATATTGTGGTATTGGCTGAGTGGTGAATGTTTTTTTAAGCCTTCGGCTTTTAGGAGGTTTTTAGATTTAGGTGCACCTTAATTGATTTTTTTGTTGGATAGACTGGTATAGAATTTAAATTTCAGTTTTCTTTTGGAAAGGGTCATATCTAGGTTGGAATTGAAAATTTGGGCTGATATTCAGGAATTCGGCTTGGTCATTGGTGAGTTTGTGATTGAACAAGTTTAGGAAGTTATACTTACTGTTGGGTAGTACAATCTTTCCATTGTATAAGTTACAGAGTCTTTTAGTGATAATGTGTTTTTGGTTGAATTCTAATGTACTGTTGAGCTGTTTGAGATTAGCATTTGGTAATTTCTTGTTCTCATCATGTTCATGAGAATATGCATGTATTTTAAGATTTCAGTTTTAAGATGCATTATTGTCTCTTTGGCTTTCATTGTTGTTTGATGAGGGTTTTCCAGAATGTGCTGGTGTTATGTCCCTTGTTGGCTGCCAGGTCATGTAATTTAATTAATGTATATTTGGGCAGCAATCTTTCTTCCAAGTATGTTTCATTAAAATGGCCAATAAGGAACATTTAATTACTCTTTTATTAAGTTTTTCAAGCATCCTGACATTTTTCCGTTTTCCAGGGTTTAAAGAATATAAGAATTGTCCATAGTTATAATTGTTCCGAGTGCTTTCATCTAGTTCTATAGCCATTATTAAGGATGTTGTTTTTGGATAGGGTATATATATATATATATATATATATATATATATATATATATATATATATATATATATATATACATACCCTATCCAAAAACAACATCCTTTCAGCTTACATAAGCCATTATCAAAGATGACAATTACTTTTCAATATAACAACCAATACAGGGACGAAACAATGAAAAATAAAAGCTTAGATTTGATTCAAACATGTATCAATACGGTGATTTCCTTTCGTCTTTCAATGATAATGTGATTAAGCTTATCAGACAATATGAAAGGAACTTCCTTAAAATAAATAGACAAAACTTGTCTATATTATTTAATGAAACATGCATTAATGAAAAATTGCTGCCTAAATATACACAATATATATATATATATATATATATATATATACATCATCCAAAAACATGTGTATATATATATATATATATATATATATGTGTGTGTAAAATAGCTTAGGTAATAAAACAAGGACAAATGAAAAGGTACCGATATAATCAGTACTATAAACATTTATTAAATATTAATTATTAACACCATATGACGGAAATGAAGCATAGAGAGAAAAGTTTTAAGTTCAGAATGTTTGGACACACCTGTGTCCTTCATCAACAGACTGTGGAATAGGCAGAGAAATAGGAATTACTCACTAACAGATGTTTTTCTAGATGGGGTATTTTCCAGTAGAAACCTGATCTCTGTCTGATTCCTTGATGTGCAAAACTTTTTATGAAAATAAACTTAAATTTAAAATTTTGATCAGTATATAAGCATTAGGCAGGTCTGTAAATACTAGTCTGTGTTGTGGGCGAGTGAGAAGAGAGTTATAGGTTGGGAAGGGGGAAAGACGGCTCACGCGTTGCAAGTTGTAATCAAAATTGTCGGACCAAGTTGTCAAGTGTAGAAAGATGGGCTGTGATTAGAATATGATGCGATGAAAAAAATAAGGCAAAAAATGGAATATAAAATAATAAAATATTATTAAATGAAATGAAATGAAAAGAAAAAGTGATGGAACAAAAAATAGATAAAAATTTTGGAAATCTGTTGTCAACAAAAAGGGTGTATAAAAAATAAAAAAAACTGAGAGGAAAAGTATATACATATATAAGTGCACATAACAGTGTGTAAATATGCACAAGCCACCACACAGACATATGAATCTCAATACACTTAAAGATATAAATACATGCACAAGATTAATATGTATCTATATTAACCATCCCCACTCCTTACATAAGCTTATATGTAAAGGAACCACAGTAATTGAATCAATGATGGTATAAAAGAAGATGACTGGAAAGTAGCCGTCAGTGTACAGTGCAATACTTCCATTACTGAATACTGTGTCATGAGGGAAATCATAGGTGGTAGAACATAAAAATATAGTAGGTAGGTGGGCTGATGGCTATTAAAATGTGGGTGGAGGGATTACTCATCCAAGGAGTGGTGTTGCTGATAATGTGTTCCCTTGTGGAAATTGTACTCTCTGAGTAAACCCAAATCCCTGGTTAGCCCTTCCCTGTAGGAATTTACTTTTAGGATATACTTCATCTCCAATCTGCATCTGTCCTACTGGCTACCAAACCAAGAAGCTAAAAGTATACACTCGGCATTGTCAATGCTATGACCAGGTTGGTTGAAGTGTACATAGACCAAGAAATTGTTGCTGTTGTCCCTGATGTTTTTCTTGTGGTTATTGAACCGTAAAAGGAACACTGTCCCAGTTTCTCCCACATAATTCCCCTTCTCACATTTGCAACAGAAAAGTAAATATATGAGATTGGAATTGTCACAGCTTAGAGCCAGCAGTTTGAATACCACATGAGTACCAGGGGGGAGGGGGAGAGTATATGTTGTGAGTGATGATTTGTTTACAGACCAGGCACTAGGGTTTCTTGCAGGTGATATTCCATTTGGTGAGGAGATATGTTGCAGATGTTGGATGATGTTAAATGTCTGAATAGGTTTTTTCTGTTGCTACATACATAGGGGGTTATTGCTAAATAATTTACTAATATTATTGTCAAGCTTTAAATGTTGGAAATCTTTAGTTAGGGTGTAGGAAAGTTTGTGGATGTTATAATTAAAATAAAAGACAATGGGGACTCTGGAATTATTCATTTTAGTTACATAGTTAAAGAGTGTATTTCTGTTATATCTGACAGCCTAGGTGATAGATTCTTTCAATATTTTGAGTGGGTAATTCCTATTAAGAAAGTGATTGCAAAGTTGTCCTATGTGTATGTTGTAATCTTTTGTGGTAATTTTTCTTTTAATTATATACATATAATGATATATATATTATGCATATTTCAATACCTATACTTGACTGGGGTGATAAAACACTGTATAATACAATTTACAAATAAAAATATATTTAAACAAATTGGTAATAGGGAAAAAAATCAGAAAAAAAGAAGAGACAGTGTTGGTCAAAAAAAAATTACCCAACGCCGCAATGCCTAGCCAAAAGAAAAAAAACAATTGAGTAAAATAAGAAAAAAATGTAAACGTGTTCAATACAGTAAGTAGAGCAAAATATTAAAAATACTTGTGAGTCAGGAACTACACATCAAGTTTTCACCTAATGGATCTTCAGGGCTAAACTGGCTTTTTTTATAT
>OZ010597.1:28906644-29014144 GCA_963932145.1 Acanthosepion lycidas
GACTTCAAATATGACAACAAAAGATAACGTTCTTTAATAAATTTCTTCTTATGCAACATAAATTTAATATATATTAACACTAACAAATTAAAAAGCTGTTACTAAAAAAGAGAAAAACTATTGATAGCTAAACCTACACAAATTATATTATTGCCTCTTATGTTGAAGGGTCATCTAGGTACATACCATTAATACCTCCTCCACTGGATGTTGATAGGAAAAAGCTATAGAGTTCAGATTGAGGTCATTGATTTTGTTTTGTCAACACTCAACAGTCAATGGGAAACTGATCCTAACTCAGAATTGAAGTCACTTTTTGGCTTTTTTATCACAATGTAGCTTATCTTCATCATTTTTGCTTCTTTCTTCTACTCTTACATTAATATCACACACCTCAGCCAGTAATGCTCTACCATGAGTGGCTCCTCAAACTTGTACTGGATGAATTTTAATAATTAATTTTTTACATTCTGTAACTATTATGCTGATAATATGTATGATGTAAAAACAATAAAAATAAGATTGAATAAAAGTAGTCATAAAATAATAGTAATATTGAAGATTGTATTGGCCTAAAGTTTATGACATAAAACAGCAATAATAATAATGATGAGTAAGAATAATAATAATAAATAATAATGAGTAAAAAGAGTAATAAAATATTAGTAATAATAGTAACAGTAAAAAATAGTAATAATAGTAATAATGAATTGACAAAAAATTTCAGATAAAAAGTGACAGTAAGATGGAATAAAACTAGTAGTAAAATAATAGTAATAATGAGTGTCTTGACCAAGAGTTTTTAGATAAAAAGCAACAATAATAAAATGGTATAAAACTAGCAATAAAATAATCATAATAGGAATGTTGTTTTGTTTTTTAATCAATTCAAGCAAGGTGATAATGCATGTAATAACTGAGAGTGTTAGGAAAGAAGCAACAATAATAAGATAGAGTATAGCTGGGCACTCATATTTGAAGATACCCATCTACTAGGATGGCTAGCCAATCCCAATTGCAGACGCTTTCTCAGGCACATTTGTGTTTGTTCAGTATCCGCAGAGCCCGCCTGTGGTTTATACTGAAACTATGCTGAGCAGACCTTAGTTACAGTTTCTGGGAAAGTGTATGTTATCTAGCCTGATCAACAATTTGTACAAGGCCAGCACACTAAATCCCTCGGTCAGGATGACTTGTGACTTCGTGCTAGCACAGCTGTCAATGGCACCCAAGGATTCTGTCTACCCAATTTTACTCACAAGGCTTGGGTCAATGAGTGGTATGGTTTTTAGGCACTTTCCAAAGGTGCTGCATGCTGGGATCACCCCCTCCAGTCTGATAACATCAGGAAGTCTCCTTCCTGACAAATCAACCATGGCGAGCTTTGAACCAGGTCTCATGGTCAGAATGTGAACATTCTAACCACTCGGCCATCTGCCTATAATAAGATAGAGTAAAAGTAGTAATAATATACTGGTTGATAGAGGTTATCTTCTGACAATGTCGTTTCCCACTATATATCTATATGGCCTTTTGTAAAGGTTGAAAGAAAATGCAGAGAGTTAATATATACTAAATAAATTTTTATATGACACAAGTGTGGACATTTTAGTCACCTGTGTAAAAGGATTGAGAGATAAGGTTTCGAGAATTCAAGTGTAAATGTCCTAAGTGCATACAAGAAAGAGTCTGGGAGAAGTTATTTATGTATGTATATATATATATATATATATATGTTTGTATGTATGTATGTGTGTGTGTGTGTATGGTGATTTTTTTAAGTATAGATTAGATGTGGCACAAGGCCTGATTTATGGGGTACCCAGTAAAGATCAAACTCACGATTCAGTCATAATTGATCTAGTGAGACAAGATTGCTAACCAATACACCATGTTGAAGTGCCATTATATGCATGTATGTATTTTTTATGTTGAGCTGGTACACAGTAATCAAAGCACTCATAAGCTCAAAAAACATTTCAAGGATGTAATTAAATATAACCTAAAGACATCTGGCATTAATGTCGAAGACTGGGAAACTGTTGCTGGAGATAGATCTGGTCAGAGAAGGTTGATTTGGGAATGCTGCAACAATTTTGATTGGTTGATAATCAGTGAGCTCATATCCTGGTTGAGAATAGATCTTGTCACTGATTGGTTTGCTAGACTACGATGATCATATCCTGGTTGGGATAATTCTGATTAGTTAGTCAGATCATGTTGTCATATCCTTGATGGAATCACTTTTGATTGGTTTGTGGAAATATGATTTCATGGCCTAGAAATTCCTAATATATATCTATTTTTTAGAAATGATGACATTTTTATTCTCCATGTTATTATTTATTTTGATTTTTTCTTTTTATATCCCTTAAATAAAATAATAGTAATAATGAAGAATATATTGATCCAGAGTGTTGGAATAAAAAGCAAGAGTAATAAAGATAGAGTAAAACTAGTAATAAAATGGGAGATCTGAATGCCAAGGTAGGAAAAGTACGAGAAGACGAAATAGCAAATTTGGACTAGGATCCTGAAATGTGCACAGCAAATAAGCAAGTAATCACCAAGACCTGGTTCCAGGAACACCCAAGATGCTTGTGGATATGGAGAAGCTCAGGGTGAGATACAAATACACAGATTGATTATATAACTGTAATGAAAACTCAGAATCTAGTTCTGCTTAATGTGCCTTTATTGAACATAACTGAAGAGTCTTTCTGTTTTGGCTAAGACAGCATGACTTATTTATACAAATCATAAGAGAGGGGAGGTTGTTTTACCACATTCTCCCTGGCTTTGTTTTCTCCTAGCCTGACACAAAATCATCCAAGTGACTGGGTCTCTTGACAGTTCTCTGTGATCATCTTGGTGGCAGCTGATCTGGGCTTTCAGGTGTTATGGGAACAGTCAATCAGAAGTATTTTGTCTCATATTATTTTTGTCTTCTTTTTGGAGCGGCACACTCTGGAATGGTTCTGAAAGCTGATTATCAGAGTCTGTGGTAGTATGCTCTCATTTTGAGGAAGCTGTTCTGGTGTTAATCTCTGAATCATCACTTTTGAGGCCTTGTTCCTCAGGAGAATCCAATGGCATTGTGTCATTGTTACTATCAAGGGGAAGAAATATTGCTTCAAGGGAGAGCTGCTCTACCCTCTGGTTTGATAACTCACTGGCAGGAACCAAATCTCTGAGGGAAACACTCAATATTTCTCCTGTTGGAATGCTAGATGCATATATAGGATGTGTTCATCTCAAACAGTTCCACCTTACTCACAGGAAAATTATACTTGCTTTGTCAAACATGGTTTCTAAGTAAAAGTACCTGGCTGTGAGAGTCATAAAGGGAGGTCGATCCTGGCTGAAATTTGCCTTGGAAATTTTAAAAACTTTTTGTGAGGTATTGCATTAGTGATTGTATATAGTAGTGTTCTTATAGTGTACAGAGCCTCAGTTATTATGTCTTCCCAATGTCTAATTGGAAGGTTTTGGTTTTCAAGTGCTAACTATACAGTCTTCCATATTATGCCATTGTATCTCTTGAACTGTCCATTCCCTTGAGGATTGTATAGAGTAGTCCAGCTTACAGCCACTCCTTGTACCAATAGGAATCTTCTTAGTTGATCAGACATACAAGAGGTCCTGCTATCTGTATGAATATAAGCTGGTGCCTCGAATATGGAGAATAGTGAGCAAAGATGGCGTATGAACATTGTTGAACTTACATCTGGACAGGGAAAGACAAAAGGGAATTGTGAGTACTCATCAATGACAGTAGATATTTGTTTTGGGATTTAGATGGAAGATGGCCCTTAAAGTCCACTCTCAGCCTCTCAAATGTCTGTGTAGCTTTTACTAGGGTTACCATTTTGGGTTTGTAGAACCTTGGTTTTATTTGAGTACAAATCTGACAAGCATCCTCAACTGAAAAAGCAAACCACAAGCATCATCCTGGATGACAAAAGACAGTTATGAACTTTTTGCAGATCTTTAGTGCTTTTTATTTATCCATACACTCTTGACAGCATGTCCACCATTTCATTTTTCTTTCCTGACTGATAGAAAACATGAAATGAAAAACGGGAAAACTCTACCCTCCATCTCACTAGTTTTTCATTTTTTATTTTGCTTGACTCTTGGAATTAAACATAAAAGATATTGACTTTTGATCAGTGATTAATTCAAAGCAGTGACTAATTAAGAATTGTCACCATTTTTTTAATGTCTCAACTATGCCATAAGCCTCCTTTTCAACAGCTGAATGTCTGTGCTTAGATTTTGACAATGTTCTGGAGAAGAACACTACAGGGCACTTCAACTGCCTTAACGCAGCAGCTATGGTGTGGTTGGAAGCATTGGTCTCTAATTTCTAAGGTAATGTCAGGATTCATCGAAGTGATGGCTAAGTTGGCAATATCTCTTTTTAAAACCTCAAAGGCTTTAATGGTAGAAGATAAAGGAAATTTGGTAATTTTCTTAAGTGGGTGTATTTTCTCAGAAAAGGAGGATATCCATTAAAAATAATGAGTAAACATACCCATGGTTCATCACAAGGTGGCTATGGTGTTAGGTAGTTTTAGCAGTGGTTTTAGCTCTTCAGGGTCTGGCTTCATGATTCCTTTATCCACAATATATCCAAGCAGTCTGATGGTTGTTGACGCATAAGAATTCTTGTCATAGTAGAGTGTAAGATTATATTTCTTGACAGCCACCAAAAATCGTCTTAGGTTGCAATTGTGGTCTGCCCATTTATGGTTGCACATTGTCACATTATCTATGCAGGCAAAAGTTCCTAGTAGTTTTTCTTCAAGAATTATTTTATTGAGGATCCACTGAAAACTGGAAACCTCATTAGTGACCTCAAAGTTGTTCACAGGCTTCAAAAACCATATAAGGCTTATCTTCAGGGTCTATAGCTACTTGGTGGTAAGCACTCTGTCAAGAATGAAGACTAAGACTCAGAAGATAAGTTCATCCAAGCTTTATTTGGCAAAATACAAGCAGGGTTCACATCATATGTGCTCTTGGTATTTTTGAATATGGCTGACTGCCATAATCTGGAGAAGGGGCCGTAAACAAATACAATGTCATAAAGGAATGTTATAGTCCATGTCTTATTTACAATGCACTCCTTAGTTCTAACATGCTAAATATTCTGTATTTGGTGATCTCGTTTATCATCTCATAGTGTATGCATCCAGGAGGGTGCACCCATTTATAGTTTGGGAGTAGTCTATGACCTTCCTTTTTTATTATTATCAGAGGACATTATTAATACTTGTGCTCTCCATGGTGATCTGCTTTCTTCAATTATTCCTTCTTTTAACATTCTTGTTACTTCTGCTTGAATAAATGCTTTGTCTTCAAGAGAATATTTTCAAGATTTGGTGGCCACTGGTTTACAATTTTTGGTTAAGTTTTCGAAAAGAGATGGGTATTGTACATTTATATTGGCCAAGCCACAGATATTCAATGCCATTTTAGGGTCGCCAAAAGGGAGATTAATATTAGAATGCTGTTTGTGGAAATCATGGCCCAGTATGACATCACAGCACAGATTTGGCATCATTTAAAATTTGGTGTTAGTGTAGTTAGTTTCATTCAACTCTAGGCCAGCCAAAATATATCCTCTAACCTGTGGAGATAGTGAAGTGTTTATCATAGCCAACTGACTATTACAATTTACAGTTTTAAATCTGTTTCTTTTTGCAATATCAGCACTAATAAAACTCTCTGAGCTTCCTGTGTTGACTAGCTCATTCATTTCTACCCTGTACCAGGTGAAAAAAATTTGATCAACAAACCTTAGAGAAATGTACCCTCTTCCTGCACTTATGGCATTTAGTTTCCCTGGCTGGGTAATACAACCTGGGGTGTAGTTTGAGACCACAAAAATAAAAATTTTCGTCTGGCTACAGCCCTAGCAGTGTATGCAGTGTCTTACGGGGAGAGAAGATTTTGAACTGGTGTAGGAGGGGCAGAAATGAGGGAGTTTGTTGTAGAGGACTTTTGTTTCTGTTTTAGTCATTTGAACTGGTGGACTAGTACTGGTGTACAGTTGTTTACAGGTATGAACAAGTTTACTTTCCTGCAATCTCCAAGGTTGCCTGCTTGCAAGCAGTAGCAAAATCTAGTTGTTTAATTTCCAGCAATCTTTGATGGGTATAGTTTGATTATAATTCATTTATAAAGGAGTCTCTGATAAATTCATCCTTTGCCTATTTTGATGTTGTCACATGAAAGTCATATTCTTGATTTAAGATTTTTAAGCACTGACAATACTGTTCTAACCCTGCCTCAGGGGGATTGGTGGGTAGTTGCTAGTACATGCTGGGCAAAGATTATGTTTCTTCTCTTCACAAAAATTCCATCCAAAACGTCCATGGCACTCTGGTAAGTTTTACAGTGAGAAATGTTGATATATACAGATATGGAAACATGGTGCATTAGCAGGTTAAGTCTATCTGTATCAGTAATAGGAATGGATTAACTGTTTTCCAGTCCAAGCAAGAATCCTTCAAATAATACAAGGTGCAAATAAATGTGAGCTCCATAGGACAATCAGTTTAACGAGCCACATAACCAAACTAATGATGCAAATCCTGATAAATAGAGCATGAAGCAGAATTAAACAGGAAATATGACAAGAAGAGTGCAACATTGTTTAGGACACTGGAACAAGAAATGCAATATTTGTGATCAGAATGATATCAGAGGGAACAATTCAAATGCAGAAGGATGTGCACTTATGTTTTATAGACTATTCAAAAGCATTTGACAAGGTAAGCTCAAGGATCTATTTGGAGAACTATGAATACTTGATCTATTTGGGAAGGATGTTAGAATAATCCTGAATTTATACTGGGAGCAAACTGTCTGCATATGGGAAGAAAATGAATTGAGTAGCTATACAAAAATAGAAAGGGGATGAGACAAGGATGTGTTTTTTCCCCCAGATTTATTCAACTTCTACAGTGAAGCTATCTTAAGGGAACTGGAGACTCTACCAGGATTCATTATCAGTGGACATAATCTTAACAATATAAGATACACAGATGATACTGTGTTAATGGCCAACACAGAAAGAAAACTACAGGACTTCCTAGACAGGGTGATAGAAGAAAGCGAGAAAAAATGATTAATAATCAACTGCAAGAAGACAGAAAATATGCTCATCAGCCAGGGAAAAAAGGTCCAAGATGTTACAAATTGGAGATATAAACATCAAGTAGGTGCAGAATTTTACGTATCTGGAAATCGTTTTAACAGGGGATGGAAAATGCAACAATGAGATTCGAACATGCATTGGATTAGCAAAAGAAGCATTCCAAATGACTAGCAAGATGCTGAGAAATGGACAAGTTTTGTTAGAAACAAAGAAAAGAGTGCTGGGTTGATATGTCATATCCACCCTCTTATATTACAGTGACAATCTCCCCACGGATGAGGCAAAAACTTGAGGCAGTGGGAATATGGTTCTACAGAAGGATGTTGAGAATACCATCGATGGAACAGGTAAGCAACAAGTAAGTCTTAAAGAAAATAACAACAGAAAAAAACATTTATACTCAGAATCGGGAAGCAATAGC
Source organism: Acanthosepion lycidas (assembly GCA_963932145.1). Taxonomy (NCBI): domain Eukaryota; kingdom Metazoa; phylum Mollusca; class Cephalopoda; order Sepiida; family Sepiidae; genus Acanthosepion; species Acanthosepion lycidas. The sequence goes on from OZ010597.1 coordinate 28,914,234, forward strand.
TGAAATTCCTTGAACACATAATTGAGGAAGCAGGGCTTAGAAAATTTTACCCTCACAGGGCATATTGAAGGCAAGAGAGATGGGGGAAAGCTGAAATCACTTACCTGATGAGCTTGTGTGAATGGATAGCAGAACAGGGAATGAGGGCCTTAGCAAAGGGGGGAAGAACTGGTAAGAGTCACATGAGATAGGAAGTTGTGTAGAGCAATAATTGCCTATGTTTCTGATGGTATGTGGCACATAGAATGATAAGAAGAAAAATGAATGGTGTATTAACCCAGAGTGTTGTGTTAAAATGCAACAATAAGATAGTATAAAACTAGTAATAAAATAGTAATTATAATAGTGAAAATGTTTCATGTAAAAATTCCAAAATATTTTCAAGTCAGGTGAAATAAACAGCAACTAATCAAATTTTTTTTTAAATTATTAAGACAAGCTACTTTTAAGATTGTCTCCAATACAATTAATGGTAAAACAGACCAAATTTATCAATTGGATTAGTGATAAAAATGTTATGTGTACAGGTACTGTCTATAACTTTGAGAAGAGTTTTCATCATTCCAAGAGCTGATGATACTCTTTCTTCTATATGCCATGTCTCTTCAGGATGTTGGCGATTATGGCTCTCCACGATTTCCTGTTCTTTGTAGCTCTTAGTAAATTTTTGGTATCTCTTCTAATTTATGTTCTGCCATCTATTTACACAAGCTCATTAGGTTGGTTATATGCTGTTTTCTTCTATCCTTCTTGCCTTCAATATACCCTGTGAGTGTCAAATTTTCCAAGCCCTCTTTCCTCATCATGTACCCTAGAAATTTTAACTATTTCTTTCAGGTGTTATGTATAAGTGTCTTTTTTGTTTCCATTTCCTCACATGTTCAGTCCATAGTATTCTCAGCATCCTCCAGTAGAACCACATTTCTGTTGCCTCAAGTCTTTTCTTCATCTGTGAAAAGATTGTCCAGCATTCTTTGAATAGTGGAATAAGTCTGGTGAGAAGACACTACCTTGTCTTGCACTCTTTTCTATTTTTGTATATTGATTGAGTTTATTTTCTATCCATATACAGGCAGTTTGCTGACAGTATAAGTTCTGGATTATACTAATATCTTTCTCAAATATGATAAGGAGTTCCATTGAACTCATTCTCTGTGTTGCTTTTATTATTAGCATAACATTTCAACCAATCAGTTCTCCAGTCATTTTAAGGTGTACAATCCATAAGGAAAAACAGGAGTGTCTTTATTACCAAACAAGATGGCAAACAGAAAAATACAGCAGCTTATACAAGGGAGTGCTGAAAAATTCTCAATCAAAATAATTTCCTAAAATTTGACCAAATAACCAAACATCAGAATTTTGGAAGGAATCACTACTTGGTTGGGTCAAGAACTTTTCAGCACCCCCTCATATACTGACCAGCAATATGAACAACACAGATGATACCATTTAGTCAGATTTTGAGAAGTCCTTTGGATCAAGAGATAAATACAAACTGAGATAGATAGATAGATAAATAGATAAATATGAACAGAGTGATAATAGAGAGATATGAATATACTGATAGATAGATAGAGAGAGATCAATTGTTCTGAGGAAATGAAATAGATTCAAAGAAATTGGAATATAAAAATATGAAGATAGTAGGTTTTCTGATACAGTTATTAGTTAAATTTTAATCTGAAATTTTTGCTGTATAATATTCAGATCATGTGATTAATAGAGAGATGTTGGGTGAAATGTATTGATAAGGATTCTTCCTACTATGTTTACAAATATGTATTTTTTGTGTATAATGCTTTTCATTATTAGGCTACATATTGGTATACAGGATGCGATGTATAAATTGTCGCCATTTTATATTTTTAATTTTGCACATGCATTTTGTTTGTTTTTGATTTTATCAACTACACAGTATATTTGGGTCAGTTGGGTACCGTCTTTGAGAAAAAGAGTGCTATGATACAATTCACTCTGCTAGAAACTTGGAAATGCCTTGTTGTACTGTTTGGCATTCATGCCAGAAGCTCCAATACAAACATTTCAGAGTGTTTGCATGCCAATCTGAGGACAGTGCAGAGAATTTAGAAAGAGTTGCATGAGTCTAATGGTGATTATGAAGATACAGCAGCTCAGAAAACTCACTCTGATTGTTCTGATAAGAAAAGAACTACCAGATTTGTTGGTGAGAGCATCAGACTCAACACGGAAGTCTACATCAAGTGCCTTGAGGTGGTAGTACTGCCCTGGGTCAAGAGAGTGGTTGCTAGAACATCCTATATCTGACAACATGACTCTGCACCATGTCCCACAAGCAGTAGAACCCAGTCATAGCTGTCAGACAATTTCTACACCCACATCACTCCTTACATATGGCCACCTACAACCTCTTGATGTGTGGAGTGTAATTGAGTGAGATACCTAGAAAACTCCTTGTAACACCAAAGATGAACTGAAGGCAACAATTATGGCAGCAAGTTAAAGTTGCAATTTGATGTTTACATCTTCTCGCTTTCCTCCACTATCTTCTTGTTCTGCTATCCACACTTTGTCATCTTCATATCTCATGTTGTTAATAATAAATCCTGGTAGGAGTTCTATTTTTCTCAGAATTACCTTTATCTACAGGCTGAATAATCCAGTGAGAAGATACATCCTTGTTTTACACCCCTTTCTATTTTTTTATATTTACTGAACACATTTTCTATCCATATGTCAGCTGTTTGCTGCTAGCATAAGTTCTATTCAGATCTAATATTTGAAATTCATAAATAAATTTGATCAAAGAATACCTGTGGATTTTCCCATATTTTCTAAGAAAGTCAAAACTTTCTTGCTGACTGTGATCATTCAAGTATTTCCTAGATTTTATCTCGATTGACAAAAGAGAACTGAATCCAGATTCGCAAAGGCATATAATTGGAGACATAAAGTGCTTTTCCAGTGTTTTGAGAACACAATATAAAAACTTTAGTACTGTAAAATAAAGTTAGCCATTAGATAAAAGTGTAAATAAATATTATATATATTATAAATGTTTACATGTTATTTTGAGGAAAGTGTATTTTAAAGAAAACTAAACAGTTTGTAAAAAAAATGTTACAGTTGTGTGAAAGTTTCTATTTTGAGAATTAATGATTAAAGAACAACCAAAATTATTTCTTCTTTGTGAATTTTTGCAGATTCACTTTTTGAATTTGAAAAAATATATTCTATTGTATTTAGTAACCTGAGATGTAGTCGCATCCCATTGTAAATTTTGGAATTAAGGTCTCTGGGAGCCTCCTATTTTCTAATAAAAGGAGACTGATTCACTGATATGATCAGAAAGCATTCAGCCTTCAAGGCAGAAAGCACCTACACTTCAAGGTGGAGGGAAGTGTCAAAGCAGAGGGGAGTCATAAATCACTGTGGAGAAAGAAAGACAAGTGGACAGCAAAATCTCAACCAGAAGGCAAGTTTCAGGTGGGTAATCTATTTGAACTACTTCCAGAGAAGAATTAAACTTTTCTGTAAAGGAAAAAGATAAAAAGACCCCCATGACACCAACCAATTCAAACTGCAAAACTCCATTCTGAGACTTTCCTATTCTGTCATACAAATTAGGTGGGTGTGCTTTTTGCATTTCTGCCTTATTTAATATTTTTACTTGCTTCCTCAAAGTCTTTTTCTTTTCATTTTCAAAAATTGAAATCATTTTTGTCTCATATATTTGATTTGTTATCCAGCCTTAGTTTTGTATAAGGCATATAAAAGGGAATTTTTGTGCAAGCTCTTGTTTGTAAATTTTGTATTTTTTTGTGTGTGTACTGTAGTAAATGTCGATTCTTTTAAATTTCACATAGTGGTTCAGTCTTATTGTTTGCAACTTATTCAACTTTAGGGATAAAAAAGGCACATACTCTCTTTTTCCGTTCTATCTCTACTAATTTTTTACAAAAGTGCTGTGCATCGAACTCCTTCCAAATCACATTTCAAGAACTTGATTTGTCTGAAAATCAATAAGATCTTCTTAGCACACCAGCATTAGCTGAGAAATGACTTCTTACTGAAAGACATAAATCACTTTGAGGCAATCTATGAAATTCCATCTTGCATCCCCTCAAGGAACCTCTGCTTTAAAAGATGAGAAAATATATGTGTTGTAGGAATTTTTCCTGGTTGTGCATGTGTGTATGTGTGTGTGTGTGCTCAGCAGTGAGAGTGGAATGAACAAAACCCAAAGCTTGAAATAACTGTTCAACAGATTTTATTTCCAATTGAAAGGAGAGTGCAAAGTAGTAGTATATTGCAGGAAAAAGGTGGGGTTTCCCAGTTAACAAAGTTCTTGTGTAGATGTTTTGTAGAGAGAAATTTCTCCACTTGTTCCCATGGGATGAACAAGAAATCTAAGTGTGAAACTGTTAGGAGTTGTATGAGTCTTCTGTAGCAAGGGTTGTGTGTAGTTTTTCCTTTGGGTGGGTATCTTGAAGGGAGATTTCCATACCTGTTCCCACAAGGAATGAGAAATCTGAAGTCAAGCTGCCAGGACAGGGTCACAAGTTTTCTGCAGCAAGGGTTGTGAGTAGCACTTTGAGCAAGGCTTGAAGGTAGAGGCTGTTAAAAGGGAAAAGTGGAAAAAAGCTGGCCTTGACAGTAGAGGCCGCTGAAACGGAAAATGGAAAAAAGCTCTATCAGCATTTTTATGACTTCTGGAACTTCCAGTTGTACCTTGTTGAATACTTCCATTGCTGCTAGTAAGGAAGCCCCCACATGCCACAATATCCAACAAGTGGGATTGTTTCTATAGTGTGTGTGTGTGCAGGTGTGTGTGTGGAAAAGACTGATGTTTCATATTTTACAGCCAGAGGGTCTATTTCATACCAATACCAATCATTTGTGTTCAAGTCCTAGTAATGGACAATATTTTTAATACTGCTGTTTCTTAATTTGCTTCCTAGCCATGTCTCAACAGCCTAGCAAATAGAGAGAAGGTAAATGTTACCATGGAAACTGCATTGGCTCAGTGCCAGGAAAGAGATTAATTTCTCTAAACTGATCAGTGAATGAGCGTGGGCTGCCAAAGTGAAACATTTTCCTCAGATCAGACATACATGTTTTCCACACCCAGGTTAAATGAAAACTTGTAAAAGAAACTCTTATAGTTATTCAAAGAGAAACAAAAAATGTCCAACTCAAAGGTAATCACTTTAAGATTAAAAAAAAATATTATGTATTTAATCTGTGAGAGATTATACAAAGATGGATCAAATTGATAGAGTATTGGATTAGAAACTGTAAGATTTAATCTTATAAGTTAAGCACATCTAATAATTTCTGTATCTCTGAGTTTACTATTTAGTGCATCAGTCATCAAAAGTGAAATTAAGAATTTCTCACTTATCCAAATGACTAAAAATTTCACATATTGAAAAGAGTGTATTTTTCTCTATCTTCCAATATATGTATGAAACAAGAAACCAACAATTATATTTCCCCAAAATAATTATGACAGTACACTGATTACTGTTATTAAAAAGAGAAAGGAAGTTATGGAGAGCCATGAGCGTATACACTCTGAATGGTCATGACACTTAAAGACAGAGTTAATTAAGATTTGAAAGATAAATGAAAAGAAATTGGTATATTTTGCAAAAATATTATTTTCCCCATCATCCTCAAAAAACAAAATTTTAGTTTTTTATTATTTTATTTGCATTTTTAGTTGGTGGGTAGTATAACATTTTTGGTGGGGTTCCATCATAATATTTTCTTGGTGAAAGGGTCCATTATAATGTATTCTGGTGGGGTGTTATAATATTTTTTGGTTGGTAAGGGTCATTAAAATATTTTTCTAGCAACCATCTTGTAACATAGTAATTTTAAAATGTAACCCATTATTTTAATCTTTTCATATAATATTTAAGCCTAGCTAAATAAAAGGGGCTTATGGCCATATCACTTTCAAACACCTTTTCTCATCAGATCACTGGAGTTAAGCAATGCCAAGCTGGTCAATACGTAGATGGGTGACCACTGTAAACTTGGATGTTCAATGTGTGGATGGTGTAGTGTTCATATTCCTGTTGGTTTGTTACATTCGCTATATGCAAATAACTTTGGGAAATCATGAATTGAAAAGAGACATGACTGTCCAAGTGTGTCACATCTGCCCTTATGAACATCCACTGGGCCATAGGGTAGGGTAATGGCCTGTTCCTCCTCAGGAATCTGAGAATGGTCAACACCCAATACCCAACAAAGGACCTTCATAGACTGAGAAGAAATAAATAAAGTTTTTTTATTTAAAATTTTTCCTGTCATACAGTAATTATTATAAATATCAACTTAACACTGTCCTTTTATTGCATTTAAAGAGGTGTAGCTTGCAGAAAAAACTCCAATGCTATGGCCAACATTTATTTAGAACTAATTCTGAAAAGAGACAAGAAAGCATGAGAATATTACTGTATTTTACAAGCACATTCTTACAATGTTTACAATGGTGTTCACCATGTACAAGGCCCAAGAGCCACTTCAGATAGTGAGTTACAGAGTAAGAGGCCTCACCCAAAGCAAGGTGATAATGCCACCAAGATACAAAGGGATACTAGTATTGAAAGAGAATAAAAAAAGACTTTAGATGCCACCAAGACACAAAGGGATACTAATAGTGAAAGAGAATGAAAAAGAATTTAGATGGAACTGGAAACTGAATCCTAAACTAGAAACAAGGGATAAACCTCTATTCATGTTTAAAAGGGTGTAGTTTAACCTAAAAGATAGGTGAACCTATCTAGTCCAATTGAGGGAAAAAAATTAAATAAATAGTCAATAAAAGTTCAGTTTTAGGTAGAGACGCTAGAAGCATAAAGTAGATTTTAGAATGTACCAGAAACACAATCCTAGACAGGAAACAAGTGATAAACCTCTAATCTGTTCAAAATATTTTGTTTTAAATTTGTCCCTTAGATTTGAAGAATTACATTATTTTTTTTTTACTGAGTTCACCCAATAAGAGGCCCAAAGATCACTCAAGATCGAGGATTACAGAGTGAGATTGTAAGGAAGTAGGGAGTAGCAGAGTATTATGAGGATGAGTAGGATAGATATCAGCTGATCCTGGACCAAGAATCTAGTTATCAGGGAAGCACTCTCTCGGAAGTTTTTTTTCCAGATAGTAACAGTTCTAAGGAAGAAGCTGGAACTTGCTTTTTATCAAAGAAACATGGAAGAAATGGGGAGGCATTGCCACCAGGAATACAGTATGGTGGGTCCAAGGTACGAAGTTCCAAGCTAGTGAAACTAAGGAATGTAACTAGTCCAAACACCTGCCACAGTAATAGCAATATAATAGTGAAAGGCTGGTGATATTTTGTCTGTAGGATAAGGATTGCAGGATGGAGAATAATTCATTATTTACAGGGCCATCTAAGTGCCTATGAATTCTGTCAAAGATGGACAGTAAGGATTGGGAGGTGCCAGTTCAGATATGGCAGCAACACTCAATTCTTGGTTTGGTCTGATTCTTATAAAAATAGAGCATAGCAGTGGGAGTTAGGTATTTTCTGGAAATATACAATGAACTGACCATTCTTCCAGCATCTTTTATGATGGCATAAATATACATGTTCTATTTGAGATCATGAGGGAGCTTTAGCCCCAGTAGGCATTCCAGGCAAGGAGTCTATAGGATATAAAATCCTATATTTTACAACTAATAGGTGAAGCACAAATAAGTAAGAAACAGCCACACATAAATAGGATAAGAATCACTAAAAAAATACTTTTGTACAAATCTGTAAAACAATAGGATCCAAAATTAAATAATTGGTTTCTGGAATTTGATTGGATGGTACAGTCACATGCCATGCTTATGACTATGTCCATACATTTGAACTCCAAATGAACTGGTCAATGGGTGCTATATTCCGTGAAACAAAAAGCTTTCATTTGGAGCCAATCACGTGATCAGGATAACTATATATACACCAATTTGGGGGCCAATAAAAACACACACAGCAAAAACCTAGTCAGCAGTTGGATGTGGATCACCTGTTAATGACAGGTGGTTAGATCTGTAAGCACCCAACCAGAATTCTCTCATTACCATGACAACACCTCAGTCAATGATGACTACATACCATTCAAAGGAATATTCACACAACTCAAAGAAATATTCATAGCCATGGAAAAATTAATCTATCTGTATGTCCATTTCCTTTTGGAACCACTGTAATCAGATTTCATGTATTAGCACACATACACACACACAACATTCCTACTAATGTGCACACACACATTCAGTCAGCAGCTATGCATACACTCTGTTAAAATGTGCTTCAGACACACACACATATACACACACTTTATATTGACCAAAGCATATGACTTTATGAACTGCCCTTTAACAAACGGAAAATTTTGTCAAACATTTGAACTTTTGAACTTTGATTTTTTACAACCAGAACAAGCACAATGTTTACCATTTAAAAATAAATGTTAATAAATAAAAAAATATAAATAAATCATAAATATATGATTATTTCAATCTGGTTTTCCTTTTTGCCTATGTAAAAAAACCTTTCTTTGTGTTATGTTGCATTTGTGAGCAGGACACTCGGATTTTAATTTTTCATTTTAATCCGAGTAGACTGACCCTACAAGTCTCTTTAAAGGTATGGTTACTCATCAGAATTATTGCAGGTTTAGGGTCTGCTCGGTGGTGATGAGATTAACAGTTTTTGAAAAAAAATATGGTTTGGGATTTCTGCTCAAAGCAATAAGTAACTGCCTTCATTTTCACAGAGATTTGCTTGCATGTTAAGAATCATTTTCACTAATCCTTGAAATTCCATTAATAGGTAGATTAACACATGGTTGAAATAGTCATGTGACCTTACTTATTTTCCTTTCTTTTCTTTTACTTTTGGGAATAGATGATGACTTCATCAATGAGAAAAAGATCTTTCACAAATCATTAAGAATTATGAGTTTACAATCAGATATGAAATTAGTGTGAGTTTGTGCACATACAAAACACGTAATATATTTGTAAATAAAGAATCAACAAAAATTATTTATAATTGATTGAATTGCATGTAGAGACAAATGAGGGAATACTTATTATTTTAGTATTGATTTTTACATTTATTGGAAATGATGCAATTTCCTGTCAAGGAAAGTTCGAGAAAAATTGGATCAACTTTGACACAATTCTTAACATATGCACATTTCAAAAAAAAAATAAAACACTAGACCACATATTTTGATCAATTAGGTGTATAAAAAAATATGCAGTCACTTTGTAAGAAATTTGTGGAGCTAACGCGCACATGTGTGTGTGTGATCCCATCAGAACACTTAAAAAATCTTATTCAGCAAGATGAACACAACTGTGTCTCACCAGCAGCTTGCTCCATACATCTGTGTCTCACCACAGTCCACTCCTTTGACCACTGAATGGATAGTATCAGATTACAATTCTTAACTTGGTGTTAATGTTTTTAAAGCCACGGGGTTGCTGAAAATTGCAGAGACTTTAAAAAAAAAAATGAACGACTAATTTTTGTTATCAGATATTTCCGTAAGTTCTTGTGTTGTAAAAAGAAGAAGAAATAAAAACGTTTTTATTTTGTAGCACTCATGTTAATCGTTTTCTATTAACATTAGTGCCACTACACATATATAGAAGGTTGAGAGCGTGAAATGTTGGTCTTGTGAAAATATTCAACTGTTCCACAAAGAAAAGGAAAAGAAGAAAGATAAAATGAAACACAAAAAATGTTATATTCCAGAAATTGTTTCACAAAAATTGTATTTTTTTTTGGCCCAGTTTCATCTGATGAAGACAGCTTTCATATAACAGGAAATTGGAAGATTTTTTAATAACTCATCTTAATTCTTCAACTTGGACTAATACTCCAACTGCTACTTGAACTGACTGCTTGATATATTGTTCTTTTATATATACATGGCATGTGGATGTAGTAGTGAACACAAGAGTACACATAAATATTTAAAAGAAAAGTGCTCAACTCTATTCTAAAGTGTGTTATTTGAAGAGTATAAAATTTCTCATCATTTAATAATTATACATGCTTAGAACTGAAATTTTGCAAATTAATAATTTGGTATAGGTTTTAAATACTGTATATTTTTTTTACTTTTTTCTATCAATTAAGTTTATTTTAAATTGGTATCCACTCAGTAGGGATCAATCAGTTATGTGCCATGCGTGATACATGCTTAGGCGATCATGTATTTTTTAATACATGACTGACGGGGCAGATTTTTTCCCACAGTAGGTTGCCATTTCTTTCTGCAGTAGACCAGTTGCCATCCAAGGCTATAGAACCCAGTTTGTCTTACTATTTACACATAGCTTGGGGGAGAAGAAGAGCATTCATACCTTTCCCAAGGGTATTAGCACATAAGTGAATGTAATGGATTTAACTGGAATTTGAACTCAGCTCTCCAATTCCTCAATCTGACCTGCTATCCATTACTCCACCATGCCTCCCCTAGTAGGGATACTGTATCTTATTAACAATTTTAAATAAAAGAGGGCTTTATTTTATCTGGAACTGATTAATTAATAGAATATGTTATAATAATGTGTCCACTATAACTTGAATCTGTCTAATTTGTTAAGTTTACCAAAACTTAATTTACATTAATTTTTAGTTTTTCTTCACAAACACTACACATATGAGAAAGAATTGAAACAATAACATGAAATAAGTTTTTCTTTTTCATATTTATACATTGATTGATATATGAACCATCTACCTTTGATTACGGTTCGTATAAGGGCCAAGTTGTAGCTAAACATGACGCAGTTGTATATTGACAAACCAGAATGAAAAGAATTGTGAGAGATGACGGGTAAAGATATTTATGTTTGGTGAACAAAGAAATGGTGGATTTGAAATCCATTTTCCAAATGTCAGCTGAGAAGTATAAATCTTTGCATGCTATTCACAGAACTGACTGAAGACTTGAGTTGTGAATACTTTTTATAATGGTAAAGTGCATTCAAGAACGAGATAGATATAACAAAAACCGATTGGTCAGAATTTTTTTTTTTTTTTTCAACTGATCTCCAATTGTTCAGAACAATTGTGTGAAAGGATGCACTGAAAAAAATATAATCCAAGAAATTTTAAGTGAAAATTAAAGGCAAAAATGTGAGGTCATATTATACACAAGTACTCGTTTTCAGAAATTTTATTCAGTAATTTTGCTCACATAATAAAGTTTGTTTATATTTTGATTTTATTGGGGGTTTTTTTATAAAGCTTTTTCTCTTCATTCATAGTGAAAGACAATATTTTTTCATAATTTATTAATATATAGAAATATAATAAAGTCAAATAAAACAGAAAAGTAAGATAGATTAATTAACACCTTAAAATTTATTACCAGGTATGTCGAGTTAATTTCAAAACAAGTTTTGAAATGGAAACTCGGAAAAGAAACATGCAATGGTTAAACATCTGGTTCATTTCTATTCTTTAATATCATTAAAAATTAAATATTTTAGTGAAATATATGTATGACTGAGATTTTAATGGATAATATGGTACAACTTTCAAAAAAATTATATAACGATAACCATACTACAGGTTCATACTATACAACGATGTAATTTATTGCCTGTTTTTTAACTTCAGAAGCATAGGATTGTTTATGCTCAAGTATTATACACAAGAAAATATGGTAAACATATTATCAAATAAGACCTACAGTATCTGTCTATATTTCTGAGATGATTATGCACACTATTTACATTATTTGGACTATTGTCCTCATCTTTGTCGCCATATTTATTACAACATTTTGGTCATTGTACGCTGTGGCCTTCTTCAGGTGGTTGGAATGTCGAACTGAACCCTTTATTTCACTCACTGGGGTAAACTGTTCTAGTTCCACATGCCATGTTTAATGGATATCAGTTATCAGTTATCTCCTGTTAATTCCCCTCTCCAAGTTCTCCACTGCCTTAACCGGGTATTGAACTCACACTCTTTGGGTCCTGTCACTGGATCTAACTAACATCTTTATCCACTGTGCCACGTGTCCGTGAAAAAGATTAGATCAGAGTAAACCAATATAGTTTTCACTGTTTATGTTTCTATCATCATTTTTGATGCAATCCCAAGCCATTATGTGTCCACCAACAAATTTTGGCATCTTTGTGGTGCATCTTGTATTTGTTCTTCATCCTGCTGGTCTTCTTACATATTATTTTACATTAAAAAATAACTTTCTTTTGCATTCATCACTAAAAATTACTTTTTACCACTTTTCAGTATTCTAGATTAGAAATACTTTTGACTACTTCAATCTTCTATTCCAATGTTTTTTGGTTAATGATGTTTTTTGTTGCTATATGCCTGTTCAAATTGCTTTTTCATAAAACTCTGTTTACTGTATAAACTAAAGCATCTCTGTTAAGATTACATTCCTCATTTGTCTGGCTTTTAATTTTGTCATGCTTACAGAGACTGTCATGATCTTTCATCTTTTTTGTTTAATGTTTGTGGTCTTCTGGTTTTCTTTGCACTTAAAACACGTCTAGTCATAGCAAATGTCTTTTTGATGCTTTGAAATTCCCAGACACATGGCTCTCTGTTATTGAGTCATCTTCCCATTCAAAGTCATAACCTTTGTCTTTGTTTCAGCAGAAATTGTAGCCATGATTTTAATGCAAAAAAGCAAGTCTTCAACAACAATGATTACCAAGGCACCTTACACTCATGTTAATAAGATTCCTACTTAAAAAATTTGCATATTATTATAACTTTGTAGGGATGCAAAAGGCAATTATCTCCTTTTGGTTGAAATGAAGTCATGTAACTCATGTGATGGTTGCTTAGAGACATAAGTACAGTCTAATGAATGTGATCAGTCCATTAGTTAGCTTCCAGGAGTCAAACAGAACATTTGCTTTTTTAGTATGGGCAAAGACTAAATCTACCCACCTGGTCCAAGGCTAAATTTGCCCAATCTGGCGAGCTGTCAAAGTGACAGCTCACAAGCCCATTGTGGGAAATTTGTCCTGGCTTTCCTATAAGAAAGGGTTAACATCAAAGGTGACAGAATCGATAAAAGCAACAATGGCTTGAAAGTTTAGAGCTGACAATTCTCTCTTTTAGATAGCAGAACAAAGACTCAAACTCCTGCCCAGGGTGTAAGAATAGAAAAAGAAAATGTTTATTTACATACACAAAAAAGGTAAAGGGATTCTTATATTCCATACTAATAGGAATATATACTTAAAAAAACAAGGTGGATAAAATAAGTAAAGGTTTATTGTGCAAAACCAGTACAATAAGAATAAAGGTAACAGTTATGCACAAAGTCATCACAAGTCAATCCAGTAGTGAGTGCTACTATTGGAAGGTCGGTAGTTCTTGTGTAAGTCTGAGTCCTACTTAACAGATCCCAGCTAGACTCTGCAGTCCATTCACTTACAGATACTTATAGGTAGTTACTACCTATAGTGTAGTCACTCATGAGGGTGACAGGTTATTCCATTACATTAGGGATATATAGAAAATATGAGAGAAAGAAAGGGAGTAGAAAATTCCTTTAACTTAAAAGAAGAAAAAGTATTCATGTAAAGTCTTGCTCAAAAATATTTCTCTGAGTGCCTAAATGTTCTTTAAGCAAGTAAATTGTTCTTAAGGGGTTAACACTCACATAACTTTTCTTCAGAGCTATTGTTGAGGAGGAAACAGTTGGAAGATCTGTAGTTTGTAGTTGAGTGAGTTTGTAGGCCGATGATAGGAAGTTCAAGGTCCTAGGAAGTAGATCTCAAGTAGTTTTAGTGGAGAGCCAGTGTTCTGTCTTTAGAGCCAAGCATGTAGATTTCTTCCTTGAAACAGGTTCCGAAGATGACTGGTATTACTGTCGCCGACCTGATGTTATCACAGATGATGTCAAATACCCACTGCCAAAAAGGAGCGTATTTTTGGTATTTATCAAGATTAGAAGGCTCAGAAATAACTTTTCCCTCCAAAATTGCTTGTACATTTTCCCAGCCCTCTTATTCATTAGAAAATATATACTTATCTCTAAGAATCAAAGGTTTGGGAGCTGGTTTTGGAAGCAAGGGTCTGACAAGTTGTGAATTTTACCCCCTGATTTTATGATATCATGGTCAAGGCAGGTGTAGTCAAATTCCTTTTTATATTTTCCAGCTCTCTCATTCATCAGAAAATATATTCTTATCTCTAAGGAGCAAGGCTTTGGCAGCCAGTTTTGGAAGCAGGGATGTATGCCAGGGCAAATATCAGAAAAGAGGCTAGAATATGAATTTGTAAAACATTGTAGTAGTGGTTCTCAAATTAAATTCTGATACCATAGCACCATTTTTCCCATTTGGGAAATATGTTCTCACCAGTAGCATACAAGATAAATTCATCCTGCTCGAATCCCCATTGGGAAAGATAAATATGGGTTCGCCAGAAACAGAAGAATTCTCCAGATATGTAATCCCTATTGGGAATTATCACCAGTAAGATCCTATAACCCATTACCTTTTCATATTGCTTGTTGTTGCATACATGTGTTATAGTTTCTGTGTGGGACAATTGTAAATGTTTGTGTATAATTTTGTGATATAAAACTGTCTCTGGGAATAACACATGTTTTTTATTCCTTTTCTTTCTGCTGCTCTATTCCATCTGTGTATTAAGTTATTTTATCCTGGATATAATAATACCCATCATGGGGGAAATAGAAATGAGAAATATTCCTTTTCATGCATAGCACCCATCAACTTTATCATCTCAGATCTTTCATTGGCCGAAAATTTTTACATTGCCTTTTTTCAGCCACATGCTGCTTAAAGTTGTGTATATTCTGTAATTTTCCCAAAATTTTTGCACACCAGTGTATATATGGGTTCTAACATCTAAAGATTGATTTTATTTTGAAACTGACTGTAATGCTGAGTATCTTGTAAAGACCATAATTTTAAACATTCCCTTTGTTTTTGTCTTTTATCTCTGGACCCTAAAAGCATTTTGTGACCAAGCTGCGAGAAGAGAGAGAGAGAATACAACTTATGAGTAAATTGGCGCTGATGACCAGAGCCTCCAGACATGGGAGAGGGGTGTAGAATTAGGGTTACAATGCAACGTAGAAAAGTTTGGAGAGAATTTTTGGACTGAGGACTCAAAAAAGGGAATATGAAATAAAAGGAATCTAGACAGAAAAAAATAACTGTAAGTACAATTATATTACTATGTTCTACTGCCACAAACACACACACACACACATACAAACAAACAATAAACCAACATTAGAAGTAATGAGGAAAAAAATGAGGAAAAAGTAAAAAACAGTAAACAGAGTTTGGACAGACAATGAAAAAAGGACAAATAGGGAAAAGAAAGAAAGAAAGAATGAAAGAAAGAAAGAAATGACATGGTGAACACCCGCACTCACACATACACACTGGTGTGACTATCAATTTTGATGAAACATTTTAGTGAGAGACCAATTTTGTTGTTTTGTCTTTTTACAAAGGTTTAGAACTATGTGCGAAAGTCTATTGTTGATTTTGATTGCCACACTGTAATGTTATATGCCTGGCAGTCTGTTTTTTTATTTTGTTGTGGAAAAATTTGGCTACAAAAGTTTCACTTTTAAAAGAAAGTTTTCTGGAGAAGGAAATTTGACCAGTAAATAAATTTTCCTGATGTTGACCTTTGAGGAAGTTCAATAATGTGCCACATGGAGGCCTGAATTCACATACATAATGCAATGGAAAATTATTTTGAAAAAGAAAAACTGACGGCATTTTGTGATGGGGCATTCCCACTGTGATTTCTGTGTACTATTAATTAGTTGAAAATTTTTGTGACTATGGTTTTGCATGCATTCAAATGTTTTAAGTTTAGAATTATTTTGTTAATCATATAATTATCATATAATGATTGTTTTGTTCATTTTTGTAACAGAGTGGGAAATTCTTTTTTTTTTTAATTTAAGAGCCATATGTGTGCCCTTGATTGATTGAAGAATTAAGTTGTTAATTAGTGAATATTGGGAGTTAATTTTTGTGGAAAAATTAAGTTAACTAATTGTTGTGGGAATAAGTAGATTTGGCCTGCATGGTTTGGGATTTCTGAATGTGTTTAAGTATGTGTCCTGGAGGGGAAATTTTCACACCTGGTTATGTAGATAGGGGAACAATGTTGGGCAGAATGGGAGCTTTATGCTATGAAGTATTCAGTATCAAATGAATATATCCCTAAGATACCCCTGGGGTCAAGGAAGGGCCCTGATGACCAAAAGGAATTGGTCAGGTGTCTTGTCGGCTGCCAGGTGACAGTAGACAACTAAGCGAAGAAAACCCTTGTAACCATGGTAGATCCAGTAATAGATTAGGAGGTGCTAAGCAGGTGTGGTTGTTTCCCCTTGGGGGCAGCCAAGGACAGAAGAAATTGGAGACGGTGCAAGTTGAGTTTTGGCACAAACAAGTAGATGGTTAATAATAGTGATTATAGAAAATTAATGGTGGTAAAATTTGTGAATATTTGTTCAAGTAAATCAGGTAATACGCAAATACAAAAGTAATTAGTTGTGGTTAAATGAATAGGATGATAATGAACCATGCGTAGTGTGTCACTGAGAGTAGGAAATAAGTGTGGATCATACTATTTCTAAAGTGTAAAATTCAGGTGGCAAGGACATGGCTCAGTTATGGAATTGATTGCTGCTGTGGTGTGGGGCTTTTGGCATGTATTTTGTGATTTTGAACCAGTATCTTTTCTGTGAATTGTGTGTATATTTCATGTAGTTTCAAGTGAAGAGTCAAGAAATGTTGTTCTCCCCAGGAATATTGGATTGCAGAGGTGGTACCTGCTGACCTGCTTGGAGGAAAATATCAGAGAGGTCAAAGTTCACTGTTGGAGTGATTTGTATACAGACTGTCATCTGAGACATTAACCTTGGGTCACGGAAGCTAGTGATCAAGAACAGACAAAGGATTATCTGGTATTCTGTTTTTTGTTAAAAAAAAAAATGTTTGTGAAGCATGAAAAGACTGGTCAGAATTTTGTTGTTTATGTTCATTCTTTTTCAGGAATGTTATAAGTGCATGCTAGAGGGATCAAAAACATTTTGTGACCCCAGCCGAGAGAAGAGAGAGAGAATACAACATGAGTAAATTGGTGCCAATGGCCAAGACCCCACCCCAGCATGAAAAAGAAGATATACAAAAGCAGCATTTACAGGAGACTTTTTGCCAGAAAACACAGAATTGTATGTGTCCGGTGAGTGGCAAATCCACCCTGACATGTACCTGCCCATTCAGTGTAGCTTGTGCTGCAGGTTTTGGCCAAGCACAACATTTCCTAGCTCTGACAACTCCCATATTCCCCAGACCGACCCAAATCTCAATTCAAAGGAACAAGATTTTGTCAAGGAAATCAAAGAGAATGTGATGAGGCAGCTACTTGCTATCCTAAAAAGGTGTGGGAAATTTAACAACTCCCCAAATTGAGTTGTAGCTTGATGAACAAAAATGAAACAATTGAACATTATAAAAATACACTTTATTTAAGCAATATATTATATAACGAGAATGAGAATAGAGGCTTGCTAAAAACATTCTTTTAGCAGTTAAAAGTCATGACATTGGGGATGATATCCAAATACCTATGTCTGTTTGAAATAGATGAAACTCTTATCTGAAGCTGTTTATATTCTACTTCCATTAGCTGTGTAGAGGACCATGTGGGTTTGAGTGTCGTTAAATTAGAAACATGTGCTGTTTATTTCCTGCTAGAAGGTCCAACTACAAGAAAATGGCAGACTCATGTTGAGTCCAAACGAAGATGTAAAGAAGACAAACAAGACCGATATATATGTGCCAACAAATATATGTATTAAACAACAAATTTACAAGTGACAAAGACATTAACATTTGTGTTTGTGTGTGAATGTAAAGAGTTTGTATTTTGGTGAATGTTCATACGTACATGTATGTTTGTTTCATTATGTTTTCCCATAATTGGAGAGATTACATTTTTAAATGTGTCCACTGAAATGCAAAGTAAAAAGGGAACGAGGCAAGAAGTCGCCCAGTATTTATAGTGTAGGGAGAGCGTCCCCTAGTGAACAATTAGGGAATTAAGGAGGAGCTAACTCTGACAGCTGCTTGTCCTTGTATTATTCAGGTTTGCCTGCAGCCAGTATTGCCTGTTTTTGGAGTAGGTTGAAAATATGTTTGTTCTGTTCATGAATACCTCAGCCTCTCAACTTGGTGCATGAATTCTATTTCACACCTAATTTTGCATCATACCCATTATTATCACATGAATGGGTCCGACCTAATATCAGCAGGAGTTATATTCTTTATCTTCTCCCAACACACAGGAAAACATGCAATTCAGAGTTCCATTGCATGTTACCAGTTCAAAACATTATAATACAGTTCTTTTTTTTATATACAATAAGCATTTCAGTAATCATTTCTTTTATTAATACAATATTTGTTATATAAACATAAATCAATTCTTTATAAATACAATAAGCATTTCTATCATTTAACAGATCAAAAAAATAAAAAGAGAAATCAATATCCTTGATATGTTAGTGTGAACCCGATAGTTGGTTTTTATTTGACAATTAACTTTTTCAATAAGAATAACTTCACTGGGTGTGAAATATAATAGTCCTTGATATCTTATTATTGATATATCTTTTGGCATTATTATAGTCAATTATTAGTGAATGCATGTATAAGTGTCCTCCCTTTTTTTTTTTTTTTAGACATTTGTAAATTTGTTAACTCGATTTGAATTATGCCCTTTTAGATTCTTAGCTTCTATGTTATATGTATACTATTATATTTATTGTTCAATAAATTTATTTTCTATCCTTGGTAAGGTATTTCAAGTATTAATTATACCAATTAAAAATAACATTATTTTGTCTTTTCAATTAATTTTCATGACACTACATTTTATTATTTATATGTTGTATAGTTTGTGTTGTCCCCATTTATGTTTTATGAGTGTGCGCATGATTGAAAAAGGATACCTTTGTGGTTACTTCAGTCGAACCATATAATCTTCCCATAGTAGCCTGTGATCATGAGGCAAATTTTCAAGGGTAGTTTGAAGAGAACTTTGGTTGGTACTTGTTGCATGTAAACAGTTTAATGCCTTATCAAGGACAACTCTAACGGTTACTACCACTCTGGGTCAGAATGGATCTGGGAGTAATGACAATCAAGGGGTGACTCCACACTATCCATGCCCTGCAAGTGGGGCCTCGTCACCCGATTTAGTTTAAAGTCTTACCCAGGACAGGACTGGTCAGGACTTTGTAGATGAATTCCATATACTCAACTCAAAAGTACTAATAAACAAAAAAAGACTATCTGTTGCTGACAATAGCAGTTGAGTTTTTCTATTATAAACAGTAAATCTTCCATTATTTCAAGTGATTTTTGCATTTTGGGAATATGTAGTATTTTAAATTAACACTTGCGTTCTGAAGTTCAAATTGTTTTCTTACATGCATGTTGGCATTGGTTTTAAATCTTTTACTCATTCTTAATTTCTTCTTCATCATTGAAGATTTTGAATTGAAGATTTGATCTTGTTGGAGATGCGCAGAATTAATTAATTGTAATTGAGTGAATCAGAAGGAATTTGTGTAGGTTGTGTGACTTTCTGCATCCACAAACAAATAAATCAACAAATTTTAAATACAATCAAAAACAAGACATATTCAATTTAGAAACCAACAAAACATACAATTCAAAGTAATATATATACAGGATATTTTGGTATATGTTACTATGGCAAAGTGTGTGTGATATTTGAGGTTTCAGTATGTCATTCTTAGTATTTGTATGTTTATTTACAGTCTTCCTGGATTTGTGTTAATATTAAAAATGTCGATATTAAGTGTTTTATGAATGAGTTCTTATGGAGTGATCTACCTTTGACTGTAATATTTCTGAATCGTTCGCATGTTGATTTTTTTTACTTAATATGTAGTGAATATAATTCACTTTGGATAAGCAAAGTTGTTTTAGGTTTGCGATTCGATGTCCACAGAGTTGGTCGAGTTCAAATTGCAAGTGAGTCAGCGTTGATGTACTTTTGCATGGTAAAGTCGTGATTTCTAGTGACATGGAGTATGATGGCAATTTCTCTGTGGATGTTTGTCTCTGACTGCTTTGGTCAGTCAGTGTTTTCTTTTATATGTTTTGAAAGTCCAAAATCGGCTCAAAGAAGTTTTGGCGCAATTTTGTTTTGCACGTGAGACTTTCAGATTATTGTGTCGTTAACCAATGAGATTTGTTGATTCACCTAGTACGGTTTTTATTGGTCAAAGTTTTCTGTACGTAGGCGTAAGATATAGACTGTTCTGTTACTAGGGGTGATAGGTAGAAAAAAGGGCGAGTCTACAATTTTATTCACCCTTAATTATTATTATCACTACCATGGATACAGTTAATACTTTGATCATGGACAAGATTTGCCCAAAAAAGATGTGATTGTAATTTAGTCATACTTAGGACCAAGTTGACCAGTATTGGGATGGCAAATAAGTGATCAGAAAGTGGCCAAGAAAGGAATGCAGCTTAAAGTCTTACTAGGACAGGACTGAAGTATGAATAGATGCAATTTAAATTCTAATCCAGGACAGGACTGGCCAGCAGTGACCATTAAGTAGTAACAGTTTAAAGTCTTACCCGGGACTAAATTGGTCATAAATGATCATTAATAAATGGATGCAGGTTAAAGTCTTACCCAGGACTATATTGATCATAAGTTATCATTAAGAAATGAATGAAGTTTAAAATCTAGGACTAGATTGAACATTATGTGTCAAGGAGAGTTCCAATGAAAACATGTGGTATGTTATGATTCGCATAAGATGTATCTCCTCTAGATATGTGTATGGAACATATATTTCCATCATTTCCACAGAAAGGTTCAATCACCCTGCCAAGTTTTC
The DNA here is from genome assembly GCA_963932145.1 of Acanthosepion lycidas. Classification (NCBI taxonomy): domain Eukaryota; kingdom Metazoa; phylum Mollusca; class Cephalopoda; order Sepiida; family Sepiidae; genus Acanthosepion; species Acanthosepion lycidas. The sequence continues at coordinate 28,935,213 of OZ010597.1, forward strand.
CACAGAAAGGTTCAGTCACCCTGCCAAGTTTTCCACAGAAAGGTTCAGTCACCCTGCCAAGTTTTCCGAATGGTCTTTTGCAGCATTTTTAATTAATACTATATCTATCGTCTACTTGTACTTTATTATTAAAATCTATATCATGTAGATCCTTGCCACTTTCTCTTAGACTCAAAAGATATTCCTCATTCCATAATTCTTTGAAGTTAGTTAATGATTTCTCTCTTTCACTGAAAGCATCTACTAACTGAGACGTGGAAGTAGGTTCAATTTCAGGAGATGCACCAGAATCAGTTTTCACAGAAATTTCTCCATTTACATTAGGATGTAAAGAGGCATCAAGTGTTAATGGTAATAGTTTCAGTATCAATTGTACTCTGATATGTTAGAGGTCTGGAGTTTATAGCTATTTGTTCATCAAATTTGAAGTCCGGTCTGGGAGGAATCCAAATTTATTTTGAAAAGTCTTGTGGGGAAACTTCTATTCTTTCTATGATTCCTTCAGTCTCTTGTTGCTGAAATATATTGTTATAAGCAGTAGTAATTTTTTTTATTTCTAAAGAATGCATAGTTCTATCAAGTACTTTCAAAGTAACTTGATAATTAGATAGCACTGATTTGATCCTGTCTTTGTGCCAGAGTAATTCATGAAATGTGAATAGTCTTTGAATTCTATAGTTTTTCCAAATTTATTTATTTTCTTATTGCAGTAATTGCTGATACATTCATCTTCATCAAAAGATGATGTGCATGAATCCACAGCAACCTTTTTCTCTAAATTCCTTTTGACATTGGATAATTTGAAGGGTTTAGGAAATATTTCCGGATAAGTGGACCTTGGTTCCAATACCAATTTTACTCGTCACTTGGGACATGAAAAATGTTCAGAATTTATAGTATAGTAGTTGTGGTGAATATTGGAAGTTTCAGGTTCCTCTAGAATAACTTGATGACTGTATAGAAAATTTAGACTGTTCCTGAAAGGGGCAATACCATTTGGCATTTTCCACACCAAACCATACATGTATTTAACAATTTAGGTATCTTCCATATGTTGAAAAATGTCAACTTCCAGAATTCCTTGAATGTTTATTTGATTACGAGTATGAGAAAAGGCTAATTTGTAATTTAATTTAGCTAAATTGGTTATCACTTGTCTGAAGTCATTGAACTTGAATTGAATATTAAATTTATCATCCAACAAAACGAGAATAAGAAGTGATCTCCTGTTGCCTACATTTACTTTCAAAATGACTTGATTTAATTTCTTAATGGAATCACTTGTATAAGTTTTTACTTGGTAATCTACAGGACTTAGACTCCAGTCAGGATATTTTAACATTTTTAATATTCCTTTAGAGAAATATGACTGCTGGCTGCCTGTGTCCAATAGAAACTTTCTTGGCACCCCAATATAATGTGATTTCCATGATAGGTAGCATCAAATTGTTTTCTTCATTCACATTGGTGCCTACATGAGTGAAAAGAGATATGCCCTTCTTGCAATTATTGCATAATGGCATTATATGTCCCTTAAATGAACATTGTTTACAGCAAAGGAATAATTTATTCTGATGTCCAAGTTAAACTTCAACTTTATGCCTGACACTGGAGCATCTAATACATAAATTCAAATATTTGCATTTAGTTCTAGTCTCATAGGTAGGATATTTTGTACACTTCCTAGTAGGGTGACCACATGATGCACAAAATTTATATGGCTTTCCATTAGCACTAATGGTGAAATTCTGGAAAGCTGCACCATTATTTTCTTTTTCCTTGGGTTTATTTAGGATAACATGGAACAGCTTCTTATTCTTTGTTAATGTGCAGATGACTTTATTATAATTCTCAAATACATCCATTAAGGAAGGGTAACTGATACCTATAGTGTGAATGGTTTCCCACCTTAAATTAACCTTTTAAATATGATGTGGTTTATGAGTTTGAATCCAGGGGAGTCTTCCTCCAAAAATCCATACTACACGAGGTTCTTAACTCGGACAAATCAGTCCTTTAACAATCAAACAATCAGGGTTGTATTTAGGAGAACTGGTTATTATTTGTTTGAAGATCTCATGAATTATAAAAGGCACATCAAAAATTATTTCCCTAATTTTACCATCTAAAGCTCAAACTTCTCCCTGAAGATTTTTGATGACATCTTACTTTTCTAAAAAATTTTCATTTAAGTTCTTATTTTACTCCATCAATTCCAAACTTAATATATTTTTAAAATTATTCTTAGTGTCAATAAGGGATTTAACTACTTGGAGTTATCTGTCTTGAAATAGATAATGAATTAAAATTATTATTTTTTTAAAATTATATTTTGGACTCCACTTGTCTGGATTTATTTTACTGAATGGTGAAAATGGGCAAAATTATTTTATAAATATTTTTGGATGGCATGTGTTCATATTAATCTCACTTATCTGTGAAGGTAAAATTATTTTTATATATTTTTGGACAGCCCATGTCCAGATTAACTTCACTGAACAGTGAAGGCAAAAAATTACTTTTACATTTCTTTATAAATATAAAAAAGACAGCAGACAACGAGATATTTTTCTCTTTGTGCTTTTATGCTCAAATCGGTTTTGATTATTTTTTTTTAACAAAATTGCTTTATGTATTCAGCAAATTGCTTGCATATATATATATATATATATATATATATATATATATATATATATATATAGCAAATGCTTTTTTGTTTAGTGAAATTGCATATATGTTGGGCTTACTTGCAAATACATTTTTAGCAAAATGTTGGAAAGTTAATGACTCTCCAAATTGAGTTGTGGCTTCATGAACATTGTAAAAACATACTTTATATAAGAAATACATTACATAACGAGAACAAGAATAGAGGATTGCTAAAAACATATTCTTTTAGCAGTTACAAGTCATGACATTGGGGATGATATCTGTTGTGACCTGTTAGGGGCCAGAAAGAAAGACACAGAAAGAAGGTAGGTTGAACAAGTGTATTGAAATCACAGAACATATATCCAAAATAAGTGTGTTATTAGTCAGCAGATAGAAGTGTCTGTCCAAACTGTCAGGTTACACTCCATCCTGATTGCCTCCCTTAGGAAGTCTCACAGGTTAGTATTTATGAAGAAGGAAGAGTTCATTCTTCTGTAGATAGGTCACCATAACAATATCCAAATAAATGTGTCTGTTTGAAATAGATGAAACACTTATCTGATTTTTAAACTTAAAAGCTCTACATGTTATTTTTACTTTTACTTATTTTTTTCTCACATGTATTGAGCAATTTTTAATACAATTGTTCTCTGGACTGATTCAACTCTGACCATTAACCTTTATATATATAGTGTTTTAGTATTAAATAGTGCTCAATGCATGTGAGGAAAAAATAAGTAAAAATAAAAATAACATGTAGAGCTTTTAAGTTTAAAAATCAGGAGGTCAATTAAAACACATGACCACAGTTTCAACTTGGCAGTCTTGTTGGGCATTAATTTTCAAAATTTTGAAATTAAAGCCCGATGAGACTGCCAGGTCAAAACCGTGGTCGCGTATTTTAATTGACCCCCTGATTTTTAAACTATATATATATATATATATATATATATATATATATATATATATATATAAAATTGAATTTGGGCAGCAATTGCTCTTTTATACAAGTTTCATTAACAACTGACAAAGTATGCATTTAAGTTTTTTATTTAATTTTTATTGTGTCCTTATAATTTTTTTCTTTTCCAGACAAAAATTATGTAGAAATTGTCTGAATGTTCAATATGTCTGAGTGCTTTCACCTATACTTTTAGCCATTATCAAGGACGATTTTATTTTTACTTTTAACTGAATATAGGGATTTTTTTTATGTATGTATCTAGAGTTATAGGAATGTTTTATTTTCCAAACATGGTCAGCACACTGTGGCCATTTTCATAGTTGATGTTATTGAGTCTTGGCTGTTTCTTTTTTTATTAATAATGCTTCTATTATTTCTAGCCTTTTTTACATATGGATGATGATATTATATTTGTATTGTCAATGAGTATGTTGTGGATGGGGTCTGCAGGTCTCCGTGTGTATTTAAATGAGATGTAATTGAGCTATAGTCAAAGAGATGTAATGTGAGTCTTCTTGTTAAACATGTTGTAGTATATCCAATGTAATTATTTATGAATTTAGTTTGATCAGGAACACAGTTCCTTAAGGGGCATGTAAATTCATAAATAATATTGGTTCACTGTAATTTGGATCTTGTAGATGAGTTATTATTGTTGACAATGAGGTTAGCATTTTTATATTTTTTATAGTAGATAATTAATTTAATTTTCTTGTTTTTGCCAACTGGAGTCGAATATTTCTTTATAATGTTTCTGAGGTAAGATTCATTCTGCTTATACCTAACATGAATTAGATATATATATATATATATATATATATATATATATATATATATATATATATATATATATATATATTATATGTTGGATGTAGGATGATTTCTTTGATGACAAAGAAAAAATACTGAGCTGTTATGTGATATCTGTCCTTCTTTATGGTAGCGAATGCTGGATGATTTACTCAAAGATAAAGAAGAGACTCGAGGCGACAGAGCTATGGTTCTACAGAAGGATGCTAAGGATATCATCAATCGAGCATTTGAGCAACGATGAGGTCTTAGAGTTTGCAAACAAGGAGGGGGCTTATACTTAACATCAGGAAGATGCAGCTGAAGTTTCTGGGATGCATAATGAGGAAGGAGGGCCTGGAGAATCTGATACTCACAGGTCGAATAGAGGGAAAGAGAGACAAGGGAAAACAACGCATGACATACCTGGCAGACTTAAGCAAGTGGATGACAGAATGTGGTCTGGGGGAGAAAGCAGAGGGAAGGAACTTGTTGAGAGCTGCAAGGGATAGAGGGAAGTGGAGAGCCATGATCACCTATATCCTGAAAGGACATGACAAATAAAAAGAAAAGATTTAATTTAATTTTCTTGTTTTTGTAGATTGGAGTCATATATTTCTTTATAATGTTTTTGAGGGAAGATTCATCCTGCTTATACTTAACATAAATTTGATTTAAATATATTATGTATAAGATAAAAAAATTAATTAAACTCAAAAAAACTTTTTATCTACATCAGCTCATTGATTGAGCAAGTACAATTTCTAAGTTGTCAAATGATCCCATTGCTAAAACAGAAAATTATAAGAAAAGCCATGCATTGCAAAATAACAAATAGATTTTGCAAACTTTATCACAGGGAAAAGCAGGCTTTTGCTGTTGACAGATTTAGATATGTTATTCAATAAAAAAAAATGTAAATTATAACAAAATGCAAGCATACTAGCCTGTTACAAAATGCAAGCATACTAGCCTGTTACAAAATGCAAGCATACTAGACCATTACAAAATGCAAGCATACTAGCCTGTTACGAAATGCAAGCATACTAGCCCGTTACAACCCTGGATATGGGTATGGAACCTAGGAGGGACTCTCTATACACGCATATAGGTTTATGTACTGTTGTAATTTAATTGGTTGATTAATTCATTTTCTATGGCTTATCAACACTTTGCAGGTTATTTAAAGCCAGAATATATTTTTAGATTGTAACATTTTTTTCTAAGGTGGAGAATAATAATGATTTTAGTGATACAAGTTTTGCTAACTAAGAAGTGGATTCATACCTTAGCCAAGGGTATTTACATGTAAGTGATTATTAGGTTGGTGCAAAAATAATGTCGTTTTTCTTTGGAAGTTGAACGTTAAAAAACGACATTATTTTTGCACCAACCTAATATAATAAACTTAATGGGAATTGGAACTCGATTCTCTGATTAACAATTCTGAGCCATTATCTATTATGTCACCTGCACATCCAAGCTTACAGTACCTGGTATTCCCAAGCAGTCACCCATGTAGGTATTGACTAGGTTTGATGTTACTTAATCATGCAGGAAGCCTTTACTATATTAGTATATATACCTTTGTGGTGATGTGTGGGGAAAATTGTTGTTCAGATTCTCAATAAGTCAAATAATTGTGGCAATGTGCAAGATTTGTGGGGAAATAAACAATTCTAACATCCTGTGCCTGAAGAACTTAATGGTAAATCTTATTTTGCCAGTAAATTTTTAATGTTTATATTTAAAATCAATTTTATATATATATTTTTATTTATTAAAGAGTATATTTATTAATTTTTGTCTACTGGCTTGAATATTCAAGAAATCTTATTAAAGAAAATATGCACTCTCCATCAGAATTTGAATCTGTATCTCTCTGGGTAGAGCGAATCCCTCGTTAGATCTGATATGCCTTAACCAACTCAGCTACTGAGCAGCCTTGCTGATACAAGCAACATTTGAAAAATGCCTTTCAGTGAAATCCCTCTCGTCACAAATCCCTTGAAATTTTCATATTTGCTCAGTTTCATATACAAATGTAAAGAAAATAAATTTATAAAATAATGGATTTTTATTTATCAATCCAACAGATTTTTTATCAATTTAAACATTATTTCTTTTCGTAGATACTCATATTTGAGTAGATGCCCCATTTATTTATTAAACGGTATATTTATTTGTTTTCATCTACTGGCCTGAATATTTGAGAAATATTATTAAAGAAAATATGTGCACAGATTGATAAATAAAAATTTAGAATATATATATATATATATATATATATATATATATATATATATATATAGTCTCAGTTATGGCGGACTGGTCATGTCTTGAGAATGTATGATGACAGGATACCCAAGATCCTAATGTACAGCCAGTTAGATCAGGGCTACAGGAATGTAGGACACCCATGGCTAAGATACAAAGACAAGATGAAAAGCAACTTGTCAGCAGTTAGTATACCACATAACACCCTTGAGTGCTTAGCTTTGGAGCAGGTAGAATGGAGATCAACGTGTTTTAGTGGACTCAGCAATTTTCAATCTGCTTGTCTGAATCATCTTCAAGAAGCGAGAGCAAGATCTAAAAGGTCAACCAATCTAACAGTGATCTCATCTCACAATCCTCACACTTGCTCCATATGTGGCCTCCTTTGTAAATCACTAGAGGGTCTTAAATGCCACTTAAGATTAGCGCATAAACTTTCATAACTGAATCAATAAACTGGCAGATACTCATACATCGAAACCGACGGGAGAGTCCATTATTATATATATATATATATATATATATATATATATATATATATATATATATATATATATATATAGAGAGAGAGAGAGAGATAGATAAATAGACAGAAACATCTATCTATCTATCTATCTGATAGATATGAAAATAGGACAAAAATATACAGGCACCTCTATTTTCAAATAAGATTCTTTATTCAATTCAACAATTAAAATAATAAAAAATATTTTATTATAGAAATTAAATTCACTTACCATACTTCTTCTCTGTGCCATGTTCCTTTATGATGTGGTCAATCATGAGTCTCCACAACTTACTATCCTTTGTAGTTCTGAGCAAAGTTTGCCTTTTCACCATCCCACCCAGTCCCTGTTTTGTCATCCATATACACAAACTTCTTAGGTTGGTTGCTCATTGCTTTCCTCTTCCACTCTTATTTTCACTATGTCCCGTGAGTTTCGATTTTTTCAAACCCTTTTTCCTCTTTATGTGTCCTAGAAATTTTAACTATCTTTTTCTGATTCTAAGTATAAGTATCCTTTTTGTTGTTTCCATTTTCCTTAAAACTTCCTTGTTACTCACATGTTCAGTTCATGGTATTCTCAACATCCTTCTGTAGGACCACATTTCTGTTGCCTTAGGATTCATCTTCATCTGTGAGGAGATTGTCTAGCAATCAATTCCATATAGGAGGACCAAGATTACACAACAGATCAGAACTCTTTACTTTGTTTCTTAATACTTTGCTTAGCTTTTGGAAGGAATCTTTTGCTGGAATTTAGCACCTCTTCAGATTATGGTATCACATTTTCTGTCCTCTGTCAAACACTTCCCACATATCTAAATTCTCTTAATTTTGGTATTCCAGATTTATAGTTCATATCTTGCAATGTTCCTCTTGCTGACATTTATAAATTTTGTCTACTTACAATTGGTGTTTAGTCCTTTCTTCTCACTTTCCTTTCCAACCTTTTGTATGAGTTCCTGTTCTGCTATCAACACTGTGTCATCTGCATATCTTATGTTGTTAATAATAAATCCTGGTAGGATTTCTATTTTTCTGAGAATTACCTTTATCTACAGGTTGAATAATCCAGTGAGAAAGATACATCTTTGTTTTACACCCCTTTCTATTTTTGTATATTTACTGAACTCATTTTCTATCTATATGTCGACTGTTTGCTGCCAGTATAAGTTCTATTCAGATCTAGTATTTGGAATTCATCAATAAATTTGATTGTGGAACAGCTATGAATTTTCCTATATTTTTCTGAGAAGGTCAAAACTTTCTTGCTGACTGTAATCCATGAATTCAAGCATTTCCTAGATTTTATCTTGATTGACAAAAGAGAACTGAATCCAGATTCACAAAGTTGAAGACATAGAGTGCTTTTTGGAAACACAGAGAGTATAAAAATCTTATATTTTAATACTGTAAAATAAAGTTAATCATTAGTTAAAGGTGTAAATAAATATTATAATTGTCTTGGTTGTTTTTTTACATGTTATTTTGAGAAAAGTGTATTTTAAAAAAATCTAAACAGTGTGTAAAAAAATGTTATAGTTGTGTGAAAATGTCTATTTTTAGAATTAGTGATTAAAGAATGGACAAAATTATTTCTTCTTTGTGAGTTTTTGCAGATTCACTTTTTGAGCTTGAAAATATATTTTATTGTATTCACTGACCTATCAGAGACTGGTTTCATCCCCTTGTTGATTTCCACAGTTTCCTTTCTGTTTACTTTTTTAGGCATTGGATTTAGAGCATGTTTCTTGCCATGTCATATTAGTTCAAGTAAAATATTCTCCGTATCCATAATCATCAGTTCCTTTAAAAAAAAATGACAATATGCCTTTCTTCAAAGGGTTTGCTTTGTTGATTTTTTATTGGTTTAAAATGAATTTTAAGAAATCATATGATAAGATAGCATCCAGCTTTTTTTAAGAGGGTTTCAACAAGCCTCTGTTACATCTGCTACACCGCTCACAACTGCTACATCTTTCATATCTGTCACATTTAATAATTTCTCATGATATCTTTTCTCAGTCTTTTTACTGATGACATGCGTTTTCTTGTTAAACCGGTCACATATCTGTGATACATCTATTACATTTCTTTTACCTCTGCAACATGTTCAATATATCTGTTATTCACCTATCAAACATCTGCCATAAATTTTGTCTACACCTGTTACATCTGGCATACATCTTGTGTTATATACAGTATTATAGCTTTTATGGGGTAGCACTTTTGTCACTGCTGCGGGCTATGAGCCTGTATATAGGCTGTATTGAAATAAAAGTAGTTTTAATGTTGGGACAGTACTCACAGTTGAAGGATCTTCTCAGTTTCAAGTAACTGAAGCTATGGCATATATATTGGCTTGACTTCTGTCTATACAGCCTTGTGCAAATTAATTGAAACAAAATGAATAATTCTGTTATTATTTACTTTTTTTCATATTTTTCCAATGAAACATGACCCAGTGCTCATGTTAGCACTTCATATGTCCATTTCACAAAGTCATTCCTTGCAGATTAACCACAGATTCTTGATTGGATTGAAATCAGGAGAGTTTCCAGGTCATTCTAGTACTTTGATTTGCTCACTGTAAGGCTTACCTGTGTATTCATGCAACATTATAAATTTTCCTACACTTCCTTGGAGTAACGTCCATCGCAGACAATAGATGTAGGACAACTAATCAACAGTCAGGACAATAGTGTCTGGGCATGATAAAATCTGATGCAATCACAGATGATCCAATATTTTTCAAGGCCAAACAAATTTCATCATAGACCCCAAAAATAGATTCTTATTACTGCACACCACTCCAAATACCTAATCTGAGGAAAAAATAAAAATCAATTACATTGTCACTCCAGTGGGTCTAAAACTGACCGTATGATGAAAGAAAGGAAACTAAAGCAGTTGTTTCAATTAATTTGCATAAGGGTGTAGAGCAACAATTGGCAGATGAAATAGTTTTTGGCAATGTCATTGAAGAATTTGCCAACAGAAAAGCAAAAAAAGTTACTTTATAGAAAGTTATAATTTTCATTTCAGAAGTAAAGATGGTCCAAATTTTTTACACTTTTTTCTTTGTAATTTTTGCTTTTTAACGGTTACTGATAAAGTTTAAACATGTTTGGTGTGTATATAAAGCATACTATATTTGAGTATGTGAAAGTAATATTATAATAGTATGCAAACTAGTTTTATAACTTTAAGAGTGAGTTACTGTGCAATATGTATCTTTTGTAGAGGTGGCAAACTCAAGGGCTTCTCCGGGCAGCACACACTCTAACTATGCCACCAGTTATATATCTACTATCACAGATACAATCTGCCTTAAATGTTATATTTGTCATATGTTACAACTGCCATATGCCTGTAACACTTGTCAGATCTGCCATACATCTGTTAGATCTGATATACACCAGTCACATATCTGTTATACATATCCCATATTGTATGCATTTGCTATATTTGCCATACATCTGTTATAACTGCTACATACCAGTTATATTTAATATTGTGGCAAATGTGTTCACATCGGAAGGTTGCCAGCGTAGATAGGTGATAGGATAATTATTTTACCAGAAACTTTGAGAATAAAAATGAACTGACTTAAAATAAATAATATATTTTTTATTTATTTTAGTTAGGTTGATTTGGTATTTGATGTAGCAAAAAGTTTGTTAACAAGGCAGATATTGGTAGCAGTCTGGAGAAAGGTCTATTAGTGGTGTTTTCAAGCAAGAGCAAGATAGGGGTAGTTGTAATGTGAGAAATTAGGTTAGTGTCAATCTACTGTGTTTTTTTTTTTCAGCCCAGAACTGAGCAGGAATGTAGCAGATGACTGCTTAACTATTTCTTCATGTGTCACACATGGCTTGTTTCTATGTAGTCCATTTTTTGTTCCGTCCTCTTCTGTCCATTCTTTTCCCATTTGGCACTGGTCCAAAAGTGTTGGTTTATATCCATTTGATCAGGCTTGAGAATTTGCCACAAACATTGTTTCACTTCACCTAATACCAAAAAGTTTCTTTGTGTCAATTTTTTTGATTGGCCAAATTATTTTATTTTCCAACATTCCCTTCTTTTTCATTTTTTTTTAATAACAGAAGTTATGCCTGTAGCCTCCCCGATTTTTGGTATTTTCAGTCACAAGTTAGTAGACTCCACTCCTGCAAACTTCCAGTGTTTTGGGTCGGATTCAGTCTTTTCTTTTTCCTCTTTTTATTTGAGGGTTGCCTTCTCGTAGGTTGAGAGAAGTATAGAAAGAGAAGTTTAGAGAGAGAGAGAGAGAGAAAGAAAGAGATAAGGGGTTTAAAGGAAAGTGAAAATGCCTTATTTTAATTTTAATTCTTTTTATTCTTCTTCATTTTTTTATTTGAGGATTGCCCTCTCATTAATTGAGAGAGAAGTATATAGAGAAAAGCTTAGAGAGAGAAAGAAAGAGAGAGAGAGAAAGAAAGAGATAAGGGTTTTAAAGGAAAGTGCAAATGCCTTATTTTAATTTGAATTATTTTTTGTTTATATATTTTTTTTTATCGGGACTCACTACAATCTATTTGCCATATTGTTATACTTATTCTGTACTTGTCAAATCTGTCATACACCTAAATTAGATCAGATATACACCAGTCTGTTATACAGGTCCCATATTGCATGCATTTGCTATGTTTTCCATACATGTTATATCTGCTACATACAAGTTATACACCTAATATATTTGTCATACTGTTATAATTATTTTATACTTATCAATCACAGTTGAAAGTCAACTTTCCAATTTTGCTATTTGTCAGTGACTCATTCTTCTCATTGCTTTATGCTCGTAATTGTATCACATTCCTTTCTTGCTATATTTCCAACACCCGAGATAGATTCAAATGTGCAGTAGTAAAAGCATTATAGCAAGAATACAATGTTGGATAAAGGATTAGTCCAAACCAAACAATACAATGAATAGAATACCTAGTCTAAAAAAATTTTGGAAAAAATGCTAAAATTTGACAAACATTAAATAAACCTTGTTTTGAAGTCTGATGACATCTGAACAAAATCTGGAAAGTGAGAATGCAGTTATTACTCTTTCATTTTTCTTATATTCTTATTTATTGTCAGTCATATTTAATTTCTTTCTGCTATTCTCTCTCTCTCTCTATCTATCTATCTATCTATATATATATATATATATAATGACGAGGAAACACGTGTTAACAAAGCAAGATAAGGAATTTATTTACAAGTTTGCAAATTTCAAGTTGTCAGTAGCTTGTTTCAGGAAACAGAATCAAATATTAATCAAAAGTTTGTAGTTTCAATGAATTGTCAAGAGGAGAAAATGTTCATATTAAATCATTGGACACAAAGTGATATTCCAAAATGTTTAAAAAAAATTGAGAGAGTTTGTTTTTCACATACAAGTTATACAGTAGTATTGAACATTAATGAAAAGAGATATTTTAAGGTACTTAGCTTTGGAGTTGAATAGAGTTCTTTGAAATTGACCTGCTCTCATTAGAGGCTAATAATGCATCAGCATGTAATTTGACATTGGCGTTATTCAGATGCATGGAACCCTGCTTCTTTCTGCTTTTTCTCTCTCTCTCTTTGCCTCTCTGTTTTGATTCAACTTTTTCTGTCTATTTATATCAAAAAGCAATTTGACATCAGCTCATTAAATTTTTCTTAGTTTGTAAGCTGTTCCCTTTTCCATTGTTCAAAATAAATTTTCACGTAGGCTTGTTAAACTTTGCCTTGGTCTTTTCTTCAACCTGGAGCCAATCTCTTTTTCTATTGGTCAAAATAAATTTTCGCCCAGGCTTGCAAATTTGAAAACAGTGAAGAAAAGAGAGTTATTTTTATTTTGTATTCACCATGGAGCTATTTTTCATTTTTTGGATGGAAAGGTTTCACTATTCTGTCAAGTTAATCCCATGCCAATTCTGGAGGTGGCTTCAAACTTTAAATATATATATATATATATATATATATATATATATATATATATATATATATGTAGAAGAAATTCTAGAGATAAAATAACAACAAAAATAATAATATTCTTATATTCATAATTTTTATTATAATACATTTATTATAATTTTTTTATATTTTAATAATAATAAATATTTTGTGGATAAAGAGAAGTGTGTGAATGATGGGAGCAAACAGTTTGAACATTTGAGGGATTGATATATTGATTATCGATATATTATTATTGATATGTTTGTTATGAATAATTAGGAGTGGTCTCCCCTTGTTTTGATACACTCCTCTTTCACAGAGCTATTTCTGTTTACTGAGATTATAAAAGGACACTCTATGCAAACTTTGTATTCTCAGTTGAATAAAGCTTTCTTAAAGCCTACACCTGCACACTTTTATCATTATAATGTTTGTATAGTCAATACAGTATATTTTGTTTATCATTACTTACAGTATACCTACTTTTGCACACACACCCCTGTACAGGGTTGGCTACTTTGCTGCAAATTTTGCTTGAGATGTATACAATTAACTGCATTAAAGATTCATTTACATTTGTCCCTTTGGTTCTGATAATAAATTTATATGTTCCTTTGATATCAGCAGTTTCTTTTCTTTTTCCCACTCCAGCAGATACAATTGATCTTTGTACTTTGTATCACAGTCTTTTGTCCCTTCTTTGAATTTCAGAAACTGTCTTCATTGAATTCAAGACATTTGCTATCATGTCTGTCAAACTAAGTTTTGCTAAAATGATGTATAAACAAATTGATGGGATTTCCCTTTCTTTGTCCGATTTTATAAGCACAACTTATTTATATTAAGACTTAAACACTATTTTTGTTATGTTGATGACATTTTCCATGTGCTTGACAGTGAGATAGACTTTGAAGTTTTTTTTTAAAAAGCTTTAAATGAATTACATCCAGCATTATGATTTACCTGTGAAAAAGAAGACAATGGTGTTCTCTCTTTTTTTGGGGATATTTTGGTACACAAATCTGATTCAATTTTTCTGTTGAATATCTTTTTCTTTAAATTATAATTTGTTCTCAGTTACTTGATGCACTCTGTAGATGCCATTATTTTACTTAGACTTATAATTTAATACTAGATAATAACCTGATTAACCAATAAACAAAATAGGTTCAGAGTTGTTGCCCTTAGCTGTCAAGCTGACCTTAACTCTTTCACTGATAGATTCTAGTTACATTTTCTAAAGATTTTCCTATTTGCCATATTTAACTTTATATTGTTCAGATTGATTGATTCTTTTTTAAGGTTCGTCAACTTTTTGCAGGTTATTTAAGGTCAGAATGTATTTTGAGATTGTAACAATTTCTTTTTTCTTTTTGGAAATAATAATGATTTTAGTGATACAAGTTCTACTAAGAGGTGGATTCATAACTTTACCAATGGTATTTACATGTAAGTGAATATAACAAACCCAATGGGAATTGGAACTCAGCTCTCCAATTAACAATTAACAATTCTGAGCCATTATTCTACACATTTTTTTTAGATTGTAAGAATTTTCGGGAGATAATAATGATTTACTGATCATAGGTAGAATTTTATTGATTTGTTTTTTTTATGGTTTATCAACCTTTTACAGGATATTTAAAGCCAGAAAATACTTTTAGGCTGTAAGAATTTTTTTACATATAATACTGGTTTACTGATAATTGTCCTACGAATTAACCCATAGCTGGAGGGAGAAGAGGTGGATTTATACCTTTCCCAAAGGTATTTGTACATAAGTGAATATAACAAACCTGACTGGAATTGGAACTCAGCTCTCTAATTTCCAATTTTGAGCCATTATCCATTATACCACCCACATATTCAAGCTTACAGCACCTAGTATTTCTAAGCAGTCAGCCATCAATATATTGACCTGGTTCAATGTTGCTTAATTTTAGTGATCATACGAGGACCAGTGTTTCAATGTGAAATGGCCATAACCTTATATATTGTTCAGAAAACATATTTTTTAGCATGGTGAGTGATTCAGATTTTATAAATGTCATCAGATATCACATATGAAGAATACATCTATTTATTTTAACAGAAACTACATTGCATACAAGGAGCACTATAAGAGTTGGACAGGGCAAATTTTTATTTTATTTTTGTGTTGATAGGGTTGTGCCTGTGACCATACAATATCTTCTTTGATTGTTATCAAGTGTCACATATTTAGACTATCAAGACAAACATTAACTCTTTGATAATGGTTTCTGAAAGGAAAAAGTGCACAGAAGACATTGGACAGTTTATGTCCAAATTCTCCTTGGAAACCTGAAAAACATCCCAGACCACAAAAGAATTTGATAAAAAAATCTTAAACACAGAACTTTCATTGATTTTTGATCAAATCTGCATGAATAAAAAATTGATGCTCAAATATAAATATAAATATATATATATATATATATATATATATATATATATATATATATATATATATATATATAATGAAAGATGGTCCACATATGCTTCTTATAATATATAGGCTTAATAGGCCAGTTGATGAAATTTGAGGAATAAAAAGACAACAAAATGATAATATTGTCAATAAAACCAATGATATTTATTTTATACTAGTAGGCTTTTTGACTAAACCGCAACATGAAAAGTGAACATCAGTCTGATTGACAATATTTTTATCATTTTGTTGTCTCTATATTACTCGAATTTCATTAACCAGGCTATTAAATCTACACACACACACACATATATATATATATATATATCATGATCGCAATCACAAGTCTTGTAACTCATTTGGGTTTTAAGGGCACCACATGTACAGTAATGTGTCTTGGGCAGGATAGCCGAATGGAGCCTAATCCTCTCCAGTATTGTTTGAATTCAGAGCTCTACTTCTCCTATACTGATTGCCAACCAAGGCTATAGGACCCAGTCTGTTCTGCTATTTACCTATAGCTGGTGAGAGAAGAGATGGATTCATACCTTTCCCAAGGGCATTTGTGTGTGAATGTAACAAACTTGAATGGAATTCAAACTTGGCTCTCTAATTTCGCTTTCTGAGCCACTATTACACCATACATACACACACACATAAATACACACACATAAATACACACACGTGTGTATGTGTGTGTTTATGTGTGTGTGTGTGTGTCGTGTAATATGCAGTTAATCAAATGACAAAATGGAAAAAATCCTAAGTAATGCATTTCAACCATAGAGACAGATATATATATGTATATGGACATAGATAGATTGTCTGTCTATATTTCTAAGATGAGGTAATGTGATTATTAATAATTATTTACATTATTCTCCAAGTTATTGTTCAGTACTGCAGTAGCCAGCTTCTATCCACTGGCCATGTGCCCTTGAGGACATCAATGTATGAATTTTTGGGATTGATAAACTTACTGTCTCGGTAATCACTTTTACCAGAACTCATATTGCAATTTTTGTTGTCAATATAGCAACAAAGATGAGGACAACAGTCTGAACAATGTAAATAGAGTAAATAATAAACAAATTGATAGACTGAGAGATGAAAAACTGATAAAAATAGATGGGCAAGTAAATATAAACAGATAGAGAAAGACAGATGGATAGATATGAACAGACTGATGGAGATATGAACAGACTGAGATAGATATAAACAGACTGAGATAGATAGATAGATAGATAGGAACAGTGAATGTTCTTGTATCAATGAAATTTTTGTTGATAGATCCTTATGATAGAACTTTTAATAATAAAGATGAGTATGACATCAAATATGAGCTTCAGTAAAGAACAAGATATTTTAAAAATTTTATTTTACTTTTAATATTTTTTAAAGCATGTTCTTCATACATTACAGTTTAAACTTAGCAAATAAGGAACTTCTTCAGACTAATATTTGTTTTATCAATGAAACAAGTCCTATATATATATATATATATATATATATATATATATATATATATATATATATTATATATATATATATATCAGGGAGTAAGGAAGAAAAGATGAGCATCCCAGTATCTTTATAATTTTTTACATAAAAACTGTAATCAGTGTTTCTAGTATTTCTTCCTCCATCTAAATACATATGACAGACTCTGTTGATAAAAACATTATTAGTTTAAAGAAGTTAATTCTTTAAACAAAATGTGTCATACAGGAGTTTTCCATTTTGTCATCCAATTACCAAGCATTAGTCTGATGTATAGATGCGAACAGACTAAGATAGATAGATACATGTGAACAAATTAACATAGATAAATAGTGAGATGTGAACAGACTAAAATAGATAATACATAGAATTGAACAGACTAAGATAGATAGATAAATATATATGAATAGTCTAAGATAGATAGATAGATAGATAGATAGATGTGAAAAGAAAAAAAGAGATAGATAGATAGATAGATGTGAAAAGAACAAAAAAGATAGATAGATGTGAAAAGAAAAAAGAGATAGATAGATAGATAGATGTGAAAAGAACAAAAAAGATAGATAGATAGATAGATAGATGTGAAAAGAACAAAATAGATAGATAGATAGATGTGAAAAGAACAAAAAAGATAGATAGATAGATAGATTAACTATTATAGTTTGTTCTAGTTTTTACTTGCATGCTTTTATAGTCTGATTTTATTCCATTGCATTGTTCCAAAAAGTGTTCCATTATTTTTTTATTCTTTCCAGAATAACCATATTTCATTCTTTGATAAACTTAATGTTTTTTTTTAAACATTTTTTTGGTATTGCTCATATACAAGTTTATCATTATAATCTGTAAAACCACCAAATCGAGAAAGATCAGATAGATTTTCATGATACATAATTAGCGAATAGAGATGTAAAAATTAAGGAATTTTTTAAAAGTTTTTACTGATAATATGAAGTTTTAAAGAAATTTAATATTGAGCAGTCATAAAGAAATTATTCAGGTTTCCTCTGGTATGAGAAAGTGCAAGAACAACACCATCCATTTATTGTAAATAGTGAAATATTTTGACAGCATTAATTATTAAGATCTTCCTTTGTATTAAACACCTAAGAGTAGATAGATATAAACAGACTGAGATAGATAGATAGATAGATAGATAGATATTAACAGAGTGATAATAGATAGATATGAACAGACTGAGATAGATAGATAGATAGATAGATAGATAGATAGATATGAACACAGTGCTAATAGATAGATATGAACAGACTGAGATAGATAGATAGATAGATAGATAGATAGATATGAACACAGTGATAATAGATAGATATGAACAGACTGAGATAGATAGATAGATAGATAGATAGATTTGACCAACCCAAGATAAATAAGGAAAAAAATAAACATGAATAAGTACCATAATACAGTGACACATTAAAAATAGAAAAATATGCTAGTGTACAGCTGGTCAAATCATGGATGGTCGTCCAATTAGTAATTTGATTGATTTTTTGGTGTCTGGGTGTGACATGCAGAAGGAAAAAATGACATATACACAAAGTAATGTTCATAGATATTTATGGTAGTAAATATACAATTAGAAATTGAACTGAAAAAAAATACAATTGGTAATAAGATACTAGTCTGAATATAGTCAGATTTATACCATTTTAGTATTGTGAGTTTTTCATGTGTATGAATATTATGTTGACTAGGAGGTGGGAAAGATTCCCACTTGTGAAACTCTTGGTGTTTATCTGAATTCAAACAATGATTACAGGTGTCTCTCACCAGGTGAGTTTTTGCTTGCCATTAATTTTGACATGGAAATACAAATATACAAAGCAAGAAAAAGAAATAAATGTGAATATTTTCTCACAGAGCATTCATTGCATAAGATAGATAGATAGATAGTAACAGACACAGATAGATAGACAGATAGATAGATATGAACAGACTGAGATAGCTCACTAGCTAGCTAGATAGATAGATAGTAACAGACTGAAATAGATAGATAGTAACAGACTGAGATAGATAGATAGATAGATAGATAGATAGATAGATAGATATGAATAATCTGAGATAGATAAATATGAACAGACTGAGATAGATAGGTAGATAGATAGATAGATAGATATGAACAAAATGAGAAAGCAAGATGGACAAATGAACATATGGAGATAGATATATATGAATATACATAGATTGTTTGAGAGAGATGAAACACTGACAAGAATAGATGACCAAATAAATATGAACTACAATATGAAATATGAAATACAGATATATAGATATATATGAACAGTCTATGATAGATAGATAGATAAATTGATAGATAGAAACAGAAATTTCTTATATCAATCAGATTTTTGTTGGTAGATCCTTATAATAGAATTCTTAATAATAAGGTGACTAAGGTATCAAATATGAGCTTCAGTAAAGAACAAATTGTTTTTAAATTTTTTTTACTGTTAGCACTTTATAAATCATGTTTCTCATACATTACAGTTTAAACTTCCCAAACAAGACATTTTATTTAAAATAAAGATTTTGTTGAAAAAAATGGATCTTTTACTTGTATAAGCTTTCGGTTCCACTTTCATTTTTCTATCTGTGCATAAAAACAATTATGTTAGTACTTTGATCTGATCCAGTCTTAAATAATCAATAAAATTGTTGGAGAAGAAGAAATATAAAAGAAGATGTATACATTGTCAAGTGGATTATTACCAATGACGTGTTTAAAGTTTTCTCTTGAAAAGCATGCCTTTCTTTAACTCGCTATTAATTTTATTAGCACAAATGATAATATTATAGAAAACTATCTTGCATGGAAATTCTACAGGTATTGAAAATTAAAATTATCATTTATCTCATGCTTCTATTCTTCTCTACCTTTTGCCTATATCTTCTCATTCTCTCCGTTATCCATTCCAAATATTATTGCCAGTTTCTTCTTTTATCTAAATGTTATATAAAAATGAATTACTATTTACATTATTCGGACTATTGTCCTCATCTTTGTCGCCATATTTATTACAACGTTTCGGCCGTTGTACGCTCTGGCCTTCTTCAGGTGGTTGGAATATCGAACTGAACCCTTTATTTCACTCACTGGAGTAGATTGTTCTAGTTCCACGTGCCTGCCTGCCTGCCTTATGTGAAGAGGTTATCAGAGAAAATACAAAGGATCTGCAGTCAATATAACATCAGGACAACCTTCAAAAGCTGGATGACACTTTGCAGATATCTCTCCTGAGTAAGACCTCCCCATAGAGGAGAACATGACTAAAGACTGTGTGTACACTATCCCGTGCAGCTGTGGAAAGAAATATAAAGGAGAGACAGGCCGCCCCCTTAAGGTAAGGCTTCAAGAACACCAGAAAGCTGTAACATGAAGGGAAGTGGAAAAATCAGGCATGGCTGACCATATATGGAGAGAAAAGGGAGATCATCACCCTGTGTGGGATTAGGTTGAGATCATAGACAAAGAACACCATTGGAAAATTCATAAACTTAAGGAATCAGCACATATGCTAGGCCACAAAAATCTCCTGAGCCGATCAAGCATAGAAATGAATACAATATAGGAACCAGTAATAAGGAGTGCCAGAGAAAAGCGATAACAACAACAAAAATTGCAATATGAGCACTGGTAAAAAATGATTGTTGAGATATTAGGTTTATAATACCCAGAAATTCATGCACAGATGTCCTCAATGGCACATTGGATAAAGATCCAGTGACAGGACCCAAAGAATGTAAGTTCAATACCCAGTTAAGGCAGTGGAGAACTTGGAGAGGGGAATTAAGAGGAGAGGATAACTGACATCCATTAAAACATGGCTCATGGAAATAGAACAATCTACCCCAGTGAGCAAAATAAAGGGTTCAGGTCAACATTCCAACCACCTGAAGAAGGCTGGAGTGTACAATGGCCGAAACGTTGTGATAAATATGGTGACAAAGATGAGGACAATAGTCCAAATAATGTAAATAGTGTACATAATACCTCATCTCAGAAATATAGACAAAAATGGTTTAGCTTCATGTACGTAAAAGACATAAGTAAAGCACAAATATTTTCAAAATATCCTCTCTTTTTGAGTTTTCCTTCGTTTTCTTTCTGGCAAGAACTTTGATGAATCCCAGTTTGTTATGCCTTTCCATTGCTCATCTGCCCTTCAATATTTCACTTATTCTCTTTTGAGATCCAACCTCCAAGCTTGTCGCTTTCTTTATGTTCCCATCCTTATTCCTTCCTGATTATTATTATTATTATTATTACATAGTATCCTTGATCAGAAAGCATCTCCAATTCAAGCCCAGAAAGACAGAATTTTACACTCTGAGCCTATCTTATTGTATAGTACATTTTTTAGCAAGTTACCATTTTATGGGCATTCATACTTTTTCTGGAATTACATGTGCATTTAGTGGGTCTTTGTGGTGTACTGTTGATTTTCATATTGTGTTCTTTTATGATTTTCTGTCTTTGTTACAGCTATAATTACATTTTATGTTATTTTGTTGAATATTTTGTTCAGTTTACTTAATTTGGGGAACTGTTTTTATGAGTTAGATGAATATTATACACACATACACACACATACATATATATATACATTACGAAATGGACAAAGTCCGACAATTATTTAAGACATTTTTTATGTTTATATGTTCTTTTTATAGATACAAATATTTAAGCAAATGTTGTTAATACTGTTTATTATAAACAGAGCATTTACTTAAATATTTGTATCTATAAAAAGAATGTATAAACATAAAAAATGTCTTTATATATATATATATATATATATATATATATATATATGTTTAAATATATCTTTTTTTGTTTTATTGATATTGATGTAAATGCTCTGTTTATAATAAACAGTATTAACAACATTTACAGGACTGAATATCTGAGAACATTTACTTAAATATTTGTGTCTATAAAAATAATGTGTAAACAAAAAATATATTAAAATAATTGTTGGACTTAGTCCAATACATAATATATATATATATATATATATATATATATATATATATATATGGAGGAGGCATGGTAGAGTAATGAATAGCAGCTCAGATTGAGAAATCAGAGAGCCTAGTTCGAATTCCAGTTAGATCCATTACATTCACTTACATGCTAATACAACTGAGAAATGTATGAATCCTCTTCTTCCCCCCCCCAGCTATGGATAAATAGCAGGACAGACTGGGTTCTATAGCCTTGGATGGCAACTGGTTTACTGCAGAAAGAAATGGCAACCTACTATGGAAAAACAATCTGCCTTGTCATTTATGTATTGAAAGATACATGATCGCCTAAGCATGTATCACACATGGCACATGACTGACTGATATATATATATATATATATATATATATAGTATAGAAACACTCCTCATCTGTAACCAAATAAGTTGGGCAGGACACTCTACTAGAATGTTAGGTGACAGATTACCTAAGCAGTCTTTTTATGGAGAGTTCTCATGTGGTAAATATGTAAAAGAATATAATAGAAATATTTTAAGAGCGTTGTTAAAAACAATCTTAAAATTTTTGGTATTGATGCTGAGGACTGAAACATTGAGAGAAAATTGATCAATGTGAAGGAAAATAGTAAATGACATTTGTAAGACATTTGAGGATAAGAGAATTTATCATGCAGACTTTAAACAGGCTCTTAAAGAGCAAGATATGCAAGATATATGAACTCATGAATAATTCTCGGCCTGAACATAAATGCAATATCTCTGTCTCTCACCAGATGAGTTTTTACTTGCTATTAATTTTGACATGAAAATACAAATATACAAAGCAAGATGAAGAAATAAAATGTGAATATTTTCTCACATAGCATTCATTGCCTAAGATAGATAGATAGATAGATAGATAGATAGATAGATATGAAAAAAATGAGAAAACGAGGTGGACAATTAAATATGGAGATAATAGATAGATAGATAGATAGATATGAATAGACTGAGATAGGTAGAGAGATTGATAAGAATAGACTGAGATAGGTAGAGAGATTGATAAAAATAGACTGAGATAGATATGAATAGACTGAGATAGATAGATAGATAGATAGATAGTTATGAATAGACTGAGATAGGTAGAGAGATTGATAAGAATACACTGAGATAGATATGAATAGACTAAGATAGATAAATAGATAGAAAGATAAGGATAGACTGAGATAGGTAGATAGATTGATAAGAATAGACAGAGATAGATTGATAAGAATAGACAGAGATAGATATGAATAGACTGAGATAGATAGATAGTAAGAGACTGAGATAGATAGAAAGATAGATAGATAGTAACAGACTGAGATAGATAGAAAGATAGATACAAATAGGCTGATATAGACAGATAGATAGATATGAATAGTCTGACATAGATAAATATGAACAGACTGAGATAGATAGATATGAACAAAATGAGAAAACGAAATGGACAATTAAATATAGAGATAATAGGGAGAAAGATAAATGAAAAGATAGATAGATAGATAGATATGTGAATTTTATGACCCTGTTTTTGGAAAGGAGATGATTGTTCTCTTCTCTCTTCCAAATGATATACTTGGTAGCTGTCCCAACAAAAGGGAGATTCAGTCATCCTCACTCAATGTCATGCTGACTTGAAGTCAAATACCAACTTCTACAACCATGTCTTGCAAATGACTATAGAAACTGAATGAACAACAAAACTCAACCTCACCCAACTCACTCACCTGACTTCACTCCAACTGGATATCACTTTTTCATACATCTTGACAACTTCTTGCAAGATATAGTTTTCAGCAACCAAACATGTAGAAAGTCTGTGATTTACTTTTGTTCCTCTTGTGCACAGCAGCAAATACAGCTTTTGCTACTGGATGAAAAATATTGACCTTTCAACACTTTCAAGAACAAACCAAAAGTCTGAAGTTGTCAACTTGATTCTGTGTGGAAGATGTGTAACAATTGTAAATTTCAGGCTTCTTATTACTTGCACTATTTTTTGATTGTATCTTACTTCTATCTTAGCTTTTGACCTGTTAAACTCATTGGTAGATATTTTTCAATCACCATGAATCAAGTCAGGCTACTACAAGTAACATGTAACCCAATAAAACCTGCCATATGGACAGGTAGTTGGCATCTAAACCAGCTCTCCAGTAACTCTTCTGCTGGTGAAGAGGGTGGCATGTTACCCCAAAGGATAAAAAAAGACCTGTTAAAGGGCAGATGAGCTTCTTATAGGAGCCAATGGCCAATATGTGCTTTATATATATATATATATATATATATATATATATAAGAAATATAGTTTTAAGGTGTGCTATATTTATGGGATACAGTGCTCAATATCAGAGATAGAGCGTATGTAAATAAAATATAAAAGTAAACATTGAAGTCAACACTCAGAGGTGACAGGCTGTTTCATGCTAGGCACAATTGTCAGGCCGCCTAGACGATTGCGCTTAGCATGAAACAGCCTGTCGCCTCTGAGTGTTGACTTCAATGTTCACTTTTATATTTTATATATATATATATATATATATATATATATATATATATATACCTCTACATTTTGAAAATGTTTTTTTTCTTAAGACAGCAGTGTCCATGATATATCTTATTCATAAAAGCAATTAAAAGCTTTTCTAATTAAATAATATCCTAGTTTTATTACATTTTTATTTTATGATTAATAGCAGATTTTCAGTAACAGGATACTGTTTTACAAAAAAATATTGAAAATTTAAATTTTCCAAGGAGTTCTGTATATAAATACTATAAATATAAAGCAGGTCAAAATTTAATTTCTTGAAATTTCCTGAAACTAAATAAGCTGGGTGTAACAGATGTAAAAAATATATTTTTATCAAGATTTTCTAAAAAAAATAGATTTCTAAAATAATTTAATTCATTTGTTAAAGTTTCCTTAAAATCCGTATTTGATTTTTGCAAGAATTTTTAAATAAATGTTTTTTGCTGCAAAAAAGATGCTAAAATTTCATATACTAATCTTCCTCCAACCCTAGTTGATGCAAAAATTAAGATTTTTAACTAAAATTCTGAACATTCTGAAAAGGCTGAAAAAATATAATTTAATAATCAAAAAATCTTCTTAATAATAACATAAAGATTTTAATGATAAAACTTTGTTTTATTAAGTGTGGGGCATTTTTTCATCATGTTATGCTAGTTTTTAGTGAATCAGCGACAGTATCTCTCTCTCTCTCTCTCTCTCTATATATATATATATATATATATATATATATATATAATGTCAGGGTTTAAAGTGCTCAATATCAGGGATAGAGCATATGTAAGGGGTCATTGAGGTTAATACCTCTACCTATAATGCACATTTGATCAGCATGTATAAATAGTTGAGCCAAAGCACAGCACACAAGGTCTGAAGATTGCATTTAAGCATGAAACAAACTGTTGCTGCTGGTTGTTGACCTTGATGTCCAATTTTATTTATATATATATGTATATATATATATATATATATATATATATATATATATATATATATATATATATATATGGATCCACAATTATTTCCACTCAATATCCCCTAGAATAATTTGAAACATAGCCATTAACAATACAACAGACTACCCACAATGCATCACTGACCTGTATATATAAATAGTCAAGCAAGAACACAATATATATGGCTTGATGATTAGATTTCAACATAAAACAGACCATCACCTCTGAATGTTGACTTCAAAACACTTTTATATTTATATATGCTCTATCCATGATATTGAGCACTTTAACCCATAAATATAGCATACTTTAAAACTATATTTTATCATGTGTGTGTATATATAATATATATATATATATATAAAGCTAGGATAGAGTCTCAAGCCTTGAATAGCAAACTTTCTCAAGATGGTGCCTTGATAAAAAACACTCTGTGTACTTGGATTACTATGAGTGTCTGAGTTGGGTGTCAGGAAAAGTATATGGCCCTATAAAACCTTGCCTTAAATGAGGTCAGGTTGTGACACAAGGACGGTTTAATGTGAGGAGCCCAAACACATACACTGAGGCTAAGAACAAAAATTGCTCGAGCCACCACAACCATTGTTTGTGCTGTCCTCGGTGAGAGCACCGATCCCTCTCTCTGGTGCAATGAGAGGGCACAGCGTTGGGCAGCTATTCCCCAGAGCTGGACTCTCTCAGTATAATTTTTCTCATTTGTAACTGTCCTTCAATGGAGTCGCCCCAGAGCGCAATCTGTCCAAAGACAGAGACGCAAGTGAGAGATGATAAATGGGGTGTTACAAACTACTTGAGAGTAATTTACAACCTTGCCTCAAATTTTTATGTCTCAGTATGTTGGCAGGTATATATGGAGAGGTAAACTGAGATCCTCTGTCAGGCAAGACACACCTTGCTTGATAAATCCTGATTCTGCCTTAACAAAAACACAGCTATGATGATGGTAATGAAAATTGCTTTCAGCCGTCTATGAAATGCAATTGACTTGCAACTTACTAGCATTAAAAATTCTGCCATTGATCACTATTTTATATGTAACTTGGATGTAGCACACATGACTAAACAAGGTTATTACTCGATGATGTTACAAAGTGAACTTATACTTAGCACATTTAAATAGGATTTAATATGCTAAATACATGTACAAACATGTTTCTATTTCCATTATCAACAATGCAATGCAGTAGAAGACTTTGCCCATAAATCAACTCTTTTATCATTACCTACATAAGTTATTATGAATCAACTCTTATATTATTATCTGTGATGTTAAGCAACATTGAACCAGGTCAGTACCTAGATTGGTGACTGCTTGGGAACACCCAGTTCTGTAAGCATGAATGGCTGGATGGTTTAATGGATAATGGCTCAAAATTGGAATTCATTGAGCTGAGTTCCAATTCCAGTCAGGTTCATTATATTCACTTTCACACAAATACCATCGGGAAAGCTATGAATTCACTTCTCCTCCATTTATGGTTTAATTAGTAGGACAGTTAGCAGTATATCATTATTGGTAAAAAGTACTTACAATCTAAAATTATTTTCTGGCTTTAAATATACTGCAAAAGGTTGATAAGCTGTAAAAAAACAAATTGATAAAATTCTACTTAGGATCAGAGTGTAGTATCTGTAGCTAATCAACATTTCTGAGCAGGAATCAGTTCTACTCTCTGACCAAGAAACCCACATAATACTAATTGGGAAAGTATTGGAGAAAGTGAGGGAGAGAAAAAGAGGGAAATGAGGAGAGGAATAAGGAAAGTGCAGGATAGAAGGAGCAGGAATGAAAAAAAGAAAGAAGGAGGGAGAAATGATGGAGAGAAGTTGGAGAAACAGAGTTCCGAAAAGGCAGGAGATAAGAAAGCTAGAGAAAAATGAAAAGAAAACCAAGTTAAAGGAAAAAATAAATATAGATATATAGGGAGGGCAAATGATTGGGAACAAAAGAAAGATATAAAGAGACAAGAAGTGAAAGGCAGGTAGGGATGGAAATACATAAAATTTGTGATACATAACATTATTTACAGAAAGATTGAGCAATAAAAAAGATAAAAGAAGGGATGAAGTAGAAAATATTTGTACATTATTTATCCCTTTTTCATATGTGAAACTAATCAATGTTTAAATAACATTTAAATAAAAGCATGGATGAGCAATGCAGTTTGGAAAGGATAATGGAGAGAAAGAGAAGATACAGGCAAAAGGCAACAGAAAAGTAGAGGTATGAAATAATGAACAATTTTCATCATTTTTCCAGCTAGTATATTATAATGATACATATCAGGCACTTAGGTACCTGCTGTGGCCTCTGTAGGAGAGGTATAACTTTTCATTGTAACTGCAGGGGACAGCTGATGGAAGCTCTAGCCTTGCAGAGCTACCTTTTCGCTTTTTATGCAGTTTGCTTTAGTAAAGGATAAATTCCATGATTCCAGTCAATCAGTCAACTGTTTTCCATTAGTGGAGTTTGATACACAGGTGATGATAGTCCTTTTCAAGGAGTCCTTGTATTGCTACAGTGAGACACTCCAGTTCTTTGTTGGCCAGGGACTTCTCTGAACAGCAGGGTTGGGGGTGGCTGGGGCATCTTTAAAAACAAAAGTTTCTCCATCCTTTTCACATGGTCTGCCCACTGCAGTTGAGTAATTAGTAGTATAACTTCAATTATTGTAGAACATCATTAGTGATGAAATCACTCCAATGAGCAAGCGCGCACATACACACACACACATATATATATATCTACACAGACAGGTGCATGGCCGCACACCTGCAAATGCACATATGAACAAAAACAATATGGAAAAAAAAACTTATACCAATAATAATTGTATAAAAAAGAAAAAAATATAAGCAGTAAATTGTTGATACCCTCTGAAGAGTGGATGGAGAGTTCCACCTATAAAACTCTGGAGTTGGGATGCTGAAGATAACATCAATCAGCTAAGTGAAAAAAATTTATATATATATATATATATATATATAAGAATTAATGGATTTATTTTTAATCTGATAAAAATAAAAAATTAAGGGATTTATTTTTAATCCGACACTTTTATTTCTTCAAACATTATTATAGTGGATACTTCAATATATTTCATATATATTTCATATATATATATATATATATATATATATATATATCAACATATATTTAAAAATTTTAAATAGACATCTATTTTTATTTTAAACTGTGCAGATTTGAGAAAATGTGATCTTCATCAGGGATCAAACCTGCATCTCCTTTCGTAGAAGAAACTGCTGTTTAATCTGGTGTGTGATATACAGGGTTCAGTGGGTAAATTGTTGCCATTTTATATTTTTAATTTTGTGTATGTGCATTGTTTGTTTTTTCATTTTGTTGACTACACAGTATAGTAGGGTCAGTTGGGCACTGTCTGTAAGAAAAATAGTACCATGATGCAATTCACTCTGCCAGAAATTTGGAAACAGCATGCTGTACTGTTTGGCATTCATGCTGGAAGCTCCAATATGAACATTTCAGTGTTTGGGTGTCAATCTGAGGACACTACAGAGGACTTGGGAAGAGTTGGATGACTCTAATGGTGATTACAAAGATATGGTAGCTCGGAAAACTCACTCTGATCATTCTGATAAGAAAAGAACTGAATTTTTTGGTGAGGCCCTCAGACTCAACACTGAGGCCTACACAAAGTGCCTTGAAGTAGTGCTGCCCTGGGTCAAGAAGGTGGCTGCTGGAAGGCTCTATGTCTGGCAAAAGGTCCTTGCATCATGCTCCACAAGCAGGAGAACCCAGTCATGGCTGTCAGACAATTTGTGCCACCATGTCTTACATCTGGCCACCTAACTCCAACAAAACTCCTTGTAACACCAAAGGTGAAATGAAGACAATGATTATGGTAGCATTCACCAACTTAAACAAGGAGATGATCCAGAAGAGTTGCAGAAGATTGTGAAGTCATCTGGAGGCTGTGGTTGAATCCACTAGTGATTTTATTGAATTAATTAACTCTTTAGTGTTTCAAGATATTTTTTTGTAATTTTGGTAAATATATCTATTAAAATGAGATGTCAGTGTTATTTTTATTTTGCATAATTTAGATGGTAATTTATTCATTGCATCCTATATATATATATATATATATATATATATATATATATATTCCTGTGTACGCATGCATATACATTTGCTAATGTATAGTTATATCCACTTCTATATGTATATATATATATATATTGTTTTTATGTCCATCGTCTTTGTCATGTTGAACTGATTATGTTAATTGTATTTTAATGAATATTGTCCTGAAGAAGGTTTATTAAACCGAAACGTCAGACGTTGACATTTCATTCATATTAAAACAACATAATTGCATTTAAGGATTTTTGTTTGTTTTTTCCAAATATTTTTCTTCATATATATATATATATATATATATATATATATATATATATATATATATATAAGCATTCTAATGTTACTGATGTTGCTAGTATTCAGGCTTTCTGTTGCTCAGTCTCTCAGTCAAATAGCCAATTTCCCTACTCATTTTCCTAATAAATCTGATTAACATTCTTCATTACTTGATTTGTTTATCTCCTCTCTTAGCTCTTATTGAACATCCCAATTCTGTCCTCTTGCCAATTTGTGTCGTGCTTTAGTATCTGTTAATATTTCTTTTGAAATGGCACCTCCTATTCACAAGACTTCTTTTTGTTACCAGTGTACTGATTAGGATTAATTTTGTGACTTTATTCAAAATACCCCTTGGATTGATATTCTTAACCTTCTTATTCAGAATTGTTCCAGAGGATTCTTTTTGTGTTAATGTTGGAATTGATGCTTTTGTTCCTTCTTAGAAATATCAGGCGAAACTACAATCTTCTTGGTTCACACCAGCCTGTTCAGCCACTATAGCCTAAATGAATCACTTTTTCAAGGTGTACCAGCATGATAGCTCTGATCTCAACAGACACCTACTTGTATCTGCTCATAATAATTGTAAATGTTTCCTCAAAGAAGCTAAGTCTTTGTTTGTTGATAGAATGAGGCACTACATACTAACAAATTTGGTTCTCATGACTACTAGTAGCTTTGTACTAGTGTCTTAAATAAGAGTATGTCTTCTATCCCTCCTGTCTTCACTTAATTTGAGGTGGTAACACCTACTGATAAAGCAGAATTCTCTTCAAATTCTACTCTTGACTCATCTGGAGTATCTTTGACTTTACACTGTGATGTGGCTGTTCCAGGGTCCTATCCTGTGGTCACGGCACCAGTTGTGACGTCGTCCCCTGATCATAGCGCCAACCGCGTCGTTGTATCCCAGTCTACCACGGCACCAACGGTGACGTCCTACTTTGATTCCCAGTCTGCCTACCCACGTTGTGATTTGATCTAGGCAGAGGAAATCAATCAGTCATCGGGGCCGTACTGCAAACCGAGTCCAACGGGGTTGATACCACAAAAATACGCATAAAAGGCAACAAAATAAAAACTCAAAAGTTCGAAGTATCAAAGAAAAAGGTAACAAACTTTATGTCTAGTTGTTTGATACATAGGACTGCATCTATCTCCCGACCCGTTCTATGGATTGTGGCACGTCGTTTTCCGCTAGGCAAGTTTTAACACTTCAAGTCGTCTGCTCTCTAAGAAATTGGTGTTTCGGTGGGTCTTTGGACGAAAGTCAAAAGAAAAACTTATTTCGGTGATCTGGATCTAAGTCGCTCTTCAAAATAATTGTTCTTGGTTTGAAGATGTGGGTCTGGAAAATGTGCGGGAATCTTGGTCAGCTATTTGCGAGGCTTGCCTTAACCGAAGACTGCTGGAACTCGACTCTCTCTCTTTTTCTTCTTTTCTTTCTTTTCCTTTTCTGCCTCGTTAAATGGTGCCACAATCCTCCCCTAACTGATTTGTCATTTACCCGTAAATGACACCTAAACCCAAATACACCATTTAACATGCATCATGCATTTGTCCCATGCAATTCTATACTACTTTCCTACATGCAACGTAATGATCTCTTTAAAGTTCTTCTGTTCTACATGCAATGTAATGTTCTTTTTCATCTTCTTCTGTTCTACATGCAATGTAATGTTTTTTTTCATCTTCTTCTGTTCTACATGCAATGTAATGTTCTTTTTCTTCTTCTGTTTTACATGCAAGTGCAATGTTCTTTTTCATCCTCTTCTGTTCTACATGCAATGTAATGTTCTTTTTCATCTTCTTCTGTTCTACATGCAATGTAATGTTTTTTTTCATCTTCTTCTGTTCTACATGCAATGTAATGTTCTTTTTCTTCTTCCGTTGTACATGCAAGTGTAATGTTCTTTTTTCAAGTTCTTCTATTCTATATGTAATGTCATGTGTGCGTGTGCCTGTGGGTGCAGATGTGGTTACTATGGCTTGTTCTTCTTGGTCAATGTTTTCCTCTCCGCTGTGGGAGGTTTTTCCGCCGCATATGGCGGTCTCACGCCAGCCTCCTCCGCTGGTCTTCCTGCAATTTCTTCGCCAATTCTGTATGAGTAAGGAACACTGCTCGGCATCTCCCTCTTGAGTTGCTGCATGCGCATTGGATTGTCATTCGTTAATCTCCTCTTACTCTTAATCTTCCATACTACTATACCCCCGATGGCTATAACTACGAATGTACCCATCACTATTGACCAACTTATCGCAATCTGCTCATCGCCTTCCCAAGCCATACCTTCATTTCCCAACGCACTTAACTTGTCCCTCAATTGATCCATATCAATCTTTTCTATCGGCTTCATTAGTTCTGGCATTTTATTCAAGGTAACATTGGGGAATCCCTTCACTATTGGCTCCCATAATTCTGTACAATTGACTAAGTCTCTGCCAATCATTTCTATGATTGAATCTTTCTCTTCATATCTTTCTTCTTCCTGGTAATAGGGGGGTAAGGACATAGATATCCCAAATGCCGAACATCCCATGGGTAACTTTAACAGGGATAATGGTGGCCTTACTCTTAATGTCCTTGTGGACTCTCCCCCACACACCCTAGACAAGCTGATAGGTTTCTGTGTGGCTACTGCGCACACCCCGTCTGAAATACTGATAGCTTGTGGTAATGCAGTGTTTGCTAATACCTCTACTTGGCAAGTTCTCTTAATTCCCTCTCTCTTCCCTTCAAACAATTCTAGTATGCACATCTTGTGGTTACCAGTTATATAGATAGGGCTTAACGAGGTACAAGTCCCTAGAACATAATTTCTACACTTTCTAGCTTCTTCAGCTGTTAGCAACATGAATTTTGTTCTCCCTGAATTTAAAGCTATGTATTCCGTTTCCACCTTGTACCTTGCTACCATTCGTGTAGCTACCATCATCATCATGATCATCATCATGATCATCATCAACCCTTTCATTTTGATCTTTCCTGCAACAAGATTCTCTTGTTTTTATTCCTCATAACCATTCAGTTTTGCTCAATTCTTTACTCAAGTATTCCATAATTTCTTACTAAGTTCAGCTCTTCCCTCCTCTAACTAACTCCTAGCAGACAGAATGGCCCAGACAGGTGTGCGTGGTGCTCACTCCCAAAGGTCGTACTTCATGACACCACTGATGGCCAGTCAGCAATGCCAATAATCTTCTTCCGTCCTTCGTGAGATGCAGCCCGCGACTCCATCCCCTCCATCCACATCCACCACAGTCAGCCAGCAGGTTTTTTGGATGAGCCAGTGTCGTTACCTGTCAACACCGAATGTTTCTATTCTGCACAGCCTTCTTTGTTCTACTGAGATTTGGGGTTCTTCACCCTTCTTGATCTCATCTTCCGAGGTGGTCCCTGCTCAACCTCTAACCTTCCCTCTGTGTTTAATTCCCGTCCAGGAGGTGTTTTGTCCTCTTCTTCTTCTCCTGATTCTTCCTTCTGTTTAGAGTCCTCGCCTTGGATGTCTTTAATACCTCCTGACTCTATGTCTAGATCTCTCCTGTTCCTTAGCTTTTCCTTGAGCTGGGAAAGGGGTATTTGATGCTCTTCCTCCCACTTCGTCCTGTTCAGGGTGCCTCTTTTTAGAGCTCTTGGCTGCTTGATTGGATCTCCTCGTCTTTCTCTTCCTTTCTTTTGGACATGGGGGTGCGATGGCGACCTCGCAGGGTCTTCTCTGCACCGATTCAGTCGACAACTGAACACCGCTGATATTCGCCGAGGGTTCCAACCCCGTCACTCGGATCGCTTCGTCTATCTGGCCAAGTCGATCTATCTCCTCATTTTCTTCGGAATCTTCCTCCGTCTCCATTTCTTCCGGCTCAACCAGAGTTACCCTCCTTGTCCTTGTCTTCTTAGGCCTCGGCTCGCTCATTTCCAGGTTAGCTATTTCAGCCTTCTTTAGATCATTGGCATGGACCCTCCTTGCTCGTCCTGCCACTTGATCCCATATTACATATGATACTGGACCCGTCTGCTCTACTATCCGGTAGTACGGTTCCCATCTTTGGTCCAGCTTTCCTTCTCTCTGGTGGATTTTGTAGTAGGCAGGGTCTCCAACCTTCAATTCTACTACCTTTCTTTCAGCATTCACTCTCTCATTTCTTTTCTTCTGGGCCCTCTTTATTCTTCTTCTGGCCTGAACAAATATTTTATGTTGTTGTTCTAGCAACAGCTGATGATGATCTTCTCCCATATACTTTCTTCAGGGCTTCAATAGGTTATCAACAGGCAGGACCACGTCTCTGCCAAACAACATAAAGTAAGGAGAAAATCCGGAGGTTTCGTTTATCATAAACCTCACGGCCGCCAGAGCCTGTGTCAAATACAAGTCCCAGTTTCCAGTGTTCTCTCTGACCAGCTTGGCCAATACATCTCCCAAGGTTCTATGAAACCTTTCCACTTTAGCATTTCCTTGGGGGTGATATGGAGATGTTTTTACATGCTCTATATTCAAACCTGTCAGCACTTCTCTCATTATGCTGTTTATATTCTCCGTGCCATTATCTGTTACCAACTGCACAGGGGCGCCATACCTAGGGAAGATTTCACTTATTATCAAACCGGCCACAGTTCTAGCCTTCTTGTCTGGTACTGCAAATGCCTCAGGCCAATTTGTTAGCCAATCGACAAAACTCACTATGTAGTTGTTTCCCTGCGCAGTTTCCCCATATGGTCCTGATACATCCATACTCACTTTCTCGAAGGGGAAGTTCGGCACGTCCGTCTCCTCCAATGGTGCCATTTCCTGCCTTCTGCTCTGCGACTGGCACACTACGCAGCTCCGAACATAGTTAGTGACCTCTCCGTACAATTTGGGCCAATAGTACTTTCTTCCTATTAGATCACATGTCCTATCAATTCCCATGTGACCCAACCTCTTGTAGCACTGTTCCAATACCTCTGGTCTTAAACTTTTGGGCACATACAACTTGGGCTTGACTTCCTCATCCCTGCCTGAGAGATAATACAGCCTTTCCTCTATTATGGCATACTTGGTGGTCTCTCCTGCCTTCACCTTTTCTCTCAGGGCAGCTATTTCACTGTCTGCCTGCTCCTTCTCAATTCCTTCTGTCCAGTAGGGATCGGTTATTATCTGTGTGTCCCCTTTTTGTCCGATTCTAACATAGGGCGATCTTTTAGCTTATTAGAGTTAATTACTCCTATTCTATAGGCTTTATCATCTACTCCCTGCTCTACTTTTACAGATCTTTCTTCCAGTTGTTTCGGTATTCTTGAGAGTAAATCTGCACACGTGTTTTCCTTCCCTGCCAAATACTCTATCTTACAGTGGTAGCCACTTAACTTAAGGGCCCACTGTTGAATCTTCTTATTATTTGTCCACTCTGCCTGCAATAGGTACTGCAGAGGTTTGTGGTCTGTTTTTATAGTAAAGACCGCACCATTCAAGTAGTAGTCCAGTTTTTGGAGAGCATACATGATAGCATATACTTCTCTTTCTATTACTGGCCATCTCTGTTGTGTCTCTGAGAGCTTATGAGAGAGAAAGTATATCGGTACTTCCTCTGGTATGCCTGGCACTGGTCCTTCTTTATCGGGACACGGCTGGGTAAGAACTGCTCCTACACACGGCTCACTGGCATCAGTGTATAGTACCATGGGCTTGCTGAGGTCTGGGTACGTCAGCAGTGGGACGGCTGTCAACTGTTCTTTTAACGTATCAAATGCCTGTTGACAATCCTCTGTCCACTTGAACCTAGCGTATTTCTTCGTCGGGGCTACTAGTGGTATGGCAATTCTCGAAAATGCCGGGACGAAGCGTCGGTAGTAACCTATAGCTCCTATAAAACCTCTTACCTGTCTCACTGTCTTAGGTTCTGGCATTTCCCTTATGACTTTCACCTTATCCATGTCAGGTTTAATACCGTCTCCATTTATAACAAAGCCCAAATATCTAGTCTCCTCCTTCAGAAACTGACACTTCGACAATTTCAATTTTAAGCCGTGTTTTCTTAACCTTCCCAACACTTGTTTTAGATGGAAAAAGTGTTGTTCTACTGTCTCCGAAAATATTAAGATATCGTCCAAATATGCCATGGGAAAAGCTCTCGTATCCTCCTAACACTATTGACATCAGCTGTTGGAAGATTTCCGGGGCATTAGCTAAACCGAATGGCATCACCCTGAACTGGAACAGTCCTAGGTGACACGCAAATGCGGCCTTCTCCTTGTCAGCCTCATCAAGGGCTACCTGCCAATACCCGGACCTCAAGTCCAACGTAGAGAAGTACTTTGCCTTCCCTAATAATGCCAATATGTCATCTATTAGTGGCAATGGCACCGCCAACGGCTTCGATATAGAATTCAGTTTCCTAAAATCTACACGAAAACGGTGCCCGCCATCTTTTTTACCTACTATTACGATTGGGAAGCTCCAAGGGGAGATCGATCTTTCGATCATCCCAGCTTCCAACATCTCTTCTACTGCCTCTTCTACAAGGGGTCTTTTATGAATAGGTGTCCGGTAGGGTTTTAATTTCACAGGGGGGTGATCTCTGGTGTCGATTTTCATTTTGACTGTGTGGGTCTGGCCCAATTCCTTGTCTGACTGGGCTACCACATCTCGATTATCCCTCAGCAGACCTCCCACCCTGGTTCTAAATTGATCCGGTGCTAATATATCTTCGTCCACTATTCCTTCTGTTTGCTCTACAAGTTTTCTTTGTTCCTCTTCGAATCTCACCCGATTCAGAGTCCGTAGGGTTAGCGCTTTCCCTATCTCTTCCCCTCTCCTAACCTTCATAGTCTTTTGGGCTTGGTTCATCATCATAATGGGCACTAATTCAGCTGCCTCCACCACCGTCTCACACAGAGTTACCTCATTTTCTTCTAAGCCCTTCCCGTCCACAGGGACCAACTGCATGGGTCCTTTTACTATTTTCTTCCCTGACATTAACCTACCCTTTCCCGACACCGCCGTTCTAGGGGGTAGCTTTACATCTTCCTCCACCACGATTATTCACTATCAGCACAGTGGGGTTGAACTCTATCTGGGCCCTCTGGCTCCGGAGCCAATCTTCTCCCAAGATTGCCTCCGTACACAGGTCGGGGGTTACGTAAAAATTTTGGGTGCTTCCTAATTTCCCAATCCTCACAGGGAGCCTCACCATCCCTTTTATCTTCAGGGGGGCTCCATCTGCTTGCGTGACCTCTATGTCTGCTTCCCGTAACCTACTCTTCCGTTTCACCCGCCTGTATGCTTCCTCTTTCAGCAATGACACAGATGCTCCTGTGTCTACCAGAGCTTTCATCGCCTTACCCCCTATCTCTGCTCTACAGGATAGCTCCTTCTCTTGCGTCAGCGAAGAGAACACTTGGGCTTTCCTCTTCCTGGGCCCCCACCCTTGGGTCATCCCAGCCATAGGCGTCGGCAGCAATACATCACCTTCATTATTCTTACGGGGGGAAGTTCTGCGCTTTTCGCACCTGGGCGGGCCCGGCTGGACCTCTCCCAGTCTCCCGCGGCTGTTCCTAAGGATACAGCTTCTCTTCAAGTGCCCTGGTCTCCTACAAAACCAGCCCCTTCTTGCCGGACAGTTCGCCGCAAAGTGGCCCACCTGACCACATGTCCAACATTTTGCTCTTTTTCTCTTCAACTGGGCTAACCTCTCGTTTACTCCCAGGGGGACCTGTCCTCTACCCAAGCGGCTCGCCCGACCACTGGTCCAAGCTTTTATTTCCCTTCTTTTTAACTGGGCCACCCTCCCTCTTAATTCCGGGGTGGCCCGCTGGCTTTTCCCTGGTCTTGTCTCTTGGGCTCGGCCTTCTTTGTTAATATCGGTGGGGCGCCTTTTCTCAGCCCGCACCACTTGGCCAGGTGTCCTTTCTTTCCACACCTGGTGCACCTGTCCTGTCCGAAGTCTGGGGGCAAATCCTACTTTGTCGGACGTTCCGCCGCTCTGTGGTCCTCATGGCCACAGGTCCAGCAGACCAGCCCGTATCTACCCGGCGTGGGCTTATAAAATCCATGCCTTGTTGACCATGCCTTTCTATTGGGGTCTTCTTCCCACACCTCAGGCTGATCTACTTCTAGCTTGACCCTCCGATTCCACGTGGGGGGTCTTCCGCCTTTCCCCCTTTTTCCGACCTCTTGACTTAGTATCTGGTTCCTTCCACACCTTTTTACCTTTTCCCATATGTGCTGGCTCTCCCTGGCCAGTTCTATTGCCGCCGATAGTCTCACCGGCCCCTCTTTCAGCACGTCGTGACGAACACACTCGTCACTTAGGGCCTCCACATACAGGTCTGCTAACTGGGCCTGCATGACCCCATTGTCTCTAACCACATCTGGGAAGGCCAATGATGACAGCTTCCCCGCTCGGGCCCCCAATTCTACAGGGGTTTCGTCCCGCAGCTGTGTCAGCTTTAAGAGGGCCCTCATGGCCTCTATAGCGGTGCCCTCGTCGGTGAATTCTTTGGTCAATAGTCCCTTTAATCTTTCCCAAGACAAGTGGGGTTGACTCTCCAAGAGCTCCTTCATAAACTCAGAGGCTTTCCCCTTTGTGGCGTCATATGCCAGATACAGGGTCTCCTGATCTGTGAGTTCATATATAATTCGGCTCTTCTCCAGGATTGCCAGCCAGTTTTTAAAATCTTTCCCACTGCCATCAAATGCTGGGACCCTCGGTCCACCCAACAACTTTCTCAGGTCAGCTGACAACCCTTGTCTAACCCCCTCTTCATCCCCCACTGCTCTATCTGAATCATAGTCCGACATATTTAAGGAGAAAGACAATCTACGCAGCAACAATCGAGGTTGGGAAATCAAGCAAAGTGTCCTTACAGACGATTCTGTTCTCGTTCCTCTCGGTCCAAGGTCGTTTTGAGTCCTATTCGAAAATTTCTAAGCAACAGCGGTCGATCCAGGATCCTGTCCTGCTGTCACGGTACTAATTGTGGCAGTGGCTGTTCCAGGGTCCTATCCTGTGGTCACGGCACCAGTTGTGACGTGGCTGTTCCAGGGTCCTATCCTGTGGTCACGGCACCAGTTGTGACGTCGTCCCCTGGTCGTAGCGCCAACCGTGTCGTTGTATCCCAGTCTACCACGGCACCAACGGTGACGTCCTATCTTGATTCCCAGTCTGCCTACCCACGTTGTGATTTGATCTCGGCAGAGGAAATCAATCAGTCATCGGGGCCCTACTGCAAACCGAGTCCAACGGGGTTGATACCACAAAAATACGCATAAAAGGCAACAAAATGAAAACTCAAAAGTTTGAAGTATCAAAGAAAAAGGTAACAAACTTTATGTCTAGTTGTTCGATACATAGGACTGCATCTATCTCCCGACCCGTTCTATGGATTGTGGCACGTCGTTTTCCGCTAGGCAAGTTTTAACACTTCAAGTCGTCTGCTCTCTAAGAAATTGGTGTTTCGGTGGGTCTTTGGACGAAAGTCAAAAGAAAAACTTATTTCGGTGATCTGGATCTAAGTCGCTCTTCAAAATAATTGTTCTTGGTTTGAAGATGTGGGTCTGGAAAATGTGCGGGAATCTTGGTCAGCTATTTGCGAGGCATGCCTTAACCGAAGACTGCTGGAACTCAACTCTCTCTCTTTTTCTTCTTTTCCTTTTCTGCCTCGTTAAATGGTACCACAACACTTAGAACTGAGTTTCGGTTGAGTAACATGCATATAATTCTGTCCCTGGTTTCTGCTATTTCTAAACTGGATCCTAACAAAATATGTGGACTTGATGGTATTCCTGCAATAGTCCCTAAGAAATGTGCTCCTGAACTGGCCCTTGTTCTCTCTAAACTCTACAATAAATGCCTTGCTACTTCTTGCATGTTGGAAATTCTCTTCTGTAGTTTCAATCTTTAAGAACTCAAGCAAACCATTTGATCCTACTGTTGGCCTATTAGCCTTCTACCTTTTTTTTGACAAAGTCCTAGAGACTTTAATCAACTCTGAATTCGTTAAATCTCACCTTGTAGGGTCTTCTTTCAGATAAGCAATATGGCTCTTGCTTCTCTAGGTCAACTGTTGATTTATTTATAAAGTTTTAGATAGTAATGGTGAAGGTTTTTACTTTGGATATTTCAAAGGCCTTTGAAAGTTTTTGGCATATTGGTCTTCATCACAAGTTAAAATGTTATAGTATATTTCTGAACAAATTTTTGAACTGATTCAATCTTATCAAATCGCAAAATGAAAGTTGTCTTGCATGGCCACTCTTCTAGATCATTTTATATTAATACAGGTGTTCCTCACATCTTTATGCTTGCACTATTCATAATTTTCATCAATGACCTTCATGATATCATCTGTTCTCAACTTGAAATCTCTGATGATGACAGCTATTTACTCCTATAGTAAGTCTGATCAGTTTGATAAGCTCAATTTGGCAGGTGATCTAAAAAATGACCTACAATATGTTGTTAACTAGCACAAGGAATGGCTTGTTAATTTTAGCATATACAAGATGAAACTTCTTCCTGTTGTCTAAGAGTATCCTTTTTACCTTCCATCATCATGCCTGAGGCTAACCTCCAGACTCATTGCACCATTTTGGTTTAACATTTTCTGCTGACATGAAGTGAAAAGATTATATTGAATCAATTGTTAGGTTTGGAAAGTTGGTTCTCTGTCTCATGCTAGATAATTTTTCTCACCAGAATCTATCTAACATAATTATAAGTACTATTCCTCCTTGCTTTGGATATTGATGCCACATTTGGCCTGGTAACCCTACTATAGATTTAGAGATTCTTGATAAAATCCAAAGAAGAATCTACAGTGTTATTGGTCCTGACCTGGCATCTCAGCTTCAGTTACTTTCCCTATGCTATAATGTAATTTCCCTGTGCCTTTTCTATAAATACTTTCATGGTAATTGTTCTGATGACTTTAAGCACAGTATTAGATTAGCAGCAAGGTCTCACCATGTTACAATTGAAATTGTTAGATGTAACCATAATTTCTATGCTAACAGATTTTTCTATTGCACTTCTCGCTTGTGGAACTCTTTTTCAGCTTCTTGTTTTCCAGTCAACTTTGATCTTCAAAAATTTAAATGCAGAGTCAATCTTCTGTCTTCTTAATTCCTGTTCTTTTATTGTTCACTCTCGTGTTTTTTTTTTCTTATATTCTGCTCTAAAACTCAATAACCCTTATCATCTTAGTGGCTTTATTACCTTGCCTGGGGTGAAACGATAAAATATATTTATAGATATATACTGGGTTTAAATGCAGGTAATACCAAAATATAACCATGGTTAATATTTTCCATCACCAGAATTTTAGAATTTGTCGTCACCATCTATGTAATTATTAGATTGCATGAAAGTTTGATGTATTTTTTAATTGGGTTTGTGTAAAAGTTTCTAGCAAGAAGAAAAAAAATAAAAAAAGAGAAATGGTTTTCAAATGTGTATTCTCTTGTTTTCAAAAAATGATGGGAACCTTAATAAATCCTACCTGTGATATCAGTGGTTACATAAACAGTTAACACACACATATATATATATGGTAATTGAACCTTAATTTATTGTGAGGGCTTCACATGGCCTAATGGTAAAGCACAGCTTACTATTGATTTCCCTGATTGAAAAAGGGAATACAGGTTAAAATTCCTGTCAGGAGACACATTTTCATTAAGACTCTTGATCTATAGGCTACTAACCATTAATTTTAGTTTAAGAAAACCTGAATGTTTACTCGAACACATGTACCCTGCTAAATGTAACATTTATAGTTCAAGATATATATGTGTATGTGTGTGAGTTAGTGAAGAAAAGCTTTCAGCCTGAACCCCTTCCTAAAATCTGACCAAATACCACAATTAAAAAAAAATCATGCTTGGTTGTATAAAGAACTTTTCAATGTTCCCTTGTATATATAAAAAAATTTATACATCTCCTATTACAAAATCAATCATAGTACCTTCAATAAAGCTTTCATCAAACAATGACTGTAGGACCAGATATGTTTTCATGACTGGGGTGCCCCAGTATTAATTCCTGTTACTTTCAGACATGGTTTTATGCCACAATGTGAGAATGAAATCCACATAGATGCAGCTTCTTCTCAATCACCCCACTCCACACTAACATATGGGAGTTGCTCTGAAAGTAATGCCTTGTATTATTTTTTATGTTGATGAATGTCACCAGAGACAGATGTTGGCAGTATGGCATTTGAGGTTGAAGCTTCATTCTAATAACCCATGTTTTGGCTTTGTTACAAATAGTACCTGAGCAGCAGTAGAGTAAAATAGTGTCTGACATGAAAGTGCATATAAGGTAAAATTTTGTTATTGGGGAAAAAATTGCACCTATTGGCATTCAACACTTACTGAACATTTACAGAGACTAACTATTAGATGTGAGTATAGTTAGGCATTTTGGCAGTGGCAGCAATATATGTGTCAAGCCATATAGCACTGCCACACCTCTTAACCTATAAAATGAGAAGGATCTCAAAAATACATAGCTAATGGTAGTGATGATGTGGAAAAATTGTGTTTTGTAGCTGAAAACTTGCTCTATCCAAAGGTGCTATTGTGCCTCACATATCTGTTGTAGTTTCTGTGGAAATAAATAGGAGCCATTACTTTTGGAACATCTATTCTGTGTATGTATGTAAAACACTCACTGTAAAGAAAAACTCAAAATATTCTATCATAATATAAAAGAAAGCAGCTCACATTAAATACAATATTTTTATCACAGGTGATGATATTTTAAAATGCATATAAAATATGGTTAATCATCTTCATTGTCAGATGCTGTCAAACTTTGTACAAGAATTTCACACATACTATCACTTGTATATGATACATGTATATTTAAATTTGTAATGTAGTGCTCCTAAAAGGACAGGATGATGCTAACAAAAACTGTTCTTTATGATACTAACAAAATTAATGCTCCTAATAATGACAAGAGATGACCAAGAATGTAATCTTAAACTAATCATGGTTGAATAAGCACCTGCCAAGGAATAGGATCATAATTATCCTTGATAATATAGTGATTAGTATCCCTGTTACAATGATTAGTATTTCTGTTAGTGATTAGTATTCTGTAAGTGATTAATATCTCTCCTTTTAATCTAAGCTTAATCAGTTTCAGACCCGTATTTTCCATTTTTATGCATAAAAACAAATGGATAGACAAATCCATAAAACCAAGAAAATGTTATTGTTCAAATGGATCTCACAGCTGAAACAGCAAAT
Organism: Acanthosepion lycidas; assembly: GCA_963932145.1. Classification (NCBI taxonomy): domain Eukaryota; kingdom Metazoa; phylum Mollusca; class Cephalopoda; order Sepiida; family Sepiidae; genus Acanthosepion; species Acanthosepion lycidas. Next base: position 28,978,478 of record OZ010597.1, read on the forward strand.
TTAAAAAAAAAAGTCAATGAGAAATAGTGGAATATGAAACCTGTGCTAAAACAATTTTTACTTTAAATTAAATTCAAACTAGCCATACCACTTATAGCGACCTGAGACAAACAGAGAGAGAAAAATGAATGTTAAAAGATAATTATATTTCTGCTTTCTTATATAAAAAAAGAATAGGGCACCTTGTAATATAGTAGAAAATTAGCAGAACATTATTTGTGATTTTGATAGCCCCAATCTAATCTTTTCCTGGACCATTCCCTGCATATATTCAAGCACAGATATAAAGATATTGTCACTGATCATTTAAGCATTCCATACTATGTCTCAAGTGAATCTACTAATAGAAAAATATTCCTGCTTTCCCTACTGAGGCCAATGTACTGATGAAGGGCAAAGGACTTTGAAAAAAAAGTCAACATCCTCTATGAAATGTTCCAAGAAATATGATTCCAGATAAACCTTTTCAAAACAGAAACAATGATCTGGAAGTGGAATGAAAGCAGTGATGATGCCTACCCTGAATCCATCATAGAAATTCAGGATGTGGCATTAGTAAATATCAAACAGTTAGAATACATTAGTGTATGAATCAGTTATAACATAGAATAGGCTATGTTAGAGGTAGTTTCAACCAACACTGCAAATTAATACAAAACCAGACCATTAACCTAAGAACAAGTTATTTTCAGATGAAGACTTTCATATGGATGTCATGCATAGCAGCAAACTCATTCAAAAATATCTAAACTATCAGCTTTTTCAGATCAATGTTTAAAAATGGCACTGAGCAAATGAAACCTGTTTGTCTGAGTGAGAATCATCCTTCTTCAAATAATATGGACTGGCACTACAGAATCATGAACAAAGAACTGTATCAAATAAGAGAAACCACATCACTTGAAGATTCTCAACAGCAGCAACAACTAAAATGGATAGTACATGTAAATCAAATAGAAAATAATGACATACTCAAGATATTAACATTTCACATTATTTCAAACAAAAAGTTAGGAAGGAAACCCCCATTTATAATGGAAAGCGCAATAATAGTGGACTTGAGAAACCAATTTTCCTGAAAAATTGTTTTAATAAAGATTTTATAAATTTTAATCGAAGGTAAATAAATGGCTGCTCAGTTAATGAATGATGAATGCTTCCTTATAAGGAAACAGTTGATATTGCCATTATTATGTGTGTAATTCAGAGCTAAGGCTAAGTTATAATTAGTGAATAATTATAATAGAATATTCTGAAATAAGACATGATCAACAGATAAGATTAAGTAGATACATAAAAACTGTGATATTTATAAACTAGCACTAATTTGACTTTTCAATTGCAAAACATTTGCATATTGAAATGAAGAAAATAAATTTTGTTTTTCACTTATTTTCAAAGGACAAATTGGTATTAAATAGCTATGATTTCACAAGCAATTTACATGAAACAAAATTTATTCACGACATCAGTGACAAAATTTTCAAATTAATTTTATAATCTTGTCATTTCATCATTATTTTGATAAAAATAAAAAAAAAGTAGCAAAATAAAATGAAAGAAACATGTTAAAAATTAATAATTTGCTGGCAAAGGTCAAAATAAATTGTTAAATGCTTTTCTTGCATTCAAAAACTTGTTTTTAGTAAATAGACAAACTCTTTGTAATATGAAATGCTGAAACCCAACCCACTTCCAAAAATTTGATTGTTATTTTGTCACTACAACTGAAAAGAGCGTTTGTTAATATTGTAAAGTGTCGATTTGGAGGATCTTTGCACTTATTTCTGAATTTCTTTCAGATCATTGACTGAACTATATCGATTGAAAATGTGGAATTTTCAAATATTCAACTCCGGCTCATAATGAAATTCCTGTTCTTGCAGAATTCAAACATGGGTGACAAGTGCATGTTATATTCAACTGTGAAAAAGTAGCATACCAATTTCCAGTGTGGAGATTTTGAGAAACAAGATACATTATGGTCTGGAGGCCTTTAACTGTGACAATTCATGAAATTGTTCATAGTGTTCATGACTTAATTTTCACTGACTGACTAATCTCAACCAAAAGGATTGCTGAGGCAGTATAGATAGCCAGGAAATGTGTTCAGTTTATAGTCTGGTATACAGAAGCTCCTAAAATGTTGACATTCCACCTACTCATCTCCTGTTTTATATTTTCCAACTGGTCATAGTGGTTTAACATTCTAACATTCCATGTCCTGAGAATTATTTTTTGTTATAAGTTCCACAAATATATAAAAATGTAAAGGGGTGTAAGACAAGGATGCATTTTCTCACTGGATTTATTCAACCTATACAGCGAGGCAATCCTGAGAGAATTAGACGTCCTACCAGGATTCATTATTGCCAGCCACAATCTTAACAATATAAGATCTGCAGATGACACAGTGTTGATAGCAGACACGGAAGGTAAATTACAAAAGCTCCTATGAAAGTAGTGAAGGAAGGTAAGAAGAAAGGACTAAATATAAACTACAAGAAGACAGAATGTATGGTTGTCAACAAAAGCATAAGCACAAAATGCAAATTACAAATCAGAGATACTAAAATAAAACAAGTACAGAAATTTAAATATCTGGGAAGTGTTCTAATGGAGGACAAAAAGTGCAACACTGAGATCCAAAGATGCATTCCAAAAGCTAAGCAGAATATTAAGAGAAAGAAAAATTTTGTTAGGAACAAAGAAAAGAGTACTAAACTGTTATATGATATCTGTCCTCCTGTATGGCAGTGAATGCTGGACAATCTCCTCAAAAATGAAGAAGGGACTTGAAGTAACAGAAATGTGGTTCTACAGAAAGATGCCGAGGATAGCACGGATCAAGCATGTGAACAATTACAAGGTTTTGTAGAAAATAGAAACAAAAAGAAAACATATTTAACGTCAGGAAAAGTCAGTTGAAAATTTTGGGGGCATGTACTGAGGAAGAAGGGCTTGGAAAAGCTGATACTCACAGGACAGAAGAAAGCAGTGTAAAACATACTTGATGAGCTTGAGTAAATGGATGGTAGAACAGGGTTTGGGAGAAATAACAAAAAGACAAAACTTGAGAGCTATAAGGGACAGGAAGATGTAGAGGGCCATGATTGTCTACATCCTGAATAGACACAAAACATAAAAGATACAGAAACTGTCAGCCAAAACGACATTTAGTAGACATGTTGATTTTGCAGCAGTTACATTAGTCTAGTGATAATGTTTTAGAGCACCTTGTCACTGGTAATGAAACATGGTTACAGCATTATGATCCTGAGATCAAACAACAGTGGTAACATTCAGGTTCTTCATTGCTGAAGAAATTAAAGACCTAAAAATCTGCAGGAAACATCATGGCCACAGATTTTTGACATGAGAAAGATATTTTGATAATTATCGTCAGGACTAACTTGTTAATTCATAATAATAAGCTAAATTGCTGTACTGATTGAAAATACTTTAAAAAAATGGTGAAAGAAGCTACAGAAAGGTATTATCTTTTTTTTTTCAAGATAGTCTACCTGCATACATGGTTGGCAAGACAATGGAGGTTTGAAAAATTTAGAGTTTTCAGTGTACAGATCACACACCTTATGCACCAGGTCCAGCTTCATTTGGCTATATCAGAAAAAAATCCTTTCCTTGTGAATATGGAGCAAATTTTGACTTTGATAGTTGAAATTCAAGAACAGAAATAGCAACAACAACAAAATCAACAGTTGCTAGAATTACAAAAACAGCAACAGGAGTTATTGGATATAATTCTGAAGAAAATTAATTTTTTTTCAATATCTCTTACGCCAAATGTTGTCCAAAACACCATATCGGAATTTATATATAATCCTGATGAGGGACTGATTTTTTTCTGTATATTTTCACAGATATGAACAAATATTCAGTCTGGAATGCAGTGGCTTGAAAGATGAGGCAAAAATAAGATTGTTGTTGAGGAAAATAGCTTTGATAAAGTATGAAAAATACTGCAATTACATTTTACTGAGAAAACAAAGTGAAATTTGGTTTGAAGACATGGTATACATTCTGACAAAAATCTTTATTGACAAGAGCTCTCTGTTTAATGTTCATTGGAGGGGCTTGAATCTAAACAAAAAAGAGGACAAAGATGTCACGTATGCTGGTATTATCAACAAAGAATGTGAAAGGTTTAGAATAAACAAAATGACTCCAGATATGTTCAAAGGATTAATTTTCATTCAAGATTTAACAGCTAAAAAAGGTGCTGAAATATGAGCAAAAATCTTAATGAAAAATGATGAAAACAGTAATATTACACTGCAAGAAACAGTGGATAATTACCAGACAATTCTAAGTCTGAAACAAGATGCTGAAGAAATTCAGAAAAAAGAATGTACATTGATACAAGCAAAGGGCAAATGTACAAAAAGGGGAATAAATCCTTGGTTCAGATGTGGTAAATTACATCTTGGAAAAGACTGTCCATTTAAAAATGCAGAATCTTACAAATGTGATGAGGACATATAAAGTCACAAAACCAAACCAAAAAATTTTTATAAGAAGAAACTTGTACACAGCATTGAGACAGAAAAAATGGTCACAGAAAACAAGAGGAAATTTGTGAATGTGAAAATAAATAATGTGAGTGTGAAAATGCTACTGGACACTGGTAGTAATATTTCAATAATCAGTGAAACCACATGGAAGGAAATTGGAAAGCCTTTAAAAAGGACTTCCAAAGTTGCAATTTCAGCTTCTGGTGAAAATTTTTTTTTTTGGGAAATGACTTGTAATGTCTCATTCTGTAATAAGCATGTAAAAACTAAAGTTTATGTATTAAAAAATGCTACAAATTTATTCAGTACTGACTGGATGGAACAATTTGAACTTTGGTATTTAAATGAACAAGCGACCAATTTAAAAAGTCAGAGCAAAAATCTTAAGGAAAAATTAAAAAGTTTTCCAGATATTGTCAAATGAACTGGGTTGGTGTCCAAAAGTCAAAGCAGATTTTCAAGTAAAAAAGGGTCGACACCAGTATTTAAGCCAAAAAGGAGCGTACCATTTGCAGCACTGGAACAAGTTAATAAAGAGTTGGAGAGACTCAAAAGAATTGGTGTAATAGAAAAAATTAACCATTCAAAGTGGGCTGCACCAGCAGTGTACGTAAAGAAAAAAATAATAAAATTTGTGTTTGCACAGATTTTTTGACAGTGGTTTAGAAACACATAACTACCCATTACCAAGTCTAGAGGAATTTTTTTTTAAGTTAAACAGTAGAAGCATATTTTCAAAGCTGGATCTCTCTCTGAAGCATATTTACAAATTCAGATTGAGAATGAATGTTCAAAATTAACGACCATAAATACACACAGAGGATTATGTAAGTTTAATCAATTTCCTTTTGGTATAAAGATAGCACCATCTATTTTTCAACAAGCTATAGATACCATGTTTGTGGATTGTGGTTTCGCAGTGGTATATCTGGATGACATTTTAATCAAAAGTGTATACAAAGAACATGTTGGTCATTGGAAAACAATTTTGGAAATACTAAGAGAGTACAGATTCCAGGTCAGTGAAGAAATATGCGTATTGTTTTTGCTGAAAATTAAATACCATGGTTAAATTATTGATAAAAATGGATGTCAACCAGATCCATCAAGGGCAAGTGCAATTAAAGATATGCTGCTACCAACAAACATGACCACATTACAAACTTTTATAGGACTGGCTAATTACTATCAAATATATGTACATAATATACATAATTTGAGAGCTCCATTGACCGATCTACTTAAAAAAAGAGTAAAATGGAACTGGAATGATAACTGTCAAAAGTAGTTCGACGAAATAATAAAAGACTTACGTCAGATTTATCATTAACACACTATGATCCAAAAACAAAAATTGTAGTGGTGTCAGATGCTAGTGAGTACGGTATTGGAGCGGTGATTTTACACAAATATAATGGCAGTAAAATAAAAGCCTTCACTCATGCTTCACACTTACTTCTACCAGCAGAAAAAAATTACAGCCAGATTGAAAAAGGGGCTCTAGCAATTATATTTGCTGTGAAGAAATTTCATGTATTCATTCATGGAAGAAATTTTAGATTGCAAACAGACCAGCCTTCTATTAACAATATATGTTTCAAAGAAAGGAATACCTACACATACAGCTAATAGACTACAACACTCGGGTACCATCTTATAAACTATGATTTTATGATGGAGTATCAACAGTCTAAAAAAAGTTAGGACATACAGATAGATTATCAAGATTAATACTTAAAAATGCAGAAACATTTCATGGACATAGTCATTGCAGCACTAAAAAGCGAAATGGAAATAAAAAAACATTTTTAGCAATGTAGTAAGAGAGTTACCAGTAACCCTGGAAGAATTAAAAGGAAAAGCAGAAAATGACATCTTTATTGCGAAAATAAAAAAGCAATTAAAAGAAAGTAACAAAGAACAAAATCCAGACTTAAATACTTATTCACTACGCAACAATGTAGTAATGTTTGGACAAACGGTTGTAATACCTAGTGTGTTACAAAAGCAAATATTGAAGGATTTTCATAGCAGACATCCTGGTATTTCAAGAATGGTGAGAAGTTTCGTATATTGGATCAGAATGGGCAAAGATATTGAAAAAAATAGTGAAAGCATGCAGAGGTTGTGTTCTGGCAGCAATACTACCTATCACAAAGATAGAACCTTGTCCAAAGACAGACATGCTGTAGTCAAGACTGCATATAAATTGTACAGGTCCTATCAATGGATCACATTATCTTGTGGTAGTTGATAGCTTCACTAAATGGCTAAGAAATTTATACATGCAAAAATCTAGCATCTTCATTGACAGTGAATTTCTTGTATAAACTGTCTGCAAGATATGGCATACCAGATATCATAGTCTCTGATAACAGAATGCAATTCACGGGTAAAGAATTCAAAGATTTTTGTAAGATGTTATCCATTGAGAATATTATGACCTCACTATATCACTCAAGGTTGAACGGACAAGTGAAATGGTTTGTGGAAATGTTCAAAAAAGCATTGAAGAAAGCAAGTCTTCAGAATGTAAATACAGAAGCACTTCAAAATTTTCTAAGAGTTTACCATATAACACTTAACCTCAGTACACTATCAGGCATGTTGCCGGCAGAATTAATATTTGCTAGAAAAGTAAAATCAGTGTTTGACATGTTATTACCAAGTCAAAAAACACAGATAACAAAAATTACACCAAAAGCTTCAGGGTTTGCAATAAAGTGTATATAAGGATAGCAAAGAAACATGGGAAAATGGCATAATGTCAGCAAGAATTGGGAAGTTGATTTACATGGTAAAAGAAAAAAGATTTGAGCATAAAAGGCAACTGAAAAAATGGTCCATTGATGAAAAACCTGAAATATTGGAAGAATCAATAAAAATGGTATGTTTTCAATGTGCCAGCACCACAAGTCGTGGAACCTACAAGGACAAGTTCCAGAAAAAGAAAGCATACTGAAGAACTGGAAGGCAAAAACGCTACAAAGTCAAGTACATTGGTGAACTCTCCAGAAAGAAGGTGGGGAGATACCAATACTCATAAAAAATAAAATATTTATAAAAATTATTAATCTCAAAAGGGAGGGAGATGTTGTGGAGTAAATAGTACACCCCTGGTGACTATATGAACTAGTCTATAAATAAATAAAGAGTTCTAGATTAGATTGGAGAAGAAGCCATTTCGAGCCAGGCAGTTTGCAGCTGAATAGTCAAACTCTGTCTTTGGGCAGAGAGGAATCCAAACAAGGCCATGCCTTGTCTCAGATTAATAAATAAAAATCCATCACTTCTTTACAAATTGCAAAATGACAAATGTTATGCTTTACCAAAGGAAAGAAAAAGAAAAAACAAGAAATGGCTGACCAGGTTATTTTTGGAAAATCACCTTTTTAAGTCAAGCAATCTTTGTAACTATAGTTCTTGATATCAAGTGATAGAGTATTAATAAAAATAAAATTACATGCTCACTTATCGTTTCCTTATTGAGTTTTGCAGAGAAAACATCCACTTGCTAGGAGACTTGATTGTAAATTATTATGTCTCTTGACAAATGAATGTAATCTCTGTGAAACTCTGAGTAAAGGAAAGTTGGCATTTAATTTTATTACTATGTGTATATAAATATAATACTATTTACAGAGCACAGATACTACACTCATCCTAGGCGGTTAGCAATAATTTGATCCTAGATTGAGCACAGTCAAAATACTCAGATCCAAGGAAGAAGTGCTGATCCATACATAAATATTCCACATATTTTTATGGGTACTATACTCATCACCTATAAATATATATGCTTTTTATCTATATAGAAAAATAAACTTAAGTTTTTGATAAACTTTAACAATACGGTCTCTTTGAAACAAAAAAGCAACAATTCAAATTTCTGAGTGAAAACATTTCACTGCTCATCTTAAAAATAAAGACATACATATGTTCATTTTTTTTTTTTTTTATAAACATTCTGTATTCAAGTTGCAAAAATACGAATTACAAAACTCCATAAAATTATCAAATGTCAACCAAACAGTTTCACCTTATTTAAATTAAAATATCAATAGTAACTTTTGAAAATAACTTAGGATGCATCTACCATAGCATGATGGCTAAGTTTGTCTCACACATTCATGAGTATAGCGAGTTTGGTCCTCACAGGCTGTCAATGCTATTATGGTTGTCTTATGTCATATTAGACAGAAATAAAAATATATAAATACAACTTGAACTTCAATGTTATAAAAATAAAATATAAGAAATGTTATAAGCATTGGTCATTTTTATAGCTTTTAGTTTTAACTGCTAAACAAGTACATAATTATAATATGAGGGTGTGCTCAAGCCACATTCCCAGAATTTCACCAAATAACTAGACATCAAATTCTTTTGAATCCCTTCTTCATTGGAACAATAACTTTTCAGCAGCATCCCCAATATATGTTGACATAAAGAATTAAAGAATATTAATAAAATCAAGTACTAATCCATTTTTTTGTTAATAAAATATTAATTCTAAGGACTTTGAGCCAGATTGGTTATTTGCTCTATATATGGTACATGAAACTAAAAAGAACAGTTACTACACTTTGATCTTTGTTTCACAAAAGGAACAAGGCTTTTGTGCAAACATTTCTCTTATTTCATAAGTTGTTGACCCTGAAAGCTATTTAACCCAGAACAATACTAATACACAAAAAAGATACCAATTGTATAGTTAGGAAGAATGTGTAAATTTGTAGTGCAAGCCATTTTTGGTGAGTTTACTTTAAGGCTTACGCCTTGGTATTTTGGTTTTGTGTTAGACAAGACTCAGGTTATTAAATAATCATATTAGTCACAAGGTGTTAATAGATTTTGTGTGGGGCATACTTTTAATGATTTTTTTCTGTGTAAAATAAAGATATCCATTGGATATGCTTCCTATTGGGATATATACACAACAAAGCTTTGCTTTCTAAAACAAAACCAATTGCAGAATGGGTTGATAAGTTTAATTTCAATCTTTGAACTAAACATGGTGGAAAAAAAAAAAAAATTAACATTTCTATAACTTGATATGCTGCATTTTTAATAGATATTTCATTTATATTTGATTGCTATTTATATTTTTCATAGAAAAGAACTTAGAAAAAAAATCTTGTATTGTACATTTTTTTGTGTGTGTAGATCTGGAGAGAATTAAATTACAGAAAAATGATAGTAGAAATCAAGAAAATGCTTTCATTTTTTTTTTTATTAATGAAAAGTGCAGAAACTAAGGACCGTTTTCACATAAAAAAAAGTTAGAAAAATAAAATTCTATTAAAATATCGACTTGGAACGGAAAGAGAAAGATTTTAAAAATGAGGTTTTATGACCCAAGCCCAAGTCATACACTAAACTAAAAAAAAAAAAAAATAATTACCAAACCCTTTTTTGTTCGCTTTCGTGGTTAATGCAAGAACGTTTCTTTGTAATGAATAAAGAAAGATTTTCACTAGAACGAAAAACATTTTCAAATAACTTATTAAATAACTATATAATTAATTTTAAACTGTGAAGAATATGAAAAATAACATTTCACAAAAAGCAAAGAAATAAAAAAAAAATTAATAAAAATGAAACATTTCTTGACCCATATGGATGTTGCTAAACCCCAGGGCACATATTTTGAGGAATATCTGGTTTTAGTTAATGTTTTCTAAAAAATATTTTTTATGTGAATTTTGGTGTAAAGGCCCAAAAAGTTCTTTTACTAAAAAAAAAAGTTTTTTTTTTTTTTTTTTTTTTTTTTTTAACAAGAAAAAAAAAAAAATCGGCAAACTAATTAAAAAAATAAATATTTTTTAAAAATACTATTTAAATTTAGAGATGATTTTTTTTAAAGAAATCTTCTTTATGGTATTTTTTTAACTGGAAAAAAATTATATGCATTTTTTAAGATTTAAAAAAAAAAATTGAAATTCATCACGAATTTTTAAAGTTGGTCATTGAATGAAATGTACGTAAGTATTTTTTAAAATTTGAACGAATAAAGGGACATCTTGTGCTGTTTAAATTAAAAGCCTTAAAGAAGTATTTGACGGAAAAGAAAATGAAGCTCAGCTTTTTCTCTTCAAGTTAATAATTGAAATTTAAAGAATTGTAACATCCTGTAAGAAATGATGTGAAGCAGTAAGAAAAAAAAAAAAACGATAGAATACTTTTAAAAAGAAACTATAATAATAATTTAGGGAATCTTTTCTCACATATAGTTATTAAGCCCCACACAATATTTGTCTTGAGCATATAAAAAGAACAGCAGATATTTTTCTTTTCTTCTTTTTGTAGAAAAAATGGATTTGCACAGAATTCATTTCGTTTTTAGTTTTCCTTATTGCAAATGAAACAATTTGTGCTTTTGCGGTTCTCAGCACAAAATTTTTTTCTCATATCCACGAATTGGTCTAGAAGCGATGATAAAAGTCACAAACGATGGTTTATAAGTTAAACGCTTGGAAATAAATATTAAGCGACTCTTACAATTAGTTCGAGTCGTATAGTAAACTCGTCAAAAGAGAAGACAGCCATATCCTATTTCCGAGGTCAGTAATATTGCCATGGTGACGAGATTAAGTTGATAAAAAACAATAAAAATTCACAAAGGAAATGTGAACGTTTAACTATAATTACTGTCTATATTCATTTAACATTGATTCATTACTGTATTTATTTTGATATATTGTTTAAATTGCGTGAATAATAAAGATCCCCATTATTTTATTATCAAACCTTGCAATGTCGAAGAGTACCGAAAATAACCGATCGGAGTAAGCGAGTTGCATAAAGAAAGTGTATCACGAAATTCGACAACTATATTTAGAAATTTTGTAAAGATTATCTAAAAGATTTTAAAAAGTTGTAGGATTTTTGCATTTATTTCTTATAATTATTTTGTGTTTAGCTTTCCTTCCCGCCTTGCAATTCGGTTCGGTAATCTTCGATTCATTCCGTGACAAATGAATGAATGGGGTTTACATTTTCTACCGAGTGGGGTTCCTTGCGCTGCGCAAAACCTTTTCCGATTAGACCGAACTGCGCAGACTTGCATGTGCTGGGTGGAAATTATCTTATGAAAATTTAGTAAGTAGCAAAATCCTTTTTACCGACATTTCCTCTAACTCGGGTTAATTGCACCTTGTAGAGTCGTTGCTAGGGAATCCCTTCGAGGTATCTTCGAGGTGAGTACGGTCTGTTGTTATCGCAGTTTTCGGAACCAAAGCTTTGGTCCCCCTCCAAAGACTGCGAACTCCGAAGCCATTATTGGAGCTTCGAGGTCGCCGACATGGAGGAAAAGCGACTTGATCTGAGAGCTTGTTTAGTCAGGTGTAAAGAATAAAATATTTAAGTTTTAAGTAAATAGCTTAAGTGTGTATGTTCTTAATGTTATCAAATAAGATAAGTATACTTGTAGGGTTTTTTTTTTCTTTTTTTTTTTTAAGTTCGGAGTAATAAGGTAAAAATATAATCTCCCCTCCGCCTTTTTTCCTCCTTTTATTATATATCTATAGATTTTTTTTTTTTTTGTGTGTGTGTGTATGCACACATTTGTAAGTGTTATATATATATATATATATATAACGAGAGAGAGAGAGATGATCTGAATTTTTCTAGTCTTGTTTTTCTTTGTCTTTTCTTTTTATACCCGCATGAGTTCTGTTAAAGTTCAATTTTCTTTATTAAATTGTACTTCCAGTCAGCTTTTATTATTATTGGGGAAATCCCCCCTCCTCTGCCTTCATTTTTAACGTGTTTCTTTGTTGCATGAACGTTTTTTTTTTTTTTTTATTTCAACCAACAGGCCCCTTCTTAAATGTGTGTGTGTAATAATATATATATATATATATATATATATATATATACACGCACACACATTTAAGCTTTAAGTAAATAGCTTAAGTGTGTACATGCAAGTGATTTCACATTAAAGAACGGAAAAAGATTTTTCATTCTTATAAAATAAATCAGCACTTGCAAGTCTTATTTAAAGACTGCCTTCTGCCTCTTAGTTTCCGTTTTACTTACGAAGCCTACTTAATTAATAGTTGGCATTCATTTCTGATTGTAAGCAGTTTTCCTTATAAAGTTGTTATTCACTGCTAATAATTATTGAAGTAAAATTGATAGATATAAATTAAAACTACTTTCTTGCTTCATAGTTCTTTATCTAGCTAAAAATTTCATGAGCCATTTTAATTTTCTTTGTTTCACTTCATTTTTATAATCAGGCTTTGTTTTTGGCAATATTTTTAACTTTCAAACTAAAATACTTTTTGAAAAACCGATTAAACTCTCATAGTGGAAAAAAAAAAAAAATGTACTTTTTAAGGGATTTTTTTCTTGAATAATCTCTCGCTGAAACTGGATAGTCTGCAATTTTACTTTTTTTTCCTCTATGTCCCTTATTTTCTCTTTAACAATATTTTCATGTTTTTTTCAAGCAGAAATTCTAGTCTAGTAATGAGTTTAAAATGGAATTAATCTTATTCGTCATAGATAAAAAAAAAAAATTAATCTCAGTTCATTCACCTACTTTTTCCAAATTACTGTTTGTATCCAATTAAATAAATAACCTTGCAGTGGTTTTAAAACGTAGAACTTGTCACCTTTCTTTGGATGTTTTTCCCCCTCACCAGGTGTTTTTCCAATCTCGGCGAATTTTGTTTTTTTATTCAATGGTTTGTTAAAAAAGGTTTCATTTGTATAAACAATGAGATGTATCTTTTATTACTAGTGCTAATCCACGTGATGAGTAAACCATTTATAAATCCAAAGTCCAAACTTAAATTTTTGTCTTTCATTGCATGACAAGGTTTTATTTTTATTTAATATATAATATAATATAATAAAGCAAGAATTAATATAAGTATTTGCATTAGTGAATGAGTTTGTTTTGTTTTTTTTAAATAGTCTAGAAGCTTCTCATGATGGGCGCAGCTTGTTACATCGATTTCATTGTCGACTTGCTTCTACTGAACAAATTACTTGAGTGTTGTCGGAGACACAAAATCCACAACTCTTTCAGGATTTTTCTCTCCTCATTTTGTCACCTACTACTACTGTAGTGGTACCAACTAACTTTGTTTAGCATATTACAATTAAGATACTTCGTTCATTAATAAAAACTTGGTCTCTGCATTTTATTTTAGCCTGTTTCGTTTTCTCGCATTAAGAAAACGAACTGAAGTCTCATTTTTCTGGTCACGGGAAAAGTCCCAAATATAGGATATTTCCTGACCTACTTTCATCTGGTGGGGGGGGGAATATGGAGAAAATCAGCATGTGACCAGCTAATTATTGATGGTAGGAAGTTATCGTTTTTTGCAGTTTAATAAATGAAAGTAACCCTTGCAACTAGACGTAACGTCCTATTTTTCTATTTGTGTGTGTGTGTTGCAAATCCAGCAGTTGTATCTAAAGGTGACTAAGTAGAGAGATATAAAAATATAGAAGCGGCGGACAATGAATAATGTCGCCCTCCTCCTTCCTTCTCTACTCTCTTTAGCATGAGCAGTAGTAAAACTAACATCAATTTTGGTGGCGGGGGAGTAGAAATAAAAACTCACATGGTCCGTTTTATTCTTCACGTGTTGGCTTTAAAATATATTCAGAGACAATTGACAAACACTAATGATATTCATCATGACGTTTGGGGTCTTTGGGTTATTTTTATCTTAAATTATGTTCTCCATGTTACTTTTCTGTTTTTCATTTTTCCTATATCATTTATACTGCGTAGAAAATGTATATTCTGATTTTAAACCAGGATTTTCTCTTACTGAAATAAAAATTTCGTCCACGTTTTCTCTTTACTTCCAGTTTAACAAAATGGCGGCATTCTTTTTTTTTTTTTTTTTTTTTTTTTTTTTTTCTAGCTTTATCTTTTTGTTCCAGTTGGTTAACATCTTTATTAATCTCTTCCTCTTATATTCTCTGGGATAATTACACCTTTGTGTGTATGTATGTGTATCTTTTGAGCATGACTTGAATTAATCATTTATGAATTTCCATACACATTTTCGAAAGTGCTTAAAGATTTGAAGTCTTATCTATTTTTAATCTTTAACGGTCGGTATCATTTTACTGTTAATGTTTTATTTGTATCGCTGCATTAATATTCTTAAAAAGAAATTATCTTAATTCAACAATTTTTATGCTCTACACGTGGTTTTAAAATTCGTGAGGGCAGTAAAAGCTTATTAGCACGTGGGCTCACACCTTAGTCTTTGGCGGTTCTTTTACTACGCTCACTTAAAAAAAAAATCTTAAATTATTCCCCCCACCCCCTAGAAATTAGATTTGTCAGATTGATGAAAAGTTTAAAAAATATTTTTCACTTTGACGTAACGTCCTTTATATTTGCTATTTTTGACCTTTCATTTTCTAGTTATTTTAATTTTGTTTTAGAAAAATGTCATTTGTTAAAAAATAAAAAATCGTTCATATTGTAATTTTCGTAAATTATATACCAGATTTGTAAATTGTGTAATCATCACTTGCCTGTATTAATTTACTCAGTTGTACTTTTTCTGTTTGTAGAGTAACTTGAACAGAAATGGTAATGGAAACACCCAGTCCACAGTGGGTTGGCCGAGAATTTGTCCGGCAGTATTACACTATAATGCATGAAGCCCCCAAATATCTGCACAGGTAAGTCTTACAAACAGCATAAAAATATTAAACGTGGGGAGTATATTAAGTCAATCTTAGCCCTTCTGAGTTCATGATTTATAGTTTTCTTTTATATATACCTTGGATTTATTTTATATATACCTTGGATTTAATTGCTGTAGATTTGTAATTAATCTCATAAAATGACTGTTTACCTGTAATTACTACAAAAACTAGGTTCATCATTGATTAGTTGAAATGAGATTTGACTTTTTTCTTCTTTTTTTTTTTTTTTTTTTTTCTTTTTTTCCTTAATTTCCACTTATCAAATTTATTACATCACTAAATTTTGGAATTAATATATATCTATATTTAATGCCTTTAAAAAATATTGGCATTATTTGAATTTGCATTGTAAATCTAATCATTTTTGGTAACTTATTAGTGATGAGTACTATTAAAATATCTACAACTATTTAAAATTTTTATATTTTTTTTTTTTTTTTTTCTTTAATCGGTGACAGAATATGAATCACTTTGCAAATTTGAATAGTTTAGATCTCATGGCGATGATGATAGCCTTGCCCTCTCTGAATGAAACTTGATGAGATTTCATTGATATACGCATTTACTGAGCCATGATATTTTGCAAACAAGACATACTCATAGATGTATATTAAAAAAATTGAAATGTTAAATGACAGTATTTGGTTATGGATTTTTATCTTTATCTTGACTGCACTTTAATATTTTAAGTATTTGGAAGTTGATGATCATATATTCCTATTAGGTTGGTGCAAAAATGATGTAATGTTTTTTTGACGTATTTTTTAATGTCAAAAAATGACATTATTACATCATTATTTTTGCACCAACCTAATACCTTTTTTATCACTTCAAAGCAATGAAGCAATTAGTGTTCAAGGGGTTGTTGAGTGTTAGAGAATGAGAAGAAACACTTAAGGAGAAAAAACAATAAAAGAACAAGAATTAAGATCTTTTTAAAGATCAAACTTGACTGGGAAGCAAAGCTGGAAGAGTTTTCAATTGTAAAATGAGATCTTACCACTGATCTAGTATTGCACTTGATAATCTTGATAACATAACAGAGCTCACCAGAACAATTACCTGAAAGCATTTTATAGAAAAGGCACAGAAGCTACAGCAGTGAGAAAGGAACTGAAGCCAAAATGTCAGTTCAGGAGCAGTATCAGTGCAGATTCTTTGGATTTTATCAAGAATCACTGAATATATAGGCCAGATGTGGCAGCAATATTCAAAGCATTGGCATTAGACTTAAAAATATGTAATAATCTAACATGGGACATAATGAACCAACTCTCTTAGCAGTGGACCTATAAATTGATTCAATGTAATCTTTCCACTACATGTTGCGTGAAAAAGTTAGTCTGAGAAGGGCGTAACGAGTCGCTGTCATGGCAGTTAGCATCAGCCATGATGATGGAAGGTAGAATGCATTCTGATTAAAAGAGCAGTTTCATTTTGAAGCATTAAAACTGACAAGCCAATCTTTGTCCCATTAACAGATGGTAGTTTGTTTTTATAGATCAGTTGCTAATTTGACCTTCTTGAACCAATTAGGCTTATTAAAGAAGAGTAAATAGTTGTCATCAGCCTAGGTACAGTTTAGAACCTGTCATCAGGAAGGTAATTTCTGAAAATTAGGGACAATGTAGGTCTAAGGATAGAACCCTGGGAAACAATTTATCTTACTTGAATGATTACTGTATTAACACCTAGCCATTTATAAAATACATGAAAGGAAACTAGAATTTTTTGATCTTGAAAGTGTGCATCAATTGGGATGCCAAACTAATCCTTAATTTTGACAGTTTCATATTAAAATTTGTCTAATAAAACTTGGTTAAAAAAAAAAAAAAAAAAAGTATATTAAAAGTATGTGTGCAAATTTTGAAAAAATATAGCCAACCCCAAATGTCATGCATGATTATTTTTAGCTTTCTATAACAAATAGAGGTAATTTAGAATTATTGAATTCTTTCATTTGTTCTGTACAAAAATAATTTAACAATTGCAAAAAAAAAAAAATACATTAAGACTCTTTTTAAAATATTTAATATGAAAATGACTCTTAAAAATTGGTAATTTTTCACAAATGGATAATTCTAAAATCCCTCCTCTCCTGTCAAATCTGAAGAAAAGTTTTAAATTCTGCAAGCACCAGCCCTCCACAAAATATATTGAGTTTTATTGAATTATTTTTGTAAGGTGTCATGGAAAAAAAAATTTCAGTTTATATTGCAAAATATGTTCACTCAAATGTATTTGTGTGTGTCATCACCTCACAATTTTGTGTTCATGATGCCTTGAAATGAGGTAGAGGTAACTGACTGAAAAATATTTCCACAAAGTTTTCTAATAAAACTATTTAAAGTAAAATTCTTTCTTAAGTCCTGAAAATCTTTTAAATTTGATAATTTTTTTCTTTTTTACTTGGTACTTTAAAAAAAAAACATTAGAAAGAAAAGTGATTGCAGAAAATTCTGCTTTAAAAAATTTATTTTGTAGAGTTAGCCTATGCATTTTTTTTATTTTTTTTTTTTTTCCCTATAAAAAAATTGGCTAAGTATCAAATTTCAAAACTTTTTGTAATGAATTTTGCTAACAATTTCTATGACCTGAAGATTGCTTCAAACATGCAGATGCAACTGACATTCAGTGCTGTTTTAATTTTTTTTATACACACTAGCTGGTGGCTCATTTCAGTATTCCTGTCAAGTTGGGTGTCTGCTTAAACATGTTTATTCAATAACCATTTAACCAAGCTAGTATATACTGCAACTATGCTAAGTAGACCCTAGTTACAGTTTCTGGAAAGTGCACAATCTGGTTTGATCAGGCACAGCCATAAATGACTTTCAACAGTCTTATCTGCCCACATTCACTCACAAGCCTTGGGTCAACTTACAATATGGATTTCAAGCTCTTACTTGGGTTACACATTCTGATCTTCTTGGGCCAATATTATCTGGAAGTCGCTTCAAAAATCAGCCTTAAATTATTTTTTTTATAAGGATTAATTCCTGGAGAATGATCTTAAACTTTGTAATATGCAGGAAATTTACCCTGAATAAGAAAATAATTCCTATATATATATATATATATATATATATATATATATATATATTGGCAGTTCAACAAAAAAAATTGGCTTGTTAAATTCACTGCCTCCAAAATCAAACTAGTAATGTTTCACTATCATTAAGACCCTGAACTTTCACCTATCATGATGAATGGTTGTTTTCTCAAGTAGGCTTCTTGCCTTGGATGCCTTTATTGAACCCAAGCTCATCTCTGACTACAAATGGAATGATCCATTGCTAATGATTCCCTTGTACCACTTTGGGAAGTATCAGAATCCTCCAGCTAGGCTCTCTTTACAAGAGCCAGATCATGCTGAAAATGGAGTATTGCTACCATATCTGATCTGGAGCTTCTGCCCATGAATTACTTTGTGGACCAGACTCTTGGGAAGATGTTTTCCTGAAACCTACAATTTTAATCTCTTCCATCTCAGGTTAAATGTTAAATCTCTTATATAAACTGCACTTAACCTTCTCTTGGTGGTGCAACATCATTATTCAGTAACTCTACGTTGAACAGAACTTGGGCATTGTCTTGTTTGGAATTGTTTTATTTTCAATAAAATATACTGTTGACCTTTTTGAAGAAAACAGATTTTTAATTAAAGTGTTAAAATTACTCGTTCTTCATGAAAACTGAAATCTTATTAAATAACTTTTAATAGAAATAGTAACTTTACCTGCTTATTTTAAAACTTTAATGTAATGACATTTTGCAATTAGCATGTATCGGATGAATGTTGTTTTTTTTTTTTTTTTTTTTTTTTTTATTGCTGCCTTTTTATATAGTCCTTCTTTACACTTTGCCTAATACTATAGAGATGTTTGGAAATCTTTAGTTTTAAACATTTTAATAATTTGGGATTCTTTTAAAATAAGATGTCATCCAATTTTTTAAAACGTTGGTAATTAAAAACAAAGTAAAGTTAATTGTGTGGGTAGTTTTCCACAAGATATTTTTTACAATAAGAAAATTTATCATTGAAGAAACTCTGGAGCCAGCAGGTTTTTTTTTTTTTTGTAATCGGAGTTTAACAACCGCCATCTGACCTTTTTGAGCCAAATTTAGTCATTTTATTTCAAGATACCATTAATTTTTTTCTTCAGATAAAATATCTATACAGGTTTACTTTTGGGAGATTTTTTAAAAATCTGTTACAGGATCAGTCCTGATCGGATCCAAGTTAATAGAATGTAAACAAGGGTTACATTAAAACTTGATATTTAAATTATCACAAAGGATTGAAAACATTTCAGAAACTTGTGAAAACTGCAGAAATTTTCACATAAACTGAGCCCCCTGGAAACAATCTTATTTTAACATAGAATTAAAGAAATTTCTTTTAAATGTAAGTCTTTGATATTCGGGGGTAAAATAAATCTTTTTAAGACAGTAGCATGTTAATGGATCCTTTCTCTTGGGGACTTCTTTTCTGTATCCCTTTGTATTAAATACTAAAATGCATAATGACAGATGACGTGCAGCTGTAATAATGCAGGCTTTAAAGAAGGTTATTCTTGGCTATATATGATCCGATGACATTGAATTTTGGTGTTCATTGGGTTTGTAAATTTTGTATTGAAATATAAACTGAAGACTAGTATTTTTGTTGTACTAATTAAGATTAGAAATACAAGTAGTTGAAACTTTAGATTACTATGAAAATAAGTTTAAAATTATATCTAGAATTTAAATCACTGTATACAGTTTCAAACATTAACTACTTCATATATCTATGCATTCCTTTAATAATGCAACCAAGTTATAAGAATGTGTTCTTCCTGTATATAGACAGAAAGTAAATAAAACTCTTATTAAATCTTGCCAAAACTTTAATTACAAATACAAAACTAGTAGCAGCCATTTTAACATTTGAAATGTGATGGTCACTTGGAAAACTGCTTGCAATGATGCTGTAATTTGCGTCTGATGGCACAATACAGTGATGGTTGCCTGCCATCATGATACTGCATGTATCAATTGACGAAACAAACTTTACTGAGCAGGCCAATTTCTGGGTAATAACTATTTGAATAACAATTAGGCAGGAGTCAATAGCGTTTCATAAACATTATTTTTCATTTGCAATAGTATAATTTATTGAGTGTATATTGTATTAGCATAGGTTAGATGAAAAATATCAATTTTATTTTAAATGTCTTTATAAAAATGTTATTGATTGAATAAGTTTAAGAAATACTTTGAATTTCCAGCAAGATCTCCAGTTGATTGTTTTAGTGGTGGCTTTGAAGCCAAAGGTTACAGTAGTTAGCAAATAAATAGGTAGATGCAACTGAAGGGAAATAATTCTGCTTCGTAATTCATTACTGCTGCCTTTCATATTAATACATAGAAATGTGGGGTGGGGGGGTGCTATTTTAATCAGAATTTTTTTAAAAGCATGATTTACCATTTAGTTAACAGCAGTTGCAGGTTCTTAAATGTAAAAAAGAAAAATTCTACACTCTTGATGTGGTAATGGATTCGTAGATTAATAGATGTATCAAATTTTTGAGTTTGAAAATTGTTTATGCATTGGATTTTTAATTTTCTTACAGGTTTTATAGCCACAACTCCAGTTTTGTTCATGGTGGTGTAGAGAAAGCTGGTGAAGAGCAACAACCTGTTATGGGACAAGTTGTAAGTTCATAAGTTACTTGTTTGTGCCACACTAATTATGTGCATTTCATCTAATCTCCCCCTCCCCCGTCGTTTTGAGGCAATTGCTGATATTGACAAATACATGTGTGGTTTTTGTGTTTTGGGTAGGGGGGGTTCCTACTTAGCTTCAAATCCTCTAAACCAATAAGAATCTGAAACTATCCTGTACTAAATTTACAATTGTGTTGGCTGTCCTGAATATGGCAATGAACTACATCTGTGTAATGTTTAAGATGATAAACTACGTCCGGAAGCAAGGCCTGTGATCAGGAGATTTTGAGTGTGGAACCGCCTCTTAATTGTTGGTGTTCCCAGGTCCACTCTGACCTGGAGTGGTAGCACCTGTTATGGTCTCAACTATGGGCAAATAGTTAACCCACAAACTGGGATTAAAATACTATGAAATTGTAAAAATAGGCTTTAATACCAACAACAATTTTTTGAGTAAAAATTATTACCAGCAATAAAAAAGTCTTGTCAGCATTTAAAAATCCATTGAGTTTGATATGCTGTAAACCAAACAATAATTGTGTTGGACCATCTGAATACTGAGAAACTGACGTATATACAAACAGCCTCGATGGTTTTGGAATCATCAAATGTAATAAGATGACTTTCTAGTTATAGCCATTTATGATAGTCCCTCATCAAGAATGGCTACTCTGCTAGAAATGCAAACTAAAGAATTTGGTATAGGTAATTCTGTATGATGGTGGGTTTGTAGATTAAACACATGTGTGTGAAATTGCTAATCTTTATTGGGATACTATTCAGAACACATTTGAGATGACAAAAATGTGAAATAATGGGGATTCACTTAATTTTGGGTAAATTGTGGTTCTTTTATACTGACAGCGATAAAACATGAGCTGCATAATCAAAGGCTTATATTAATAACCTTTTATTCATGCACCTATTTTGGTCTGTTAAGCTTTTTCATATAGTTGGCAAGGTGGATAGTACCGTAGCTCATTATCAATATAAATGCTGTATTGGCAGTGTTCCATTTTGATTAAAAGTATACTTTCTTGCTGATTGACTGTAAGCTTTGGGAGAAAACAAATTTGTATGATGACAGGCCTGATGTAATTTCATGTAACCAATTACCAACGTCTGCAAAACTTGCAAGATTCCCCTATTAAGCTCCGGATTTAAGTTTTTACACAAATTCATCTTAAGTTGTGATTATTATACCAATGTGATGAGATACTGTTTATAATTCTTAGCCATCTGACCCCCGCCCCTCAATAATGTACATGAAATCCAGAAAGGATTATTCACTCCTTAAAGATTATGGAATTTAGCATCCTGTTTAAAATATCAAATGACAAAGACTATACTTAGACATGTGCCTGGTACCTATGGCTTTTTTAAAATAAAAGGTTAAAAAAATAATCAGTAAGTCACTTTTCTGTTAATTTGGGCTCACGTGGCTCTTTCAGGGTGCTTTAGTGTGTTAAACGCTGCTCTAATGTATTAGATTAGAATATTTGAGGCTATTGAAAAAATTCTGTCTGACCTACTTTCCAAAACTTGATCAACATTTCAGCATGCATCTCTTATCTCAATTTTTTTATCCTTTTTACTTTGTAGGACATTCATCAGAAAATCCTGTCTCTGAACTTTGTTGATTGCCGAGCAAAAATCCGACAAGTGGATAGTCAAGCCACAGTATCCAATGCGGTTGTGGTTCAGGTAACTTTATTTTTAGCATGTAAGAAACAACTTTTAATTCAATTATTTTTAATCATTTTACATACATTAATTTTTGCAAAAGCTATAAATTTTTTTTTTTTTTTTTTTTTCCTCTCTCCTTAAAATATAGTTAAAAGTAATTGCAATGGGTGAATCTCTTAAAAGCAAATTTGTAACCATTAAGAATTTCATCTTGTATTTGATTCTTCTTAGGTGACTGGTGAATTGTCGAATGATGGGCAACAAATGCGTCGCTTCATGCAGACTTTTGTGTTGGCTCCACAATCACCCAAGAAGTATTATGTCCATAATGACATATTTCGTTATCAGGATGAGGTTTTCCATGATTCTGAATCTGATGTTGAAAACCTGGAAGAGAGTGGTGGTAAGTTTCTCTAGAATAACTTTGAATAAATCTAAAATGTTTGTACAAGTAAATTAAAAAAAAAAAAAAAAAATAAATAAATTCACTGTTGTAACTGGAATGTAAGAGAATTGCTTTAAATGTCAGTTGTTAAGAGAAATAAATGTTCTTTCAGAATCTGAACAGGAGCAAACTGAGGCTGTTTCTCAAGCTGAACCTGTACCAGAGCCAACAGTGTCACAGTACTACGATCAAACATCTGTGCTAAGGTAACTTTGTCTTAAATTTTTTGGCAGATTTGAAGTAGATTTTTTTTTTTTTTTTTTTTTTTTTTTGTGGGGGGGGGGATTTAGATAGTACAATTTCTCCATTTGCAAGTATTTCTTTCAGCTAAAATTTTGAAATAAATTTAGTATTTTAAATTTTGGACATGACCATAATCTTGCCCCCCACCCCCTGCATTACTAATAAATGCCTGATCTACCCCTCCTCCCCCACCAAAAAATACTCTTTAAAGTGACTATAAATCAAGAGAGCCATGTTAGACAGAACTCTTTTCATTGGTAGGCAAATTGTACTTCTAATGTGAACTTCTCACTTCATTGATGGTAGCAATGGCAATGCAGAGATTGAAGACAGACCTGAATCACCTGCACAAAAGTCTGTGGAAGAAGAGCCGAAGGAAGAGCCTCCTGAGGAAGTTGCTCCAGAACCAGAGAAAGAGGCAGAGATTAAAACACCTGAGCCAGAACCTGTTCCTGATGCACCTGGTAAGTATACTAACTAGCTTGCTGTTATAATAGGTGTAGTCTAAATGATCAAGTATTGGGTGCTTGTGAATATTACCTATTAGATTTGTTTATAGTTTGCTTTGTGACTTTCAATATTAGGTTTTGAATTTCATATACTGCAGGGAGTTCATATTTATTAGCAAAAATATGGTCACGCCTTAAAGAAAACGTGATATTTTCAATGTCTGTTAATTAAACTCTCAAAAGAATTTTAGATAGGCATGATGTACATAAGATGAAACTTCATACATCCAGAGCTTAATGAAAATTTGGCCAGGTTAGCTTAATCTGAATGGGAATAAGCATTTAATCTTAAAGTTGGTTTTAATATGATAGAATTTTTATGATTTTAAACAGTTTAATAGCATAAATATTGCAAGCTGGTCTTGAGTTTTTAGCCTGGCCTGCTTCCAAAAAATATAACCAAATAAACATTAGAATGTCTTTAGGGCTTGATTGAGCATTCTAATTGTATTTCTCCAAAAATTTACCAATATAATTTACTTGGTAGTTTAAGTCAATATTAGGTTATAGCATAGGTACCTCCACGAAAATGTAAACAAACAGAGATAGCATGATGAAAAAACGCCGAACTTGACGAAAACAATTTTTTATCGTCTAATGTTCATATTATTATTAAAGAGGAAAGATCAAAGTATTTTTGGGGTATTTTTTTACATTTTTTAATCGTTCCTAGCACGTCCGAAATTTTCGTTACAATTTTTTTTTTTTTTGTCACCAAAAAAGGACAGATAATCAATCATTTTCAATCATTTGTTAAAAAGATGAAAATCTGACTTTGATTTTCTTTTAAAAATCAATTATCATTTTTTCAAAACTGATTTTAATAAAATCAGAAATTATAATGTTTATTTAAAATATTTTGAACCAAGCTTAACTTAGCTTCTGCGCCGAAAAAATGTAATTTGAAAATAAAACAAAGCAGGTCATAACCTTTCGCCTCGTTGACAGCTATGATTTATGACGTTTAGATAACTTACGGGAGGATAATTCTTTCTACGGATGGAAGGAAGTGAAATTATTTAGATTTAAATGAACAAATTATTTACCTCGTTACTTTTAAGAAAAACTTTCAGCGCTCTAATTTTTCTTTTTCTTTTTTTTTTTTTGTACTTAGCTTTCATCTTTACGTTTACGATGCTTTATGGAAAATATAAAGAAATTAAAAAATAAGACTGTTAAGAGTGAGATTAAATTTCATAAGAAAGAGGTATCTATTATTTATACGTACCTTATGAATTTTTATCAGAAGTGTACATAAAATACTATAATTTTATATATAATTTTATTTCTCCATACGTGTTTCGCAAAAGTAAAGGCCTTAAGAGCGGAGAACAATGCTGAACTCAAATAATGCAACTAAATTGTATCCTGGTTGATCTTCCGTACTTTATAATTAACGCTCTATTATAAGCATAAAAGTTACATTTTTAATTACGTTGGCTAATCCGATTGGTCCAAACGATACAATTTTCAAAGCGCTAGACAATGGCGGTCTCATCTGGACACAATTGAAAGCTTGGCACTGCTTTTAACTAATTTTATAATATTTTTAAATACTTAATGTAAAAATCTATTATAATTAAAAGAAATAACAAATAATTGTATTAAAAATTCAATTTTCATTGAAAAAATTTTTTGCTTTCAGAAAATATTGTCCATATTCGTAAAAACAAATAGAAGCAAATAAAAGCATTTGAAATTAAACAATATATTTGTTTTATTGAGTTTTGTATGTTACAATTCAGAGCTGATTTTCAGGTACGTTGGCCACAATTTAAAAAAAAAAATACATGATTTGCATTCTTCAAAGCCTTGTGCTTTTAACTATTGCAATTTGTAGGGGGCGGCAAGATCTAATTTCTAGAGTTTTTCATAAAATTAGTTATGGGGTGTTAATAAAAATGAAAAAAAAATATTTCTGCCATGATTTTTATAAAAAACAACATATTTATAATAATTTCGATCATCTGTGAATAGTTTCTGAAAGTTTCATTAACATCTGACAATTATTTTTATTTTTACAAGATTTTCAAAATTAATGTGTGTAAATACAAAAAAAACGCGCAAAAATTATCTGTTATTTACTACCCCTTGTTGCAACAAAGATAAACAAAGTTTTTAAATCAAAATTTAGAATATTCTAAAAAGATGGAAAAAATTTTGAAAAATAATTAAAAAAAAATTTGGTCTATCCTCTTCATAAAAACATAAGCATTTAGACGATAAAATTTTGTTTTCATAAAGTTTGGCGTCTTTTTCATCAGACTATGCTCTTTTTTTAGCGATTTCGTAGAGGTACCTATTATAGCACTTCTATTTTCATTCTTTTTCTAGCTGAGCAGAAGCCTCTCTCATGGGCTAGCCTGGCTAGCAAGAATGCCCCGCCAGCACAGCCATCAACCACTAGCGCAGGGCCTGCTGGTCATGCCCCGCCCATTGGAAAACCCCAGGTTGCAAGACCTGAGGTCAGCAAGCTGGATGGCAATCAAGGCCCACAACCCCAGAGGACTCCTCGGTATTTTTTTTTTTCTTTTTCTTTTGCATTTTAAGTTTTATTCTAATTGTGGTACTTTCTGATTAAGTGATTTTCATCTCTTAGCTCTATAGGCATAAAACCTCATTGCAAGTTTGAGGTTTATACTACATTTGTTTCTTAATCTCTTGATGTTATTTCTATATTTTTTGTCGAGCTGTTTGATCAGATAGTGCAAAAATATTACTTTTTTTTTTTCTTTTTTTTTTTTTTTTTTTTTTTTTTTCCATTAAAAATTAAGTTTGGAAACTTGCAATGATGCTGTAATTTGCGTCTGATGCTACAATACAGTGATGGTTGCCTGCCATCTTAATACTGTGTGTGTCAATTGACGAGGCAAACATTTCTGAGCAGGTTTGTCAGGGCTAGCTTTGTCAATTAATACTTATATAAAAAGCATTGTTTATTAGTGGAAATGATTCCAAAACTATCAGACCTGCTCTCCCAAATTAGAATTATATTTGGACAATGAAGTATAGGATGTGGATGGGGTGAGTAGCAAGCTTGGCAGGCTTTAATACTTGACAATTTGTAACTTTATAAACCTTAGATTTGTTTTATAATTGGTTCTCCCTCTAATAAACCTTTTTTCATTCCCCTCTCAGATAAGTGAATGCCCAACAATATTAAACTTTGCAATATTAAAACAAAAAAAAAAACAAAACTTGAGGCAATGCAAAAAATATTGGGTTAATTTTCAGTGTAACACTCATGCTCAGTTTGCATTAAAAATTTCCAGAATACTTAAATTTGTGTAATTTAATTGTACATGCTCCCTTTGAATCTGGCTTGATGGATTTGATAAAATCTACCATTTTGGAGTTATTGACAGTAAAAGTTTGGATTCATTACTGTCATCGTTTGCATACGGAAAGGTAAATAGGTATTCTGCAGCAAATGTATGCAAACAATGGCTGCCTGCAACACAAATGAATCCAAAATGTCACTGTTGATAACTCCAAAACAGATTTTATCATTTATCAAACCAGATTTGATTGGAGCATGTACAATTACACAAATGTAAGTATCCTGGAAAATTTGAATGCAAACTGAGTGCGGGTGTTACACTACAAATTAACCAAATATGGAGTTGTCCAGAAAATCCTCATTTAGGAAGTGGAAAGAAAACAATCTTATTGGGCAACTAAGCAAGCTTCCTTCACTTCATTAAAGGAGTTGAACCACTGGTTGTGGAGAAAGTGTCATTAAGTGGAATAGGCCATAGTCCCTGAATGCTGGATGTAGAAGAATCCATCTGTTTGAATTTCTCCTTAGTTAACCTGACAGTTTGTAATGTTGCATTGTCTTGCTGAAAAGCCTGACCTCAAGTGAACAAAGCAGGATTAGTTTTAGTTTGCTGTACGTGCAGTTTAGCATTGATGACTCAAACATGTGTAACAAACTGGAAATTCCATCATGGATATCAAGATTTTTCTTTCTGCTTCCCAAGTGAGGTAGGAATTTTTGGTCAACATATTACACTCTAATCCCAATGTTAAAATTATAGTTTGGAAACTTGCAATGATGCTGTAATTTGCGTCTGATGCTACAATGCAGTGATGGTTGCCTGCCATCTTAATACTGTGTGTGTCAATTGACGATACAAACATTACTGAGCAGGTTTGTCAGTGTGTGTGTATATATATATATATATATATATATATATATATATATATATATATATATATATATAAATATATTATTCATTAGAATTGGAATTCTATTTGGTCAATGAAGTACTGATTTCAGGCAGTGGGTAGGGCAGGTAGGGAGCTCAGGAGTTTTTAATTTTTGGCAATTAGTTGTAACTTTATAAACCTTAGATTTGTTTGTAATTGGTTCTCCACTAGTAAACCTTTTACTTCATTCCCCTCTCATGATTAGTGAATGGCTGCCAATACTAAGGTGAAAAAAAAAAAAAAAAAATCTATGATCTTAATTCTTTGAATTTATTTGAATGACCCACATTCACTATAAAACTAGAGAAAATTAATGACATTTGCTTTTTTTTTTTTTTTTTTTTTTTTTCCTTCTTCTTGGGCTCAATTGAGTTTATAAACTTCATTTTGTAACTAATAGTTCTCTTCTAAATGAAGTTATTGGTCTAGGTACTGGTAAACATACCATAAGTCTTATTTTGCTTGCTTGTTTGCTTTAGTTTTACTTGTGTTGGTTGTTGTGACTGATGCTGTCATTGTTGTAGGCTACCCAGGGAGCGTATGAGGGAGCGTGAGAGAACGAGTGTCAGTCGGACTGATGATGGGGACTCGGACAGCCTAAGTGGACGCCGAGGATCAAGATATCCTGACAGTCACCAACTTTTTGTTGGCAACTTACCACACAACATTACTGAGAGGGAATTACGTACCTACTTTGAGAGTAAGTATTTTTATCATAAGTTTGTATCCAAAAACTCTTGGAAGCACCTGTTAATGAGACTCCCTCAAGTATTGCTAAATGTAACCCAACAAATTGCTATATTTCATATGGTATTTCAGGTGAAACTTCTGTAAAGAAACTGCATTTTCTTTTTTTCTCTAGGGACCTTCACTTTGTTCCCTCTAGCAATGATTGACTTCTAGCAATTCCTTAAAAAGCTCACAAAACAACATTTTTGAACTGATAGTTCAGAATTAAGTCAGTTATTAGGAACTATTTATGTCTAATATAATAAACTGTTAGTTTTCATTTTTAATAATTCCTAAATTAAAATATTTTTCCATTTTTAGCTTATGGACGTGTTGTAGAACTCCGGATCAACACCAAGAGCGGTGGTGGAAAACTACCAGTAAGACTATAACATTTTTTAATGTTATTTGTACAGTATATTTATCTGTATTGTAAAGCTAATCTGCATAGCTATATTTTAAAATTTGGTGGTCACTTGTAAAATGTACTTGCAATGATGCTGTAATCTGCATCTGATGGTACAATGCAGTGATGATTGCCTGCCATCTTAAAACTGCATGTGTCAATTGCCTAAACACATTACTGAGCAGGCCAAATTAACTTTATCAAGAAACCACTTTACAGTTGCAATTGTTTGTTAAAAAATTATAAATTCTTTTCTCCTCAAATGTATTTAACTGAATGTTATTTTAATATTGTAATTGCATATTTCATATTAAAATATTTTTGAGCTCCATTTACAGATTAAACTTTTTTTTTTTTTTTTTTTTTTTTTTTTTTTTCATAGAACTTTGGTTTTGTAGTCTTTGACAGCCCTGATCCTGTACAACATATCCTAAGCAGCAAGGTATGTACTCATTTTGGAGATAAATTTACATTTCTTTAAAGCTGTGCTTGCTAATGTGATTGTTTTCGGTCTTATGCTATATTCTTCTACTAAAGCAAGCTAATTATGGTTTGTATGCATTGATTGAATCCAGCGTTATAGAAGTAGAAATTGGTGTTAGCACTTTTTTATATAGCAATCTCTAGTTATTGGCCCATTCAAAGGAAACATTTTTATTGCAAAACTGCTGTGACTGAAATTTGTCCATTTAGATTGATTAGACTTTATAAGGACAAACTTGAAAATTATTCAAATGGCATTACTTTCTGCCAGTAAGACTTAACTTTTTTTTCTTTTTTTTTCCTTTTAGCCTATAAAATATAATGGCGAACATCGACTGAACGTAGAAGAGAAAAAACCACGTGGAGCTGGTAGTGGTCCTGAAGGTGGGAGACCAATGAGCGGAAGAGGAAGCCGTGGAGGACTTGGCAGTAGTACAGGACGAGGTGGCATCATGGGTGGCAACTTAGGTGGTAGCCGTGGTGGCATCCGACCTCAATCAGGGGGTGGGAGCAGACCAGACAACCGGCTTGGTGGCCTTAGTGGCGGTGGCACCGGTGGACGAGGTGGTCCTGGGGCTGGAGGTGGTGGTGGAGCGCGGCGTTGAATCTGAAGAGCTTATGGTGCTTCATGGAAGTATGCAATTCTGTCTGGACAAGTAGATTCAGGGCATGGTGTGTGTCTGTGTGTGTGTGTGTGCGCGCGCGTCTGTGTGTGTGTGTGTGTGTGGTGACGTCATCTTGCTTGTGACACAAACTCTCACTGGGATGTCTTTGTTCACTTTTCTTTTTTTAAAGTGGAAAACTTAATGGCAGCCCATCACAAACTTCTGTTATCATACAAGTAAGTGAAACACTGGCAAGAATAACACACACACACAAACTAGTTTTTGTGAAAGAGGAAAAAAAAAATATTTAAAAAAAACAAAATTACAATCAACAAAACAAGAACCCTTACCTTCAACAAATGTCCAAACTACTTCACTCAATCTGACAAGTGTTAGTTAACTTCTAGTTCTGTTCTCGCTCAGAATTTCACCAACACAGATGACCACAATAACCAATTCTCTAAGTCACCACCTACTCATTGGTCCAAGGAAGATCCTAGTGCGCAGAACAGGTCTCAATTGGTTCTCTTTGGTCATCTGATGTTCAGATCACTTGCTGGTCTGTCAGTAACTTCTCTCAGATTTAAAAAAAAAAAAAAAAAAAAAAATCAAACAAACTAGCAGAATTGCATATTTTCTTCAGTGTAAAAGAGCTGTTGGATTGTGAAAAATAACTTTGTCCCTTTTTATAAGAGGCATTTACTAGTTGTACCATCTCTCAAAAAATCCCTTATGAAAAAAGAAAAAAAGACAACAGACAACACATTCATGTGTATGTAAGAGTTAAAAGTGTAAAATAATTAACATGACCCAACCATTATTTTCTTACTGTTAAAATAAAGCCGTTTTTAAATGTATCCATTTATTTGGTCAAAATTGTGATCTACCATCTTTTGAGAAGGAAAGAAAGAGGAAAGCAAAAAGATAAAGAAAGCACTACACAAACCCTCAACTAGTTTTGAGTAAGAAATTCTTCCAATTCAAGTCTTGAATTGTGGCGGCTTCAAGAGAGTATCAGGACAAGGCAAAACAAAAACTAATGGTGTGGAAGGCAGGTTTTATATCCACATTCCTTTTTCTTTAGGGTTATATATGAATTTTTTTTCATAATGTCTTTCTCCTGTGAAACAATTGCTCCTTTTTGGGATGGGTCATACACACAGACCATTTTTTTGGGGATTCTGGGTTGGGATTTAAAAAATATATTTAAAAAAAAAAAAAAAAAAAAAAACAGATCTCAAGTAGCTTTTGTTCTGAGGAGCTTGACACTGTCTCTTGTTCAAACGCCTCCAAGTTAACTGCAGTTAGTGCTTTTAAAATTACTATAGCTTAGAAGCATCTAGCCCAGCCACCTTGTCTAGAACTTCCGCCACATCTGACATCAGTTGAATACAAAGCTGTACTTAGATGCCATTCGTCTTTCAAAATAAGTTATTAAGCCAATCTTACTCTCTGCTGCTGGAAACAACTGAGTTCTGGTTGTTTATGAAACTGTGTGCATCCACACAATTTACACATTTTGTCTTTCCTCTCACTATGTAATGTCATTCTAATAGGCCTTTTCTATCTCCATATATATATATATATATATATATATATATATATATATATATATATATATATATATATATCTTTTCACTTATTTAAAATAAGTAATGAGCATACAACTCCAAAGTAATGTAAGAATTTTTTTCTTTTCGCAGAGCTGAACTTCCACTTTAAATTGGGTCATGTCTGTGCTGCCAAACCTTCCTTCCTTTCTTTCTTCCTTCCTTCCATCCTTTCTCAGACAGAAAAAAATAAAATCTTCATCTGAACCAGCAACTAAGAATGTTGTTCTTTCGATGCACTTATTGTTTAGCTATTTGAAGAATCGCTTTGACGACTTTGTGTGCTTTTTTTTTTTTTTCTTTCTCCCTTAACACATATTTACATATCTTAAAATGACTTAGCTTAACTGCTAAATATGAGCTAAATTAATATTAGGCATGAGAGAAAAGTACTTGATATTTGAATTTTAAAATAGCACTAAACTAATCTTGTGAACTAAATCCTTTGGAAGTGTGGGAAGATAAAATCCTCGTGTTTTGTGATAAGATATTTTTTTTTTTTTTTTTGTGTGTGTTTAGCACAAATTGCAAACCTTTAAGTCATGTTCAGTTGTTGATTTAGTTTTAATTTTTTCCTCAGTTAGAAATTGAATTTGTTCTAATAAAAGGCAAATGTGTAATTTGGTCTAAATGAAAATGTTTTGTTCTCACGTCTATTTCCTATGCTAGTAACTTAACTAAAATGTTTAGATATTAAGGAAAGTAATTCACTTTACATCAAAGGAAATGCCATAAGATTCACCTGTTTTTAAACTTAATCCTCTGAGGGTTTAGAAGCATTTGAATTAGCATTAATTTCACTTTTATTATGCTCTCTTTAGGATGTAAGCAACCATGCTTTTGGGAAGTAGACCGTTTTCTTTTTTTTATATCCAATGTCTAGAATTTGAGTTCTACAGTGGCTGCTAGCCAAGAGCTCACTCCTGTTTAACCTGTGGGGTTGGGAAGGGATCAATTCATGTGAATGCAATAGACTGAGTAGGAATTGTAGCCTCTCGACAACCTGATAATTGTCGTCTACACACACACTAATCCATTAATACATTTCAAAATTTAAACATAGATTGGCTGGGATTGCTTTTTATATTTGAGGAAGAATTAAAACTTTTTTTCACATTGATATTTATAATGTACTGACTAATGTTAGTCAAAAAAAATAATTGTATGCTAATGGTTCTTAGCTAAAATGATCTGTTTAATATTAACATTACTGGAGTAAGTAAAATGAGTCTTGTATCAGTTATTGCAAACCTAGTTGAGGCATTCATTCAGAGACTTTGTTAGCACTTCCTGATTGTTGACAAGAATGAAAAATGCCATGCTTTCATTTAATTCTGTGGAAATTGTAAATTATGTAATTTACAACTTTGTCAAAAAGGAAACTCATAAATGGTTCTATTACAAGCCCTTACATTTCAAGAAGTAAATGTGGGACTAATTAAACTTACTAGCATTACTGCTTATAAAGCATTGGAAATGGATGTCCATTTCACTATCCAACACTCCATGGTCTGGAAGAGAATTCTATTTTAAAGGAGTAACATTTTAACTGAAAATGAAAAAAAGAAAAAACCCTTACAACACTTCTTTGTAACAGGTTATCAAATATTAGTAATATGGCTGGAGTAAATGTCACAAATCTAAGAGCAAAAGGTTTCTTTCCCTGCTATGTCAAAACTTCAGTAAAAAAAAAAAAAAATCTTATCTGATTGCTGACAAAAGTTGGATATTCTCAAATTTGAGGAAAACACATGAACTTTACTTTCAACTATATATGTATCTTATTGAATGATGTATCTCACCTTTCACAGGCATGAAATGTTTCCCCACTTCCCATTCCCCCCACCCCCCATTCTAAACAAGAAAATTAACATCGGTTTGCCAGTATGGGAATATATTGGTGGTTGTATGCATAATATATATAAAATGTGTGTGTTAATAAACTAACATAGTGGACACATTGTTTTTGAAATTGACAAATTGTGTATTACTTCTATTAGCCTGTGCAAATGAAAAATATTTTTTGGTAGGTGTCAAACATGTGTCCCTCCTTTGTACAGGGAAATCACTTAATCTAGCATGCTCTAAAACTACCACAAAGAATCTTGGTAAGCAAGACTCTTTCCATTTTAAGGAAAGCGCATCCTTTTCTCTCAGAAGCCCATATCTACTCGGTTCCATTTCCAAGATGCACATCTATGGGAAGGTGAAGTAGTTTTATAGCTTTATATTTACAGACTTTCCAATACAACTGAAGTGAGCCGCTTTGTTATTTGAAACTTATTAGGATTCCAAGTCTGGAAAATAGTTGTAAATTAGTACAGAGTATTTTCAAAAGCTAAATACTGCTATTAATAGAATTCATTTATTGGTCTGGTGGTCTAGTTGTATGTTAACCAATGTTTATTTGTAGGCTACGGTTGAATTTGAGATGGTAAATTCAGCCTTTGCAGTTTTGCATAATCTGAATTGAGTTTTCAATATCATGGTCCTTTGGTTTGCATATTTCTCATTCTCAATATTTCAGGATGGCCAACTTGAGATATTTTGGAATTACATGATCTCGCAAATCAAATTGGAAAGAGCACTTTATTATTTTTTTTTTCTTACAAATTTTATTTACAGATGTATATTTCAGGATCCAGTAACAGTAAAATTAAAAAAAAAAAAAAAAAAAAAAAAAAATTGGGCGGAGAAAGACTTCATTTCACAGCCCATTTAGTAAACATTGATTATATTGTCAGTAACTTGTGTGAATTTAAGAGTCTGATTTGTTGGAGACTTTTATCTTTGCAAGCAAGGGGGCTTGAATGAAATTCACTTAATCAGTATATTTCATGAATGTACTTGTTACTAATTACTTAGGAATAAAGCATGCTTACCATTGTTCTATGGCAGGTAATATCTTGCAGAAGTTTTTTTTTTTTTTTTTTTTTTTTTTTTAAATCCTTTTAGTATTGGTGCTATTTTATTCTTAGCAATTTGTATATATCCTTTGTAAAGATGATGCAGGTTACTCTAACCCTATTTCTATAAGAATTTGTCAGTGGAATCTTGAATTTTAGAATTTCTTCATTAAATTTGACACTGGAAACTTTTTCTGTCATCCAAATTTAGACATTTAGCAACTGTTTGCAATATTAAATATCAATTGATTGGCTTGTGATTCAATTTTGAGGAAGAGTGAATTGTGGCAAATCCTTAAAACCATGAACTTTATTTTGCAAGGTTGTTGATTAGGCATGATTTGCAAATGTCTCATCTTAAGTCTGGCTATCAATCCTTTGCTTGACAACTAGACCTGATTTATTAGTGTCTTTGTTCAATTTTAGGCCAGTTAACTGGTAAAGACAGTACTTCCTATTGTTTCTAATAACTCATTTGATACTATCCTCTTAAAACTAAGACTAAATTTGCAAATCACTCGGATTTGTCAATTTTTTTTTTTTTTTTTTTTTTTTTATATAACTTTGTTGAAATAAGTAATTATTCTGCTTATTGCAATTTAGGGTAGATAACATGTAAAAATTAGAAAGTGGGTATGACTGCAGAAATCGAGACTGGTTTTGTAATTTGAATAAAATAATGGCTCCTTAATCCAGGTAAGTATACATTTTTCCTTAAGTTTTAAAACTTGTCATTTGATCAGAAATAACCAGTTTCGGCTTTTTAATTTTTCAAAATATAGCTTCTATTGTAAATTATTTTTAATAAAAAAAATAATTTAATATTAGGGAACTAAACTGCACAAATATGCTAGTCCTGGGATTGGCAACCTTTTGCTAATTATGTGCCAA
>OZ010597.1:29021644-29024144 GCA_963932145.1 Acanthosepion lycidas
TTTTTTTTTTTCTTTTTTTTTTTTTTTTCAAAAATTTAAAAATAGGTAAAAATTATCATTATTTATTATCATAATTTCACACAAACACCACCACACGTATATACATACATGCGAGGAAATATTATTCAGCAGAAAAATAAAAATATGACATGTATACATTCAAGAGACATTTTTGCCACACTTCCAATCTTTAAATTTCAACATGCGTATGTATAGACACAACACCACCCATATACATACATGTCATATCCGAAACTGCCCACATATGTTTATATATGTATGAGTCCTGATGGACAACCAAGTATGTATATGTGTCTGCATACATCGATGTTGGCATTAGTACAATGACATCTATCCAACCAAATATGTTAGCTCTATCTCTGATATTCAGCGCATTCTAATAAGTACTGCACATATAATATATAAATAATCATACATACATACACACACACACACACACACACACACACACATATATATATATATATATATATATATATATATATATATTCTATATGATCAGGTTGGGACGAAATTAATGACGTAATAATGTCGTTTTTTGACGTATATTTTAACGTCAAAAAACAACATTATTACATCATTATTTTTGCACCAACCTTGTATGTATGTATGTATGTTAGTTAACGGTTTTTTGCTGACATCAAATTTTTGCATTGAATAATTAGCATAAAAAAAAAAACAAGCGATAAAATAATTTTTAAAATCCATAGTCCTAATAAATAGTTTAAATACCCTACAAAAAATATAATGCTTTATGAACTCGTCAAAAAACAAATGTTACAGCAGTTTTTTTTATATACACAAAACCCTTTCCGAAAAAAAAAAAAAAATTATTAAATCGTCATAGACACGTAAACCAGACTAGGCGAAATCATCTTCCATTTTAAATTTAGACACCCCAACCTTACCCTGACTTGACATCTATAAATGTAACTCTATACTGATACAAATTATTAAGACCCTACACCCCTTCTATTTAAATAATCGGTCTAGCCGTTGCCATGGAAATTTGATCTCAATAATGAATAGGCTATTAAAACACATAAATTTTAGAAATAAGTTATTCTAAAAGAAATTTTGCTTGAAGATGGAACAGACCTTAGTGCAATTCAATTGAATTCAATTAATTATATTGAAGTTTTTGGCTCTTGTTTTGAAACATGAGAACTATTATGTAGTATGTTGGAATCATATTTTTAAATAATAGATAGATCTATCTATCTATCTATAGAGATATATCTCTCTCTAAATGTATGTATGTCTGTCTGTCTGTCTAAATGTCTCTTGTTTTTTTCCAGTCAGCAAAATCTCTCTCTCTCTATATATATATATATATATATATATATATATATATATATATACGTGCGTGTATATAACAACATAAATCAAGCCCTACCCTCATTTCTCACCCACACAAGACAGACTTTCCTGCAGAGGTGTTGAGGTTTCACACTGAAACTCATGCCTGTACTACTATGTAGCCTTACATTCATCATATACACCCACAAGTAACTAAAAGATAGCATTTAACACTTAATACAAACACTTCCTCTTCCAAGTGCACAAAAAAGTATGAAAAGTACCCAGGGAATTCAGTCACACTCTCTTAATACCAAGTTAAAATGGTTTGTTTGGCCAACATAATGCAGACAAAAATTAACATTAAAAAATCAAATGGTAACAAAAGATTAAGTTTATTTCCTTCAGAAAGTCATTCATTCCTGTAGTTCACAGCTACTACCAAGTAGCATTTTTTTTCTCCTGATGATGGTCATGCTTGCTGAAACAAGTTGAGGACCTAATTGTAATAACACAAATAATATTAATATACCATACAGTGTGTCTGACAATTTTAATTTTTCCATATTTTTTTGCATGAAACATAATATATATATATTTAGTTGGATTGATGTGAGTTTGTGACCCTGGGTTTCATGCTTTTGTGATTGTCAGACCAACTGATTACTTATAAGTATTGGATTTATATAGGTTTGCTTATATCAGTATTTTTATGAAAACTGTATATATATATATTAAATATATACGTATTTATTACATATTTCACATAAATACATACATATATATATATATATATATATTATTATTAGTAGTATTATTTTATTATGATCATTTCTTTCATGTGAAAGCAAACCATAAATCAGTAGCCATTTAGTTTATGCACTATTTCCCCCATGACGCACCTTGCCACTGAATGTTGTTACTTTGAGGGTAATGATTGAACCATAAAAGAGCCAATCCTTTTACTACTTCCTATCAATTCTGCTCTGTTTCCTATTCATTGCATTATAATTATAAATGATTGAGTCTTAGAGGTTTCAGTTAATGCATAGATTAATGAAGGTGTGGATCTGAGTTCATTTTTTTTTTTTAATTATCAGGAAATTCGGCAAGTGCAATATTCAGTTGGATCAGTTTTCAAGGTGTCATTTCATTTCATATGTGACTGATATTTATCACA
>OZ010597.1:29030229-29100229 GCA_963932145.1 Acanthosepion lycidas
ATTTTAACATACACACAATAAAAATTAATTCACACCACGTGTATCAAAAAAATACAATTGCGCGGGAACTCTCTCCTGTGGGGTCAAAACCAAGGACGGCGCACCCAAAAGTGCGGACGTAGTGGAAAGCACACCACATGATCAAAAATATGATTTATTGATCAATCAGGGCTCGACATAAGAAACCCATTTCTTAATCTCCCCGGAGCCTCATCATTCAGATAAGGAAGATATAAACTGTCATCAGACCAGAGGGAGTATAGCGACAAGCTGACATCACGGCTTTACGGACAATTCCATTGTGTACAAAAAAAATAATTCTTATATATTTTTTTTACGAAAATAAACAAAAGTTTATTTTACTTTATTTGTAGTGTATTTTCTTTTTATTATTTGTTTGAGGGATTTCTTTGCACCCTCTACAATATACATACATACACACACATATATGTGTGTGTGTGTGTGTGTATATATATACACACACTACTACACGATGTGATGTTTTTGATTTCGTTGCACGCACATACTACTACTTACTACTTCAAGTTACTACTTATCTGCTGTTAGTCCGGAAATTTTTTTTATGCAAAAAAAATGCATTTGATGTTGATGTCATCCGTTTACGAAAAATGTGTAAATTTATTTTACGTTAATTAATTTTTAAAACTGTTTTTTATTTTGTTCACTTAATTCACTCATTGTAGAGATCTGTGTATGGGCTTCGCTTTTTTTTTTTAGTTTTTCACTTTTTTTTTTTTTTTTTTTTTTTTTTTTAGATATCAGCTGCTCGTCACTGTCAGTCTCTTACCATTTTTACTCATAAAAGATCAGATATTATAATGCGAAATGTGGTTTACAAGAAGATAAATGTTCAAGAGCTTAACAATTTCCCTAAACATGAACTATGAATTAATTTTATTTTACTGCGGATATTTTCTATATTAGGAATGCATTTTGATATTGCACCGCTATTTGTCGTAAAACTGGGTTGCATTATTTGAATTTTCGAAATTGTTGTCAAATGATGAGACATTATTGTCATTATTTATGAAAAATGACAATTTGGGATTTCATGAGGTTTTTAAAATCTGTAAATTTACAGAAGGAAAACTCTTACTGGGATTTGCATATCACACGAACTATTAACCGACCGAATAATGTTTTTTTCTTAACAAGATCACAACCAGCTTAGTTTTCAACCTTCTATTTATTATTTTTTACTTTGAATGGATTATTTTTTATATGAACTTTTTGATAGCAAAAATTTATGGTTGGGATTTTTTACCCTCACTCTCATTCTTCATTCAATTCTCTTGGATACACAAAATGACAAACATTGAAATCAGGTAAGAAAATACAATTGGAAAAAACATATGAAAAATAAAATGAAATTTGAAAAAAAAAAAAAAAACTGAAGGTCGAGGTACATTATTCTACTTTAAATTGATTAATAAATTTTATTTACAATTCTTCATTTTTTAAAAATATAATGTAAAATCTGTAAAAATGTTAAAAATATATCTTGCAACGGGGAAACGTTTGACAGATATTCCACTTCCAAGAACAAGAAGATTGTATTGTAAAAAACAGTAAAATCTTCGAATATATTTTTACAAGTCAAGCGAAAATATAACTCTTCTTAATTAATAATATGACTAGCATCAAAAATAAAGAAGCAAAATTTAGAAAAAAATTGTTTGTAAATGTTGTTTTTTTTTTTGTTTTTTTTTTTTTTAACGATTTCTTAACTTTTTTTTTTTTTTTTTTTTTTTTTTTTAATTTTTCGTTCTCCTTTTTAAAAATGCACACACAAATACTATATTTTGTAATTTTGGGGGAAGCAAAACGACTTGACATGGGAATTGAAGTATTTTTTCTCATTAAAAAAAATATCAAAATATTTCCAGTAGCACGTATTCATTCAATATTCTTTCTGAAATCAAACTAAATCACATTTTTTTTTGACTTTTTTAAATGAATGAATGGTGATAGTAAATTACTAAATTTTGAAAAAAGAAAAACAGATCTTAAAATCAGTTCTAACTTGTTTCATTAAAAATTATTGCATTTTAATATTCTAAGTGTTATCTTTATGTCTGGTTAAAAATGTAACTCTAAGCGTAGATATGTCTTTTTTTAACTATATTGTATAACGATTAATGAAGATGAATACAAAAAGATTGCGAAAAGACGATAGAAACGCTCAAGGGAGATAACTCTCTTAAAACTATTGCCTCTTAACGTCAATAATTTCTCAAATTCATTAAAATGGAAAATTTTTATCAAATTTTTTGTAAGTTTGATCACAATGATACAAGATTTCAATATTTTTTAAACTCCTATGAACTAACTGATTTTATTTTATTTTATTTTATTTTTTTTTTTTTTTAATTTTTTTTTTTTTTTTTTTTTTTTTTTTTACTTATGTTCACCCAATACAAGGCCCAAGGGTCACTCAAGGTAAAAGGTTACTGTATGGAGTTGCATTAGCATAAGAAAAGGCAAGATAAGAGGAAAGACAGCTAATTCTATACTTGAAGAGATCAAGATTTAATTAGGGAATAAAATTTTGAAGTTCAGGCAGAGATGTTAGAAGTATAGAGTTGAAGTAGAGTTTAGAAGAGACTGGAAACCCAATCCTAAAGAGGAAACAAGGGATGAACCTCTACTCCTGTCCAAAAGACCAGGAAGGAGTGTGAACCAGACTATAAGCAAACCTATCAACTCCTATTGGGATAGGAAAAAAATAATAATAACAGAATAAAATTTCAGGTGAAGACATCAGAAGTACAGAGTTGAAGGAACCGGAAACAAGTGATAGACCTCTGCTCCTGTTCAAAAAAAATCTGGGATTAGTATGAACTGGACAATAGGCAAGCCTATTTACTCCTGTTGGGGTGAAGAGAGAAAAGAATAAGATAAATAAGACTTAAGAGAAAAATTTTTTTCTTAAAAGAAAATCACATTAGCCTGTCAAATTTACATTCCAGCTAAGGGCATCTTCACTTTCACACAAATGTCATTAGAAAGGTATGAATCCAGTTCTTCTATCCCCAACTAGGAGTCAATAGGTAAGTAGACTGGGCTCACTAACCTTGATTTGGCAGCCAGTTCAATCTTCAATTGAATTTCTCTTTCATCAAATCAGTAGCACTAGCAGTTACTACTAACTTCTGGATACTATGTATCCTGTCTGGCTTTATTCTTTCTCCAGAAGTATTCTATATTTCATATGGAAGTGTCATGTCATTTTATTGTAGAAAGAGGTTTCTGCAAATTGAATTTTGTGCATCTGAGGTACAGATTTTAAAAGATGAATGTTCATTTAGAAGTTTCAAGTGTTCATACAATATGTATAAATTCACTGAGTCTCTCTAAAGTGCTCTATTATACAATTGAAATAGTATGTTGTTAAACTTAGTAAAGATATTTTTAATTTTACATGGAATAATTTTTGTGAGGTAATCAGCATATACATTGCTTCTTACGAATAAATGCTACAGATGAGATTTAAGGTTAATTCAAATTTTACAACAATTAAATGAACATGCATCATTTTATATTTTGTAATAAATGATTTGTGAAGCATCATTGTCATATGATAAACAATTTCTTTTTTTTATAAACTACTAAAGTTGACTAAGCAACTGCATTATTGATATCAGTATAATTTAAACAACTTAAAAAAGATAAAGATGAAAGAAAAGTAAAAAAGTAAAATTAAACAAAAAGAATTACCAAATACAGTATTTTATTCTATATTCATAAATTCTACCAATTCTAGAAGTTAAATTACATTAAAGCATCTTTCTTTTTTGTGTTAAAGATAAGTATAAAAAAGTGTAACCAACCTGAGCCAATTCTTACCCAAAAATTAAACAACTTGGGTGCTCATTAGAATCTTAAGTTGCTTTTAAAAAAGAATCATGTGATCCTTTTTTTTAAACACATCTTTATCAACTTTATAAAATCTTATGACAATTAAATTAACATGCAGCATTTAATATATTGTAATAAAGGATTGATTCATAAAGCATTATTGTACCTGGTAGGATTGGAGGTTTTGTCTCCTAGGAAAAGCACCTTTCTGAGGCCTAGTTACATAAAGTTTTGCCTATACTTTGCTCATAATTATCTCAAGGAACCTTCTTTGTTCTGGAATAAAATATTATGGATTGACAAGGCCAAAATCGAACACTTTGGTAGAAACCACTGAAGGCATACCTGGAGAAAAAAGTGCACTTTGTATAACCCTCAAAATATCATCTATCATGGTGAAAATATTAGGATTTGATGATGTATTGGATTTTTTTGTAAGGATAATTCAAATTCCAATCAGGTTCCTTATAGTCACTTACGTGTAACTATCCTTGGGAAATGTATGAATCCATCTTTTCTCCCCACAGTTTTGGGCCAAATAGCAGGACTTGTATCTGAAAAAAAAAATCATTCTTATTCTCAAAAAACTGTTGATGCAATCTTCACTTGCAAAAAAAAATATTATTTTTACACACCAAAATATGAATTGGGATCAAATATGGATCGGGGTCTGAGAGAATGATAAAGAACAAATAGGAAACATTTATCCATCTAACATGTTTCAATTTTACTAAAATTTCATCAGAGAATGAGATATGAAGGGGGAAAAAAAGAAAGAAATTCTGTTATTTTTACTTTTGCGGTGTTTGATTTTCATTGCTTAATCAAGTTTTATGTGCATTCAACTATGGTGTTCTGAAATCAAGGAGAGATGAGTTGTCCCTTCAAAGTTCCAAGAAATTAACAGATTCCAAGCTTAACTGAAAAATTGTAATTATTGCTTTATGTATATAAATGTATAATAATTTTAGCTTGTCTATGTGGGATTCAGATGATAATGTATATTCCTAAGTGTGTGTATGTCATTATGTTTGATAGTTTTTTGCATGTTGATTTGAGAACAATTTTATGTATGTACTGTTTGTTTTAGATAAACACATTTTAGATTCTTTAAGAATGGATTCAATAAAGGTTGGTGATGTAAATATAATGTTTTTGACACATTTTTATAGTTATTAGTAATTCTTCATTGTCTGACAAATTGGATGCATGTGAAACCTGGTTAACCAATGAAAAAACACAACTTAGGTAAAAATACAAGAATTTCTTTCTTCTTTTTCTCCATATCTCAGTCTCTGATAAAGCTTTAATAAAAGTGAAATATGTTAGATTTCTAAACATTTCCTATTTGTTTTTTTTATCTTATTAATCCAAAATATGTTTCAGTTTCAAATAACCCACAAAAGGTCGATAAACTGTAAAAAACCAATCAAGTGCAATCTTGTAGGGATACAGGAGAACTACATATCATTGAAAGAACAATAGACAGTGCTATGTATTGTGAAATACTGAAGAAGTATTTGGTTCCATCTGAAAAACATTTTAAAGGATTTGATGTTGCAACATGATAATGATCTGAAACATACTTCATTGAAAATGAGAGAGAGTTGGTTAAAGGTAAAGAAAATGAGCATTTTAGACTTGTCAGATTAGTTGCCTGACATAAAATAGAAAATCTATGAAAGGAGTTTGAAATTAGAGGTCATCAGAGTAATGACTAAAACTTGAGCAATCTTATAGTGATTTGTTAACAGGAGTGGAATAAAATTGAAGTTAATTTTTGCGAGAAACATATTTCAAATTATTCTTAGTGTTGGTTATGATGATAAACTACATCCAGCAGGAAGGCAATATTGGTGGTTTTGAGGAGCGTGAAACCATTTCTTAATTGGTGTTGTTCCTAGTTCCCTTCTGACCTGGGGTGGTAGCACCTGTTAGGGTCCCAGCTATGGACAAATAGTGAACTCCCAAACAAAAACAAAACACTATGAAAGTATAAAAATACAAACAATACCTATTTATAGCAAAATGACCAGCAATACATTTTATTTGTATAAATGTGTTCAAAATATATTTAGTTGAAGCCATAAAATTGTTTTCAAAATATTTAGATTTTGGCATTAAACAATCCATAGAGGTTGATATGCTGCTAAACAAGATCAACCAAACCAAAATCATCAAATTATTGTATCTGACCGTTTTTATAGAAAATAAGCACAGTATTAAATGGAGTTTATTAATGTGTGTCCAAAACCTTTAGTAAAATTTCCCAATAAATTTATGTATAGACAAAAAAATAATT
Source organism: Acanthosepion lycidas (assembly GCA_963932145.1). Lineage (NCBI taxonomy): Eukaryota > Metazoa > Mollusca > Cephalopoda > Sepiida > Sepiidae > Acanthosepion > Acanthosepion lycidas. The sequence goes on from OZ010597.1 coordinate 29,036,411, forward strand.
TCTTTTTTTTGTTTTTGGATTTGATGAAGCCTAGAAAGGTGAAATGTGTAATCAAATCTAGTTTTAATGAAACATTTTTCTGTTTGTCAAATTTCTTCAAAACTTTGTTGGGATCCTATACCCTATTTTAAACACACACACACATATATATATATACAGGGGTTGGACAAAATAATTGGAACAGTTGCAAAATCCACTCCTATATTTCAAATACCTATTATATTAAGAACTTTAACTAAAACTTTGTAATTGCAGGTTATATCTATTGTAAATACGTTTATTTATCTAATTTACTGTCTCTGTCTTATTTATTTTTAGAATTTAGTAAAATTTAAGCTAAATGCGTGACCTCTCTGAGTTCATAAAAGAGCAAATTGTTGGAGCTCGCATGGCAGTAGCCTCAATCCCTAAAGTTGCTGAACTGTTTGGTTTTTCAAGAGCTACCATATCAAGAACACTGATGCAATATGAGAAACAGGGCAACCATAGCAATTTTGGCCGGACTTGCAAACTTACTGTCAGGGACTGACGTGCATTGAAACACAATGTAGCAAAAAATCATTGGACAAATGCGGCCAAAGTGACTCCTGAGTTGAATAACCATCTGAATAGTTCAGTTTCTACTAAAACTGTTCATCTCCATAAGGCTGCATATCACAGAAGAGCCGCTGTGAGGAAACCTCTTCTCTCCACTTGCAACATTCAAAAGAGGTTGAAGTGGTGCAGAGATCACATGCCTGGTCTGCAGACCAATGAAAGCAAATCCTATTTTCAAACAAGTCCAGTTTTTTGCTTTTCCCAACTTCAGGGTGAGTTTGTGTGTGGAGGCAGCCCAAAGAAGCTTACAACCCTGACTGCCTACTTCCAACAGTGAAGCATGGAGGTGGAACAGTGATAGTTTGGGCCGCCATATCATGGAAATAGTTGCCCCGCATGGTAGAATCAACAGCAAAGATTACCTGAACATTTTGGAAGATCATGTTCATCCAATGGCCAAGACTTTATTCCCTGATGGTAACTGCATCTTCCAAGAAGATAATGCTTCGATACATACCGCTTGAGTGATTAAGAATTGGTATGAAGAGCATGAAAGTGAGCTAGAATACATGGAGTAGCCTCCCCAATCTCAAGATATCAATATTATTGAACATTTGTGGCGCAATGGTTTTTCTTCCATTAAAACCTTCTCCAGCTGGAGAAGGTTTTAATGGAAGAATGACTGAAAATTCCTCTGGATGAAGTCAGGAAGCTGTATGATTCCATTCCTAGACGTATTAAAGCTGTCTGTGAGGCTAAAGGAGGACCAACTCCATATTAAATAAATTTTCTTTGTATTTAAATAGTGTTCCAATTATTTTGTTCAACCTCTGTATGTGTGTGTGTGTGTGTCAAAATGTATATTGTGTTAGACTTTTTTAAGTGTATTTCAAAGACAATATTTAGATATTTGCACAAAAATTTATTCAAGCACATCTTTGAGGCAACTTCCTGATTCCATCCTCCCAGAGCATGGCATTTTTCTGGGCGATGAACTGATCTAAATGGCTTTTACAGGCTTCCAGAGAATTGAAGTTTTTCCCATTAAGAGAATTATGTAGGGATCAAAATAAGTGGTAATCTGAAGATGCAAGGTCATTTACCAAGCTGTAACAATTTCTGCCAAGAGATGTGAGGTCTGGCATTGTCCCGGTGTGAAGATGACACCTTTCTGATTGGTCACTTCCAGAGGATTTTCATCAATTGATGTTCAGTTGGGAACATTACTTTAACATCTGATTTTTTAGGAGGAGCTTGTAATTCACAGTGCCCTTCCAATCTCAATAGATACACAGCCTCACCTTCTTCAAATTCAGACTGGCTTTTGGAGTAGTTAATGGTGGCTCAGTTTGATTTATGCAGGGCATTTTTTTACTGCACATTGTTGTAAACAATACATCTTTCATTGCCTGTGGTTCTTTTAAAAATTGGTAATTTTTGCATTTGAACAGAGAATTGCAGATGAAAATGCAATCCATTAAATTTTTCTTCTGTAAAGTATCAAATGATGCAAATGAATTTCTTTTTCATCCATTTCCACTTTTATTGTAAAAACATTTAAAATTCACACTTCACACACAAATCTTATAGAAAGATGATTTGAAATGTCACCTTCCAGAATATACCTATATATAATAAATTTCTGTAACGTATGAAATGAAAACATGTATTCAAATGCCAACTATTGAATAATGCTACAAACTTTTGTTCTAATCCTTTATATATATATATATATATATATATAATAACAAGGCTTAAACACTAATATATGTATATTTACCACTAATATTATCTATCTATCTATATATATATATATATATATATATATATATATATATGCACGGTGGAATAATGGATAATGGCTCAGATTGAGGAATTGGAAAGCCAAGTTCAAATTTCAGTTGAATTCAAATATTCAGACTGGTAAATGTAATTAAATAAAAATAGCATCTAATTAAATAAACATGCTAATACCCTTGGGAAATGTATGAATCCTCTTTTTCTCCCCCAGCTATGGGTAAATAGCAGGACAGACTGGGTTTTATAGAATTGGATGGCAACTGGTCTAGAAGAAGGACAACTCTGAATTCAAAACCTGCAGAGGGTCATTTGGGGACCTCGTGGCATGTTGTGCACCAGGTCTCGGCATTTGACTCCTCAAAAAGTGTGGTTGGCTCTGCACAAAGCCTTCACCACTGTAATCAAAGGTGTCTGGCTGTCACTTCCTAGGAACTGAGTTGCTTGACCCTCATACATTGAAAAACAATGGGAAAGTCCAGCATGCATATATATATATATATATATATATATATATATATATATATATATATATATATATATATTATTTTATGAAATGGATTAAATCTGACATATTTTAATTTGTTTTTGCTTAAACATTATTTTAGATGGATACTCATATTCAAGTAAATGCTCTATTTATTTAATTAATTGGTATTTTTATTTTAATTACATTTATTGGCCTGAATATTCGAGAAATCTTGTCAGAAAATATGTGTCCCTCCAGCAAGATTCAAACCTACATCCTCTAATGGGGAACCGTCATTAAATCTTCATTAGGACTGTTACTTGAATAAAATGAGAGATGGTAAAAGCAGAAAGCCATTATTTGTTATAATTTCTAATTTTGAATCATCATTTGTCACAACAAGCAGGTCAATGATATGACAAGATATTTTAAATGACACTTGCTGATTTTGATAGATTTTACATGACTATAGCATGTGGCGTAATGGATTGAGGAATCGGAGAGTTGAGTTTGAATTCCAGTTGAATTCATTACATTCACTTAAGTACTAATACCCTTGGGAAAGGTATGAATCCATCTCTTCTCCCTTCAGCTAAGAGTCCTATAACCTTGGGTGGCAACCAGTCTAGGAGAAGGAAACTCTGAATTCAAACCACTTGCTGCCTTGTAGGCTAGAAGAGGGTAACTTAAATAGCAAATCCACTTCTGAGAGGAGGAATGGAGTAACCTCAACATTCCCAGTGCAAAAGGAACAATCAAACCATTACACTATTCTGCCTTGAATGTCACCATGAACCATAATTGTGTGGTGGAATGGTGACCACAGTGGTGCAAAATGCACTAACTAAATAAAATGAATCAATTGCATATAAAATACTTTTATTTTCATATTTATAAAAATTTAGCTTAGTCTGTCACAAGACCACAAAAAGAGAGCGCTGAACTCATTAGACAATGCAAGTAGTTAAGCAAGCTAAATACAATTCATATTTATTTATGGGTTATACTTGGGAACAACTCAAAACTGTATGTGACTTTGATTGGTAAATGAAACTGGATGTCATCAATAGTTGTGCCAGCACAAAGTCACAAGTCATTGTGACTGAGAGTTTGAGTGTATTGTCCTTGTTCAAGTACTAATCATGTTATGCTCTCTTTCAGAAACTAAGGTTTGCTCAGCATAGTTGCAGTAAAGATCATAGTTTGGATCTCTGGATTTTGAAAAAGTACAAATGGGGCAGGCATACCCAGAAACAAGCCGCCATCTTTAAGATGATAGATCACAATGATTTGCAGTGTGCCTTGATTTTGAAACTGCAAAAAATTGTAGCATTTTTTGCAATCTGCCTTTCATCAGCATGGCTAATGCTAACCTCCAGGAGAGTGACTCATTGTGCCTTCTCGGGCAAACTTTTACATGAAGTGGAAATATTATATTGAATCAATTGCTAGGTCTGCTGCTAGGAAAGTTGGGTCACTGTGTCAGGCTAGATAATTTTTCTTATTCAAATCTATCTTACATATTTATAAGTCTATCATTTGTCTATGCAGTGAATATTGCTGCCACATATGATCTGGTGATCGTGTTATATACTTAGAGATTCTTGATAAAATCCAAAGAAGACCTGATATATTGGCTTCAGTCGCTTTCCCACTGCCATAACATAGCTACTCTGTGCCTTTTCTATAAATACTTTCATGGTAATTGTTCTGATGAACTTTCCTCTATTGTACCTAGACTTTATGAATTTAAGTGCAGTACTAGATTAGCAGCAAGGTCTCATCATTTTACAGTTGAAATGGCTAGATGTAGCTGTAAGTTTTATGCTAACAGTTTTTCTCACACTTCTCACTTGTGGAACTCTCTTTTGGCTTCTTGCTTTCCAGTCAACTTTGATCTTCAAAAATTTAAATGCAATGCCAATTGTTATCGTCTCTTGTCTTTTACTGCTCTCACTCCTTAATAATGTTTCTCTTTATGTTCTTTCACACTCTCTAAACCCTTGCAGCTTACTGGCTTTATTGCCTTGCTTGGGGTGAAATGATTAAAAAAAACATTTCTTTAAAAATATATTTGAGGCTTGCTCTGCTATTAAAGATAAGCATAATCTTGTTTGGAACTACAAGTACTATATTTCCCATCCTAGAAAAAACATATTGGCATAAATCAATCAAGGTCACAGAATCATTGTAAGCTCAATGATCCTTTCATTAGCTGCATGGTATGTGCTTTGCCAGGGCTACATACAGTTTTGCATTCAGAGTTGTCTTTCTCATAGACTGGTTGCCAACCAAGGCTTAAGAGCCAAATCTGATCCACTATTTACCCACAGTTGGAGATTTTGAATTCAGTTGTCCTTCTAGGCTGTTTGCCACCGAAGGCTATAGTAGAGAGTATGTCCTGCTATTTACTTCTTGCTATTTGCACAAAGAGAAAAAAAAAACCCACAAAGGTCTAACCATTAGGTTATAAGATGCTAGGTAATATCTGGTAGAGTTGTTGTTTTTAATATGCTTTATATAGCAAGAAATACTGTACATATGAATTGCTACATTATTAAAGTACATGCAGTTATTAGTTCAAAACAATTTTTTTTCTTTTCAGTGGGTTGTTCAGGCTATTGAATTCACTCCATTAGTTTTTGTTGTTATAACAATATTTGGCTAATCCATTTTTCAGCCTTCCTCACAGGTATGATCCATAAGAAAAGAAGGAATTTGCATCTTCTTTTATTAAAATAGGGAACATAAAAAATAATGGTTGCTAATTTACTGATTGGTTCTGCTCATTCACAGCAATGTGAGTCACACAGGTGATTACCTATTTATATATTGGCATGTTCTATAATTGCCTTCCTGCTGATTAAAGAAAACTACATTGGCTTGACTTATATGTTTGTTTGACAAATTAATATAAGTTACTTCTTTCAATTTTCTTTCACTCTCTGATAATATTCCCTATTTATTATTTAAACTTCATCACAGAGAGGTTAATGTAAGCCATCCTCTATCCAAATATGGGACACCATACTGATTTCTTCTGTCTCTTCTTTGGTTATAGCTTTCTAAAGTTTCTGGTTCTTGTTTTTCTCTTTATTTACATGAAGTGTTAGAAATGCAATCTTTTTTTAACCAAACAGATCAACTCTTGTAAGATTACAAAAATTGGTTTTGGTTTTATTGTTAAAAATCATCCAGATGTAATATTTACAACTCCTTTGGATTTTTTAAGAAACTTGTATCATATGATTCGGTAAACCAGTGATTTCCAAAGGTGTTACCGTTATTTACACTAGGACTATTGTCCTCATCTCTGTTATTATCACAATGCTTTGGCTGTTGTATCCTCCAGTTTTCCTCAGGCGCTTGTCAATCCAGATAACTTAAGGGAATTTTGAGCTGAACATTTTATTTAATCTATGATGGGTATATTGTGCTTGTTCTACTGATCATGTCTAGGGATATTATGTTTAGTTTTTATTTAATACTGCTCAATTATTGCTCACTGTTTCCACTAAGTTTAAGCCTGCACTACCTTGCCTAGGGATTGAACTCACGAGTACCAGATTTCAAAATGGTAATGGCAGCTAAGAAAAAAACAGACCATTTTTTTAATTTAATGTTCTTTTTAATTAAAATATATTGTCTACTTACATAAATGTTTTATTCATCCATATCTGCTCAGTGTCAGTTTGAAGTGATGCTTTTGTTTTTTGTTTCTTATGTCTAAACTATAATTATAAATGAGGACAATAGTCCAAATAATATACCCGGTTAAGGCAGTGGAGAACTTTCAGAGGGAAACCACAGGAGATAACTGATAACTGACATCCATTAAACACAGCACGTGGAACTAGAACAGTCTACCCCAGTGAGCGAAATAAAGGGTTAAGTTTGACATTCCAACCACCTGAAGAAGGCCAGAGCGTACAACAGACAAAATGTTGTAATAAATATGGCGACAATAGTCTGAATAATGTAAATAATGTACATAATAATACAACATTAGCTGTAATTCCTGGTGGCCTTACTTCCCAGCTGCAGCCACTAGATGTGAGCATCAAGAAACCATTCAAGAATAACATGCATGAAGAATGGTCTGAATGGATGTCAGAGGAAAGACATGAAATGACACCATGTAGAAGGATGAAAGGATCATCAATGAACGGGTGTTTAAATCTTGGAATTCTATTAATAGTCTATTAAAGTCTTTCAAAAAGTGTGATTTAAGTAATGACATGGATGGTAGTGAGGATCATTTATTATACATGACTGACAGTAGTGATGACTCTGCAGATGATAGTTTAGAGCTTTTACATGAATCCAACAGTGATAAGTTCTTGAGATTTGATTGTTTTATATTTTTATAGGCATATTTTTAAAATTTTTAATTCATTTTTATGAAAATAAAACCACCCATGGACAATGAATGACGTATAATATATTTAGTAACCACCAACTAGTATGTCATTGCCATACAAACAAAATCGGACGACTGATTAACGTAAACAATAAATGGTGTCAGTATGTGAGGGCCCCATGGGAATGTGTTGTATGAGAATTACCTTATTTTTTTCTTAGAAATTTCTTTCTAATATTAGGGTGCGTTTTCCAAGCTGGAAAATACAGAAAATGAAAACATCAGTTATAATTATGCAACAAAAGAAACACTAAACATTCACTATGTTCAAACATACAGCCTAGTTGATCTCATTCAGTTTCTCACTGATTTCTTTTTGGTGATGTTCTTTTTAAATATCCCACAGCAGTGACAGCAGAAGATTTGTTAAGAAAAATTAAATTTTGTGAGAACCTGGACATGAATTTACTGTGGTTGATCCAGAAATCAATGCACTTTCTATATATTTTCACCTGAACAAATTACCTTCTCTTAATTAAAACTGAATTCTTCAAGTTGAAATTATGGTCAGATTCATTACACTGAATGACTAATGCAGTATATTTACTGTAGTTTCATAGTTGGTGCCTCGAAGTTGTCTTCTCTTCTAAGAAATACTATAAAGAATTGTTACTTTGGTCACTACTAATTATATCCCTTAATTCAAGGGTTGTTAGGGATCTTTTTAATTTTTCTTGTTTATTATTTACAAAATTTGGAGCCCATCAGGAGTATAACAAAAAATAAACTCCTCTATAAAAAATAAATCATGTAAATGTATTTGAGCTCAGATGGAAAACAATGAAGATTTTCAATAATATATGCATATTATTTGGTTTGGTTTGTTTGTTTAACAGCATATCAACTCCTTAGGAGTCGTTTAATGCCAAATTTTATTTTCTTGTGAGCATTAGTAAATGGTTTTTCAAAAAATGTATTGCTGGTAATTTTTTTCTAATGTCATTTTATATTATCATGTTTTGATCCCAGTTTTCTCTTCTCTTTTTTTAAAGTCTTTTGCAGCAAGTGTGACCAACAAGCAAGAAAGGCCAGATGAAAAAACTTCTGTTTTGAAAGAAACAATGAAAAGAAGACTATTGCAGTTTTTCCGAAGGCACAAATTTTTTTTTGTTGTCCTTGCTTTTGTTCCAGCACTTCTACTTTTTAAAAAATTAGATACAAACTTCACTGAATTAAAACACTGCCCAGTCTGTTATGGCAACAACTTCTGTGACCCAATTTTAAATGGTTCTGTTAAACTGACACGCTTCTCCTCCTGGTCATTTTTTCAGCTTTTCAACTCTAAAAATGTCTTCTTCGGTACATACGGTCATAGGAAAGTGGTCCTGAAGAAGCTTGGTCATAATTTTGAGATCTATAATGCCAGGGAAAACATTTGTGCTACTGTTTTCAAAAAGGACAACAGATGTGATGTAAAGAATTCTTTGAAAGTTTTGTTGGATGACCATTATGGTGATGCAGTGGAAACATTCCCATCATTAGGACTTCATACTGCAGATATCTTCCAGTGCCCTTCACAGCGATTAGTCAAGGCTATATTAGAAAATTATGTTAACCAACTGACAGATTTAGATGATGAATCCCTCACTGGAATGATAAACTTCATCACGATTTCTTTAGTCAACCAAGAACCTTTTCTACTACAGGTAAATATATAATTTATCATTATTGTTGCCTTTCATGATTTCCTATTTCTTAAAAATTTAACAGCATTATTTGCAAATGATGCAAGTTGACCCTTTTTTAAATATTTTCACTATTTTATTGATACTTTGGTATATTTTATTTTCTGTATTAATTATGATGAGAAACTGATTACTTTGGCCAAATTTCAGCATTTTTCCTATCTGAAGAACTTGCTGCAGGTATTGCTTCTAGTTAAGATAAGAGTAGTGGTAACAACATTTTGTACATATAAATGACGGGTGTAAGGAAATGAAATGAATTTCCGGACAGTGATATTTTATATTTCAGTTTTTATATAACTAAGTAAAAACAAAATGCACAAATATGCATGCAAAAGAAGGAAAATGTTAAAAGTTAGGATTGATGTGGGTGATACTTGTGTGTGTGTGTGTGCATGAAAAAGTTCAATTATTAAGAGGGAAGATAGGAAGTGTTCCATTTTTATAGCTGCTTGACAAAGCCATCTAACGACTTTTTGGTGATACAGGCAAAGTTATATGGGGATAATGCACAAACCCCCAATTTCCAAGACAGTAAGATTAGAGGTAAGTAAATTTTTTGTTTGGCTTATCTGGGTGCAAACTGCAAGGGTTCTGAATTTCTACTTGATATTTTTTTTAAAATAACAAAATTATGAAAGAATGAATTTGGCAAAATCATGTTTGTGGCTGGTGACATGCACATTTAAGCTGGTGACATGCACATTTAAGTTGGTGACATGCACATTTAATTTCAATCTCTCAAAATTTCTAACCCATTTGTTCTATTAAGCTGACGTGTTCAACATTGATTTGTCTCTACACAAGACAATCTTAAAATTTTCTTTCCACTAATTGTAAATATAGAAGGCAACCATTCTGCCAATGATTACCCCACTTTGTAGTCCAATTTGCATCTCATCAGCATTTGCTGAAAGCTGGGGAAGAGCGTGCTGCATAATGCAAGATAACACAGTGAAAGAAATGCCATGTTGAAAAATAAGAAATCAAACCCCGTTTGCCATATTACATGTAGTTGTTTTATTAAGGGCCTCACCAGCTCATTTGGGTGGGTAGGTAGGTGATACTAAGGACAACTTCTGCTATGTCAGCTCTTCTCCCAACCAACACTTTGCCCATCTATTCACCCCCAGAACTGCAACGCAGTGACGTCCAACTCCCACCAAGAGCAGAGCAGAACTGTTCCTGATCCCAACTGAAACTGTTAATATAGACCAGCACCTGGATATGACATATTTCCGGTTTTGTTGCCACTTGATCCCCTGAATTCTACATCCACCTCTTTGCTTACGCATTTATATGCGGGTGTCCATAGAATCACACAAGAAGATCTTCAAAAAATTATTTGATAAAGGCTTATAAAAGCCAAATGCACTCAGAAAACTTTGGACAATTTTCAAATTCTCTCTAGAAACCAGAAAAATAGTGCAAAACAAAGTGGAAAAAAAAACAAACAAAACAATTCATAAAATATATATATATATATATATATATATATATATATATGATTAACATATTTATGATGATTGTTTCAGACTTAACCTTTCTGTGAAACTGGCTAAGCTTAGATAAATACTAAAACAATCTATCCTGGCCATAATAATTACAAATATATTATGTCAATCAGTTGTAAATAAACATAAAAATAATGCTGAAAAAGAAATTAGACAAATTAACAAATTCCAATTAGGTTTTATTTCTATAAAACTTGGGCAATTATTGTAATTTCCCCTCCTGCCATCATTCCTGATTCTCACTTACAGACTCCAGCATGCCTTATTATAACAATTAATGTATTTTAAAATGACATTTCCTCTTTGCCTGTGACATTTATGTATTCTTAATCAGTTATTTCATTAGAGAAATATACTTGTGTTTTTCATTTGAGCATTTAAATCACCCTTTATATTTGTCTCATCTATACTACTAACAAAAGAACTCTGGCAGTGTCTGCTTGTATTCAGAGATAAAAAAGAAGAGAAACATAGGAAAAATGGTGACATAGTCAGCATGCTAAGATCTCTCTACTTGTACCTCTCTCTTTCTATCTTTTCTCTCTCTCTCTCTCTCTCTATATATATATATATATATATATATATATATTATTGTATTGTGTTGTTCTATGACATGTGATCCGTAGTCAACTTCTTGTCTGTCTCTTAGCTTGCTATACACTTTATATCTCTTCTTCTTAACATATGCAAATAGGTACAATACCAATTCATGACACTTCCCTGAATTGAGAAGGTTTAATGCCTTTTGTTATTCTTGAAATTATTCTAAATATATATATATATATATATATATATATATATATATATATATATATATACATAAAATCCTAGTGATTTAGATTTCACCTAAATGGATCTTCAGGGTAAGCTTACCCTGAAGATCCATTTAGGTGAAACCAAGGTAGGTGGTTTCTAGCTCACTAGGATTTTTTATACTCTGCTCTGCTTAGTGTATTGAGCACTTTACATTTGTTTTCTTATTTTACTCGATTGTTTTTTTTTCTTTGGACTAGGAATTATGAGACTGGGCAATTCTTTTGGCCCGCTCAAAAGTTTTTAGTCCTTTTTTTCCAAAATTTTTTCCCCAGATACCAATTTGTTTCAATATATTTTTATTTGCAAATCGTACTATCTGTTTTTTTTTTTTACACCAGTTGAGTACAGACATTAACATATATATATATATATATATATATATATACACAAATAGGATTAATACAAATATAAAATTTGTCACTTAGCTGATTGATGTTATATTCAACACTCCCAACTCTAGAGTTTCATAGACAAAACCTTCTGTAGAAAAGTAGAAGAGCATAGGGTGGGCTCATTAACAGATGAGACAGGGTGACTCAGCAATATTTGTTAACCAAGGATGAAGAGTTCAATCTTTGGTAGGATTAGCTTTAACGATCTCTATAATAGTCATCTGAAAGGTAAAAGAGCATAGTTAACAATTGAAATTGAGAATTTTTCAGCACCCTCTTTTACAAGCAACGATTGTTTTAACGCTTCTTGCAAAACTCTCGAATACAGTGAAAATTATCTAGTGTATGCTCTTGTAAATGTTGACTATTTTCAAAATACATCATAAGTTTTATGTGTTTAGAATGAACATTGCAGTGTTTAATTCATTTGACATTTTACAAAATATGCAAAAGAGTCTTTTAAGCAAGAACTAAATTCCTTCTTCTACCCAGGGATGAAATTGAAGACCCAAAATGTGCTTAACAAAAAGATATCAACAAATAACAACCTCTTTGGTAAAGTGTTTTGTTGGGCGTAAAAACGTCATTTTAGTCTGACTCAGTGGAGCATAATGTGCATCAGGATGTTAAAAACAATTACATTCCATATCAAGGATAATACGACTTATTCCATACTGTGTATCATATTGCAGATTCACCTTGTTTGATTACACTTTCTAGATTATCAAATATATTTTTGTTATTTTATATATTTTTCAGATTATTATCAATATTTTTGTTAACATATTTTCCGTATTCTTATCATATTTGTTATTCCACTAATTTTTAAATTATCATAATTTCTGTTGTCTTCTGCAAGATATTTTTACTGATATATTCTTCAACTTTACTGACATGTATGTTGTATTTGAATTTAGTTTTGTTTTCAATTTATTTATTTTCCTCTGTTCAACTAGAACACAACACTGCAAATGAAACGCAGGACTGAATGTTAAGGTTTCTTGTTCACAGCATTATAGTGAGAATATGCAAGATTGGAAGAATTTTCTCATCAAGGGATCTACTTTATTTGATAAAATCCTTGATAAGGAAGTGCATTAACAAGTACATAGTGCCAGATAAAAGTGTCCTTCAAATATGTTGAGTTAAAAGTTACATTGACCTCAGATATGAGCAGCAATTAATTATTCCAAAGACTGGTTTTCATATGGTATATGTTGGTAATGGTTTTTTCGTTGAATGATTTTTATGACATCATGTTGGGCTATTTAAAAAGAAAATAATTTAATCAATTCACACCCAAGCAAGGCAGTAATGCCTCTAAGCTGCAAGGGGCTACTTAGAGTGAAAGAGAATGAAAAGACTTTAGAAGGAACCAGAAACCCAATCTTAAACCAGAAACATGAGATAAGCCTCTACTCCTGTTCAAAATATGGTTAGGGGTGTGATCCAGATGATAAGAAAACCTATCTATTCCTATTAATTTAATTTTAAATTTTGTATGTTGCACCCAGTGAGGATCAAACTAACTGCTCAATAGTTATGGTCAACCAGACTAGTCTCATTAAACATTACTCCACACCAATACACCTGATAATTTGTTGCTACCGTTAATGATTCATCCTCATAAGTATTTGCTCTAACACTTTATAGCCCTTAGATGTAAGTACTATAAAGTGTTAAAGCAAATCTATATACACAATGCATTAAGAATGCTATCCAACAAAACAGAAAATCTTTTAAGTTACAAATCATTCAAGCAAACAGTATATATAGTGGGAGATATTGAGTGGCCTAATGGTTATTGGTTCAGAAAATGGAATTAACAAGACGGGTTCAAACTCTCGTCAAGGTGGTTTGCATTCATTTTACACTAACACTTTTAAAGAAGGTATGAATTCGCTTCTCCCTACCCAGCTATAGCAGGACAGTTGAAACATTTTAGATCTTAGGCCAGCCATCTCAGTAATTAGTCTAGTATCCCAGACCAATGAAAAATCACAATTACTATATCTCCATGGATTGTTGGAGTAATGGAATTGAAAATCATTGCTTTATAGATTATGTGATATGAGAAGTCTATTGATGCTTATCCTGTACAAGAAAAATCACCAAAAAAAAACACAACATAATATCAGGGTTGCCTTTCATAGTAAAATCATATTGTACAATCTCCTCACAAATTTGAGTTCTCTGCAAAAAAACAAAGTTGCCTATATAATTCCATATTGATGTAGTAGAATATAAATGCCACCCACTAAAGATCAAACTTGAGGAAACCAAGAAAGCTATTATTCAAGATCAGACAACTAAATTAGGCATAGAAGATCATATATAGAAGGAAATTAAGGTATAGCTGAATGGCCAGTATTGCTACATTTGTAGTTTGGAACAATTAAAAAGTATAACTTATAAATTATTTCTTTCTGGGGTTAGACACAGAAAGGTAAATCATGAATAAGGTAGGACCACAGTACTAAAAATAAGGACCATATGAGATATTCCCAAACATAGGCAGTGGAATGAGAATAGTCTAGCCTGTAGATTAAATAAAGTATTCAGTTCAAAATTCCCTGTAGGTTACCCAAATCAACATGCACTTGATGAAGGCTGGAGGGCACAACAGCTGAACCATTGCGATAACAACAATAAAGATGAGGACAATAGTTTGCATGTAAATAGTGTAAATAATGGTAACTCTCCATCTCAGAAATTCAGACAGAAGGTGATCAGGTGGTAACAATAACAAAGATAAGGACAATAGTCTGCATGTAAATAGTGTAAATAATCATAAGTCTTCACCCCAGAAATTCAGAAAGAAACTGGGGTGAAGACATGTTTGTAAATGTTTGTTATGGCTAATTTGAAAGGGAAAATTGACTAATCAACTTTCGTAGCAGAAACTGATGAATTTATTTTCTCATAAAAAAAGAAAGCAAAACTTGACTAAACCATAACTGATTTATTGATCAGCGAGTCTGTTGTACTGTGTCCTTCCATCTTCTAAATAATTTGTTAGCTTTAGATGTGTCTACATCAGCTTCAGAGACTCGGAATAACAGACAAAATGTCATAGATAGATATTTCTGTAATCTATTTGTTTATTATCAGATCATTGCATAAATAATGTCTGAAATCTGATACCAGAATGATATCTTTTCTATTTAAACAATTAATGGATTTTTTACAATCTACAGGGTGTTTCAAAAAGAATATGCCAAAATCATCATGTGATGTGTCAAAAACGGAAAAAATTACAAACCTCTAGCATGAACACATGTGTTGTATATACATTCAAGTTTCATTTCATGTTTTATAAGTGCTCAATGTGGCCACCACCGGCAGCACGGACAATATCAAGCCGATATGAGAATTCCTCCCAAACGCGCCTCAGCATGTCACGGTCCACCATGTTGATTACAGCTGTTATACGATCTTTCAAGTCATCGATACTTGCTGAAAGTGCTGGAACATAAACTTGGTCTTTAACATACCCCCACAAGAAAAAGTCACACACAGTGAGGTCCGGGGATCTGGCAGGCCAAGCACAGAGAGTAAGATCTTTAGCACCTCTCCTCCCAATCCATTGCTGAGGCACGTTTTCATTCAGATAAGTACTAACCTCGAGATGCCAATGGGGTGGTGCTCCATCTTGCTGAAAAATGAAGTCATTCGAATCTGCTTGCAGTAAAGTGAATAGCCAGTTTTGGGTGCTCTGTTCCCCAAATGCACACATTGTGACGATTGACTGTGCCTCTCAAATGGAAATTCGCTTCGTCACTAAAAACTAAACGTGAAAAGAGAGTTTCATCACCTTCCTCCATCTCCAGCATTGACTCACAGAATGTCCTCCGCATCACCTTGTCATAATTAGTAAGTGCTTGGACGAGGCTTAGTTTGTATGGTTTCATGTGTAATCGTCTCTTTAACACATGCCAGACAGAGGTATGAGGGATGGCAAGCTGAAGACTTGCTCGACGTACGGACTTACATGGGCTGCTCTCAAATCCATCATGAATCCTCTCCACTTGCTCCTCTGTAACACGTGGTCTTCCAGGACTCTTTCCTTTGCACAGGCACCCACTCTCTTTAAACTGTTTAACCCACTGTCAAATGCTTTCACGATGGGGCGGATCAATGCCGAATTCTGTTCTGAAAGCACGCTGCACCATGACAATGGCGTTTGGTTTCGCGAACTCAAGTACGCATAATGCCTTCTGCTGAGGAGTTGCCATTTTGATTGATCTTCCCACAATTCAGCTGCACCAGAAGCGGTGAAACTGACACCCAATCAAACTTTGATAAGTACTCTATCAAATAACCACTGATTCAGTCCACTACAATGCTATAGACCTGAAAAAACAGCGTAATGATTTTGGCGTATTCTTTTTGAAACACCCTGTATATTTCTTATTAGATATGGACATCAAAAAGTCTTGATGAGAGATATACATTTCTTAAAATGGGTAATTGAACGTTGCCTTGTTGAAATGGTAATGGCACGTCAAACTAAGGTGATTTTCCAGAAAAAAAGAAAATGTAGATTTGCTTCCTGTCAAGAGATACATTTTTTTAATAAGACTTTTGATGGTCTAGGCCAATAGATGTTAATGTCACTGTGTAAATTATCGAAGGTCTAATCAAAGACATGTACCCACATAATATTTATAGTAATAAGAAATGCTTAAATGATGATAGTACATACTAATATGTTTTACAGTTTTAAATGAATAAGTTAGGCCACCAATTTAATTTCTATCTTGATTATCCTAAAGACAAATATGTGCTATACTCTACTTCAAATTAGATTCTTTCTGATTCACTCCACATCAAAATATGTCAGCTGGATGTGAACACTATGAAAGCAAAATCAAAAATAGAAAAGCTACTCTCTACACATGGGCTCTGAGCATCACATCCAGTTCACAAAGCAAACCTCTCCAAAATATAAAATACAATTTAAATGTTGAAGCCAATCACAAATGTTGCTACTAAAGTAAAAGTATGATAAAAATGTTGAATCATGTATCCATCCTGACTGTTTAAAAGACCTGCTCATGACATTCAAGGCAGTAGTCAGGCAGTCACAGAGTTCACCAGTGGCCTCCTGGTCAGCTGAGCTAACACAAATTTCAGTGCAGGGGCTGTACATAACCGACTTCCTCATCCTCCAATTTGCTTCCCTTGTCCACAAAGAGATATTCCACTTTAATCCATTATACTGACAATACAGAGAATTTTATTTTAACATATTTTGTCTCTTTTTCTTTCTGCCTTACCAATAGTATTTTTTTTGTTTTCATTTGTTCTCTTAGTACCATATGCCTACAATAAACGTAAGGCATATGTTCAATGAGCTTAGAAAAGAAAATAATGCTCCTTAAAAAAGGGATACTGTTTCAATTCCTGTTGAGAGCTACAATTTTTCTTTAGTAGGACTTCTTGATCTAAGCCATTTGTTATTAAATTTCACTGTTTCAGAAAAATAAAATCAGTGATAGCAAGTCTAACATATGCACCAACTAAAAATGATGTTTATAATAATCTATTTCAAAAATTTATTGAAAAAATATAATTGTATATATATATATATATATATATATATATATATATACATATACATATATATATATATATATATATATATATATATATATATATATATATATATTTCTTTTTTTTTCACCTTTTGAAAGTGAAGTCTGAAGATCCAGAAAAAAATAAAATTCTCTGGTGAAATAAATTATTACAAATGGAGCCTTAAAATGGTCTGTTTTTCTTCAAATTAGATTATATATATATATATTTAATATTTTGATATATATTTTGATTTTAATATAATATAATTTTTAATACATGTTTTAATATATTTTTTCTGACTTTAAATTCAGATACTGGGGAATGATCTGACATTTTTCATGCTATTTTTATCTGCCATTATACATTTCATCTATTTCTCTTAAAAAAAATTTTTCCCAGATGTTCCCTGCTTCAAAAGGCTGGCCATTTCCTGAATACTATGGTTCCTGTGGATGGCTTTCTGCTGTTAGTGATGAAGGAAAACCTTTGTTAAGTTTTATCAACAAATCATGGCACTTCAGGGCCAATCTTGTACTTCAGATCCTCCATCTAGCTGACCGTATGTCCAACACAGATGGCTGGTCACTCTATGCAACTGATATGACTATTGATAATCTCTCTGTTGATTCCAATGGGAGAGTCAAATTTATTGATTTGGAAAACATTATTGTTGTTGATCGGCAAGAACTTGCAAATAGTAAGTATGTCCTCTATTTGTTATCAATCTATTTATCACTGGCTGTTTATAACTTTTACTCTGTTTATATCTGTTTATATCTGTGTAGCCATTCATGTCTGTTCATATATATCTATCTTAGTCTGTTCATATCTATCTATATATCTGTATGACATCAACAAATTATAAGAAATGAAAATGATTTAAAACTCACAAATCAGTTATTTAAGTTTCATCATTTTTGGACTCCTCAGGCTAAGAGAAAAACAAAGAAATCTCCCCTGAAATTAAGTGGAGAGTTTTGGAAAAAAACTGAAAAATTATCATTTGGAATCAGATGTTTATTATTTGTATCAGGAGGAAAAATGAGAAATAATGCTGTTTGAACAGCAGAAATATCTATTAAATAAAAAGTGCCAAATAATGTTGAGGTGCAGGTATGCACAAAAGTATGTGTTACCATGCTTTGAGCCTGGCTTAAAAAAAAATATGCAAATTCATGTGCCACCACATGGTGTAATTGCACAATATATACCATGGGAGATTATTTTATGTTTTTTTTCACAGAGTTGAAAAAGGGACAAAACTATTTTCTATCAGTATTACATAAACTCAAGTGTGAAAAAGTTTTTACAGAAAGAATCGGGGAGATAAATCTTGAGTTTTTAATTTGTTTTTATTTCTAATAATTTATTGAGGCTCATATTGTTCTGTGATTTGTATTGTATCACACTAAGCACTTTTCAGGGTTTGTAAAATTGTTGATGTGGTGCAGCAGATCAACAACAGTATTAGTACAGTATTAAATGTGTATATATATATATATATATATATATATATATTTCAATTAAAAGGTGCAATTATAATTTATAAATTCATGAATCATTATATTTGTTTTTTGTATGAATGATTCATGAATTTATAATATATATATATATATATATATATATATATATATATATATATATATATATATATTGTGTGTAGTTAGGCAGCAATTTTTCATTGATGCAGGTTTCATTAAATAATATAGACAAGTTTTGTCTATTTAAGTAAGTTCCTTTCATATTGTCTGATAAGCTTATTAACATTATCATTGAAAGACGAAAGGAAATCACCATATTGATACATGTTTTAATTCTATCTAAGCTTTTGGCTTATATAAGCCATTATCAAAGATGACAATTACATTTCAATATATCAAACAATACACGGACAAAACAATAATGATAGTCTATTTTTGTTGCATTAAAAATTTCAAAGCAATGACAAACTAGTTTATACAAGACATGGAAGCAAAAATATATACATATATATATATATATATATATATATATATATAGGATAAAGAACAAATAGGAAACTTTTATAAATCTAATGTTTTTCTTTTATTAAAAATTTATCAGAGAATGGGAAATGGAAAAAAATTTCCTGATATTTTTTTGTGTTGTTTGGTTTTCATTGGTTAAGCCGACTTCACATGCATTTGATTTGTCAAACCGTGTCCATGTGTATAATTTATGTAAGTGTATCATAATTCTAGAAGCCCATTTCTCATATTCCTCAATTATGGATAAACGCCTATTTTTCATATTCCCTGATTACAGATAGAAGCCCATTTTTCATATTCTCTAATTACAAATGTAATGAATTGTAGTTATATATAAAAAGGGACTTTTCTTTTAGTTTTATAGCTACTTTCTTAATATCAGTTTTCATTCTATATTTTTTATTCTGAATATTAAAAACTTAAACAATTAATTGCCAGACAAACAGAAACATGTACTGTCTTTTTATTTTGAGATATTTCTATTAAGCCTTGTCCACAAAGTACCTCAACTTTATAAATTTATATTCATTACTAGATTAGCAAGTAGGTCTCATCATTTTACAGTTGAAATGGCTAAATGTAACCATAAATTATATGCTAACAGTTTTCTCTCTCACACATCTCACTTGTGGAACTTTCTTCTGGCTTCTTACATTCCAGTCAACTTTAATCTTCAAAAATTAAATGCAGTGTCAATTGTTATCTTCTGTTCTTTTATTGATCTCTCTCCTTAATAATATTTTTTCCTTTTTCCTATATTCTTCCACACTTGGTAATCCCTTGTGATTTAGTTGCCTTGCTAGGAGTGAAATGATTTTTTAAAAAAGGACAATTTATAAAACAATTTCTAAAATGTTGTTTCATTGGCTTCATCCACAGCTTCCAGACAACTTTGGAATCTTCTGCAACTCTTCTGGCCAGTCTCCTTGTTTAAAGTTGGTGAATGCTTCCATAATCCTTGCCTTCAGTGCATCTTTGGTCTTAAAGGAGTTTTGTTGGTTTCTCACTCAACTGCACTCCACTCATAATAATTAAGGAGGTTGCAGTCTGGGGAGTTAGGTGGCCAGATGTAAGGGGTGATGTGGTCACAGAAATTGTCTGATAGCTATGACTGGGTTCTCTTGCTTGTGTGCCCTGGTGCAGAGTCATGTTGCCAGGCATAGGGTCTTCCAGCAGTCACCCTCTTGACCCAGGGCTCCTCAAGGCACAATGTATACATCCATGTTGTGTCTGAGACCCTCACCAACAAATTCGGGAGTTCTTTTCTTACCAGAATGATCAGAGTGAGTTTTCCAAGCTGCTGTACAAATTGTAGAAATGATCATAGTTTATTTTTTTATAAATATCTAAAAGCTTCTTGAAATAAATATCTTCAGAATTTTAATTTTGATTTTAATTGCCAGAAAATGTCACAAAATTACTCATAAAAAATAAAAACTACTTTTAGATACTTAAAGCATGTTTTACACTATTTTTAATGTCAAGTTTTCTTATCTGAAACTGAGTTTGATCATGCCTTAATTGATGTCTGCTGAAAGAAAGATTTTAATTCACTCATTAAAAATCTTTCAAAAATAAAGTAACTGTTAAAGAAATATAGAATTCCATGAAAATTACTTAATGTAGTGATTAGTTATCTGGCTTAAAAAAAGAATTACTGACTTTTTACTAAAAATATATTGAAAAATACATTTGTTTATATCAGGTGTCCATTAGCTATCAGCTCAGTTCAAAGGTTAAATCAGTACTGAGTCAACTTTTCATACTAATATGGGATGAAAGCCTGCTTAAATTTACATGGGACAGCTGAAGTATACATGACCAAACATGAAAGTTCTTGCTATTATCCACACTAATAAAAATATATTCTCAATATTAAAACAACCTCATATAGTAGGCATTAGTTATGTCTTAATAATAAACAAGAAGCAAAGTTGAGTTTGTTTTTTTAAGCATTTCACCTCAAAGGTGGGAGTGCCACTGGTATGCAAGGTGTTACAGAGAGTGTAAGTAAAGAAAAAGACTGGGTATAGGTGGGGGTTGAGGAAATGATAAAAAGAAGAAGGGGGATCAAGGTAACAAAAGATGTTGGTTGACATTATATTAATATTTTTGAAGATTATATTTATGAGGGAAGCAAATAAGAGGAAGGGAGTTCCATTGTTGGGAAGTGCGAGAGAAGAAGCTGTTGAAGTAGAAGAGGCAGTTACATTTAGCTGTTTTGACAATAAAAGGGTGGAACATAGATGCCAACCTAGTGTTTTTATATTTCAAAAAGTAGAAAGTCTATAAATCAACTGCAATTTTTTTAATCAAGTATTGGCTTATCTATTATTAACGAATTATTGATGATTCACAAAGAGTTTTTCAGAGTTACTGTTATCCTTCACACATATTGATGATGATAGGAGTAGTAATATTGGAAGTCAGGGTAGGCCGGCATTTTTCATCTGGTATACCTGGGTACACTAATAGTGCCCTGCAAGGTAGCCAGGTATGCCCCACATTAACAGAAGAGTAATTTATGAATTACTTTTATATTTTAAAAAATCTTTATTTTTAAAAACCTATAGACACCAAGCACATGGCTTCCATGTCTAAGTAAAGTCTTTATCATTTGATATTTTAAACTGGATGCTAAATTCTTTAACCTTTAAGAAGGTGTGGATAATCCTTTCCTTTTTGGCTTCTGCATGGGATTTAAATCAATCATTATCAGCCTCTCTAAAAAATATCAGATTCTTTATAAATCCCTTTAAATGAAAACAGTACAGCTAATCCTCTTTGGGAATACTAAATCAAAATTTCATATTTTATTTTCAAATTTCTTGATTAATTTTTCCTTATTAAAATTTAAAGTGTGCCTCAGAGTTTTAGTCATTCTACAAATGCGTTCTGAAGTAAAAAGGTTGAGAAACACTAGTATAGGCATTGAGGTCATCTAAAAATTGCAATAGAAAGTTTCTCCATCAAATCTTTTATACTGCTGCCTGAGGGAGAAATGTTTCCCAAGTCTATAGAAGGTGTGATCTGTATGCCCTGTTTTCAAGAATGCTTGTAAATGTTCATCCTCATTGCAGTATTGACCCACCAGGCTTGTTAGTGTTGTTAGAAAAGTCTTTGAGGTTATCATCAACAAGGAAGTAGTTGCTCACTTTTTCAGAAATAACCTCCTGAGCAACAAACAGTATCAGTTTCACTATTCTATGTCCACTGCTTATTTAACTGTCATTACACTCAGAATCAGTGAAGCTCTCTATCATGAGAGATATTGCTTTAGATATCTCAAATGCTTTTTACAATGTGTAGCATAGGGGATTGCTGCACAAATTCTCCAGTTATAGCATCTCTTGAAGAGTCTACACAATTATCAAGTTCTTCCTCTCAGATAGTTCCATGAAAGTCATTGTAAATGACCAGTCTTCTGAAGCTCATGAGATTGATATTGGAGTCCCCCAAGGCTCTCACCTTAGTCCTACCCTTTTTCTAAAACTTTATTAATGATCTGGCTAGTGTCATGTCCATAAAGAAATACATTAATAAAAAAATTAATTATACTGTCTTGGTGTTATGTCCATAAAAAATAAATAAAAATTATAGCATGCAAAAAGTAATTATAATAAAATAATTATAGCAATTATAATTATCATTAATCCATTCATTCTAAATCAATGAGAATCAATACCACTTTTCTCCTCTACACACACACAAAAACATGTGACATTCTCACAATCAGAAAAGCAGTTCACACAGACAGGTTGTTAACATGTGTGTCAATGAAAATGTTGTCTCTTAATCCCTTTATCAGGCCCCATAATAGCAACATTTGTCTTTTAGCACTCAACAAAAATTTGAGATAAGAAAACCCCAAACACTTCTTGTATCTTTCCAACTAAATTATCTGGACATTCATTACACATATCTATATAAAAAAAAAAAAACTCATGAGAAAGACTGTATACACTTTGCTTATTCTTTATCTTATTCTTCTGTCAGATTCCAATCTATATTTGATTGACATTTAACTCCAAACTCACAATTTTACTCAGTATTACTGTCCCTTGTGTCTCCATCACCACATAACAGCCAGATAATAAATAATACACATTTTGTTGTTTCCACATCTTTTGTTTCTCATTTTTATGAGTATTTTTGTATATATAAATGTTAGGGAGTTTATATTTATTTACTCAGGGTCGGGTGGGGTTTATAATTATTTACTCACAGTTATAACTCCCGAACACTAGGAACCTTCCTATTCCTCTTCTTTTATTGTTCTCTCCTTAACAGTGTCTTTTTTTAATCATATTCTCTAACACTCAGTAACCCCTTGTGTCTTAGTGGCTTTTATTGTGAGGTGAAATGATTCAAAAAATCATCAGTAAACATATATTTATACTATTTACACTGTTTGGACTGTTGTCTTCATCTTTACTGTCATATTCACAACATTTTGGTTGTTGTACACTCTGGCCTTCTTTAGGTGATATACACTAGAATTTTAGTCCACTGGGGAAATTTGTTCTAGTTCCACATGCTATGCCTTTTCTGGATATCTCCCTTTCAGTTAATTCCCTTCAGTAACTCAACTCTGTAAGTTTTTGTTCACCTCTATGGCCAGGTATTGAACTCACAACTCTTTGGGTCAAGTCACTGGATTACTTCAAGCAACGCTTTTATCCACTGTGTCCTTGTGGTCATTAGTGAATGAATTTTTGGGACTTACAAACCTAATATCTCAGTAACCATTCAGTCTGAACAGCATAAATAGTGTAAATAGTTAAAATACCTCATCTCAGAATTATAGACAGGAGTAAACATATATGTTGATGATACCACATTTTTCAGAAGCACCTCCAAAAATCAAAATTTTCAGAGCCTTACAGCTGATCAAGTTCTAACAGCTCAGTGGTGGAAAAACTGGCTTGTAACTTTCAATACTTCTAAAACCAAACAAGTAACATTTCATCATCACCAATTGAACACTGAGCTTTTCTCCTGTCACAATGCATGGTTGCACTTACAACTGTTATACTGAGATCTCTGGAGGTTGATCAAACAAAACGAGAAAGAAAGAAGGAGACTATTAATGAGAAAGAAACAAAGAGACTATTAATTTGATGATAATTGTTGAAATTAAAGGAAGATGGATTGGAAAGTTGAGAAGAAAATTAAAAATGAAATGTGTTTGAGATAATTTCAACAAGAATCGAACCCACATTTAGCCAGACAAAATTCAGTTAGATTGAACAAACCCAAGACTGCTCATCCTTCTTCCTATTACCAATAAGAAAGAGAGCATTAAATTATTCGCAAAGATCTCCGATAAAATAAAAACATGTTTCAAATCAACCACCCAGAAGAAAAGACCCCATGTATTCATCATTATAATTTTGGCACATTCATCCAGAGAAAATTTTATATCCAAACAATAATTCAGATTCCCTTGCATAGAAGTGGTAAGAAAAAATTAATTAATATTTTGAAGTGACCATGGGCAAAAAAAAGCTGGATTGTCTATTGGATCATAAAAAGAATGCATGAGACAGAGAAAAGATAAACTTTCGTTTTAAGGAGAGTGGAAATAGATTTTTCTTTCTCCAATTCTTGAGTAGTCTGGTCAATCAAGGGATCTCCAGCATGGGATAAGCTGATAGATAAGAACCAATGACTGAAAATCCCTTTTGTCTTTGTTGCAACATCTGGAAACAGGCTGAAGTTGGTTGCTGAGAAAGAAGAAGGAAGAAGAAATGAGAAGAGAGAGAGAGAGATAGAGAGAGAGAGAGATTAGCACTACCCATATAGAGCAATGGTATCAGGTGAAGTGTAAAGAGAGTAGAAGTTAAGGAGCAGCTTGATTCCTCTGACCACTCTCAAAAGGGAGCTGGGCAACCCCGAATTTGAAAAATCACTTGAGTAAGTGTATTTTTATATATGTAAATCAAAAACACAGCATAGCATAGGAGTGAATGGTCATGAACAAATGCTAGCTAAGTTGAATGGAAACATGCCATCAACACAATACCAGCAACGTATGTGTTAATGAGTGAAGAATCAGCTAAATGGTAACCATGGCAGTCTGAAGGAACTTGAGGATTGATGACTGGGCAACATAATGGGTTAACACTGTCTATGGCCGAAAACAGGGGTACATATTTGGTTACCACTGATCAGGGTCAACTCAGGAGTAGTGTACACAACAAGGCTCTATATTTTGAATGTCTAAGGGACTCAAGTTCACTTCAGATCTCAAGTGGAACTTATATATAAGATCCAATGCTGAAGATGCTACAAAAATGTTTGGCTCCTTGTACCACTCTAGAAAGAACCTGATACTGTCTGTCATGCTTTATCTTTACAAGAATCTGATTAGACCAAAAATGGAGAATTGCTGCCATGTCTGACTTGGTGACATTCAATCTTCAAGCCTTGACAGAGTTCAAAATTCTTTCCATAGTCTTGTAGAGGATGACTTATTTTCCATTCTACAGCCTCTTTCCTCACAGACATAAAGTTGCAAGCCTATCACTACTCTATTGCTATTTCCATGGGAAGCATTCAGATGAGCTCTACTCTTTAATTAAACCAGTTCAAGCCTTTACATTTAGGACTTGCCATGTTACGTTCATCAATGAATTACCCACATTTCCTCTGTATTCCATTTATAAGGAGGAAGTTTCACTCAGATAGCTTTTTCCCAAGAACTGCAACTTTATGAAACAACCACCTGCATGGATGCTTCCCTACACACTACAATGTTAACGTCTTCAAGTCAAGGATCAGTCACTATCTATCCTTCTTATCCTCTTAATATTCACTTCCTTCTACCTCCTCTTATATTCACATCACACACCACATTCAGTAAAGCTCTACCATGAGTGCCACTTGAGCCTTGTATAATTGAATTGTACTATTATCTTACTTATGGCCATATCGGGTTGAAACACTGGTACTCATATAATCACCAAAGTTAAGCAATATTGAAACTGGTTAGTACCTAGATGGGTGACCACTTGGGAATACCACATGCTGTAAACTTAACTGTGTGGATAACTTCTCAGAATTGTTATTCGGAGATCTGAGTTCCAATTTCCGTTGAGTTTGCTATATTCACTTATGCACAAATACCCTTTGGAAAATATATCCACCTCTTCTCCCCCCAGCTATGGGTTAATAAGTAAGACTATTATCACTAAATCATTATTTCAAAAATAATTCTTACAATGTAAAAATATTTTCTGGATTTAAATGACCTGCAAAGAGTTGATTAGCCATAAAAAAAAAATCAATCAAATCAAATTGAGTATATCTATAGCAAATTGATATGGCTTCCTGAATCAAAGTCTAGTAGATTGAATTCTGTATTTTAATTGATTTTATATTTGTTTTTGTTGTTAAAAAGTGTTTGTAAAAATGTATCTTTAACACCTGGCCTAGCTATTCTTTGTTAACATCTATCTGGCATTAAAATGTTCTAAGATTTTCCACCACATGTTACTTGTTTTCATTATTTAGAAAAAAATGGTTGAATCTAATTTTCTTGTATATTTAACTTCTTTATTGATTATCTAGCTACTAACAGTACTTTAATGTCCTTCCATGTTTGTAGAAACTAATAAAATGTGCTTACTATATGACTAACTTGCGTCTATTGCTTTAATATAGTCAATGATTTTTGAAAGAATTCTAATCTATTTTTCCTATACCTAACTCAGTGTATCTTACCAAGTTCAAATTCTATAATGTTGATTTTTTTTCTGTTACTAAAAAAATTCTTACCTGTTTTTTGCAATGTTATATTTAAAAAAAAATAAATTATAAAAATACTGCAAAAATTTGTTTTCTAAGAAATTAATTATAAAAATGCTGCAAAAATTTGTTTTTAAAAAATTAATTATAAAAATACTGCAAAAATTTGTTTTTAAAAAGTTAATTACAAAAATATTGCAAAACTTTGTTTTAAAAATATTAATTATGAAAATATTGCAAAAATTTGTTTAAAAACTTTCATTTCTCTTTACAACCTATGTATATCCCCAGCCTACATATTTTAAAAATATGTACCTTCAGTCATAGATCTCCACAGATTCCTTTTCCATACCTTCAGTCTTCCTTACTATTTAATCTATATCTAGGAGGAGAAGAAATAGCTTCATACCATTTCTAAGGATATTTGTGTGAAAGTGAACACAACTGAGTAGACTGGCCAATTTCACATTCTCTGTTGATATCAATTATACTTACCCACCCATCTACTGTAGTTTTTTTCTTTTTTGTAGGAAGACCTGCAAAATGGCTGAAGCTTGCTGAAAGCATTTACGATGAATGCAATTCTAATTGCTTGAGTTTTTCTGTTGACGAACTGTGCACTCACCTTAATGCTGATCACAATTTCTATGCAGTTTGCCGTAGTTTGTTGTCCTCTTACGCTTACCCTAGAGCCAAACTGCATGGATTGTTGCATGATATTCCAAAAGACATTGAAGCCAAATGGAAACTTGGACATTGGTTACAGGAATGCCAGAAACCAACCATAAAAGAAGGACGGTTAAAAGCTAAGAACCGACTCATAAAAGCCCTGGAAAAAATACTCAATGTATAACATGCACTTTGTTCAAGGATAGAGCTTAACCTGGAGGGCAGAGAGGCCTGAGGATCAGGTGATATGTTCGGTTTGTCTATTATCTCTTTATGACTCTTTATTCAGTCAGTGTATGTAAGAGTGTAGATGAATGAGGAGAGGTAAATGAAATAGAGATCAAGTGAGAAAGGGGAGGCTGAGAAAAGCAGCAGGCAAAGTAGGGAAGGAATGAAACTGTTAGGCTGTGATTTAATAATCTAAAAATGTTTCCCCATAAAGTTTAAATTGAAAGAAAACAACACAAAGAAATGAAAATCTATTATTTATTTGGTGAAATGTTGTTTAAAAGAAGGGATGGTTGTGCAGAGGACAGCTGAAAAGAGAAATGGAATCATTATTAATGTAACAAATGTAAGATAAAATGTATTAAACCCTAACAGATGGTTAAGAGATAATATAATAGTCATATACTAAAATCAGTTTCAACATGGTGGAGAATATCATAGAGAATTGTTATCTTTTGGTCTCTTTTAAGAGTCACAAGACTTCACTGGTGGGAAAATTTGTGTACATAATAATAAATGAGATTTTTTAATAATGGTTTTGATATCAACATATATGTTATGTAAATTTAAAAAATTGCTTGAATGTAATCATATTTGATTATAAATGAGAGTGTGAATTTGATATAATAATAGATAACATTAAATCACAAAATATAATAATATAAAAGATAATAGTAATGGTTGTGCAGAGGACACTTGATGAGGAAAATGAAATAATTATTAATAAAGAAAATGTGTAATAAAACAAAGTTTATAAAAGTTAAGATGGACCAGAATTAGCTGAATAGTAAATGTTACCTGAGGAGAGAGGAAGCTTAACCGGAATACAAAAACAGACATCACCAGATCTATTGAGAATTGTGCAAGTGACTTTGTTTTGATTATGCTCATCAATGGCATATGCACAAACCAGAAACTGCTCCTAAGGAATAGAAAAAGTAAAATTTAAGGGGACTTTGAAATTCAAATAGATCATTCTATCAAAGCAAAACTGATCTAGTCATTGTAAACAAAGAAAAGAAGATCTACAGATTTTGGATGAAAAACTAAAAATGTTTGTATATTGCCAGAGAAATGAAGAAAGTTTGAATCAGGAAGGTGATAATTTCACCTATTATGTTTGACCTGCCTTGAACAGTACTGAGAACTATCCAGACAAATACACTACTAAAATTATCCAGAATACTGAGGAAAGTGCTGGAGTTTGGAGAGAACTTGTTGCCACTTGATTTCCAGTAAGATTCACCAAATATTACTGGTATGAAGACTAAATGGTTGTAATATAATAAATATATTATAATTTAGTAAAGTTATTTAAAAATATTTATTTAATACATTTGAAATAAAAATTGAGCTTTTTCTATTAAGATATTATTAATAAAGTATTTACTTTCCTTTACAAATATTAACAGTCGCTAATCACATAAATAATACTATGCTCTATCTTTACAATAATTACATCAAACCAAAAGTGTAATTTTGCTGCTATATCTTGGCTGGAACTACCTGTTCCTCACTCACGTGTCTTGATAGAATCTAACAGTAGCGCCTAGCAAAAATGAGGAAATGGGAGTTCAACTGGTAAAGAATTTGGGTTTATTTTGCAAGTAGTGTTCAAAGTGGGTTCTTCAACATGAAACTAAAACTAAACATAAACAATTTTCTATAAACTTTGTCCTGTATAAAAGACAATAATTTGCATACATAAAGAGAGAATTTGACATATGCTTAACTCTTTTTTTGCCTGTTAAAGCAAACACACATGGCCAGAATGACAAATGCACTTAAAGAGGCAGTGTACAGTGGTGTATGTATCCTTGTAATAATGTACCCACAAACAAAAAAAAAAAGGGGGAAGGTAACTCACACTCATTTAGATGGTTCCCCAAAATAAGAATTACTTAAAACTATTTTACAAAAAATCTATGCAAAGATATGACTCCTTGGTGGATAGTGTTTCATGCACTAGCACAAGTTTGTGGATTGACCATTCCAATGTTGTTAGTGGTCTGTCTTTCCTACCATTCTTGTCTAAGGCCTTATCTCCAACTGAAACCCTTACAGTGCAGACCAAACTATCATTATTAACAAGAGTTTCAATAACGCATCATAACTGCCACACATTTCTGGATAAGTTTTTATCCTTCATTAGAACTACATCTCCAATAGCAAGGTTACATCATGGAGCACACCATTTGCTTCTCTCTTGAAGCGCTTGGAGAAATTTCTTTTCCAGCAAGTCCAAAACAAATTCACCAAATATTGTACTCGACGCCATATCTTCTGACAGTATAAATCCATTATATCTAACGCCCTCCCACGTGGGTCATATGTGGCACAAGGCCAGTTTATTGTGGGTTCTCTGAGCCAGTAGGCTCGGCCAGAAAAGTAGAGGTGACAGTGGACAACCCTGACAGACTGACCTAGACAGTGCAAAGCACTAGGGGAGCGATACAGGGGGCTAATCCAGCGGCAGAAGTCGGGTGTGAATACGGCAGCCTGCAGGACAGCAGCAAGGTAGTGATGGTCAACCCTATCAAATGCCTTGGACTGATCCAAATTGATCAGCACGGCCTCATCGTCGTCTTTTACACCCTCTATGATCATGTGGATCAGATGCAGGTTGCTCTGAATTGTTCGGTTCCTCACAGAACAAGTCTGCTCAGGATCCAACAGAGACTCAGCAACTGACTGCAAATGCTCCTGCAGGATCTTTGCCAAAATCTTTAACTCTGTGTTTAACAGAGTTATGGGCCTGTAGTCATCTAGTTTCCTCCCAACACCCTTGCCCATTTTCAACAGCGTGATCACACCCCTGGAGAACCAGTCAGGGAGGGACCCCAGAACCAGTTGTTGAACACCACAGTCAAAATCAGGACAAAGATGTGCAACAGCCTCAAGTACAATTCATAGGGCAAACCATCCAGACCAGGAGACTTGCCTCTGCTGACCTTCTTCAATGCCATGTAGACCTCGCCTTCCCTGATCGCTTCCTCAC
The DNA here is from genome assembly GCA_963932145.1 of Acanthosepion lycidas. NCBI lineage: Eukaryota > Metazoa > Mollusca > Cephalopoda > Sepiida > Sepiidae > Acanthosepion > Acanthosepion lycidas. The sequence goes on from OZ010597.1 coordinate 29,067,271, forward strand.
AGCTAGCCACTTCAGTCGGTGAAAGCCGAGGAAAGTCAGCTAAATAGCTGCAAAATTCATCCTCATGAAGACCAGGCTCCTTGGTAAACTGGCTTTCAAAATGCCACTGAAACACCTTGCACATATCGTCAGTGGCCCAAAGAGTATGCCCCTCTGGGGTTTTGACTTCATGAATATAATGATTGCCACCTCAACGGACCTCTTCCTTGCGCAATTCTGCACCCATGTTCATGGCTTTGGAAGACATGTTGCTTAACCTATGTCTAATTACCTGGCCCATGTAGCGCTTGCTATTTGAACACTCCACGACCTCTCTAGCTAAGGCTATCTCTAGGGGATCCTCCCCAGACACCGCCCAGGAAAGACTAGCTCTAAGTGTCTTCACCTTCTCAGCTCTATCTAGGGTGAGCCGTTGGCTGAAATCAGTGTTGAAAAACCTAATCCTACTCTTGTCTATTTCTGATAACCGCCCCCCCACTAGCTCCCGCTGCACTAAGCTAGTTAGCTGCTCCTAGAAGTCCCGTCTGTCCAGTAAAGACAGATTGAACTTCCAGTAACCAGCCATTCTAGGCCTATGATCTAATGCCATCTGGGCACAAACAAGTTTGTAATCCAAATAGCCTACCTTGTAGAACGTGGGACAATCTAACAGATCTATGTCGGCTCTTCTAACTAACATTCTGTCAAGGTAGCTAACTACCTTGTCACAAAGCCAGCAAAGAGTCCACGTCCACATTTTCCCCCGGGGTGATCGACCCGGTATCTATCAACGAGACCAAAATCGTTGATCAGATCAACCAGGCTACGATCGCCCATTCTCCCACTAGCACCCCACCCCCAATCTAACTTGGGGTCCAGGATGGCATTCCAATCCCCCATTAGAACTAAGTGCATTGAATCCAACAGGAAAGGCTTCAACCGCAGAAAAAACGAGACCCACTCCTCATGGTCGTTAGGCGTATAAACCGCAATGACTTGGAATGAACCACTTTTCATGGCAATATCGGCCACCATCAACCATCCCTCGGCATCGGTATGCACAAGGTCCACCTTTGTATCAAGAGACCACTTCACCAGCAAAGAAACTCCTCTGGCAAGTTGGTCTCCATATGCTGAGTAAACGACAAAGTTGTCCTCCAGCACACATGCATTGATGCTGCAAACAAAGTGAGTCTCTCCGATCATGGCAACATCCACTCCAAAGGACAAGAAATCCCGGAGCAGGCAGGTTGCCTTACCCCGATCCCTCAACCCACTTGCATTCAAAGTAGCTATCTTGATAGACATCTTTTAGGCCTTCAAAAAAAAAAAGAAACAAAAAGAAAAAAACCTACTCACATACCGGGTGGAAATCTGCAGATGTAAGGACCCCAATGGATTGTCCCAGGCTCCCTGTTCCCAACTCTGTCATCATTCGATCATCCATGACAATCCCGCCGACATCCGTAGGGTAAATTAATTTAACTGCCCTATATAAGGAGGAATGGAGTAACACTGGGACCCTCCAAGAACAAAAATGTTTCAGTTTCTTTAGATCTGCATTGTTCAATTCTAATACCCTTATTTTGGGGTAGGCCTCTTTAACCTCAAACAGATGATTCCAAACTTTGAGGTATCTCCCGGTCTCCCTCACTAGGGTAATAACTGCAGGGGCGTGAGGGAAATTCTGTGGGTCCTCAACCGATTTTCCGTCAACGGTGTCTAATTTGAAAAGAAGGCCTAAAAGGGCCTTTTTTTGTTTGGACAGGCACTTTTTTGCTTTGTCTTTATCTACCTTGCAAATGTCATCAGGGCCTGGGAAAAGTTTATTTTTCTTCTTCCCCCTTGATGGGTGAGGAGAGGAAGAAGTAGATGTGTGTGTGGGGGGGGATATCAAACTAAGGGAAGAGTTGGAGGGGGAATGGGAGGGAAAACGGGTAGGAGAAGCAGAGAGACCCCTGATCTTGGTCGTCGATACTTCAGCTTCTCTTGGCGAAGCAGGAACAGAGAGTGACCTGGTTTTTTCCATGACTCTCTCTGCCCTACTACAGCCAGAGTGCCTTTGTGTTGGTTCTTCCTCTTCTTCTTCTCTCGACCTCTTTAAGGATGATGCCTCAGGAGGAGGCATTTTGTCCACTTCCATTGGTGTGTTCAGCTGCTGGTTCTCTCTCTGTTGTTGTTGCTGTGTTTTTGGTGTGGCTGTTTTTCTTTCTGTTGACCCTTCTTTTGAGGTTGCACCTCTTTTTGAGGCTGCATCTCCTTGTGGGGATGCTTGTTCTTCTCACATTGCTCCTGCTGCATTTGTTGCTGCTTTCTTTGTGCTCCTTCCTGTTTTGAAAGGGATCGCACTTTTGTGGTCTTTTGGTTCTTCTTCACTTCCTCCAATCTCCTTCATTATTCTTTGAAGGAGTTCCCTCAATTACTGCTGCTGTTGTTGCTGACCAAGGTGGAGATTGTATACGCTTCCCAGGGCACTCTTTAGCCATGTGCTCCAAAGCTCCACATGCCTAGCAACATGGTTTCCTACCCTCAATAATCACTAGCATTCTCTTTTCACAGCAGAGTAGTACATTTGGTATGTTATTGAAGTTTTTCCTGTCCACCGTGACAGATAATTCCATGTCCCTGGTGGCAATTCCAGTCTTGCTCCTAAGGATCTTAACTTCTTCCACCTGTCCATATTTTGAAAAAAAGGCACCCATCCTATCGTCACAGATATCAACGGGCACCCCATGGATGGTTGCTCTTTTCCTCCAGGTGCCATTTATTCTGTTTGAATACGTAGATCCTTCATATTTAAGATGCTGCCTGCCAGTTCTTTTTTACTTGCTGTTCTGTTGACAGGAGGATGTCCCATAATGCATTAGTCCTCCTCCTCGCCAACACCTTTGGACTGATGTTTAATGATTTCAGGTCATCTTCCATTGCTTTCCTGCTGACGACAATTAGTTTCCGAGTTTTAATATCGGAAGTCAGCAGGGATATTGTGTGTGTATTAACTGCTTGTAGTGCCTCGGGATTGTGAGAAATTCGTTTCCTTTAAAGGAATGTTCAAATTTCTCCCTTTTGTTAACATAATAGTTGGCATTTTTTTTAACCAGCCTATTCTCATCCCATACACTTTTTTCCGGCAACACCGGCGGTGAAATATTTATGTCTTCAGCCATGTTCAGCTGAGACCAAAATAAATAAACTGTTTCTTTTTTGTTTCTTTTTTTTTCTTTTCCTTTAAATTATTTTTTCCAATACACACAAACAGAAAAAAATGGAAGAAAAACATGGACAACCAAAGACAATAAGAAATTCAATATGCGAAAGAAAATAAACAAAAACAAAAGGAACAAAAATGCTCAAATATCTACAAACAAATAAAAAGGTAAAGAAAAACTGAAAAAGTTCAAAAGGTTTTTAGCAAAAATAAAATAAAATTAAACACTTATCGACTTAACACTCGTCAAAAACTTTTACACAGTAACGCAGTCAACACTCCAGGGGGAATGAGATCCGTAGTGGTACTGCTACTACAATACTTGGTCACGCCTTTTATTTTCTCCTCATTCATGTCTCTTTAGACTGACCAATCACTGTCGGGGTGTGATAGGTTGTTCCACTATAACAATATATGACATAGAGATGCAAAAAAATCATGAATTCCTTAGAGCATGAAAAGGTTTGATATCTGAGGCAAGGAAACATTCACATTCCTCACTCAAACAACATAGCATGCATATAAAGGTTGTAATCTTTAACTAAAGTAAAAAACAGTAAGGTAATCATTCGCAAAAGCACCAGGTGCGCACATTGATATGTAGATAAATATCTCCAAATGCAAGTATATACAGAAATATACTGCATTAATGTGTATAAAATTTGCAAAAAGAGTCCCGCAGAAATGTATGAAGCATCTGAAATAAATATCAATAAAGTGATGTGTGGCATGGATGTTCAAACATACCAAAATTCAATTATAGCCCAAACCTGATAATATCCTACATCCATCTACTGAGAGTGTTCTTGTAAGTCATAGTCCGGTGTTTGTAGCTGGCTACCATTCACAAATAACATGAAATTATACTGTAATGGTAGCACCTGGCAAAAATGAGGAAGCAAGAGTTCAAGTGGTGAAAGATTTAGGTTTATTTTACAAGTAGTGTTCAAAATGGGTTCTTCAATGTGAAACTAAAAATAAACAAAGTTTTCTATAAACTTTGTCCTACATAAAAGACAATAATTTTCATAGATAAAGAGAGAATTTGACATGTGCTTACCTCTTTTTTTTCCTCACACTTGCCTACTAAAGTAAACACACATGGGCAGAATGACGAATGCTCTTAAAGATGCAGCATACAGCGGTGTACGTACCGACAAACAAAACAAAAAATTAGGAGAAAGCAACTCACGCTCATTCACAGTGGTGATAGTTAAAGCATCTAATGTCAGTAGGATGAGATATCTATTAAAAGAAAATGTTGACTTGTGGATCCTCAGCAGGCATTTGAAATCTGCTTGGTGAAGATTTGAAATTTTCTAATGTAACAGATCATGTGCGGAAATACTTCAGGAAAGAACAGTCAAGACTGTAGTCAACATCTTGTCATGCCCCAAAACAACTCCTTGGAAAACCTTGTCAGGGTGTCTGAAAATTTATATTAACCACCTGGCCAATTCTTGAAATTTGTGAAGTAAAAAGGTAAAAAATAGATTTTGAAGTAAGAAATAAAATATCCAATCTCAGGCTGAAGCAATCAACAGAGGAACTACTTTTTTCACTAGTCAGTAACTGAAACCTGGAGTAAAACTTGCACCATTGCTGAAGCACTTTATATTTGGAAAGGATTATTTCAGAATTCTAGAAAATAGTGACAGAAAAAAATGGTTCAAATTACCATAGTCTACTGTCTTACCAATATAGTTTATCATTATCTCAATGGAAAGGTGCTAAACAACAAAGATGTAAATATTGCAATGCAAAGTCTCTTCCCCTCCAAACATTTAAATTTGTAGACACTGTGAGCAAGGTCGTATCACTTGTTAAATGAATTTATAGGCATATATTCTGAACAGTGATATACTTTCTGCAGTTAGACAATTGTGGTATAGGCCAATAGGTTACCTCTCTTGATGACGATTGTCATCCCTGAAAGAAGAACTCTCCCTCACTTAGATACTATAGATATGGGATTTAGCTGTGCCTCCCCATTCAAGCTCAATAAAGCTTTCTTTAGTCTTATCATGCCTCTGACTTGTTATTACAACAGCTATCAGCAATGGCCTCATTTTCCGACATTGGATTGACCAAATAAGAGACAGCAAAAATACAAAATTTATTATTTTCTCTGATTCTTTCTCAGCACTTAAAGCAATAAAAAATTTAAAAAAAAACTACAAATCTGATCAACACAAAAGTACTAAATAAAATCAAATAAATCAAAGCATAATATTATGTTGGATACCTGGCCATACTAACATTCGCAGTAATGAGACTAATGACAAAGAAGAAAGAAATGTATAAAAGAACCCAACAAACAAAAATATTGCATACTAATTTCAGACCAATTACTGGAAAAATAATCACAGACAAATGGCAAAAAAAGAATGGAACAAGCACATAAATTATAAACTTTATAGGATCCAACCAGACATCAAAGATGGCAAACTAGTTATAAAAAATAAGAGGAATCATTACTAGATTGACTCCATCTTGGAGACACTTTTATTACCCACAGCTACATACTAAAAAAGGAAGATCCACCTTTGTGCTACAGTGGAACACATACTTATAAAATGTATAGATTTAAATCTGGTCTGTGAAAAGTATTATAAGGCAAACAATATGAACAAACTCTGCAACAGGATTGATCCAAATAAAATAATTAAATTTCTTAAGGAAACCAAGATATATTAAAGAATTTAAGCAATGATTAATTTTGACTAATAAGTAAGTAAATGAAGAAAATAAAATAATCTTCAACTGAACTTCATACCAAAATCATTAACTTTAAATGAATTCCTTTACAGAGGATATGACTTTCAATTAAATGATGCTAAAATATTATTCACAAATTAAATTTAATACACAAACCATGATGCCCAATCAAATCTTATTATGCTTGAAATGACCTAATGAAGGTTGATATATCTTTAAAGCCAACAATCAAATCTGGCATTGGATGTATTTTCTTTTTACATGGACTTCTTCATTTTAAGCTGAAAATCCATCTTGCTACAGATAGAACACTAAAAATTGTATTTCTGTTTTAAAGCAATCTATTCAAAATCTGTTCATACTGAAGAACTTGAAGATGCTTCAGCACAATAAGCAAAAGGCATTTGTTACATCATTCACAGATGTTATTTTATAGGGAAAATGTCATTATATTTATAAGAAAATTTTTATTCAATTGGTGATTAGAAAAAGAAAAATATTTAATATGTCTGACACATTGCTTCCTTCTTCTAATTAAAAATAAACAAGAAATTGTAATTTAAAATAATTTGATTTTGGTAAATCTGACTAAAGGTAATTTGGGGAAAATGAAGAAGTGACAATATCAGTGAGCAGAGATAAATTTCAATTCATGTTGACATTTAAATACAAATATGATTATTGTTTGACCTTTTCCTTGCTGCCTAAATTTTAATTTAGCTGGAGGAGATTCCTTACTTATAATCAGGGTAGATCTTTGAGGTTTGTTTATAAGTCTGAATGTTCAAAAGTTCATCATTATCATCATCATAATAATAATAAGAAGAAAAAGGATCTTGAAGAGGAAATCTCAAAAGCGTAGAACATGGGGACATCAATAATTCCAGTTGTAGTTAGAGCCTATGGATTGATCGGAAAAGGTTCTGATAGACTCATTGAAGGAAATCCTGGTAGCCTATGCCTTAGAGAAATACAAAAAATTGTACTCACAAGTACAGCTCACACATTATAAAGAGCTTTATCTATGTAAAATGTATGTGATCTTAGTTTGTTTTTTGTTTTTTTACAAAAATGATCAGTGGAAAATGTCATGAAGCCATTTCTGACCTTAGGTCATTGGTTGGAACCCAGAAGGAAATGTGTATACAACAGAAATCAAAGGAAATAATAATAATAATATTTAAATGTTACTATACTAACATTATTCCTGATATGGACTTGATTGCTGGGATTAAGATTGCTTAAGGAAGATTCAACCAAAAAAGTTAATTAAACTCTTGGTTCATAAAAAAATTCTGTGATAAATATACATTTCTTTACTGGCATCTTTTCTCACCAATAAAGCTTGTTGATTTATTTGTTTCTACCATCTTCTTATGACTTATCATGCCTTTACTCTTTTTTTAAGTTTTGCTGGTCAATCTGAATAATTTGTATTACTACTGCTTACCAAGTACACATCAGAGATCAAAGACATAATATGTTAAAGATGTAAACATTTGACAAGGCTTAAAAAATAGCAAAGAAGATTTTCTTTAACAAATAATAATAAACCTTTTTGAAAAAGATAAACTCTGATTTTATTAGGTTGGTGCAAAAATAATGTCGTTTTTCTTTTGAAGTTGAACGTCAAAAAACGACATTATTTTTGCACCAACCTAATATATGTCTGCAATATATGTATTTGTGAAAGCCACTAATGACCCCAAATAACACTGTGATGTCAGAGAGAGAGAGAGAGAGAGAGAGAGACAATAACTGCATTATGTTTTTAGTAGGAAATGTTGAGCAACTACAGTAATGTCCACTGTTCAGAAGTTCAGAAATCTAATTGCTGCATTTTTCAAAATTTGAAAGTTTGTACATTTAACATTTGTAAGTAGAGGATTACTTGTATATGTATTTGAAATTATGTTTGGAAGTATTTATTTTAAAAGTCCCTCCTGTGATATCATGGGTTGCATCAAGAACCAATAAATTAAAGCAACTTCAAATCAAACGGGGCAAATAACTTAATCCCAATATCTGTCTTGTCAGATTGATTTTACAGAAATGGTGTAAATAAATGCAATATATTTGGGTGTATCAAAAATATTTTCACTTTTTGAGATCTGTACATTTTTTAAGTTGATATAATAATCTCATTGTGTTACCTCTCGCTGATGATCCTAGCTTTTCCGAATGTTTTCCACTGCTTTTGGTCAGGTTCTCTTCTTCTTTATATTTTAAAGCATCATAATCGGCAACTGATGGTTGTACACTTCTGGGCTATATTTCAATGAACAAGTCACCATTAAAATTCTTAAACCAGTTTTTGGTGATACAGTTGAATATTGTTTCATTTCTTTCCACTTCCTAAATGTAAGCCGTTTCATCAGCAGCTCCCAGGTTCAGTTTAATGACTAATAATGACAGAATCTCAATGCTTGTACTTACAATTATAACATTGAAATAAAAGTTACAGTTTAATAGTACTGAAAATTATATCTATATCTACCTATCTATCTATCTATCTATCTATATATATATATATATATATATATATATATATAAAGACATGTCTCATTGAATAATTTAGACAAGTTTTGTCTACTTATTTTCAATAGGATCCTCTCATATTCGTGGACATTCTTAATATCCTTATTAAAGGAAGAGAGAAAATTACCATGTTGATACATATTCATTTTTTTCCAAGTACTTTTGACATTAGCACAATGTCATCATGGTGTTGCTTTTTTCTAAGACAAAATTGTTGTGCTCTTCTGAAAGCTAAATTTTTTTTTAACTGTAAAATGAAAAATGTTAAGGTTATGTATTGTAAAATTTGAATTTCACAATGTAGACGTCAGGGGAGGTAAGTAAAATTTTGAAATGTCCATATATTTTTAAAAAAACAACAAAACTATTAATTAAAACCTAGATATTTAAAACTATCTACTGTAAACACTTTAAAACATTTGTGCAGTATTCATAATGAATTTTATTAAGGGTTGGTTTCAATTTTTTAATATAGATAGCTTTGAGAATTTTTAGTTTACATTTATTATCTTCATGAAAAAGTATATATGTATTTTCAACAAGAATTTTCCTAATTTGTGAATGTGGACAGGTATGCTGTTGTAAATGTTGTGATGTTTGATGCATCATTCAAATGAAAACTCAACTGTTGAGACAATGTAGTAGTAGTAAGATCAACATATTTTTTTTTCTGTTGGAGATACATTCTTCAAAGGGACATTTAAATTTATATACAACATTGGTTTCCTGCAACACATTAGTTGGAGGGGAGGAGTCATTACAAATGATTAAATTGGATATATTGAATTTAGTATAGCATATAATTCATTTTATCTTTTTTTACTAGGTTTGTTTTGTTTTATGGCATATCAACCTCAAAGGGTTATTTAATGCCAACATATTTTTTTTTATATACAAATATGTATGAATAAAAAATGTTTTCTTTGTAATAAAATCAGTTTGTAAATCAAATTTCATTAACAGTTTTGCAAAGAGGACCTCGGTCAAGAGACAATTACATAGCTGTTACTATTCTTTCTTTCAATGAAGCATTGCGGGCAATATCTACGTATCTGGTTTCTTAGTTTTATTTCTGCAAAGAGGTTTTTTATCAAGAGTCTGGTTATGTAGATATATATATGTAAAAAAAAAATTTTATATAAATTTTGTTTTATCATTATTCTCTCCTATTTTAGATTTTCTTGTAGCGGCTGACTACTTTTAGAAATGACAGTATATCATTCACATTTACCTTCTTGAACAGCTCCAACATACTATTAGTACAATTAGTATTGTAAAATTGCTGCCTTGAGATAACTGGTTCTGGACACTGTCAAAATATGTTTAATCGATAATATTGTTTTACATGCTTGGCCCACCAGTTGAACTTCCTTAATTAGTAGGAACGAATGTCATTCTTGTATGGCTGATACACAAATGGGCCATTACAACCTCCTCTTTTTGAGGCTTTCTGAAAGATGTATTACTTACTCGCAGCTGGGGCTGGATTGGATAGAGTTTATGTGGATAATTGTCCCAGTACTCTTGCCATTTTTAAAAAATATATTTATTTACCTCCACCTTAAAATCTGTATATAGGATCCCTGTATCCACAATCATATCAAAAGCTGATTTGGCTACCAGGTCTGCTCTATAGTTATCTTTTATTTCAATGTGGCTAAGGTGCCAATATAATATTATATTTCTCTTTTTGTTTGTGTTGATTTTCTGTAATATTTTAATAATCATTAGATTGTTGGATTTGTTCCCCTCCAAAGCTGATAAGATGGAGAGTGAGTCTGAAAGAATTAGGGAGTTTTTTTTAGTTTGCTCTCAGTGATGATGTTTAGGGCTAACTCAATTACATAAGCCGTAAAAATCGAAATCCCTTTGTGAGGCATTTTCTTTTGGTAGTTTTTTTTGCTTACTGTTGCATATCCTATTTTGTCCCCACTTTTTGATCTGTCCATATAGATGGTTGTATAATAATGGAAGTTTTCCAGTATTTCCTGGAATTTGTCCAGAAATGTCAGAGGGTGGGTTTTTTTCTTTGGAAAATTATGCATTTCAAGAATGACTTCAAGATGTTTAATTGTCCATGGTGGAATACTGGATACCATAGTTTCTTGTATATTTGATAATGAAGTATCTAATTCTTCAGCAATGGATTTCATCCTTAGTTCATATGGTTGTATAGCATTTTCTGCTTGATGGAACTGATTGCAATAATTTGGGTCAAATGCATTTCTATAAGCTGGATTAGTTGGACACAATTTAATTTTTACATAATACTGCAATGCCAGTTTAATACGCTGTAGACGTGAATGGATTTCACCGGCTTCTGTTTATAAGCTCTTCACTGGGGATGTTCTAAAAGCCCCAAGCATTAATCTGAGCCCTTGATGGTAAGTTGTGTTGAGGATTTTTTATTCACAACTTTCTGGCTGCATCATATATAAAACTAGCATAATCCATTTTGGAACAGAGTAGAGATCTATATAGTTTGATCAAAATATACCAATCTGCTCCCCATTCAGTAGTTGTAGGATTTTGCTTCATTTTGTTTTCAAATACTTCAGATGAGGGATGAAAGTTAGTTTCCTGTCAAAAATTACACCTAGATACTTGTGTTGTTTCATTACTGGAATTTCTGCTTCATCTAATTTCAAACATGGATCATTATGTAATTTTCTTAGTTTGTATAAATTTAGTTTTTGCTTTAGAAAACACAAAGCATTTTCTGTGACCCATTACTGTATTTTGTTTAAGCATTGCTGAAGTTGTCTTTCTATTGTGTTCATATCTCAAAATTTGTACATGATTAAGAAATTGTCAATATAGAGGGAGCATCTAATTCCTGGGCTTAGGGATTTAACAATGGAGTTGATTTTAACACAAAAAAAGTGTCACTGATAGAATGCTTCCCAGTGGAACTCCTTCCTTTTGTTCTTATACTTCTGATAGTGTACTTCCTGCCCAGACTTGAAAATTTTGCTTTTTAGGAAGTTCCCTATGAATTGTGTCAGTCTAGCTCTTAGACTCGGTTCATGCAAATCTTTTAATATGCTGAACTTCCATATAGTATCATAGACTTTTTCTAAATCAAAAAAGACTGCTATAAGATGTTCCTTCCAAAGAAATATTTTACCGACAAAAGTCTCCAGCTGAACTAAGTGATCCATGGTACTTCTTTTTTTTCTGAACACACATTGGTAATCACTGATTAGTCTGTTCTTTTCTAAAGACCAAGTTCATCTGTTGACCATTCTTACCATAGTTTTACACAGACAACTGGTTAACACTACTGGCCTGTAATTTCCAGGTTCTGTGTCATCCTCCTCAGCTTTCAGAATAGGAATGATGAAAGATTGTCTATACAAATCTGGGCAGTGGCTACTTGTCCATATGTTATTAAATAATTTTAGCAACAGTTGCATTTATTTGGCAGCTGCTTTAAGAATTGATACTGAATATCATCTGGTCCCACAGCTGTATTGTGGGATTTCTTTAAAGATTCATTCAATTTCTCTATCATAAATGGAAGGTTGTAGCATTATTGGATTTAAAGTTCAATTTTTGTTTTTAAGCTATTTGTTTGAACTTAACAAATTGTTGACTATCATTCTTGGCTGATGAGTTTTTAGCAATGGTCACTGCTAAATCATCAGTGATATGCTTTTTGCTGATTATTTTATTATTATTTATGGAAAGGTGTTTTATCGCAATGATTATGAAATTTACTCGCTATCTTATTAATTATGTCTCATACAGATTTTGTTTTTGTTGCTGAACTAATTTTTTCAACATTCCTATTTGTTTTCTTTGATGATTTTCCGAATTTTTGCTTGAAGTTGCTTAAATTTCAGCAAGTTATTTGTTATAGGCTCTTTGTTAAAATCCCTTAACACTCTTCTGAGCCTGATAGCCTTTTTACACTCATCATTAAACCAAGGTCTATTATGTTTTTTTGTTTTTTTTAATTTTACTGTTCGGGATGCATTTCTTTGCTATAGAGACCAGGATTTCTGTAAACTGTGTTATGTCCTTGAGGCATGATCCTTCTAGTTATTCAGAACATAGCTTTTAAAATTCCTCCCAGTTTGCTTTACTCAGTTTCCAACATTGGGGATTTTTGTCACTTTGTTCTGAGTTTTGACCTTTTTTGAACTTTCGAACAATTGGAAAATGATCACTACCACATGTGTCCCTTAGAACCTTCTAGGAAAAGTCCATAAAGATAGATGGGTTTCACAAAGATAAATCTATTGCAGAGTAACTACCAGAGAATGGATATATGTAAGTTGGGGATTTATCGTTATAGATACTCAAATTGTTGTTATTTATAACCAATTCCATACTCTTTACTTTCTGGGTTGTATCTTTGCAGCCCCATATGGTACTGTGACAATTAAAATCTCCTAGTAACATAAAGGGAGCAGGGAGTTGTCTTATAATTTCCTGCAATTTGATTTCATTTATCTCTTCATTTGGTGGAATGTACACCAAGCAGATGTTAATTGGTGTGTGTAGCGTTACTTTTACAGCAATTGCCTGTAAATTTGTTAAGTTCATCTGACTTTGTGAAATGTCATTCCTGACTAGGATAGATGTACCACCTGATGCCCAAAGACCAGTGTCGTTTATATAACTGTATTGCTGATACTCTTTAATATTCATTTTATTATCCCTGTTAAGAAAGGTTTCCTGAAAGCAAATAACTGCAGGAATCAGATCTGTTATCAACAGAAGCAGAATGTTAATGTTTGCCTTCACTCCACGGCAGTTTCATCGCATTATTTTATACATACTTGTACTGTTTTGTGTTTATGGCTTATTAGTTCTTAATTTGTTTTAGTTTAAAAGTTTTAGCTGCCTGTGGGTTTTGGCTCTCCACTTCCATCTTTTCCAAATTATCAAAATGATTTTCAGTAGAGACTTGGGTTTTGTGGATTTCTGGCTTTAGCTTGGTCATTTCTATTCTCTTTGGTAATACACTTAATCCAATGTTTAGGGACTTTGGTGGATGTATAGGTGATCTCTGTGGCATTTGTTCTGCAGATGGCTTAATATTTTTGGTAGAAGTTGTCTGACTCTGATATGAGGTTATACTTTTATTGGCAGTCTTCATCTTCATTATAGATTTAGCATGTTTTCTTGTTTCAACCTCCACCATCAAATTCCCATCTCTCATCTTTCTAACTGATTTTGGATTAATCTGACTGGACAGTACTTTCTCAATCAAGAAAGGGGACAGTCTCGACAAAAAGAGTTTCCTCCAAGGACTTGAGCACCAAAATATCTTGGAAAGTCCATAATACTTTCTTTTTCAAAGGTATCACTTGGGTTTTTTATTTTGATTCATAATTTTTATGAATTAAATTTCACTGCCTGTGCTCCCCACCCAACTTGGAGCCCAATGTTGTAACATGTTAAGAGGGAAAACCAATCACCTTGACAGGTCAGGGCAACACAAACCAGTATAATTGCATTTGTGAGAGACCCGGAGCACCTGTCACCACATTTGTTGCCCTACCCAAATTTTTAGTGAACAAATTGAAGGTTTAGCAGCTAAGTCCAAGCCTAAATGTCTCTATAAACCAATTGACCCTCAGCCATTGCCTTCTAATGCCTATACATTAGATTGAGTTGTTATTCATCCAATAGTTCATTTGGGTAAAATTTTCTCTAAAGTACTCAATAATTTGGTATTGTTATAGGCATTAGGGCTTGACCTGACCAGCCGATTGATCAAATTGGGCTTCTCTGACTGTCCGTCTAGTCCAATGGTGTGTTAGGAATCAGAAGTACCTAACCCTGACCGCTGAAACCCTCAATCACCAAGATCTCATCTCTAGACATTACGGGTCACCACCCATGGCAAGCAGGTGACTGCATTGGGAGGGGGGGTGTTACCCCTCTACAAAGGTGCAATTGGCATATTCTACAGTTCCAGCTGACAAGGTATTTTTACTAGGATCTGTGGTGGATATATTAGTATTTATTATTTTTTTAGAATATTTTTATCTTGTTTATAATTAGGATGTATTTGATTGCGATACAAAAGATTAATATTAGGTTGGTGCAAAAATAATGTCGTTTTCTCACATATGTTACTATGTGAGAAAACGACATTATTTTTGCACCAACCTAATATATTTAGGGTTAATTGAAGAATTATTATATTCTATTTGCTTTATATTAAAATTTCTAATCGAACATCTTATTTGTTCATCAATGATATAATTAGGGAAGTTATTAATAAGAGTATGTTTTTATATTTTTAGTTCACTGTAGAAAATCTGTTTTGTGGATTAATTAATTTTTGTACAGTTTATTAGGTTTGTTTTTGTTTTACAGCATACTTTGATATAAAGATATATATGTTGATATTTACAACTTGACAAACAGATAAATAGCTTGATAATCACACTTTGACATATAGATAGATATTCTAATATTCTGGCCTTAGAGGCTCTTGCAAGTACTTTAGCTGAGCTTAATCATGGCATTGGGTTAAGTTATAAAAAGGAAAAGAATTTTTTTCTTTTATGGATACCAATTTCTGAAAGGAAACTGTATATCTTGTTAGTGTCTGTCTCTTCAAAGACTCTTTTGAGGCTCTTATGGTTAAAATTATTTTCATCTTATTTTGGAGACTAGAGTTTTTAATATAATTATATTGTTGGTAGTCTTTTATATTTATCTTATTATTATTCTTTAAGAAAGTTTCCTGAAGACATATTATAGCTGGGTTTAGGTCTGTAATTAGTAACAGCAGTTCATTTAAATTTGCCTTCACTCCTCTGCAGTTCCATTGTAGAATTTTGTGTGATCTTGAGTTCATTATGTTTTTGTTTTTTTTATGATATATCCATCTCTTTTAGGGATGGGTGGGGTATTCTCAGTTGTCATGTTTCTGGGGTTTTTGTTTTGTTTCTATTTTTCCGGGGAGGATTTTGTTTGGCTTTTTGATCTGTTCTTGAAAGTTGATTGTTGATTCGGCTGGCTTTTCTTATGAGTTTATGTGTCTTTTTTAGTCGCATTTTTTCCATGGTGTGTCCTTTTCGAAAATTCAGTTGTGGTCGTGTTTTCTGATTGTTCTTGTTCTATTTTGTTGAGAATTAAAAATCTGTTTTGAGTTTTCAGGTTGTTTGTTGTAGATTCTTTGTCTTGATTTTGCAGGTCTGTTTTGCTTCTGCTGAGGCTTTTGGTTTCCTTTTTTTGAGTTTGTTTTGTGGTATTTGATACAGAGTGTTCAGTTGTTTTTTGGTTATCTTTTGCTGTTGTCATTGTTTCAGGTTTGAGTATTATGGTTAGTTCAGTAAGTAGAATTCTCAGGTTATCTATTAAGGTTAAGATTTCTTCAGATTTGTAGTTAGTTTTTTCTGTTGTTTCTTTTTTTGGATATTCAGGATGTTTATTTTCCGAGGTCAGTATGAAGAGGCATATGTTATTGTGGGTGTCTGCGTTTAGACAATTTTTCTTGCTTTGAAGAAAGAGATATTTTGTGAATATTTTGTTTTGTTGATTTCCTTTTCTTTCTGCCATACTTTACATTCTCTTGCACCTGCAATGCGCTCCTCTTTGCAGTTTGGACACCAAGGTCTTTCACTGCAATCTTCTGAATGTTCAGTCTCTGTATTTCCACATCTTCTACACTACAAGTTTCTTTGTGGTGTCCGTATCTTTGGCATCAGTAACACCTAAGTGGCATTGGTATGTAGGTGTTCACTTTTGCTACTGAATATCCAATTCTTATGTCCCTGTGTTGGTTTCAATAAGTGTACCATTTTTTTTTAATAGTTATTCTTTTCACATCTTTTACTTGTTGGTTTTTAGGTTTGTTTTTATCTCTTCCAGGGTGCATAGTGAGAGTTCATGGCTTCTCACTACTCCTTTGGATGAATTTAGGGTTTCGTGTAGGTATGTTTGGATTTTTATCTTGTCAAACGTTGTCCAGTTTAATATTTTTTTTGCGTGTGTATTTTTGGATACTTCGATTAGTATTGTTCCATTCTTCATTTTTTTTCACAGATTCTGGTTTTTGGATGTTGGTTCAGATAATTTTCTCTATTTTATATTTGAAAAGGAGATATTTTTGGTAAGAGGAGTATTTTCAATAGATTCTAATACTATGAATTGATGATATGTTAGTTCATGCTCTGACTCATTGTCTGAGCTTGATTTGATGTGGGGTCTTTTTGTTGTTTTTTTTTTGTTGCCATGTGGATTTGTTTTTATCTCTTTTGCTCCCCAGCCTCCTCGGAGCCCAACAGTGGGAGATATTAAGGGGGAAGCCCATTCACCCTATTTTCTCAGGGATACAAAAGAGGTATACTCATATTAGTCGTATTTTTGCCCCATTTCCGGTGTTTTTGTTTTCTTATCCCTGTTTTAAAGAAAACTTATTTACTCCTTCATGTGACTGATTTTTATGTACTAATTGATTGACCCTTGCCACTGCCTTCTGACACTTATTTGGGGAATATCACGTTGTTTTGAAATAGAGTTTGAAAGATATTTATTTTGTGAGGATAGGTGTTAGGGCTTGACGTGACTAGCCGATTGGTTGGATCGGGTGTCTCCAACCTCCTGTCTATCCCAGGTAAAGGCCAAAGTGGTGTGTTGCAGGGTCGTGACAACTTTTCACCTCGGTCATGAACTGCTCAACCACCAGGATCCTGTCCCCAGGTGTCATAGGTTGCCACCCATGGCCAACAGGTGGCCCTGTTCAGGGACTTTTACCCTCTGCAGGGGTGCAGTCAACATATTCTGAAGCCCCGCCGACAGGGTGGGGTTTATTATGTTTTTTATAATTGCTGTTTTATAGTAATTAGGACATTCACTTTTATAGTTAAGAGTGCAGGAATTTATGCTATTAGGAAATAGTGAATTTATTATTATTAGTATTTATCAATATATCTAGAAAAGGAATTTTATTACTATTATAAAGTTTGTAAATTTAAAGATGGAATTAGAATTCTGGAATTCTTTTTGTATTGATATTTTTCATCCATATTCTAAACTAACATAAGAGGATTATTATCAACATATCTGGGGTAAATGGAGGGTTTTTAAAATTGTTAAATATATTATTTTCAAGATTAGACATATAGAAATTGCTTTTTTTTTAAAAAAAACCCCAAAAAACACGGACATTTCAAAAAATTACCTCCACTGATGTTTACATCATGAAATTTAAATTGTACAGTATATAACCTTAGTGTTTTACACTTCACAGTTAAAAAAAATCAACTTTTAGATGAACACATGATGAATATATATCAACATGGTAATTTTCTCTGTTCCTTTAATAATGATACTAAGAAGCTTGTCACTGAATATGAGAGGATCCTATTGAAAATAAGTAGACAAAACTTGTCTAAATTATTCAATGAGACATGTCTTGATGAAAACATGCTTCCAATATATATCTATAAGTATTACTTCAAGCATTATTATATTTGAAATAGACACAATTTAATTTTTATTTTAAACAGTGTATACTAGATCTATTCAAGAAATGTTAATAAAGAAATTGTCTCTGGCAGGGATCAAACCTGTATCCTCCTTTGTAGGAGAAATCAACATTTTATCTGGTGTGCTTTACTACTTGGGTACAGAGAGCACAGCAGATGAAATGATGGTTTCTCCTACAAATGGGGATGCTGGGTTAATCGAAAGCACATTTTCTTGAAGATTTCTGAGATATGCAGGCAAATAACATTTTGAATTTAAAAATGTTCGATTGAAGATAAAACTATTAATTTTTTAGATATATACATATATATATATATATATATATATATAGCATGGACATAGGAATCAACAATACATGTTGACTGTCAGTTTCACATCTAACAGTGCGATCTTCAAACCACTGAGGTATGAAAGTAACAACCACTATGCAGCATTGGTTCCTATATCCACACTGTCTATATCTATAAATGATCTCACTCTGATATTGAGTACTCTTCTCCTCTAAATACAGCAAATTTAAACTAATATATATATATATATATATATATATATATATATATATATATATATATATATATATATATATTAGGTTGGTGCAAAAATAATATCGTTTTTTGACATATTTTTTAACGTCAAAAAACGATATTATTTTTGCACCAACCTAATATATATGACTCAACTATGTCTACACTATATAAAATTACAAATGATCTATCTCCTATATTGAGCACTGTTGTTCCATAAATATAGCAAATTTTAAATGAATATATATTTGTGTCTGTGTGTAATATGCCATAATGGAAATCAATTTCCGATCTATTAAAATACCCAAGAAATTCCAAGGAAGACTGGTTATTGCACAATAAACCCCAGTATTTTTTATTATTTAAATTAAAATACAACCTAAAAATATGTTTTATCCACCCAGAATAGTATTTTACTATTATTACTTTAAAGGTATGAATTCCTTTCCCTTTAAAACGAACATTATAGTCAAACCATAGTCTCTAAATGTGTACATGAAATAAACTTTGGAGTAAAGGTCTGTAAAAATGAATGTACTTTTGATACGCCCCTCATAATTTTTTTTGTTTGTGAGCCTATGTATCTGTAAGAAAAAATTACTGGGTCATTTTTAATGTAATTTTATTTGTAGACTTATTGAAACATTAGTTTTTCATTTTTGACTGTTTTTTGGTCTTGATGTTGCAAGTTTTTTTTTATTGATGTAAGCAGAATTCTGTCAATTTGAGTGAACTGTTTTCTTTTTCAAGTTGAAAAAAAAGATTTTTTTTGTTTTATTTTGTTTGATAACAAGCAAAAGTCTTGGTAAAAATAAATTTTATGCTGCACAATAAAAGAATACTTAGAACTATCTGATGAGATATCTTGCAGAACTTTATCTTGGAATAGCTGATGAGATACCTTGTGAATATAATGTCATGCATTTACACATCCCATCTATGTTGCACTGAAAATTTTAATCTTCCTATCATGTCAATGAACTCTAGTTGTAAATATTTTCATATTAGTGATATTTATATCTACTACTGCTAAAAGTGGATGTGGTGCTGGTGTAAGGTATATCAATCAGCATGGAAAGAGGAATTGACATGCTGGGATCAAATTCCAGGCTAGTTTGTTGTGTTCACTTTTGTACATATACTCTTGGAAACAGCATGAATCCATCTTTTCTCCCCACCCCCAGCAGGTTATTTTTGACTTGTGAAAGGTTCAGGGTGTGGGGGATTGTCTTGGCCACCAACTTTAAAATTTTATAGAGCTCTAAATAATGGCTTAAATTGTTTGAAACTTGGCAGGATTATTCTTTTACCTTTTATGTTTTATTTAAAATTTTTATTGGGTCTGGAACGAACTAGTAACTGTTATGAATAATCAAGAGTGGTCTCCCCTTGTTTCATTACTCTCCTCTTTGAGAGAGCTATTTCTGTTTACTGGGACTATAAGAGGACACTACGTGAACCTTGTATTCTCAGTTGAATAAAGCTTTCTTTAAGCCTACACCTGTGTATTTTTGTCATTAAAGTAACATCATCAAAGGTGAGATTTTGAAAAGTAAATAAACCAAATGCTTCAGTGCAATATTTTCATTTACCATGCAAAATATCCATACTGAATTTACTTTGAAATATTTGTGTACTGAAGTCATAAATTATCCGTATTGGACGGCTAAAATAATTTCTGAAATTATAAAAATCCTGAAATCAGCAAAAATATGTTGATACCAACAATTAGGAAACAAAAAAAATATTTTCTATATTCCCACTTATGTTTAGAATAACTCAAAAATATTTGTCACAACAGTTTATTTTGAGTAATATATTTGGAGTTTCAAATCAATACCTCAACCACAAAAGAAGTATAAATTAAAATTTGAATACAGGCAAAAAAGTCTCATTGTTCGTCACCTGTAATTGGATTAAATAGCAAGGGAGAAGGAAAATTTCAAATTCCAAACCATGGAGAAGACAAAAGGGAACCACTTCAATGTCTTTCTGAAGAGGTCATGGCAATTCACAGATGATAATAAAGAAATTACATCTTTGGAGGACCATGATTGCTTGAAGGGACATGGCATTTAAAATTTTTTAGAAATGCTAAATGGGATTTTGTCTTTATCTGGTTAACAGCATCTTCTTCTAAGTGCGATGTTCCTTCAGGATATTGGCGATGATGGTTCTCCACTATTTCCCATCCTTTGTAGTTCTTAATAAAATTTTATCTTTTTGTTATCTCTCTTAACCCTTTAGCATTCAACATGCTCAAACCCACCCCAGAAATACCAGCTCTCAAAGTCTCACGGTTTATGGTCAAAATCTCCTTGTTTGCATGACTTACTGTGTTATTTACAATAATGTTATCATATATTATGGCAGAGTATACATGGGGTGGGTTATGGCTAGTTGAGCCGATATTTATGGTGTGGTTTGAATGCTAAAGGCTTAAAACCCTGTTCTGTCATCCATTTACAAGCTTGCTAGGTAGGTTATGCATTATTCTTCTCTGTCTATTCTGTAAGTATGAAATTTTCCAAGTCATCTTTTCTTAATATGTGCCCTAGAAATTTCAAGTATCTTTTTCGTATGTTAAGTATAAGTGTTCTTTTTGATTCCATTTTCTCTAAAACTTTGTTGTTGCTCACACTTACAGTCAATGTTATTCTTAGCATCTTTCAGTAGAACCCCGTTTCTGTTGGTTCAAGTCTCTTCTTCATCTGTGAAGAAATTGCCCAGCATTCACTGGCACCCATGAAGAAACATTGTGCATATAATTTACATTTTTTGCAAGTTCTGAGTTTTCTTATTGTTGCAGTGAATTGGATAATGTTTCCAAACAGTTTATAAATGAGAATGAAAGCAATGAAAGCCACAATTGTCTTGGAGCAGCTGATGTGATTTTTAATTGATATGATATCACACCTGTCTATATTTCTGAGATCAGGTATTATGTACACTATTTACATTATTCTGACTATTGTCCTCATCTCTGTTGCCATATTTATTATAATGTTTTGGTCGTTGTATGCTCTGGCCTTCTTCTAGTGGTTGGAATGTTGAACTGAACCCTTTATTTTGCTTGAGGACACATGGCACAGTGGATTACGGTGTTGGTCAGATCCAGTGACAAGGACCCAAACAGTGTGAGTTCAATACCTGGTTAAGGCAGTGAAGAACTTGGAGAGGGGAATTAAAAGGAGATAACTGATAACTGACATCCATTAAAAAGATGGCACATGGAACTAGAACAGTCTACCCCAGTGAGCGAAATAAAGGGTTCAGTTCAACATTCCAACCACCTGAAGAAGGCCGGAGTGTACAACGGCTGAAATGTCGTAATAAATATGGCGACAAATATGAGGACAATAGTCCAAATAATGTGAATAATGATATTACACATTGATATTGTTTGTATATTGGAACTATATTAGAAAGAACTAACATTTTTCACTAATCTTTTTAAAAGCTCATTTGGGTACAAAAAGAGTTTGTGTTTTTTGTTTTTAATACCCCAGTCTGAAGTGATTAATCAAGCAGATCTTCTTTATTGTCATAAATGGATTTTCTTTTTTGTACTTAGTGTAGAGTAGCAAACTAAATTCCAGTTTTGATCAAGGTGGTTTATGTTCACATCTCAGCAATGACATTGAGAAAGGCATTACTTCTCTCCTTGAGCTTATTCTTAAATAGCAGGGCAATTGTATCCTTTTAAACTTATAAGGTAGTTCAACTAAAGGAAAGATACTATGGCAGAAAAATAATATAGCTTAGTAGTTGCCATAGCTGATCCCAAACCTAGTTTGGAAATAGGGCCAAGTAGGCCATCACTCTAGGTTAGTAAAATGCTGCAGAAACAATAAATAAATTCACAATAAACAAATCTGATATCATTCAAAAATGGAGATGAATATTGCCCAATATAACTTGTTGTAAGGGGAACTTAATACCTACTAATATGTTGATTGTGCACCAGATAAATTTAAAAAAAAATGAAAATGGTTGACGTTGATTTCAGAAGCTGCTATTAGCCAACTTTGCAAAGAATAAAGAATCTGTACATTGATACTTTTCTGTGTAAAAAAGACTAGTTTCTCTTGTCATCTGAAACACTGTTTCAGATTCAAGATGAAATCATCATTTATTTGTGCTAATCTAAAGAAGAAAAACAAGAGATGGAAACATGAAACTATTTTTGTAACAATTGTAAAAATATTATGTATATAATAAATCTGTATATAAATATATATATATATATTGATATCTGTGTTATATTTTATTTGTTTTTTTATCTATCAAGTGAGTGAAATACTTTTGTCTTTTGGGGGAATTGGGAAAAAAATTTCACAAAATTAATTTTTTTAATTTTTATTTTCAGGAAGGTTTGTATAAACAAAAAAAAAAAAAGACCAAATTAAATAATGCATTTTGTGCACTATTACACCTCCTTAATTTTTATGAGCATTTTTTTTATCCAAAAAATAGGGGGTTGCACTATACACAGGTAATATTTTTACGAGTTTCAAAATCATGAATTTTCATTGACAGTTTGCACTATACACAGGTAATTTTTTTCTAGAGTGGTTAAAATTCATGCCAAAAAACATATATATATATATATGGAGAGAGAGAGAGAGAGAGAGAGAGAGAGACAATGCAAACTTAGGAATCAACATTTCATAGTGACTGTCAGCAGGTTTCGTAGAATGTTTCCTAACCCAGGATGTGTGTTGAGTTCATCACTTTTGTTCCTGAGACAATCTATGCAGTGGAAACACCCCTCCTCATCTGCTCCAAAGAAGGCCAAGGTAGTTTCATCTGCAGAGAAGATGATGACTTCAGTTTCAGGGGATGCAGAAAGCATTGTGTTATTGACTATCTTCAAAAGGGCCACACCATCAATGGAGAGTACTGTTCCAAGTTGCTAAAGCTAAAGTTGCTAAAAGACTATCAAGATCAAACACCCAGGAAAAGTGATGAAAAGGATCTTATTTTGTCATGGTGATTATCCAGCACATAAATCATTGGTTTCAATGGCTGATGTGCATAAAGTGGCTTTGAACTGGTTGATCACTCTCCCTATCAACTTGATTTGTGTATCATCTGTTTCCCAACATGAAAAAAACACTTGGCTGGGAACCAGTATCATAGTAATGATGACATCATATATGCTGTTGATGACTTTTTTGCGCAACAGGATGAACAGTCTTTGAACAGTCAAATGTCAGTTTACCTGGAAAAAATCAGTGCAGGTATTAATAAGAAAAGTTGAAATTAATGCATGCAAAATTTCACAACACTCACATCACGCCATAATTGTCAGCCTATGAAGTTTTCAGTCTACCCACATATCATAAAATTTCACTCACACACACACACATAGATCAGATAAGAGATGTTTGTTAAGTCTTTTGGTGTGTTTATCTTGGCATTGGATAAGTTGTTTGATGTCAGGTAGAAACTTGTAAAATGACTTGCCAAAATTATGTGAAATTTTCTGAGTACTTTTGTCTATCATAGGTCATTTTTCAATGAAAGAAGATAGAACCTGAGCGATGGTTAGTGGAGTGTTATTCTCTTAACAGTCTAGAATTTGAAATGAATGTGAGTTTATATACTATGATGTTGGAATAGATAATAGCATTGTTGCTTGAGTAAAATGATTATGATTGAAAGGCATTTAATAAATGCATGTTGAAATTAAAACAAATTTTATTGATGGTGAGTTGTCGTCATTTGATGTGTGCTGAAAAAGTTTTGGTTTGATCCCCAACCCAAACTCTGATCGAATATCATCATTTTATTTATTATAATAATAATAATAATGATAACAATAATAATAAAACAATACAACTTTCAAAGCACTTAATAAAAATACATAATAATTACTAGAATTTAACATATTTTAATGTCAGCAGAATTTTATCAAAAAAATTCTCAAAACATAACTTGATCAACAATTTTTAATAAATAAATGTTCAATGGATTTATCTGCAGAGTTTTGCTTTAAAACTGAGTCTCAGAGTCAGACAGCCTGATACAGAAGGTGCTTATCTCCCTTTGATGGAGATATGTCACGTGGGTTACATGACAGCCACTTAATGACATCACTCTGTACAGTGACAAAAGTGCAGGTCATTTTCTGTTTGAGTCCAGCAACCAAACAGTAAGGTTGCTTTCTTTAGCCTGGGTGCCCCATGGCCCATGCTGAGGCTAAATCTGCCTCTCCTGCAGCTTACAAGTCCATGGTGCCATTTCCATTGGGGAATATACCTTTCCCAGATATAGAATGAATCTCCAGCTCACAGGAAAACCCACAACTCACTGTTTCCTGTGTATTACTGGTTGTAAAATAAAAAGAGCCTACAATAGAATAGCAAATAGCAAATTACATCTTGAATACACCTGCTGGGTATTAGAGCAATGGAAAATATGGTACTCAGGTAAGCTATTCATTGAGTACCCATCGAACAATGGTTAGCATGGTAATGTTGTAGAGTAGCTTTTGAGTACATAACTATAATAGTGCTATAGGGCATCTGCCATAGAGCAGCGAAGAAACATGGTAGTCTTATAGGCTACTCGCTGATTATTTATTATGGTTCTGTAAGATATCTACCATTGAGCAATGGTTAACATGGTAGTGTTGTAAGCCATTCACTATGGACAACTATTATGATCTTACAGTGTATCTACCATAGAACAGGTGTTAACATAGTAGTATTGCATGTAGTTTATGGAGTACCTGACATATCCAACCTTAGCATAAAATAACTTTTAGCAAGCTGATCACTAAAACCAATTCGCTTGTGTAGTGAACTTGATCCAAATTAGGTCCTTCATATCTGTGGTTTGTACAAGACCAAATCCAGTTTAGTAAGTGGGGGTTGCCTTAACAAGCTTGTCTATATCTCATGAGTTTGATTCTAACTACTTGACCTTTTAACGTTTGTTTGGATCAAACAGCTCTAAGATTAATAAATTAATCTATAACAGTGTGC
This sequence comes from Acanthosepion lycidas, assembly GCA_963932145.1. Taxonomy (NCBI): domain Eukaryota; kingdom Metazoa; phylum Mollusca; class Cephalopoda; order Sepiida; family Sepiidae; genus Acanthosepion; species Acanthosepion lycidas. The sequence continues at coordinate 29,092,689 of OZ010597.1, forward strand.
CACTTAAATAATATGCATAGATTAAATGTCATGTGCACAACAGCTTTGTTTTCTTTAATATCTGTAAAGTATGCATTGTTCTTAGGAGAAGTAGTGAAATTGTCAGCTGTTACTTTCTACATAGAATAAAAATATCTAATTGAAAACGAGGAAGAGAAAAATAATTTCTGACAATGGCGCATACAAATTTGATTGACGTTTATTTACTAAGCTTAATTTATTTGGCACTGGTCACAACTGAGGTGCCCAATGAGGATCGAACTCACATTGATCCATGGTGAGATCGTTAAGCTTTACTTTTGGCAATAGTCCAGAATTATATGGCACTCAGTGAGGAATAAACGCATTCAGTGACTACAGTCGTAATGGTCTATGACACGTAGATAGATAGATAGTTTGTTTTGTCTGTTTTGATTAGTTTTACTCTTATGTCCATCGTCTTTTCATGTTGAATTGAATATAGTCTAATGTTAATTATGTTTTATGAATATGTCCTGAAGATGGTCTATTAGACCGAAACGTCCGACGTTGACATTATATTAACATTAAAACAGCATAATTGCATATTAGGATTTTTGTTTGTTTTTTCCGTATATTTTTCTTCATAGATAGATAGATTTGCTTATTTATGGCTTATCAATCCTTGTTGATTATCGCCAAAGCATGTTTTGGGTTTAAGAACAATAATTTTTTTTTTTTTTTTTGTGTTTGAATAATGCATTAACAATGTTTTGAGAATAACAATGATTTTTTTCTAGATACAAGCGTTCTGCTATTTAAGCCGTAGCTGTAGAGGGGTATTCATACCTTTCCAAAGAGTATTTGCACGTAAGTGAAAGTAATGAAGACGGCTGAAATTCAAAATCAACTCAATTCCATTACACTACCGACATATCCGGTCGGCGAGAAGAGCTTGAATAATTAATAAATAAAATAAATAAATCCCCCAAACACTTGACCACTGAAACGTGTAAAGCGCCGAAACAAGTACTTGTCTGCATGGCATATACAAAGATATTTTACGGTATTCTGAATATAGTGGTCGTCATATTGAACATTTTCCATGTTGTATTTTAGGTTTTTTTTTTTTTTTTTCCTTTTTTAGAATGAGTATCCTACAATTACTTTTATTTGTTAATCACTGTTGAACAACACCCAAATGTGCCAATATGCATTTAATCGGCCAGACATTCATTTCGGTTTTGTATGCAACATCCCCCACCCACACACCGGGGGTAATTACGATAAATTAATGGAACACCCGTTGCTGATATAACTGAGGTTTTGGCGAGTATACTCATTCGGAACTTTTGCGTTTGATATTTTCCTTTCTCTGACTGAAACTCCAGCCGTAGAATGAAAGCGCGATATATTTGGGTACTTTCTGCAAGCGTCTTCTTGGTGAGTTGACTTTAGTTAAATAATATTTCATTTTTTTAACGAGCTGATTCTAGATTTATTTTTGTATATTTTATGAGCCTGTTAAAATTAAAAATGGCTGATGATTCTTGTTAAATCGATAGATAGGCTACTACTTCGTTTTCTTTCTTTCTTTTCAAAAGTAGGCTTCGTTTTTTTTTTTTTTTTTTTTTTTTTTTTTTCATTTTAAAAGAAAAGGTGGGTTTTTTTTTTTTTCGGCTAAAACGAAAATTTTATTTCGAGATTAAGAGATTTCAATCAGTTGAAATCGTAGCTTTCGTGTGTTACAATCATAATCTATTTACTGAATTCTATACTACTTCAAAGTTCAAACGTTTCACATTTGCCAAATCTGAGATTTTTAAAAAAAAAAAAAAAAAAAAAGTGAGAGGGGGCTGTCGCTTCCATTGCTATTTTGATCCTGGCCTCTGTAACAAGAGAAGCTTAAAGTTATGTTTGGGTACTACACCTCTATAGTCTTGCAATGATTGGCTCTGATAACTTTTTTTTTTGTTAGCTTCTTTTAAATAAGCTTTGGTAAAAGGCAAGAATGAAGAGAATGGAATAAAGAAATGAACTTGATTTAGCGCAAAAGGTAAGAGAAACGCTCGTGTATGTGAATTTTCCCATGGGTTTTTGGCACACTTTCCAAATAACACGAAGATCCGAAATAAAGTTCCAAGAAATCTCTAGTAAAGCAGTGTGTGTTAAATTAAAAAAAAAAACAAACAAAAACAACGATCTTTTACAAATCAGTGTTTGAATTCAATTCCGTGAATTGAATTATGTCTGTGCGCCAATGAAATACCAGTCATTCAAGTTTTAATTATTTTAAGACTGTTTTTCAACCACATTACCACCTACTCATTGACAAGCTGAAAACGTCTAAGGAAGCCATGTTCAGTTTCTTTTTTTTTTTCTTCAGAAATAATGTCCCCGTAGACTGAGAGATTTTGTCTTGCATTTCTAAGTATCTGCTGCTTTTACATTGTGGCAGTCGTAGATAATTCCCTTAAGATGTTTATTATTAAATAAATCTTTTTTTTTTTTTTAATTTTTTAATACAAAATTTGAGACAGATGTAAGACTTATACCAATTGTAAAAAGAAAATACTTGAATTCCAACAGACATGCAAAAAAAGTGACCGTTTATTCTCTTATCACGACATTAACAAAGCAAACACTATAGTAAAAAAAAACAAAACGAACGAACTTGAACCTTAATAAATACTGTTACAGGAGCTATAACGAAAGTATTTTGAAGGCAATTGAAAGGGATCCTTATCAAATAGCAAAACTGTTGCGTACACTTAGGTTTTATGCAAGTAGAGGGTCTTTTTAGTTAGCATATAATTTTCTTAAAGTATGGAAACATAGTTTCTTTTATCGAAAACTAGAAACTAGGTTGTAATATAGTGGTGTGGGACTTCAGGGTTAAAATAAACAGTTGGTTTACCCACGCCAAGAATTTTTGGAGCCAGGTAATAACTAGGAAACATACTGGTTATTTAAAAAACACGATAAAGAATTTACACCCTTGAAGTTGTGCAAGTAGCACATTTTATGAAAAAAAAAATCATAAAATTTTCAAGTCCGTAATTTTAACGAATTGCCATGGAGAGGAAATGTTCATACAACAGATTAAATGATCTCACACAAAATAGGTTTAAAACAAAAAAAGTAAGAGTTCGTTGTTCACAGAAAAGATATATGGTTGCATACACTCAAAGTAATGAAGAGATAGTTTGAAATACTCAGCTTTCTTGGATTATTGAAATAAAAATAAAGTGCTTTGAAATGCAAAGGGCTTTCTTAAGGCCGATAATATAATTAGCGAGTAATTTGACACTGGCGAAAATCTGAACGCATCAACAGAAATGAAATTTTTCACATGACCGCATTCACTCTTGTGATTTTTTTCTTATTTTATATAAAAAAAGATTTCGCACATGCTCGCTATTTTTTTTCTAGCCTCAACAGCTAATTCCTGTGGAAACGATGATTTGATTGGTCCAAAGAAAATTTCTCGTAGGCTGTCGATTTTGTTTTTGTCTTTTTTTTCCTCTGCTCGCCAGAATTTGAAGGGAGTGGATAAAGGGAGTTATTTCGTACTCTCCACAGTAACAAAAAGAAATTGCAACTGCTTTCTTAAGTTTTCGTACTTTAAAATTACACACGCTTGCATAAAGAGCGGTGCAATGCTAGGTCCAGTTTGGTATTAAATAGATTCCCCCTAGTTACTGGACTCCCTACTTTGTTGAGGTAAGGAAAAGATAAAGACATTTTTATTATTTCATAGACAATAATGGCGACTTATAAGTCAATAAAAAAAAAAAAAGATAATGGGCCCAAACTCCAGCCTCTTATTCCAAAAGTGGACAAAACCCCACTAATAAATGAAAGTCTCATAAAAAATTGTAAAAAATTTTAATGTGAAATTGAGACAATGATATTCGTTATATACACTTGTACAATATATACATACCAAACTGAAATTGAGACAAATATCTATGTTCACAAATTTAGGCTCCATTTTTACATAATTATGAATAATCAATTTAGAAAGAATGTAACGATAGGCGAATGGCCTTTATAATCATATTAATTCTTATATTAGACTGGAATTTTATCCATTTTCTTTGTCATGAAGTCAGTAAATACAAAACACACAGTTCATCACTATAGCTGTAGATTGAAATTTCCCCTCGTAAAAATGTTCGTTTCTCTAACATATTAACATCAAACCACAGAAAAATGTACCTCCATCACACCAAAAATTATTCCTACAGTTTAACAAATCTTGACCAATCACACTTCTTCGCTGACAATTTCTGAACTGGCTAATTTAGGTACCTCCCAAAGATCCGCTAAAAACTAAGTAGACATTATGAAAAAATGCCCCCAAAAACTTAAAGACCAAATATCATCGTCAAAAGCAAAGAATTTTTGATCATGAATATTTTTTTTATTTTATTTATTTTAATTTTTTTAAGAACCTTCCAAAATTTGTTTCTATTTCGCCAGCGGGTTCCCATGAATTAGTATGGCAAATTATAGCCAGTGTTTTTTTTTTTTTTTTTTTTTTTTTTTTTTTTTTTGCTGTAAAACACTGATTTGGAAATTGTTACAAAACCAAAATAAATTGTCGGATTTTAATGAAACCTTTAGGACTTATACCGAAACGTGAAATTATCGACAAATAAGAGCGGTAACTATAAAGTCTTAAAACTTATTGGTAATTTTCTAACATTTACATCAACAAGCGTGTTCGTAAGTTAAACGAAAGGCAAAGTATGTAAAATTTAATAAAATATTAGATTGCTGGCTTAGAATATCTTAAATTTTTAAGATTACTAAGTAGTTAAAAAGAAGTGTTCACATTATATTCAATTGTAATCGTTAGAAAAAATTCCCAAACATTTTATCGAGATAGTTGAAAACATTTCAAACTGAAACACACCCACCTCCTTAAAAAAAAAAAAATTCTTTGACATTTTAAACTAAAAGTAATATTTGTTTCAAATCAGAATAATTCAACTTTAGATCAGCTAATATTTCTGAAAGTTTAAAAGTTTTTTTTTTTTTTTTAATAAAAAGTAGTATGACGTTGTGATGACAGATTTGTCTATGGATTTTTCGCTGATAATATAAAAAATATTTCGAATCGACTTAAATTTCGTTTGAAATACAGCAAAGTATTTTGCTTATTGGAAATATGAAATGGAATCTATTTGAAAGTAAAAAGAATAAAAGTAAAAAGTTGAAGATTTTTCATTTAAAATATTTGATTTAGTGTTAAAAAAGTGTGTGTAATAAATAAATAAATAAATATATATATATTATACCAAGTTTTTTGGTAACATTTCCGAAATATGGGTATTTATTTTCCGCTTACTAACCATTTTTACACCATGTCGAAGTGTCCAATAGACAATTATTTCTGTGAATTTCAGTTCATAATATCCTTATAAAAATTATGGTATAGCGGCATGGGATTTTATTTAGAAAAAACGCAATAAATCTTATTTATAAATGAATGTAAAATACATAGGCTATAGAAAGGATTAATCTCCCATACACTTAAAATAAATTTTCTTAAAGAACTGCTTGACATTCAGGTTTTTTCATTCATTGTTTCTTGTAACGTTTCTGCTATTTTTAATTTTGACAGTTTTTGTTTTCCATTCTTGTATAAATATCACTTAATGATGTACCAATAGCTATTATGAATATCTATTACTCGACTTTTCAAGGTATATGTAACCTTTAAATCCATCACGTACATCCATTGTAGCTCTACATTCATCGTTGAAAAAGATATGTATTTCTTCGGCCATCTCGTTTCTTTGGTGAGGTTTTTTTCATGTTTTCTGTTTGCCTGCGTAAAACCAGCTTAAAATATCTTCGTACTTGTCCAGCCAATTTTCTTGTTCACTGTTTTGAATGTTCTCAAATTTTCTAAAAAATTTTGTAACCCCAGTCGGTCAATACTAATTTTAATTTGGGTGGGAGATTTTTCATAGCGTATATCAAAATTAATTAAAGTAACAGAAAGGTCTCATCATTTTACATTTAAAATGGCTACATGTAAGCGTAAAAATTGTATGCTAACAATTTGTTCTATCGCACCTCTCGCTTGTAGAAGTTTCTTCTGGCTTCATGCTTTCCAGTCAACTTTGCATTTAAATTTTTGACGGTCATCATTATCTTCTGTCTTAATTTTTGTCTTTTCTCCTTAATAGTATATTTTTCTCACGTTTAATATTCAGTAACTCCTTGAGTGTTAGTGCTTTGGTTACTTGGGATATAAAATGATTTAAAAAAAAAAAAGAAGTTATCAACGTTTAGTTATTACTTTATTAGTGAGGGGAGACTAAAAAAGTAATCTAGTGTTCTAGAAAACCGATTTCGTTCAATCAGTTACGTTATCGCCAGCGTTAATCGAGTTATTCATCTTTTAAATCATATTCTTTTGTAAATTGCCTGATCGGAATTTGTGAACCAATATTGGCACTTGTAGACATCTTGTGCATTTGACTAATTTCCACATCCTTTTCGTGACCGTTTTATTAGCCATTCAGAGGAATATAAAAATGGCGAAAATGATTCACTTGAATTGTTTATAATGTCTGGTATGGCCTGGAAATGCTTTAAGAATTTGGAAAAGAAAACTTTACTTGCTTTATGTGGAAGTTATAGGATACAAATCCTATATCATTCCAACAAATAACTGAAAAACACAAAGTAGATTTGCACACTCGCAAAATCGGATCAAAACGACTAAAAACAGACTTCGCAATAAGGTGTGAAATTAATTTTCTGACCAATGAAAGGAGGCAATTTGCTAAACTAAAAAAAAAGATAACGATCCAGTGTGAAAAAAAGTCGGCTATAGAGACTCAAGTCAATCACCAGTCAAAAGGGCGCAGAGATCATACAGGACAGAAGACTGACAGTGAGGTCCGTCACTGACTGAAGCAGACACTAAGAGCAGAAAGTGGGGTAGGAAAGGGAAACAACAACAAATTTACAACTGACCCCAAAACAATTCAACCCGATAAGTAGAATTTCCTCTTATCTTTTATTTCTCATTCACTCTTTTTTTAACTTAAATTGATCGCCCCATTTCCCTTTCCACCTACTCGGCGGATACACAAAAACAAAAGAAACAGACATTACTGTACTACTCTGTTGAAAGTCAGCGAACACAGACATTTCTTTTTGTTCAAATCACATTTGCTTAAACGAACTAAAGCATTAATCTTTTTTACTCTATTCACAAGATATAAAAATATACAAATTTGTATATTCTGCATGAATGACATGAAATATACAATGTTCTAGTTTCTACAGACGTTACTTATCGTGTTGTCTTTCTTGAAATTTGCGTTGTATTTTGTGGGCAGGGTATCCCGTATTAAATTCTCCTTTTAATCCGGGTACGCTGTACCCCACAAAGTATATATAATTTTTGGCAGTTTGAAATACTTTTAGTTTTAGCTGCGTGTGCGACTTTTATTAATGTGTTTTGCACCGCGATAAAACGCTCAAATTTAACACCAGGAAAAAAAGATTTTGAACCAAAATTCTGAAGGTTCTCTTAAAAAAAAAAAAAAAAAAAA
>OZ010597.1:29108873-29379465 GCA_963932145.1 Acanthosepion lycidas
CTAGATAGATCTATAGATATATATATCTAGATAGATCTATAGATATATATATATCTAGATAGATCTATAGATATATATATATCTAGATAGATCTATAGATATATATATATCTAGATAGATCTATAGATATATATATATCTAGATAGATCTATAGATATATATATATCTAGATAGATCTATAGATATATATATATCTAGATAGATCTATAGATATATATATATCTAGATAGATCTATAGATATATATATATCTAGATAGATCTATAGATATATATATATCTAGATAGATCTATAGATATATATATATCTAGATAGATCTATAGATATATATATATCTAGATAGATCTATAGATATATATATATCTAGATAGATCTATAGATATATATATATCTAGATAGATCTATAGAGAGAGAGATAGATCTATGATAGATCTAGATCTGTGTGTGTGTGTGAACTTTACATTAATACAAAAGGCATGACAAACACTTTTTCTCATAGAAATGAGAAAGCAAACTCTACTTTGATAATTTTCAAAAGCAAACAGCATCAAATCTAAACAACTGCTCATGAATACATTCCTCTTTGCTACCCAGTGTGAATGTATATAAATTTTAAAATTCTAGTACCCACAACTGCAGCATTTAAATTAATTACTCTATAATGCTTTTGCTTTTAACTTCAACACATAATGAAAACTTCAAGTATCCACTGAATTACATGCTTAAACAACAATGCCAGTTGATGGCATTCTAACATAACAATTTTACTTTATTTCAAATTTTTTTTACTTCAAATTTATATTTCGTTGTTCTTTTACACACTTTTCCTGCATCTCTATTTACAGGAAACCCTAAGTGTAAACAATTGCCTACCACCCCAAAGCCAAAACCAGGTATTTCTTTTTACTTTTTTTTTTTTTTTTTTAAATTCTTTCAGGCTCTTCTACTCCAGGACTGTAAAATAGCTTCTAATATTTCCTTTTTATCTTTTCCAGAACCCCCAAAGAAAATAAAACCACCTAAATGGCATGTATTCCCCGGTTTCAATGTCCCACCAAGTGTTAATACTGACTGTTTACTTGGTGACATTCTACTAACCCCAGAAGAATGCCTTGTACTAAAGAAAAAACTCCACCATTCATAAGTTCAACAGTTGTTACAAGAAATCAACAAGTTGAAAACTTTATAAAAGACATGCAAACAAAAGAGGGATATAAATTCTCTTTATAAATCCAAAAGAAATGTACAAATGCTTGTTGTTATTTATTTATTTTTTTTTTTCTTCTGAGGCAAATAAATAGAACATGGTGTATATTTTGCTTTGGTTCTCCCTTCAAATAAAAACTGTAAAGACAAAGAGTGGAATGGAAGTCAAGGATAGTTGCAGTCTGTCTAATGGACCAGATAACAATTATAACTGCAACATTCAAACATTGGATTTTTTTTTTTTTTTGCTATTGTTGCCACTTACCCTTTGTAAACTACATTGGGAAGGAAATACAAAAGGTAATAAACCTGGTGATATTTTAAACTGATCAAAAAAGAAAAAACATTAAGTTGAATGTAGGAAAAAGTTTAATATAAGAAAACAGGTATTGCAAAGGGCGTAAATTAACAGAATTTAGAATTCAGTTACTTAGAACTTGCAAATATAAAGAGTAATTTGTCATTTAAGTTAAAATAAATTTTTCTATGAAAAATTTCTTTTTTTTTTAAGGCTACCTTCTTTGGTAAATAGTAAAATTCCATTAGCACTCTGAATTATTAATATTACTTTACTTTCCACTGCATTCCTTTCAAGGTTTCTCAATTCGAGTATGTTTGTTAATTTCATTCAAAGTTGTTTTCTGTTGCCATAGCAGGATATGACAACACAACTATGAAATTCAAACCTATGAAATTCAAACACACTTTTTGTTCAGGGATCAGAGTTACTTTCAGTGGAAGGATAAATGTTTTGTTTTTTTTTTTTTTTTTTTTGTACAAATGAAATCAGAGCAATAAAAGTTAAATATGTAAGCCTAATTGAATGAACTTTTCAGAATAAAATGCAGAAACTGACAAAATTTTAAAGATTTACTTTTTTTTTTTTTTTCCACACTAAGACAGCAAAAGATTTTTAATTCTCATTCCTTCACAGTAGGGGTTAATGGTAGAGACGTCAAGTACAGACATCATCTATTTCAAAAACATAATAAACTTGCCATAGCAGTTATTAAAAATAAAATAAATGGCCAGATTAATTTACAATTATATTGCATTGCCTCAGTAAATAAAATGCAAGGTATGACTGAGCAGAAAGAATAAAGTGAAATTAAGATTTAATGTCAGATTTTAATTAAAGTCTTCCTTCTCAATGCATGCACTTGTGAAGAGGCAGTGTATAGGAGAAAAATGCTTTTGTTTGCAGTTAAGGCTTGTGCTGTTTGAGAAATGTCTTCTCTGTGAGGCTTGATGAGTTTTCTGTGTATGTGTGTGAGAGTCAAATATTTGAAAGCATAAGCTAAACCATTCAAATTCATTCTTTCTTTAATTTTTTTTTCTTTTTATACGTACCTTTCATGAACAATCACTATTGTTGATGACCCACTCTGCTTAACATAAAGAACGAGACAGGTGAAGATTGGCAAAGGGGGAACATTTACATTTAATGTGCTAGAAAACAAATAACTGAACACCATCTGTCGAAAGGGGGGTGACAATGGATGGAGCAGTGGTTTCAGGGTGACTGAATTGTCCTATGTACTTGCTACATTAAAATATTAATCCTTCGAATCCCAAATAATATTGTAGGGAGAGATGGACATAAATATCCCCCACTCCAAACCTATAACTTTATCAGTGTAAGATGGGTTTTAAAAATAATCTGCTACAGAAAGAAAACTTCAATAAAAACTCAGATCTTCGCATCTTGTCATTATGAGTTTTTTTTCTTTTTTCTCCTTTCTTTTGCTAAAGGACAGGAACATAAAAAAAAAAAAAAAAAAAAAAAAAAAAGGGGGGGATCTACTAATAAAAAATGCAGTTTTAATTAACTTCAAAACAAACTTCTTGGTTCAGACAAAGCGGCTACAAAAATGCATACTGTAGCTACGTACTTACAATTATAAACTTCTTTGCCCTTATCAATTTTATTTGCTGAACCAGCAAAGAGCATTATTGTTGAAATTGGGAAAGACAAATTTCAGTCATCTCTCTCTCTCTTTTAGCCCTCAGTCAGTCTCTCTCTCTCTCTCATACTCACTCTCAACATTAGTAGAGTCACTACTCTATCATGTTTGAGCCAGAATTCAAGAAATTAATGTGAGCAAGACTACCATGCTATTAATTACTCTATGGTTTTTGAACTCTTAGTGAAGCAGATTTGTGGAAACACAAACCTTGGACTTTTCAAGTATTACACAAGAAACTGCCCCTCCCAACTTTAAAATATTTTCACACTTACCCTCACTATAAAAAGCCTGTGTTTAGTAGAAATGGCAAGAAAGGGCTACCAGTTTCTTTCAGATAAATTCATATTTGAAAGCATTTGTTTTGGTTGTAACATTTGAAAATTGCTAAACAAAGAGGAAACAGATAATGAATCTTTGATAACATCAGGAATAATCATAAAAAATCACAATGTTTCTTATAGAAATGTAAAAGAGGAATTAGTCTTTAAATAATAAAAAAATACTTTGAAACTTCCTGTGGGTATTCAATGTTGAAATATCACAGTATCCAATGACTATATAGTCAATGAAGACTTTTTTTTTTTTTTTTTTTTTTTCTTTTCAATCCACACTTTCTGACATCTTCCTCTCCACAAATTACAAATATTACTGGCTGGCATTGAGAAAAAAGAAAGTCAAAGAAAAAAAAAAAATTTTGAAAGACAATTTTACCGAACTAAAAATATTGCCATCACAAAATGCTTATTTTTCAGACAAGAAGAAATAAAAATAAAAATTTTCCTTTTGCGTGTGATTGGCCTCAATTGATATTATCATCATCCCATAATTCTGGCCCCTATCTTGAAAAAGGATAAAACTTGCACTGTAATTAGAAGTCTAAATGCTTCAAAATTATTAAAAAATCAAACCAACTTACCTCTGTCCCATAATACTTGTCACATTTACTTATGGGACACAGGCAGTATCATGTTTAATAAACCACTCAGTCATTATATATATATATATACACAGTGTAACTCAGCTATAAGAGAGTTGTCGGGACCGGAGAAGAAATCCCTTATATCTGGGTTTCTGTTATATCCGGGTTTGGTCTATTTTGTTTAGGTAAGTATGGGAACACTTCATATAACGCTTTTTACATACACAACACTACTTTATTTAACAGTTATAGACATAAAAAAACACAGACAAAAATACATTTTTAATCAGTTTTCGAAATAATTCAATCAAAAATTACTTTTTCTTAAAAAAGTCAGTCATTTTTGATTGTACAGAAATCTCTTTGTTAACATCATGAACACTTTCATACAGTTCATAAATCATTTTCAATGCGCCATCAGGATTACTGCTTTTTGCTTCAAAGTATGCAGCCAGAGAATTTGCCACTGGTTTGTCACTTTCAGAAACTTCAGAACTTACACTTTCAGCATCATCATATTTCTCAAAATCTTCATCATCCGATTTTATACCACGTGTGATGTCTGTGTCACTCAGTTCTCCATAACATTGTGTACGGTCGTCAAAGCTGATAAATTCGTCAAAATCTGTTTGACGTGGTTTTGCCCACTTACCAACAACTACAGCTTGCATTTCACTGCCGTCCATGTTTGTGAACTGAAGCATCGTGAGTCTGTCTTTGGGAACTTTTGTCCCATTTGACTGTTCGTCACCGGCAAATCGCAAAGATCCAGACAGCATGGCTTTGTAGAAAATTCCCGTTTCATCACAGTTCCAAACATCTTTTGGATCATATCCACGAAAAAGTTGCAGCAAAACGTTTTTCACCCGTTCATTGGCAGAACCGTGATCTGCTGACGTTGATTCGCCGTTAAATTTTTTTAATTAAACATTATTGGCCTGATTCCAGCACATGAGCCAGCCATTGCTCGGTTCAAAATCAACTTCAAGATTTGTTGTGATGCTTTCTGCCTGATGACGTAATCGGTGACGGTAGCTCCATGAGCACATGCTTGCATAAACCATTGTGTAAGTGCTTCGTCAATGTCCTTGTGCACGGATTGGCGCTTTCGTTTGCAATTAGTGTTTCCGTTCATTTGCATGCAAGATCTGACATTGTCTTCTTTCTTGAGAATTTTTGCTGCTGTTGAATTCTGTACTTTTTGGCTGCAGCAGCCAGTTTGAGTTTCTTCACTTTGACATCGTCAATGAGCTCCAACTGTTCAGAAATGCTCAGTTTTTCATTCAGACGCCGACATCACTAATCACAATGATCACAAGCAAACGGTTTTCAGTGGCAAAATTAACAAACAGACAAACTTCTGACTCAACAGAACAGTGGGTAAAGTGAAAGTGCTGTCCAGTAAATGCAACGACAAGCAAAGTCAGCAAAAAAGCAGGCAGCGCTACCCTTAAACACACAAAGCAAAATCCTAAGGTAGAGGGTGTCTCCTACAGACACAGATTGGACACACCGTGTCTCTAGACTAGTCAAGATTAAGTCATTGAACTTCACTCTCTCTCTAATTGACCTGTTTGACCAATTTACGATATCACACTGTCACTCAAAACAAACCCTCTTATATCGGGGAGGACGGGACCAGATAAAATATCTTATATCCGGGTCTAATTTATATACATTAACACAGGCTCTAATTTGGGACCAGAGAAAATCTTTCTTATATCCATGTTACACTGTATATATATATATATTTTTTTTTTTTTACTAACTCCAAGAAGTGTTCAAGACTACAGCTGAACTTTCTGTAATTTGAACCTACATTTCTCAAGTTTCAATATAAGCTTAAAAAATAAAAGCCACACACACATCTTGTGCTTCAATTGCTCATTTGCAGGCAAGAGATTAATAAAATAAATGATTTGTGACAGGACTCTGTAAAAACCAGTACCTTTATTATAACAGGAGTAATGAACACCCCTTAAACTAAGGCATCTTATTCAGATGTCAACTGGACATGTTTTAATTGTCAAACTTTTACAAGTACATGGATAGACAAACAAGGTTGAGCATATGGTTTGAAAGACTTGCCCAAGACCTAGCTTGTATATTGAGCAACCATAGCAAGTGTAAAGAGACTTTGTATTAAGAGCCAAGTACATTTTATAATTATAGCCAGAGCCTACCATCTTACTTGTAATTCAACAAATATGCTACTCATTAAAAAAATAAAATATATATTTAGAGCATTCAGTTTGATTGCAGGGGGGACATAGGATTAGAATAAAAGTTTACAAAATAAATAAATAAATAAATAAAAAAAAACATGATGTCCCCCACCCATGTTTGCAGGTTAAAATCTAAACTAGCAAAGTTCAGAGCAACACAGTTGCCTCAACTGTTACCAGATATGTCCATATATTAATATCTACACTTAAGAGAGACTTACAAAATAAATTTCATTGCAGAAAAGAAATTAAAACACACACCACACCAGCAGAATTACATTTCATTAGTGTGGAGAGAAAGTGTGACATAAAATCCTTTAAGTACATATGAGTAAACCCTCTAAAAGATTTACAGATTAAAAAAAAAAAAAAAAAAAAAAACACCCTTTGCATTTTTAAGGGTTTCTTGTCTTTTTTTTTTTTTTTATACAAGTCAAAGTTTGTCAGATCAAAGCAGATTGAATGTAACTTTTTTTTTTTTTTTTTCTTTGAGAATTTTCATGTGATAAAACAATTGTGGAGAGAGAAAAAATAGAGCAATGTTTTGGTGCAGGGTTGAAGTCAAATTAAAGAAAAAAGAAAACAAAAAAAAAAAAAAAAATTTCTTTCTGGCAAAGAAATCAAAGACCACTGCTGCTATCTTCTGGGAGGACATTGCTTGTTAAATCACTGGATAATACTTTTTCTCCATCTGTCGTTAAAATTTCAACTGGAAAGAAGGGAAAAAACAATTCAATAAAAAAATAGAGAAAAATCAAATAAAATCACTAAAATTATATAAAAACTTTTTCCAAAGTTAAATTTGTTTGCAATTCACAACTTCTGAGATGAACTACAAAATTTTATATTTCTTTATTTAAAAGCCAAATACACTTAAACTTTATTTAAAGATCACTATGTTGTTATAACATTAAATGAACATTTTCTTCTAACTTTTTCAAGATTGTCAGTATCAGTAATGACAAAAATCTGATGATCCTTTCACACACTTTGTGAAGCGAGTAGTCATCATCTAATGTAAAATAACACAATTGTCCAACAAACAGAATTGACAGCAATAACAAGAAAAACAAAAAACAGGGCGGGAAAAAAAAAAAAAAAAAAATTTAATATAAAGTATCTAGTTAGCAAAGTCCAAATTACTGCTTATAAACAACAAATCTTCAATCTTTCCCAAATGATCATATCTGCTCACAAAATGTACCATAACACAAACATTGACAACATATTATCAAATGGACTAAAAGACTTTTTTTTAAAGCATTTCATCCCAAGCACAGAGTGGGTTACAGTGAGTGAAAGTGAGAGAAAAGACTGGATTGACAAAAGGAAAAAGGGACAGGGATCAAGGCAATAGAAAATGCCTATTGACATTGCAAGGCAAAAGTAATATGGCAAAAAGATCACAAACTAAGAATTGCGGTTGACAGACAAGAGCAAGTTCAGATAAGCAAACAGTGACTTCAAGACAAGACAAACCAGAACCAAGTCAGATGAAACTGAGAACCAGCCTATTTCATTAGCTAGGAAAAAATCCCAGCATGCATTTATGTGCTTCTACCTATAAATTGAGGAGGGGGGGAAGTATTTTGCACTCATTCCTTATAAGGATTGCAAACAACAAGCTTCATAATTTATTTTTGTTTATTCTTCACTACCTTTCCTTTTTACTAAAGAGTCACACACTAATATTTAATATTTTTTCATTGAGGAAACAGAACTAAAAAGCAAAATCTACAAAGTACATCACTAAAGATGTACTGTTAAAAATTACCAGCCCCACTTGTTACCTTAAACACTTTTTTCATAAATAGATCTCCACACAAAAGCTGTTTTGGAATCCTGCTGTTGGTCACCCACATGAACAATATGTTGACTTCAAATGCAACTCATGTTTTACAATTGATCCTTCAAATACTGTTACATTAACTTCATTCAAGGACTTCTACATTACTAACACACACACACACATTTCAATACTCCTTCCAATTTTTAAATTTCATTTTATGAGGGAGGTAATGAAAATTTTTCATTCTGCCCCCACTCCCATGACCAATCATTGACTTTACAAAATTTGTTGGACTGATAAATTACTAGCACTTCCTTGCAGCTTAAGATCAATGCAAAAAAAAAAAAAAAAAAATATCACTTACCTAATACATTTATATTTATAGAATCATTAAAAATATTTGATAGCTTTAGAAGAATTTACAGTACAGGAGGTTAGACACAAATTCAGAACATAGGGAAAAATAATTAAAAATTTTAAAACATGTATACTACTAGATAATACTCATTCCCACTATAATACAACACATGTAACCCAAATACCATAACATGGATCAAATCTACATTATCACATGACATAGTAGGTTACATAATAAATGCATACTTTCGAATATGACTGAAGACATTCTGCATTATTTAATCACATCATTGAACACAAAATGAGTTCTTTCATTAAACCATCCATGACTATGTCTAGTCTAACTATAATGCTATATATTGTCACCCAGATATCACCAGGTAATCTTCTTTGTAATGAATAACAATTACTTACCTGGAAGTGACATAAGCTCTTGCTTTGTGGTGCTTGACTGTACATAGTGGGAAGATGCGGAAGTGACCATCACTAAATCTGATTCTGCTGACGTGCTTTCCATTTCAGAATGGCTGATACTAGAATCAAGGTCATTTGGATTTAGAGGCTAAGGAAATAAAAAGAATGATATAGCCACATAATAATAATAATAATAATAATAATAACAAAAATCAAAGTCACATACAAAATACTGTTCAACATTTTCAAATTTTAAAAAATGTATCAAATCATTGTTCACTCTGATCCTTTCAACCTCCGTAACTATGTAAGTGGATACTTGCTGCTTGACGCTACTGAGTTTATCTCATAAGGATGACAAAATAATTAGTAACTAATAAGACTTGTTTTAGGTTTCTGTCAGTATTGTACACTGACTCTTCACACTCCTTTAGCCTTGAATTGTTTTTCAGCCTGCAACTCCTTTTTCCACAGATGCAACATTGAAAGCCTATCACTATTTCCATGGGAAATATTCTGACAAGCTATTGTGTGTATTTTATATTGGTTATTCCTTTTTAAGTGAACATTCTTATGGTAAATATTTAAAATTATATAAAAACTTACTTCTTTTTTATTGATTACAACTACAATTATATAAAAGTGTTAATATTTTAATTTAATAATAAACTTACAACTATTTTCATATAGTCTTTGTCTAAATTTTTTTTTATGGGGGTTGGAATTTCCATGTTGAAACCCTTTATCAATGTACACATAAGCTTAAAACAAGGAAAAATAAATAAAAATATAAACAAAGAGGTTTTAATGAACATAAAAGAAAAATAGGCTGCCTTAAGTAAAAGTGACTAATTAGATGATGAGGCATACAGGAAATCTCAAACAATATTGAGTATTTATGGAGGCTTGTATAACATTTATAATACACAAGTTGGGATCATCTGATCATTTTCTAATTTAAGGAAGAAAGTGAAAGCCTAAAAACCTTATAATACATTTAATCTTCTTCAGGTTTCTCTTGCAAAATGAAATTTTAATCTCATTTGTACTGGCATTGCCTAGGAATGACCTGTTCTATTTCTGACTGACCACCATCCATTCTTCTCTGGAAAACTCCAGTTCGATATAAATAAATAAAAACTTCATTTATTAGTTTCTTTTAGCACATATAAAAAATTTTGTTTTTACCATATTTCAAACCATATTAAAAAAAAAAAAAAGTTTCACCCAGATGGATGAGTTTGTTTCAGGTAGGATTTAAGGTAAAGGTTAACAGTGTGTGTGTGTGTGTGAGAGTGTGTATATATATATATATATATATATATATATAGCCTCATCAACTCCACTGGCGTTCACAGCTCCCAAAACACTAGGCATAGTTCCTGTGGTTTCCATAGCAAATAGGTTTTTTTTTGTGGAAGGGAGTTGCTAGCCACATGCCCAACTTATTTGGAATTCACAGTCGTCTTTCTAGACTGTTACACAACTAAGGCTGAAGATCCCGGGCTTCCTATTTAACCCATAGTTGGGAGCAGAATAAATGGATTCACACTTTTCTCAATGGTATTTGCAAATGAAAAATCAAACTTGGTTGTCCAGTTTGTCACCAAGCCACTAGCCATTACAGCACTTGCACACCCACAGAGATTACTAGACTAATTCCAAAATATTGTGTTGAACACATCAGTTTATTGATGACACCAAAATGAAATAGGATTATAAATAATTATAAATCAAAATAAATTAAAAAAAAAAAAAAAAAAAAAATAAATTTCTCAAGTGTTATAATTACTTTTATCCTTAATATTGTTTGCCAAATAAGAGCAACGCATTATACAATGGGACAAGCGGCTATATAGTACTGCTATATAATATAGTATATTTGATAATCTTCACTTTTTGAAGTGGAAGGTGCATTAAATTATTTTTTAAGTGTTGCAATTAATAAATGATTTATTGAGATTATGAAACTGGATTACATACAAGATCATTTTGATTAGAAATCTGGTCCTGAGCATCAAGTTCTGATTGTCCAATTTCACAAGCATCTTGATCTGACTGAGATAGACAATGGATATCTGAAAGAGGGAAGAGAAAGAAAATAAGATCGCATTAACAAAAATCTCATGATAAAAATTAATACAAATACAGAAATAAGAATGAAAATTTTAAAACTTAAAAGGATGAAATCAAGAGAGGTAACTATTGTATTAAAAGAAAAAACAAACTTAAGCTTCTAAGCCGAGAAAAATATTAGGAAAATAAATTAAAATTAAAACGAAATATATGTATATATAAACATACATGCTGAACATAAAAGAGAAACAAATGTAAACTTAGCCTTTGAAATTGAAGATAAACATTAAAAGAAATGTCTATTATTCTATGATACCAGCTGTTGGAACACAATTATACATTTCCACTGGAGTCTGGACTAACAATTATGCAACTTTTATTATAAAAGGTGCAGTTCTCAATGTAATACACTGGTGTTAGTTTATTGCCCTGCTATCAATAATGCATATTATTAGTGTCAACCTTTTGATAATATGACATTTCATTTATTCTTCCATCAGCTTTAAGAAAATGTCTCAACCAACAGGTTATGGGATCAGCAGATCCAGTCTATTTTCTGACAGTGATGAATGCAAATCCTGCCTATTTTCTGACAGTGATGAATGCAAATGTAAGCAATAGAAAGTTAAATTCTTTCGCTATGAATGACTTCAAAGTTGCATGACCTTACATGATCTGAAACAAAGCAGACAAAACTGAAATTGCATTTCAACTTAATCAAAATTTTGCTGAACCTTGTATAAATAACATGAGAATTATTGAATATTGCACATGAGGTATTTTAGGGGGTAATTCAGTCAGCTATGTGCCATGCTGGGAGGGGGGAGAGAAGAGGATTCATATCTTTGCCAAGGGTATTAGCACATAAGTGAATATAATGGATTCACCTGGAATTTGAACTCAGATTCCTCAATCCGAGCTGCTATCCATTACTCCACTGTGTCTGGGAGTAATTAAACAATATAAAAAAAATGTCCTTTCTGTCTGAATTTCTGGGATAAGATATTATCAGTACTTACAGTCAAATTAATCTCCTCATCTTTGTTGTTACCATCACATAGTCCTTGATGGTCATCTTTAGGTGTCCACTGACCTGGGTAATCTTCAGGTAATTTTAAACTGAATCAATTATTCAATCTATGGGGATAAATTATTCTCATTTCACTGTCAATGTTTATGGATATCTCATCTTGGTTATTTCTATTGCTAAACCAGTTTCTACTAAGTGAGAGTATATTTGTACTACCTTACCCAGAGATTCAACTTAAAATTACCATGCAACCAAATTCACTAACATCTTAATCCACTAAGCTAGAGTTTTAAAAGTGGTTAATGAATTGAGTCAAGTAGTACAGATATATGCAAATAAAATATTAGTCATCAATTAATCTAGCATGGAAACAGAATTAGTTCTATGAACAAGAATAAAGCAAAACTATTTTTTATTGAATCCATTGGTAGGTCATCTGCTAAAAAAGTTGGTTCACAGTGTCATGTGAGACAATTTTTCTCTCCAGAATCTATTTTACATATCTATAAGTCTACTATTCATCCATTCTAAGAATATCGCTGCCACATATGGTTCAGTGACCCTGCTATTTACCTTGAGCTCCTTGATAAAATCCAAAAAAGAATCAGCAATATTATTGGTCCTGATCTGGCAGCTCAGCTTCAGTCATTTTCACACTGCCATAAGATTACCACTCTGTGCCTTTTCTATAAATACATTTGGGGTAGTTGTTCAGATGAGCTATCAACTGTGGTATCTAGACTTTTTTTTAAAATTTACGCACAGTACTAGACGGGCATAGACATCTCATCAATTTACTAAATGTAACTGTAAATTCTATGCTAAGTTTCTTTTCTCACACTTCTTGCTTGTGGAACTCCCTTCTGGCTCCATGCTTTCCAGTCAACTTTAATCTGCAAAAATTTAAATGCAATGCTAACACTGAACACTATCTACTGACCTCCTGATTACTCTTTCCCCTTCCCACTCATTATTAATGTTTCTGTTCTTAATTCTTCCACACCCTATAACCCCTTGTTTCTTAGTGGCTTTACTGCTTTGCATGGGGTGTGACCATTTTAAAAAATTTCTATGCTACTGGGTATTAAAGAAAATTTTAAGACATGCTGTACACCCAAAATTTTTATATATATATAAAATACTGGTATATTCAAGTAAAACTTCAGTTTATACACTAACTGGTATAGAACGGGATTAAAGAAATTACCAGGAGACTTTTGATTTAATTTGGGTCTTTCAAGATGATTAATATGAAATATGACACGGGGTCAATTTTTAATTACTTAATTTTCTATACGCGGCCAAACTATTTCATGCTGAGCACTCAAATTTATTACATAAACCCAGAGAAAGATCTCATCAAATGTTTCTTATTCTGCTGAAGGAAAATGATATCTATCTCTTTTATGGTATATGGCTTTATCTTTCAGAGTAATAATTAGCATTTATGACTGCTCATAAGTATGGATATAATTTCTTTTATTTTACATTTAGAAATAAATGGGAATGTTAGTGTTACACTTTTTCAACTTTACGCCTACAGGCTGTAGCCCAACATATACTATTTTTGAATCAGGCCAACTGCCAGCAAATAACATTCCAGGTTGGATCTACACCCACAATCCTGACATTTTGGAATCCCAAGTTTTCATTACTCTGTTTTCAATGATTTATTTTTCCTTTTCTTTTTACGTGATATTTTTTATTTCCATAATTTTTATAACTTTGAAATAAATTTGGGAATAATCAAAATTAATTGTGAAATTCAGCAAAAGCCAACCATGAAATAAAATAATTGTTTGTACAGAAAATAAGGACCTACATACATTAAATTGTTTTTAAATTAAGTGGCGGCATAAGAATTATCGTTGAACTTTTAAAAGGTAAGCTTAAACATTAATGCAGTACTTAAATGCAGCAATCAATTTTGAGTTCTTCTGTAGTTTATTGCTGCCTATTACATCTACTTCTCTCTACCTATTGTGACAAAGGACCAATCAAGAGAGCTAGCTTAAATACTTGTGTGTGTGTATATATAATTATTAACTTCCAGCTCAATATTGTAGTAATGGCAAGAAAGTCCAATTAGTGGGGGACATACATATTCAACCCAAACTATTTTGTTATTTATTATATATAAATAAAAGGACTGAGCCTTTTTGGTCAAACCAGATAATCAGACAATGACCTAACTGCAAAAGAGAGGTGCAGTTTATTGAATGGGTACTCAGTAACATAAGAATATATGTGTGCTTCTTGGCTAAAAATCAGCAGTAATTCTCTATACTTACAATAAAATTAAATTAAAATTATTTGTAAAGACTACAGCTCTTGATAATCCATTGTGTCTAAATTTCTGGATACCATTGCATTTATCATCTTGATAATCATTATAATTGCATTATCATAAAGCAAAAAGATAAAATGATTAACACTTACCAGAATCCGAATGGCTGATATTGTCTGCTAGAGGCACACTATGGTCAATCGCGGAGTTATCAAGGGAGATCACTGTGTCGGAACCATCACCAGAACCAATTATAACTTGAGGTTGAGGGTTGATTTGCACAGTGACATTCTCATTCACTTTAGATCCAGGACTTGATGACTGAAATAATATATCACATTGGAATTCGTTTATCTATTCTCTATAGACGGCCAAACTATTTCATACTGAGCACAAACATTCAACATTTTAAATTCAAAATCATAACAGAGATGAAAACTATCACTAAACTAAAGTTTAAATTTCATTTAATTTTTTTCATTCTCAATAATGACAAACTAGTGAAAAGCATAGAATGTTAAAACAAACATGAAATGTGGATATTTCTTTAACACTAAGATAAAGAAACTATTTTCTTAACAATAAAAACTGATTAACAACTATGGCAGACAACTTGTCTTATCTTCAACCAAACTTGTTTAAATTACACATTTGCTGACTAGGTACATCCAAAATATCAGTCAGTTATGTACTATGCATGATACATGCATAGACAATCATGTTTCAATACATGACTGACGAACCAGATTTTTTTTTTCTCCTGCAGTATGTCAGCATTTCCTTCTGCAGTAGATCAGTTGCCATCTAAGTCTCTAGAACCTGGTCTGTCCTGCTATTTACCCATAGCTGGTGGGAGAAGAAGGGGATTTATACCTTTCCTAAGGGTATTAACATGTAAGTGGATGTAATGGATTCAATTAGAATTCGAACTCGGCTCTCTGATTCCTCAGTCCAAGCTGCTATCCATTACTTCACCATGCCTCCTATCCAAAATATATGCTACTAAATACATAACAGAGAATGGAATTGGTATCATGAGCTTTTTTGCATTCCCTTAACACTAATAGTCTTTTGAAAGATTCATCCATTTCTTGTACTCTTCTTTTTATCACCAGACATGTTGACAATAAATTCATGTCACTATGATTGAGAAAGAGTGTAGATGGGTGAGCATTTGAGCAAACCACTCTCTCATAACTACCTTAGTGCTCAAACAACAGTGAAAAATTTGTTACATTCATGAACATTGAAAGGGGCCTACTTATTAGCTAATGTAAATATCAGGGTAATTTAAATCTTACTGTCATGATGTAGCAAAACATTTTGTGTTTAATCTCTTGAGTTGATGATGGATTTTGACTAACCTTTACATTGAGAATAATAAAACTTTTTCCTAAGTCACTCATTTTGGATAGGAAATTGCATCTAAAATAAAACTTCATACTTTTCTATGATCAGCCCAGTGCCTCTCAACAGAACTAAACTGACAAATAAATCTGCAGATTTTACAAAATAGGAATGTATGTTTTCCATTTGAAGATCAAGCCATTGCAATTTACAGATGACTTAAAATTTCAAAGAACTTTAACATTGACTGATAACTGAAATTGAATGTAAAATACAAACCTAAGAGAGAGATTGGTTGATTGATTGTGTTTTTGTGGCTTATTTAAAGCCAAAACATAATTTTGGGTTGTAAGAATAATTTTTTTTTTTCTTTTTCACAAGTGAATATTGCATCAACAATTTCTTTGGAGACAAGATTTTTCAAACTAAAGTCATATTTAATCTATAGAGGGGGAAAAGAGGTTGATTCATAAGTTTCTTCAGGCTATTTGTATGTAAGTGAATGTAACAAACTTGACTGTAATTTGAACTTGGCCCCCCAATTTCTCATTCTAAGCCACTATCAACTATACCAAATGCATGTCCACCTACAAGAGAGAGAGAGAGGACAACAATGACTGGTATCACTATACACTTTGAAAAAGTTTTTTCATTATCAATTTCTCTTAACTTTTGGATAATATCTCATGCATTTATACATATATGACATATCTTCTATCTATTCATCAGTGATTCTACCTTATTTGCAGGAGATAAGTTCTAAAACTTCCAAGTAGATGGCACAGATAGTACTAAACACTCCATGTATCTTTTTTTCTTTTTACTATACTTATGATAAAGGTCTATTTATAAATTAGGCACAATAAGAGATTAAGAAGAATAGTATAATAATATACTGTAAGTTATGCAACAGAGAGAATATTCAGTTTTATATAAGAAACTGCATATTCTCTTTGGCATATTCCAATTGTCACTAACTCCCTCACTTATATTAATATAGGAATTGCTGATTTTTTTTTAATTTGACTGCAGAAACCCAATGATAAATTTCAATCAAAAAAAAGAAATTCAACATGCATTTTTCCAGTGTTTTAGATTTTGGATCTTTCCTTACTTTTGGCACTTAACCCTTAATCCCAGGAGAATTCATTGGAGTGCCAACATGCTGAATTGTCAACCAGTCCCGGTATAAGGGTGTTTATTGATGTGCTCATCATGTCATGTGTCATGGGCATTTTAGACTAGTGGAGTACATCCCTCTCCAGGTTAGACCATAACTGATGTCCTCCAACTGGGTGGTTCACATTGGCCATGAACACATGGCTGTTGTAGTTCATCTGAAGAACCCTTCTGCCCTGGCTAGTGTCCTGTGTCAATAAGGTCCTTCACCCAGTAGTGCTGTGTTAACACTACCCCCTTATGTGTATAGCCTGCCAGCTGAAACAGTTTACTGAGGCATGGCAATTTGGAGCCATCATACAAGACATTTAGGACCAGTGATGCCCATCCACCCAAAGGTACAGTATGCCAATCATCAAAAGGTATTATCTCTATCCAGACCCTATGCCAACACATATATATTTTACACTAGATGTTGGAGTCAACAGTTAATCATCAAATGTACCACTTTAAGAAATATTATATATATTTAAATGATAATAGAAATCAATTAATAAATTAAAAAATAATAAAAGTATAAAATTATCAAATATACAAGAACATTCATTTTTTACAAATTTTTTTGTTGCTAAATATTGACTATTCTGAACCAATAAAAGAAATCCATACCTGAGAAACTGGTAGTGTATGCACAATGATATGGTCTGTGGTCATGCTGCCTGTCAGAGATATGGCTGGATTGTTCTGGGGCTGCGTTATAAGGAAGGCACTGGAACTGGTAGGTGCTAACTGTTGGAGGACTTCATAGGTATGCAGGGCTCCCTCACTACTCACATCATTACTGTCAACTTGACTAACTATAAGCAGAAAAGATGAAGTCATCAATGAATAGGAATACATCAAGGGTATATTTAACTTCAAGTGATATTTTATTTTCTTCCCAAACAATGAACACCACCAGATTTTGAATTCAACAATTTGCAAGGCATTTTATTAAGTGAATAAGTTCCCTTCTCATTAAAGTAAGACTTTGTCAAATGTAAACAATAAAATAAAAATGGATGACAACAAACTTCAAATATTGGGAAAGTAAAAGCACAAATGAAGTCCACAACATTCATTTAAAAATAATCAAAATGTTTAGACATTTTTGGATATTGCATGTGTTGCTCTCTCAAACAAATACTCATAAAATGGCTATTAATAATAACTGCTTTCTTTATTTTATTAAATATATTTCATTTATAAACATAAAACTGCAAATGTATTCATCTTTTGAGTCAAAAACAGTGATAATGTATATAATAAGGCAGTGGCAGAAAGGATATCAAATAAAAAAATTTATTAAAAATCATTAAATCAAGCAAGATTATTTACAATATGAAATGTGATTAAAAAAGAAAAAATGTTGTAATGTGACAAAACACATTCCCTATTGTGTGAAATACTGTGTGACACAAAAGTGGATATTTGCTTACTTGTACTTGAGTTTGCAATTGGAAGTGAAGTAGGGTAGGGAATGTCTGCGCTAACAGCATTTGTCCGAGGGAGGTCTACTTTGGCTACTCGAAGATTGTTATTCACTGGATTCTTCAATCGAACATTTTTAAGATGAATCACTTTCAAATAATCAACAAGTGCTGAAAAGAAAACAGAAAATGTCAACTTAACATCTTTAAAAAAAAAAAAAAAAAAAAAAAAAAAAAGTCTCAAAATAAAAAATAATACTGCTCATTAATCAAACATCAAAAGTAGGTTAAAATTCTGTTAAGTCTATTTTCTTAAAACAGATTGTTGATGTTCATAAACAGTGGGTATTGAAGATTTTATAAAAGCAAGAGAGAGTTTACAGTTTTGGGATTTATTGTTGTAGGCTGATGCTGTTTTTCATATTTTTCACATAGTTATTATTATTTTGTTTTGGAGATGTTAAAATTAACTAGCATGTTTAGACTTACTATTAAAACAAGAGAAAATAGTTGTGTTATCAGCAGAGATACCAAATTGAGAACAGATGACACCAAGAAGATTGTTGATGAAAATTAGAAACAACATAGGTTCAAGGATAGAGTACTGGACAACACCTGCATCAATGCAAAAAAAAAAAAAAAAAAAAATCTAGAAGACTGGCCATTCAAGAAAACTTTCATTTTGTGATTTGATAAGAAATATTGAATCAGTTCAAAAATTTATCCAAAAATACCATAACCATTCAACTTGTGAAGAAGACCAGCATGCCAAACCCTGTCAAATATCGTTGATATATCCAAAGAAACAGTCCAAACTTCACTATTCTTGGGCTTATAATTGAATATATGATAAAACTCTTCAGGATTGATTGATTAGTTATTTTAATGGCATATCAACTACTATAGATCATTGGTTGGTTGATTTTATTTAGCAAAATGACAATTTTCATCAGCCACTCAATGCCAAAACCCAAATACTTCAACTACAGATGTTTTGTACGCAATTTTATACTATTTTTTAAAGTCTACTTGGATGTGCTCAACAGTGAGCAATTGATCACAAGAGATGCAGTTTTTGCTTTGTGTGTGTAAGATACACACGTCCAATTCAGACTCTGCTTAGCACTATGCTCTGTCCTATCAGGTAAGGGTTTTCTATTTTCCAGTTCGATTGTTGATCAAGGTTTGTACAGTTGTTTGGAAACATATCCCAAATTGTTTGCCTTTTTCTTTTAATGCACTGTGTGATCTTATTTTTATAATCTGTATAGAAGAGTGATGTTTCTTATTGTTATTTTGGTTGCCTCCTTTGCCATTGCAGCAGCTTTTTCATTACCCTTAATGCTGACATGGCTAGGAAGCCAGGTCAAGATTATTATTTTGTGGGTTTTTATGTTTCTAATATTTCATGTATATAAAGAGTGATTTGGAATTTATTCAATATAACCTATCCTGATAAATGTTCTATAATACTGAGCACTCTTCTCCCTATTGAGTGTTGAAAAGTTCTTGATTTAACCAAGTAGTCATTCAAAGAGGGGGAAAAAACCCTAATGTTTAGTCAGATGTTTAGGAAGTGAGTTAGACCAAAAACTTTTCAGCAGCTTTCTGTATATTCCACACAAAAATTATAATTTCCAAGAATATTAATAAGAATTTTTTGAAATCAAACACTAGTAAATTTTTCTTTTATTATAAACTGATTTAATCAGGCTTATTGTTGTTTTTGTCCCAATGTTTTTGCTATTTCTGAGATGAGGAATTATCCTTATTATACACTAGTTGCTATATTCACAATACTGTTACCATTATATCTTCTGGTCAATGTGTTGCAATGACAACAAGCAAGATGAGGACACTTGGCAGAATAAATCAGTGTAAAATAATGACAATTTCTCATCACAAAAATTCAAACAAAAATTGAATTTTCCTTTGACAAATTTCTACAATAATAATCTGTTATTTGCATTTTATGATTGTTTTAGAGATGATTAACCCTTTCTATTTTTTTTTTTTTGGTGTGTGTGTGTGTGGGGGGGGTAGATGATACAAATATTAATAATTAACCCATACCTGGGTAGAATAAGCAGTGGATTCATACCTTTACCAAGGGTAATTGCACATAAGTAAATATAACAAACCTAGCTACAATTGGAACTCTGCTCTCTGATCAACAATTTCAAGCAATTATCCATTACACCACATGCACATCCATGCTTACAGCTGATGTTCCAGAGCAGGCACCCATCTAGATACTAACCAGGCTTGACATTAATTCAGTGATTGTACAGGAACAAGTATTTTATGACAAACTAAAAAAAGCTTTTTACTTTCACATGGAGTCAATGAAAGAAATTCTCTACTTAACAAGCAATGATATTAAATTTAAGACAAATGACAAATCTTGAGATACTAAAAGCTTACCTGTAAATGATAACAGTTGATAGTCAGCAACATGTCGCTTCAAAGACCACCATTTTCCTCGTAACCACTGAGGAGAACGGACACTGAAGATTAGAAAAGAAAATTATATCAGTGAATATCCACAAGAACAAAGTCAACTGAAGAAGTAAAGTTTCATTACTTCTTTATTCAAATTGTCATTTTTTTTTTTTTTAAATCTATAATTAGCAATCTGTAATTCAACATTTTTTTTTAGTCAATTCATTCCAAGCAAGGTAATAAAGTCACTACAATGCAAGGGGGTTACTGTGCTAGAAAATATGAGAAAAACTACTATCAATGAAAGAGGACAAGAAAAAAATAAAATTTTAAGACAGAAGATAATTGACTTTAAGGATGTTATGGCTAAATGAATAATATTAATTCAGTTATTGTCATAGATTTAAAGCTGATAATTTGCACATACAAAAAAAAAAAAAAAAAAAAAAAAAACATACCTTGGCCAGTCTTTTGCTAATTCATTCCAATCTAATTGTGTCTCATCAGTAGCTCCTGAAGATGACATTCTAGAAAGAAACAAAAAAATTCATTTTAACAGTGAATGGATAGTGGGACACCAGGTTTGAATTTTTTTTTCTTCTTTTTACCTAATTATAACATTAAAAAAGAAAGAATTTATTTTTTTTCTTCAAATATTACATTTTTCCAAATCAGAAATGTAACTTCTTTTTATTTTTCATTTAATTGCTCAAAAGCTGCTATTAACTTTTTCTAATTTTCTCACATTAAGTGAAATAAAACATTAATTGATATTTGTTATTTGACATGAATAAAAAAAAAAATAAAAAAAAAAAAAAAAAAAAAAAAGCTTGGTTTTCAGAGTTATGTTACAGATGTTGCTTACGAACAATTTACCTTCAGTTAATATTGTCAGCAACCACCTTTAAGTTAATGTCTGTTGCTTTGTAACAAAAAAAAAAAAGTCATGCTATATTTTTGTTTATACCTCTAGAGTGCAGACCAAATACACCTTTGAAAATTTTTCCTCCATAACCCCAAAATATGCCTGCATAAATTGGTATAATTTACATGCTGTTCCTCTTGGTGAAGTAGGCAAGACAAAGAAATGTAGCAATGATCATAAAATCTTTAAATAAATCATAGTAATTTAAAAACCTTTAAATTTCTAATTTCAGTTGAAATAACATTACTTGTAAGAAAAAATTAAAAAAAATAGAAATGATTGTGTAGTTATAGCAGATTATAGATAGCCTTTAATGACAATTATTAATTTGTAATCAAAGTTAATTAAAACCTTTATCACTCTGTATGTGACTTCATTTGTGGTACAAATAGTTTACCCTGCCATTGAAGGTGACATATCCCTGAATAGTGTGTTTGAATTTCATAGTTGTGTTGTCGTATCCTGCTATGACAACAGAAAACAACTTCATGTGAAAATAACAATTGAGAGGCCTTGAAAAAGAATGCAGTGGAAAGGAAAGCAATATTAATAATGTCATCCAAAATTGACCTCAATTACAAGATTATCAATGTCTATAAACATTACAGAAATACAAAATTCAATGAAAATTATTAATTATATTTAACTGCATTTGGGACAGAGAGAGTCTGGGAAACGCACACACATGTATATTTTTTTTTTTTTTTTAGTGAAATTGGAGTGGATTTAAATAGCGAAATTAGATCAGAGCATTTTTGTTTACTGATGGTGAAACTTCATCTAGGGCAAGAGCTGTACCCATTGGAACTGGGTCATTAGCAGACAATGGAAATGGTCGAAATAATTCTTATTGAATAGAATATTGGAAAAGAGCCGAGTAAACAAGGAGGACCTTTTGAATTTTGGTTGAAACAGCCAAAACCCCATGATAATCACATGTGAAGTAGTAGGGCCATGGTTCAGTTATAACCAGCCAGATTTTTTTATATAAATGCATAGTTATGCTGAAAAAGAGGCAGAAGAAAATTAGCCTGGGCAAGAGTTGGGCTACAGACAGTGGAGAATCGAGTTGGAGACTCGAGAAGGAGAGAAAGTGATGTCAGAGATTGGAACGAGACGTCCGCTAACATGTACTGTTGATATAGGTAACACTGCTTCTGCTACCATGAATATTACTACTACTACTACTACTACTACTGTTAAGGAGGAATGCCACTATAAACTTCAAGCCGCGCACAGAAACCTTATTCCCCCATCGCAAGAGTCGTATATCGTTCTGAGACGATTTAACAAGTTAATCATAACACACTCTCTCTGTCCAGAATCCAGTGTATGCATTTTTATGTCAATTGCTTTTCTTTTCTGTAACCCGTTTCTTTTCTATACTATTCTTTTCTGCTATATAGAAGACATTAACAATTCAATCATTGAATAGTTGTTTGTCCGGCTTTCTGCAGATATTAATTTTTTTTTTGCTGCATTCTAAATTTCTTAGTGCAGACTCTCCAGCTGTGTCTGCATCTTCAGTCAACTGTGAATGGATGAACATCACCTCTGCTTTCTGGATCAAACCAAACATAACGTGGCTGGGAAGCAGGATTAAACCAGTGGACCGGTCAAATAATCTACGGATGCTCAGGGGACCTATGGCCACTTCTTTAAGTTCGGTTAGGGCCGAGTAGACACCTCAACACAGAGAGTAAGACGCCGGAGGTTGAGGGGCTGGGACAAAAGTGTTAGACATTTTGAAAAAGATTACATTTTTATTTAAAAGAGAATGAAAAATACTTTAGTTTACAGTTATTGTCTGTTACTTGTTAAATCTGTTCAAAAGGGTGAGTGTGTATTGAATCAACTTAAGTGTGATGAAATCTTGCTTAAGTTTATGAACATCTCATGAGATGGCTGAATTATGAATAACCAACACTAGCAAAAAAACTGATATTACACACAATAGCAAAAATATATTTTCAATATTACTAACACTTTGTATTGCACAAAACAAGTTATGCTGTTTTTGTTCATATTGAGGAGTGTAACCCAGATAGACCTTTCTTATTTTACACACACAA
The DNA here is from genome assembly GCA_963932145.1 of Acanthosepion lycidas. Classification (NCBI taxonomy): domain Eukaryota; kingdom Metazoa; phylum Mollusca; class Cephalopoda; order Sepiida; family Sepiidae; genus Acanthosepion; species Acanthosepion lycidas. The sequence goes on from OZ010597.1 coordinate 29,132,517, forward strand.
CCCTGATTTCTTTTATGATTTATCTAATACAAAGCTCGAGAGCCACTCAAGGTAGAGGGCTACAGTTAAAATAGTAATGATGAATGAGGTGTGTGATATGAATGAAACAGTTGGTAGGAAATGAATATTATAAGGATAGATAATGATTAACCCTTGACTTGAAGAGGTTAAGATTGTAGAGTTCATTAAAGTGCCAGTTTGCTCAAAAAGTGGCGGGGGGGTGGATGCTGTCTGAGTGAAATTTTCCTTGTAAATTTGTAAGAGAATTTGTAAGAAGAAAGTTCCACTCATATAACTGCATTGAATGATATAAATTATGTTGCTTATCTCATCTAGGTAAGCATAAAAAAAACAAAAACAAAAAAAAAACAATACAAAACAAGTAGCGATAACATCTTTATCCTGTCAAACAAAATGTCAAATTTCTAGCAATAGAGTCAATAGAATCTTTCCATTTCATGTCAGCAGAAAACGTTAGCCTGAGAAGGTGCAATGAGTCACTCTCCTGGAGGTTAGTATCAGCCATATTGATGGAGGGCAAAAAAAGTTCTCTAAGACAATTAACAGACAGCAGTTTTGTTTTGGAGGCATTCAAATTAACAAGCCATTTCTTGTCCCACTTAACAACATAGTGAAGGCAATTCTTTTAGATCAGCTGCCAATTTGACCATGTCAAACTTATTATCAAGACAGAAGTAAATCATTACACCATCAGCATCGATACTGAGTAAGAGAACTGATGACATTGGAAAGGTCATTGATGATAATTACAAATAAAGTACATCCAAGGATTGAGGCTTGGAGAACATCTGCAATAATGTAAAAAGATCTAGATGAGTGGTTCTACTAGTGAACAAGGACTTAGCCCTATTGAGGACATGATTACAATTATTATTATGAGTGGACACAAATAGGCATCTGTTGTAATCAGAACTCTCATGTTGGTATAGCAGGAAAAGAGATTCCTGTGAGCTGTAGTAGAATCAATTCTGACTGTAAGTAATAACTTTAAAAATTCCTTATCTCAATCTATTAAGAGCATTTAATATGAACTTCATTCAGAAAGATTATATATTTTATTTTTTGTCAAAATTTGTATATTTTTGTTGATTGAAGTAGATGAAATGCAGAAATATTTTTGGTCAAAAAAAAAAAAAAAAAAAAAAAAAAAAAAAAAAAAATGAAGCCTGCAGCTGATGGAGAAGGTACTGAGAATGATCAAACATGTGAAAAGTGGTTTGTGAAGTTTCATGTATAGACATTGAAATTGAGAGCAATCAAATCAAGATATTACTAGGGAATCATCATCTCTATATGACACAGGAGATAACCAACATAAAATATCTGGATTAAGTCTTGAAAATCATTTACATCTCCTTGGTTATGTTAGTTGCTCAGCTGTGTGGCTTATATATAAGGAAAATTATGTTTTTGAAATAAATTGTGGTGGATAATGATGAAAAGTACATATCTTGCAACATGGAATGCAAAAAAAAAAAAAAAAAAAAAAATTCATGAAAAGTGAACTGTCACTAACCATACCTAAAGGCCAAATGTAAATGATAGGATTCAAAGAAAGTCCTGTAGTTTTAACTCCTGGAGAACCAAAGGATTTGAACAAGTACTGCTTCAAAATAAGCTAAACAAAAAAGTAATTGATGAAAAGTATCTACCTAGAATTACAAAGACTAAATTATTCCACCAGGGCAATATTAGATCATTGTTTTGTTTTTTGAGCAACCAGGCAAAAATTCTTACAGTTTGGATAATTTTCACTCTCTAATTTCAATCTTTACAGAATACTCTTAATAAAAAAAAAAAAAAAAAAAAAAAAAAAAAATTCAGTTCCTTATATGACTGCAGAAGGCACTTAAAAAGTTCTTTGATAATAATCATAAAATGTTCTCAGATGGAATTATGAAATTATACAAAGATAGAATATAATAGTGGAACAAAATAGTAAATGTCTGTTAATAATAATGAAAAATGTTTTTAAAAAATTTTCTTTCATTCTTACTTATTAAATGGAACATATCATCCAATATGAGGATGAAGATTATGTTGCTCCAATCATCCAATGGAGACACACCTACTAACATGGAAAAATCAATAACTAAAAACTTGGCTGTTACCTGAGCTCAATCACAAAACCTTTTGTGCTAGTAGGAAACAAAGTAAATCATTTGTGAGAAAATATTCTTTTTAGAGCAACTATTATATCCTTAAGGCAACATTTCTTGGGTCAATGCTAAAACTTGATTTCAGATTATAGAAAAGACCTTTCTCATAGATCTAAGTTTTGTATTTGCAAAGCAAAAAATAATCACAGGATATAAATGACCAACAAGACAACATTGACAAAGTTGTTTATATATAGTATTATGGATATGAAATTCATCTTTGGATTTATTTGATGAACTTACTTTAATATTAAATTGATATCATCTTCTCTGGTCCACTCTGCTCCTCCTTGCTGTTTCCAATTGAGGTAGTTTAACCACTTTGTTCGACATTGTTTCTCTGACCGTGTTCCCACCCTTTCAGCTACTGCTGCCCATGATAAACCATGAGTTATATTTTCCCCTGTAACAAAAAATAAAGAAGTTTATAATCCAATGAAGTAGATTTTATTATTATTAATAATTGCTTTTCATCACTCTTTTGATAAACTATATTGTTTTTTCACCAAATGATCATCTTGACATTTTTTTAAACAGTAAAACTTCATAATTTTTCAACTAGTCATTTTATAGTTAAAGTTTCTCTTTTTTTTAAACTAAAGTACTGTTGCAAGTAACATCCCTATTTTTAGTACTTAAAATAATTAAATCTTGTATTATTTTTCCAAAGCCGATGTTTCTCAAGACCAAAAGAAAAAGAAAATGAGTGACTTTCAAAAAAATCATTTAACATTTTTTATATTCTCCACTTTTAAGTGTCAGAATTTTTGCAAATGGCAATAACTTATATATATATATATATATATATATATATATATATATATATATATAGGGAAAGATTTAAGGTATGCTATATTTGTAGATAAAATGAACTACAGAAAAGGATAGAGTATATGCAAATAAAACACCAAGCAGCAACAATTCATTTGATGCTTGAATGCAATCATCAGATTGTGCTCAAACATGAAACAGATTGTCAGCACTCAGTGTCCATATATATATATATATATATATATATGCGTGTGTGTGTGTGTGGTGAAGTCATCATATTATTGAAAGATCTCATTTGAATGTCACTACTATTGGTAGCTCCTTTCTGCTACAAGTTTAGTAATCAGGTTAATTACAAGATAAAGGATAAAATGATTACAGCTATATAAACACACATTACTTAATACAAATTCTACAAGTTCTTGACTAATTTGAAGTTACTAATTGCACTGTACAAGTTTCATAATAAATCAATGCCTTAACATTGATGATGTAACTAGAGTTATTTTTTTGTTTTAACCATCAAGCTTTCACCAAAAATACATTCTTAATGGAGTTTACAGTTTGAAGTCACATATTCTGAACAAATTCAATGACTGAGAAAGTCATTTCATAGACACAGATAAAATAATTCAAATCCTGTGGTGGTGGGTGTTAAAAACAATTACTTTTCATTTGTTCATAAATTGGATTAATAAAAATAAATTAATGTGGCAATACCAGGTTGGGCTCCTGTCAACTCACACACAGCTTCTGTCAAGCGACATTCTTCTTCAGGAAGCCATTTTCCTAAAGAATGGAAAAAAAAATAACTAATTGTTAAAATGATTTTCTACCTGTATAACCAAAACCTTATCATTAAAAGTTGTGCAAGTTTATTTTATTTTTAGAGAAATAAGAATTTCTTTAATATTTTTCACATTATTCTACCTTTTCAGGTGAATAAATGCACCTTGAAAGAAGAACACTGACATACAGATATTTTTACTGCGTTAAAAACAGAACAAAATGATAAAATAAACCACAGCATTAGATACAAACAGGTACCTCTTCTTCCTGGATAACCTTTTTGTTTTTCTTAACATTAATTATAGACATAACAGATTTAAATTATTGAAGATGTTTTTTAGCTTAAAAGAACACAATGTAACTTTAATGACATTTATGAAAAAAATTAAAGTGATGATTTTGATAATTGTTGTAATTATAAAACAAGAATATGAGCGAGTACTGAAAAGTTATTGGTCCAATCAGAAAGGAATTAAAAAAATGTCCGATGTTTGCTAATATGGTCAGATTTTTGAAAGTTGGCCAGGCTGAGAACTTTCAAACACTTTGCAGATTGAAAGTTTTGCTGTTAATTGAGGTAGAAAATGTTACAATTGGAAAATTAACTGTAGATTTTTGCCAAAATGTCATTTGCCAGGCCATAAAATAACAAACACTAAGTATGCACCCCAAATTGTCCCAAAGACACAATTATAAGGTGCCTGGTAATTGTGTTCCTACACATGAAACTTGTACAAGTTTATAGGTTAGATTTGATTTTCCAACCATAAAAGTTCTCGTACCTCAATTGCTAAGAGCAGTTATGAAAATAAAGACTTCAAGAAAAAAGTGATGTGACTGTTGTGCAATGAAAAACCACTAAGATGAAAGAAATACTAGTCAAAAAATAATAAGTTCATTTTAAAAAAATAAAATAAAATGAAAAATAATTTAAAAAATGAGATTACAGCTTCTCCATTGTGAAATCTAAATTTTCAATTGGTCCGAAAGGAAAGTATAACCATACCAATATTCATGAGTACTATTGTAATAGTTATAAAAAGTAATTCATTTTATTAGAGCATATTTGCCTACCTGAGTTACATGTATCCTTCATCAGTCGACACTTGTCCTTCACAGAAGATGCACTTCGTCCCAACACAGCACCAATAGCCGCCCAGTCAGTGCCATGTTTTGACTGCAACCTTGATAAAAATAAAAAAAAATAAAAAGACAGTAATTAATTTTCCCTCCAACTGGTGACAGATAATAATCATGCCAATAGCCAGTCTTTTCCTTATTTCTAAATTTTTGAAATTTCTCATAACACCCTAAAATTTGTAATCAATATATATATGAAAAAAAATTTAACAAATAAAGTCACAAAATTAAGAGATACATGATAAATAAGAGACATGGCAGAAACTGATATTTACATATTATATATATATATATATATATATATATATTTTAAGACATTTTTATGTTTATACATTCTTTTTATAGATACAAATATTTAAGTAAATGCTCTGTTTATAATAAACAGTATTAAACAACATTCACCGGCCTGAATGTCCGAGAAATTTTCACAGAAAATATTCGTCCTTGGAGGAGGCATTGGTTAGATCCAGTGACAGGACCCAAAGAGTGTGAGTTCAATACTCGGTTAAGGCAGTGGAGAATTTGGAGAGGGGAATTAACAGGAGATAACTGATAACGGACATCCATTAAAAACATGGCACATGTAACTACAACGGTCTATTCCAGTGAGCAAAATAAAAGGTTCAGTTCAACATTTCAACCACCTGAAGAAGGCCGGAGCATACAATGGTCAAAAAGTTGTAATAAACATGGCGACAAAGATGAGGACAATAGTCCAAATAATGTAAATAGTATATATATATATATATATGTATAGGGAGAGAGATTTAAGGTATGCCATATTTGTAGATAAAATGAACTACAGAAAAGGATAGAGTATATTTAAATATATCACCAAGCAGCAACAATTCGTTTGATGTTTGAATGCAATCATCAAAAATAAAAAAAAAAAAAAAAAAAAAATGAAATCTAATCTATAAACGGTCTTTTCTGACTGCGACACTGAAAATTCAAATACTGCTAATTTATATTTTAAAAATTTTACAAGTATAAACTTTCAATCAGAAATAGTCAAATAATCTGAATTTACATTGTAAACTAGGAGAAAAAAAAAAAAAAAAAAAAAAAAACGCTTAAAAAGGAAAAAAAAAATTCTTCATTACATTTGTTTCTTTCCTTTGCAAGTTTTAGTGAAGAGAAATATTAAAATCAGACAAAATCAACAAAAATTTAATGATAAAATGGATTTCTTTTACCAAGTGAATTAAAAATTTAAAATATTGTCTTAAAAATTTGGTAATATTAGCATTATGGCAATTTTATGTTAGAAGTTTTTAAATGGGTAATCATTATTATATGCGTCATTATCTGAATCTGCATTCTGATCTTGGTTGATATCACGACTGTTTAAAATCCTTGGTTTTGTCACATAGGAAAATCCAATATGGCGCATAAACGAAATATTTGTCAAAAAATCCCATTCGTCAGTAACATTTTAAACACCTCATAGAATATAAAGTTCTCAAAGCAAACCTGTGCCAAACTGTTTTCCTGAATCTTAGATGACTTGGCTTTCCGAAAATGACAACATCAAGATGAAATAATGAAAACTGACCATGAAAAACAATTATGCACAACAAGTTTTCGATCAATCAGTAATCATCTGGGCCTTTTTGGGTAATGTTATAGGATCCAGATGGCTATTTTTTGCACATGGAATTATTCACTGGTAATAAATCTTCGATTTGGCTGTGAAAATTTTTACTTTTTAGCATTAAAAAATCATGGCCAATTTTCTATGAAAAATCACATTTTCTTATTTAAAAAATATTTTTTTTTCAAACTTCAATCCTCTGTCTTTACGTTGGTGTAAATATCATTGAATAAAATGAACTACTATATGACCTGGCAATGGGAAATACGAAAAGTATATAGTGCAAAAAAACAGTGTCGTCTGCTAGTGTTTTCGTCACCCAGGCCAGTGACCTCGTAATAAAAGTGCAGTTGAGTTATTTATTTATTAATTCATTTTTTAATATAAATCTGAGAATATGTTTAAAAAAAAAAAAAAAAAAAAAAAAAAAAGACGTTACTTATTTTTTTCTAAATCAGGAAAACTTTAAAAGATTTTTTACGATATTAAAAAAGAAAAAGAAGATAACTTGCTTTTGTTTATCTTTATCAAGCTATTTTAGAATTAATGAATAAATGATAGGTATAAAAAAAAAAAAATAAATAAATAAATAAACAGGCCTATTATAAGATAAAAAAAAAAAAAAAAAAAAAAAAAAACAATGGTTCACTTATCTATTTAATTTTTTTTTTCACTAACAGTTCAACATGCACACACCAACAGACATGAAAAATTAAAACAAAGAAGTCCAGACTTTCTCATCATAGGTGTTAACAATAATCCTCCACACCAAGTGGGGGTTCAAGGGGCCACATTTTTTTTTCACATCTTTAATTGATACCAAACAATCTGAACTTTCTCACAGTGATGAAAAACAAGCTATGGCAAGCCCTAAAAATGGTCATCACATACTTGTTAAGTGGATGGGGGTTTATCTCCACCAGCTAAATGACAGTTTATTGATTTTTTTATTGCTTTAAGAGCCGTATCAAAGACAATTTGGCTTTTGATGAACCCTTCCCTATTGCTGAGCTGCTATTTTGGGGAGGTGGGGAACTTGTGTCAAATTTCTTTTAACCTCTATATATATTTAAAAATTACAAACCTACTTTATCGCATTTTGCGTACGGTTGTTGCTGAAATAAGACGGGGTACATAATATTTTGCTACTATGTTAACCATAGAGGATATTATTGCTTCCTTGGGCTTGCCCCATGGTTATTTTGATGATTTTTCCATAACTTCTATAGCCAATGCGGCATTAATTACCAACGAAATTGTATGGTCATTACAGTCAAAATTTTCAGATGAGGAATCTGTTGTAGTTGTTTGTACAGAGTTCCTGACACAGTCGAGGCAAATTTCAACAGGCTCAAATCATTTGTTGTTGCATTCAGAAAATGTGCCAAGACTGCTGCTAAGAAGATTGTCTTCTGTGGTGAGAAGTTTAATATTTTAAAAGTTTTCCCATCTTTTACAGGTTCTTTTTCAGTTAGTGCTCCTGAAAGTGGTGATAATTCATTGCTTTCTACTTCTATTTCATCCTCAGCTGAAAGCATAGCTAATTTTTCTTTAGTTTCCACATCCACTCCACTGAGACCAGGGCAGTCAAATTATAAAAGCCCTTGCAAAAAAATTTTGAAGAGTTGAAATCTTTACAGCAATCTCTTTATGATTATGAAAAGGTGATTGCCGATCTTAAAGCTGAAAATAAGAGCCTCAAGAGAAAATATTCTGCTCTATTATCTGCAAAACAATGGACAACTCAGGCCCTTCAGGAAAAAAAAAAAAAAAAAAAAAAAAAAAAAAATCAAAAAATCCTCCAGAATTCAATCAAGAAAATTTCTGCCTCAAAAAATTTTGGTGATGTGTAAGCCATTGAAGACTTGAATGCAACAATGGTTAATAGAAGATCCAAACCAGCAATTCGGTTTTGATCCCCCCCACCCCCCAAAAAAAAAAAACAGTTTTCTCCAGTGGATGGCTATTCCGGATCTATTTTTTGGGATGAAAACCATAAGGACAGGATTTTTATTTCTTTGCCTGTTGCACGGAAAACTAATTTTAAAATAACATTTAAGAATTTGCATCTCCAGGATAAAATGTTGCATATTGTCTCTCGGTTAATTTCCGGCATCGATGAAAAAGACACTGACGAAGAAACTTATTTACACGAAATTGGTTTGCTTATTGGACACCACAAAAATTAGGTTTTCCAGTATTCTGTAGCTCAATGTCTCATATCTAAAATCTGGCCGCATTTAACAGTTGTTCAAGTGGTAAACCTTAGACTTTGTCTTGATTTTCCTTGGGCAACTTTGAGACATCTGAAAACCACCCTGGCAGCCTATGGCATTTACAACTTCACAAAACTTTGCAGTGTCTTGTCCCCTCAGTATTCTGATGTTGACCACCATTTGACAGAACTTTTTGAACTGTATTCAAAGGCCCATCAGATCATGGTACTGTGAATATTTTTGAGTGATCATCAACTGGATGATCTGGAATTTTGTTGTAAGAAAATGGGAGAAAAATTTCCCATCAGAATCGATTAATGTAAAACTCCATGATTTTATTTTTCATTTTCCTCGTTTGGCCAGAATTCATCAAAGTGTAGGACTTTTCAGCGAGGAAGGTGGGGAGAGTTTGCATCACTTCATAAAAAAAGATCAGTGTACGTAAGCCTGTGTCAGGGATCCTGGTTTAAAACAAGAGTTGTTAATAAGTAAGCATGCTCTTAAAGGTGAAGTGGATAGGTCTGTTGTTGTCCCTGTTTCCAAAAAGTATAAAACAAGTGCAATGACTTTTACAAAGGTGGTGTTTGTTCTTGTCTGAATGAACCATCTGCATCTGGATGCTCTTAACTGAGTGTGAAGCTGCATTGACTTGATTCAAGCAGGATCATCATCTGCTTCATTGAAGTCTTTTTCTTGTAAAATTTAAAAATAATATTTGTCATAAAAACATTCAATTTTCAAAAAAAAAAAAAAAAAAAAAATTCTTGACTTTTCTGCATTTGTTCCTTTGATGCCTTTTGCTGTTAAGCACCTTTTTGGTGAGTGTTTGTGTTTTGTCACACAATCTCAAAATGATTCGTGTCCCACAGAAAAAACTTTGGAAAGTGACATTCAATTGACAATTTCCAATTATGATTTGATTAGGATTTATGCTTTCTGATTTTCAAAAGAAATTGGTTAATTTCCTGTTATTAGGGAAAATTTTTGTTTAGAACAAGAAAAAAAATAGAAAATTTTCACATTTTACCTCATGAAAAAATTTTGAGTTATTTACAGTAAACAATTCTACCTGTAAATAAAAGAAAATACTGTTTGCTTTCAGAAAATACCTACTTTCATGGAGTTCAGATCAAAAGTTTCCATATTTTATTCAGATGATGACAAAACAGTCATTCTTCAATATTTTACCACTATAAAAGTATGAAAATCCATTTTTTCAGAGAAAATAGGCTGTGACAAAATGACTTTTGCTATTTTTGTGATGATTTATACTTGGGATGGAAAATTTTTACCATAGCAGACATGAATTGACTTTATTTAAGCTTAGTGGAGCTATAGGAACCCTGAAACAGCTGTGATATATTCACAATATTTTATCCATTGTACCATTTGGTCTCCTTTGGATGCCTGCTGTCATACACAGCCCTTTAATCAATCCACACAAATAGATTTGTTCTCATGTTCTCATTCCACTTTCCATTTCATATGAAATGCTCACCTGTCATATTGACTTTTGTGCCACTTATACTGCCATTTCTTCCAGTGGACTAGAGTTTGTGACTTTTCAGTGCCATGAGAACCACCAGGGGTTGAATTCACAGCTGCCAGGAAACTAGATATATTTTGAACTCTACAAATCTACAAGGCTGTGTCTATTGGACAATCTGTTGATGTTAATTTGGAGCATTAAACTCACAGCAAGATAAAAAAAAAAAAAAAAAAAAAAAAAAAGGATCCAACTGTGAAAACAGAGGAAGCTGCCACAAATCCTGTGCAAGAACAAGGATTACTTCACAATGTATGAGTGCAGACATCACTACAGTAATCTACCACATATGAATGGCCTTCCCAAAATTTAAAAGAGTATTCCACTGAAGCTCATTGTTGTCATAATTTGGCCTACCATCCAATCAGCAGATTTCTTGTAAGTATAATCAACCCACTAACAAGTCCCCATCCTATGTAAAGAATTCTGCTCACTTTGTGGAGACCATAAGAGATGCTCCCATTCACATGAATGTTTTGAGGCTATTCACCAAATTTCCAATGAATGAGGCTCTATCAGTGGTTTCAAACAATTTTGAACTGGATATCTTTCTAGTGAAGTGCACAAAGGTCTCAATAGATAACCTGAAGATGTGAGCAAACACTATTGACAGGAAGAATGCTTAGCTGTAGGTTAACCTTTAGCAAAATTAATAGTAAACATCATCAATCATGTAACTTCAATAAATAGATGATACTTTCACACTCTGACCCTGTTAAGAAGCTGTGCAAATACTGCACATATGAACTCAAGGAGACCTACCATACAGTTCATACAAGAAAATATAGATCAACTGTCCTTTTTGAATATACTAAGTTGAAGCAAGAGAATCACTTAATAGACAAAGATATCTGAGTGCATCCCATGAAAGGCTTTGAACAAATAAGATTGCAATCTAAGAAATGTAAGATTAAACTCTTGTGTTTCTTAGATTGCAATCTTATTTGTTAACCAGTCCATTTTACCCGGAAACTAATTTTGTCTAAATGCAGATAAATATTTTATTTGAATAGATTATCAAAAAGGATGTAATCACTCATAAATTTACACACTTTGATTTGCCTCTCCTCCTCACTACACATGGGACATAAAATATATAAATATACATGAATAAAATATATAAATATATAAATAAATAAATATATAAATAAATAAATATATAAATAAATAAATATATAAATAAATAAATATATATATAAATAAATAAATATATAAATAAATAATAAATAATAAATAATTAAAAAATATATAAATAAATATACATGGATAATTATTATATGGTGATTGGGATAAAAACAACAAAAACAATAATCCAAGTGTAAATAATATTGATTATATAAATATAATTATTTACAAATCCCAATGTTTTTTTCCACTATGGCTATCAACATAAATGAGAAAATGGTGAAAGAAAGACTGATAAGAAAGTCTTCATGCATTGTCAAAAGCTCATTAAAAAGAGAAAAAGAGAAAAAGAGAAAAAGAGAAAAAGAGAAAAAGAGAAAAAGAGAAAAAGAGAAAAAGAGAAAAAGAGAAAAAGAGAAAAAGAGAAAAAGAGAAAAAGAGAAAAAAAGAAAAAAAGAAAAAGAGAAAAAAAGAAAAAGAGAAAAAAAAGAAAAAGAGAAAAAAAAGAAAAAGAGAAAAAAAAGAAAAAGAGAAAAAAAGAAAAAAAAAAGAAAAAAAGAAAAAGAGAAAAAAAGAAAAAAAAGAGAAAAAGAGAAAAAGAGAAAAAAAGAAAAAGAGAAAAAGAGAAAAAGAGAAAAAGAGAAAAAAGAAAAAGAGAAAAGAGAAAAAAAGAAAAAAGAGAAAAAAAGAAAAAAAGAGAAAAAAAGAAAAAAAGAGAAAAAAAGAAAAAAAAAAGAGAAAAAAAGAAAAAAAAAGAGAAAAAAGAAAAAAAAAGAGAAAAAAGAAAAAAAAAGAGAAAAAAGAAAAAAAAAGAGAAAAAAGAAAAAAAAAAGAGAAAAAAGAAAAAAAAAAAAGAGAAAAAAGAAAAAAAAAAGAGAAAAAAGAAAAAAAAGAGAAAAAAGAAAAAAAAAGAGAAAAAAGAAAAAAAAAGGAGAAAAAAGGAGAGAGAGAGAGACAACTTTTAAAAGATGATAATTTTAGAAAAGGGAAAAACAGAAGAGGGATAAAAAAAATATATATATACTAACTCTCTAAGTTTAATCATTTCATCCTGACTGTACTTGCCAACATAATTCTTTTGGTCATACATTCGTATTACTCGTCTGTACACAGAGAACAGAGGACGGTTTAGTCCCTTGGCAACTGTTCGGTAAAAGTCTTTCCTCTCATCTTTAGACATTTCAAATATTATTTCAGTTGGGTCATTGATATTGTTGTCCTGCAATACAAAAATTATATTTATTTAGAACAATTTTCTTCATATACACACAGATTGAAGGATATAATACTGAGGTTTCCACAGAAAGTAGCATCAACAATTAAGAAAATATTAACATATTAATTTTAATAGAAAGATATCTGCTTTGGATACACTGATCTTCTAAAAACTAAAACTAGATGAAAGGTTCTAATTGGCAATTTCACAAGGCAATAGTAAACCAGAATAAATAACTCATATATATATATATATATATATATATATATATATATATATATATAACTAAACTTTAGGTAAAGAGTGAGATATTTCATAGAAGAAAAAAAAACAACCCTTAAACCTTTAGCACACAGTAGTCAACATCTTCACCAAGCAAAGAGTTTTTGTCATTGCAAGCAACTGATCATGATCACCAAAGAGTATGTTTGAATTTCTATAGTTGTGTTGTCGTATCCTCCTACAGTGACAGAAATGATTTTAACTGAAATAAACAGCAGCAGTTGAGTTGAGGGAGTTTAAAAAAAACAAATGCAGTGAAAGAGAGACTGTGTGCGTTAAAGTCTTCATTTTCACACAAAGCCCAAATAATGCAAAGGATACTAGACGTACCTTACAATAACTATTAATGTTGGCTTGCAATAATTCTATTTCATCTTTGGTCCACTGCCCTTGAACCCAAGAATGCCCTAAAAAAGAAAAAAAAAAAATGTACAGCATTTTGGAGCAAAACATTTGTTTCCTTATACAAAGAGATCAAGTAGTATTAAATCAGATGAATAGAATAGATATTTATTCAAACGCTGCTTCTTTGTTCAATCCATCAAATTCAAAAAGTTTCAGAAGTTCTGGCATTACAATGAAAATGAGGTGAGCCATCTTACTATGAAATAGCTGACTATGAGACAATTCATCTTTGATAAATAAAAGCATGTGTGTAGGTTCTGTATGGAGAGTTACATAGTTAACCATTTCCCAAATGCCATTGGTCAACATTTAAGCACAAGTTAAAAACAAAAAAGTATATGCAGTTAGCATAAAGGTTATCAGTATGGAAAGTGGAAAGTTCAAATCCCAGTCTAGACTATTATGTTTACTTTTGCACCAATATCATTGGAAAAGGCATGAATCTATCTCTTCACCCAATCCGACTCAACTTTGGACTAAATAGTAAACTTAGTTCTCAAGCATCGAGAATCTGAAGTCATGGAAAACCACTCCACTATCTTTCCCAACAAATCACGGCAAATATATAATAAAGGAAAGAAATCTGTGCAAAGCCAGGATTGCCTTCATCTGGAGTAGAAACCAGTCTAAAAGAAGGAAAATGTTAAATCCAAAATCGTGGGGGATGTAATGGGAAACTACTCCACTATCTCAAGACATCATGGCAATTCAAAGATAATAAGGAAATGGAATTTATGTAGAAGGGACATAGCATTAGACAAGGACAAAAAAGAAGGAAGGAAAAAAAAAAAAAAAAAAAAAAAAAGGACTATAAAGGCTAACTTTCAGATAGGTCCTTCCCACTTGGAAGATTGGTACAGCATAAACTTCCTACTTGAAATTGGTTTTGTCTTGTACAAAGCTTTGCAGAGTAAATGCATGGTTTGTAGAATATAAATTTCTCACACATCCTTAAGAGGTAAATAGACTTTTTTCCTTTTAAGTCAATTTAATGACCAGGGTTCTTAGGATCTCATCTCCAGTCCAGCTTTGAGTCAATTTAATGACCAGGTTTTTCAGGATTCCTGTCTCCAGCCCATCTTTGAATTGGCAAACATAAAATTTTGTTAGTAATTTTGGATAATCATAAGAGAGTTCTTTGAAAAACTGACCACTCAAAAGCTGAATGGGTGGTCTCCTTTTCCAGAACTCAAGCGGATGTATATGAGTGATGAGACACCAGTCAGTGTCTATATGATATAATGAGTAGGAAGTCAGCAATCAGTGAGGAAGGGACCGGAAGTCAAGAAGGAAGGGATGAGCAGTGAGTTGGTCAGCAGTCACTGAGATATAGCAGTAAATGTGAGGGTACTTTTTCCATGGCTGGAAGTTAGTAAGATAGCAGTTCACCTTCTCGAAGCTGAAGGAAGAAATTGCCAATTAAGTGAGAAATCATATTGATCACAATCAGTGTCTTGAAAAGCATTTGTCATTATTCTTTGTCAATTCAATCACGGCCAAACCTGTGAACATAGTAAGTTGGGTGTATACACAGCCGATCTTCGATGTCATCACAGCTTGTGCAGTGACATGTGTAAGACATTGTCACAGGCTACAGACAAGATAACTCAGTGTTAGTCATTTGGAAGATGGCAATATTTCATTGTGTAATATCTATTTTAGTGATATGACAAATCTTTAATATTTGCACAGCTTTATTCTTTACATATGGATCCATACTACAATGTAGATCATACTATTTTAAATTTATTAATATTTTATTTTTGACACATTTCATATTATAAACAATTTGTTCGGACTAGTATCCTTAATATTGGTCATTGTCACAATGTTTTGGCTATTATACCCATTTAGCTGCCTTCCAGTTTCTCCCATAGTTGGTAACTTTCCAAGAATTTTGAACCAAGGCTTTTATTCAATCACTGAGAGTAAACAGTTCTCATTGTACAGTCCAGGATATTTAAGTTTGAATTAAAATTCCTGGAAGCTTATCAACTAGAACACACCTGAAGAATGAGGATAACAACCAGGATGAGAATACTAGCCTCAACAAATCAGTGTATAATGATAGTTCCTTATCTGAAAAAGTCAGTTAAACATTTCATATTAGTTGATGTATACGAAAAGTAAATATTGAAAACTTTCTATTTTTCATTCACTCTTTTTAAGGAGTAAAGCCCAATCCAAGAGTTATGTTAAAAAATACACTTAGCAGTAAAGAGGTTAAATATATAAAAATAATGATGACAAACATTATAACAAAGAGAAGTAATTCGATTGGGATTGAGTTCTGTAATGAAGTTCAGTTAAGAGTTACCTACCTTTATTTTGCAAAGCAGTTTTGTCATTCCTTGTAGTAAACCAAGCTTGTGTGACAAATGTGTCGTTGTTTGAGCATCGGCCAGAACTGCGACTTTGAGTGGTACTTGTTGCTGTTGTTGCTGCCTGCAGCTAGAAATAAGCAAATAAAGAACAGCAACATGAAACCTATTTTCTCACTGACATATTTATATTTGTAATTACAAGAAAAGCATTTAATAACATCTGAAAATAAATTAAGTTTACTTTTATATTAAATCTATTCAATAAAAAAAAAAAAAAATCTTTATGAATATTTATCAAAGTATAGGAAAATTACATGTTTATAATGTTGTCCAGGTATGATATAAATATAAAACTACATTTTATCCAGTGTGTGTGTGTGTGTGTGTGTGTGTGTATGTATATATATATATATATATATATATATATATTATAAAATGGACAAAGTACAACAATTATTTAAGAAATTTTTGTTTATAAGTTCTTTTTATAGATACAAATACTCTGTTTATAATAAACAGCATTAATAACATTTACCAGTCTGAATGTTTGAGAAATTTTGTGTCCTTTGACAGGAATCGAACCTGTATCCTATAAGGAACCATCATATAGCCTGATGTACCTTAACTGATTGGGCCATAGAGTGTTCAGTTAGCAAGGTCGATTTTACTTTTTTTTTTAAACACAATCCTCCATGATTTTCTCTCATTCATTCATATCTGCTCAATGCCTATCCAAATGTAAACAAATGACGTCATACATTATGAAATGGACAAAGTTCAACAATTATTTAAGACATTTTTATGTTTATATATATATATATATATATATATATTAAAATGACATGTAAAAATCGCTACACGATTGCAGCCATGTTTCGATGTGTACCAATGCATCTCCCCAAGCAATTGTAAATTACTGGCAAGTGAACAATTAATTTGGTTTCAAAAGCAAAATACATCCTTTTAAAAAAAAAAAAAAAAAAAAAAAAAGTTTTCATCTTACACACACACACTATATATATATATATATATATATATATATACATACACGCACTTTTATATTACATATAAAAATACTTACAATAGTTTTATATATAGAATGTGAAAAAAAAAAAAATTTTTCAGTTATTTATAGAAAATTTAAACAATCCTATTTCCATTCTGAGTGATACTGATAATTTTATAAGATTTAAAATAGCAGTAATCTGAAAGTATCATCCACACAGTCAATCTATTTTGAATGTTGTAAATAAGAAATTAAATAAAGAAAACTGAGGTGTCTTAGTGCTCTTATCTAGAAAACAATTAATTAATATGCAGAGACATTAAACCTGTAGAGCTCTTATCCAAAACAATAACGTAAGAGTAAATGATAGGAAGATGATTATTCAAAGCTGAACTTACCTTAGAAGCCTCAGTCACTTTGTGGTCTCCTTGTATATTGGGTGATGGTTCTGCTGAAGGAATAAATACATTGCCTATACAGAGAGTAAGTCTTGTCAATAAACCAGGAGGAGAGAAATGGTCTGCATCAAAGCTTAATACTTTAATCTAGCATTAAAGATTATATATAAGTGGGGGAGTCATCAAAGAAACAGTGTTTAGCACTTAATTTCGTGCTTCTACATTAATCAAAGATCACATATCAGACAGTAAAGTTTCTGTTAAAAATGAAGCTAATAACATTGTCAGGTTATAGACTTATTGATCTGCACTCATAAAAGTAACAATGCCTTTCCTCAAAAATTCAGAAGACCAAAGAGTACAGTAGTAAAAATGTTAATTTGAAAAGGAAACAAATCAATTATTTAAAAGCAATGGTGACTTGCCATAGAAATACATACAAAAAAAAGCTTATTAAAAAGAAGGAAAAAAAAAGAAAAATCAACAAAATTTTATTTAATTAAATTTTGCAAAGAGAGCAACTGATGTGACAAACCTACAAACAGCAATATTGGTTAAGAAAATGATATTGATCTTCACTTAACAAAACTTATTTGAAAATGGATTTTATACAAGTATGCCAAATGTAATGCAGAATCAACAATTGGTAAATTAAACATGATTATGTATTAACCTGATTGTTTCACAAAACTTGGCAAGTGTGTGTATATATATATATATATATATATATATATATATATATATATATATAGAGAGAGAGAGAGAGAGAGAGAGAGAGATTTAATAGGCTGGTTAATAAAATTTGAGAAATAAAAAAGACAAAATGATAACAATATTGGCAACAAGACAAATAATATTTATTTTTCACTAAATTGAAGCAAGAATAGAAAGATTTTGAAGTTGTAATTTGTGGAAATGCCCGTGTCCTTTTTCAATGAGACAAGGAATAAACAAAGTAGGACTCACTCTTCCTGAGAATGTTGTTAAAGGGCTCCCTGTTGAAAGTATGTTCTCTGAGTAAACCCAAATCCCCATTTAATATATATATATACACACACACACACAGTGTGTGTGTGTGTGTGTGTGTGTGTGTGTGTGTGTGTGTGTGTGTGTGTGTGTGTGTGTGTGTATATATATATACATAGGGCGTGATTGGTAAATTGTTCCCATCTGTGAGAAAAAGAGCAGCATGATGGAATTAACTCCAGACATTTGGAAATGTCATGCCATACTGCTTGGCATTCATGCTGGAAGCTCCAATACGAACATTTCAGTGTGTTTGGAGGTCAATCTGAGGAAAGTGCAGAGGATTCAGAAACAGTTGGATGAATCTAATAATGATTATGAAGGTACAGCAACTCTGAAAACTCACTGATTGTTATGATAAGAGCAGAACTCCCGAATTTGTTGGTGAATGCCTCAAACTTATAGCAGCATTCACCAACTTAAAACAAGATCATCCAAATGAGTTGTAGGAGATTCCAAAGTCGTGGTTGAAGCAAATAGCGATTTTATTGAATAAAATCACTTTTTAGAATTTCAAGATATTTTTTGTGTAATTTTGGTAAATATATCTGTTAAAATGAAATGTCAGTGATATTTTCTTTTTTGCGTAATTTACAGACGACAATTTATCCATCGCACCACGTATATCTGTATGATAAAATTCTATGCAAAATAGTTGCTTGCTCAGAACTATAGTTTTGCTAACTCATCAGTTGCTATCAAGATATATATCAAGGTACATTGGTTGGATTATTAAATAAAATTCTTCTCAACTGCTGGCTATTTGATGAGTAGAGTATAGGCAAAACTCTGGAAGGGAGCAGCAATTATATATCTTAAATTAAATTTTATCTTTCTCTGTTCTTTGAGAACTTTGTTGTTGTATGCGTTTTCAGAATGGTAATAACTACTCCTGTTGCATATATTTACACTCATCATTGCGTACTGTTTACAGACTTTATTCTTATTATACACACACAATGTATATCTTAGCAGAACTCAGCAATATGGAAACTAATAATGGCTTTCCAAATTAAGTAGCTGATGAACAAATTAATTTTAAAGGAAATGAGTAACAAAAATACAATAATTATGACAAAGATAATAAATCTCTTCCACTGTAACCAAATAAACCAAAATTGTAAGCAAGATGAAAGCCATGAAGCATATATCATTTAATCAGTGATAAATCAATAAAATTAAGAACTTGTACCATATAGATACACAGACAAGTCCCCAAATTCTATTACTCATTAGGAGTGTGGATCTCTAGTATTAATAAAAAAAAATATATACATTGGCCAAATGACAACACTTTCATGTTGACTAAAATGCTATTTAATAGACAATAGTGACTTTATAAAAGCTTATATTATTTAACATAGTACACAAAGCCATCATATTCCAACAAATATTAGGATGAAAAGACAATTATATAACAAAGTTACAAATACCATACAAAAAAAACAAAAAAAAAAAACAAAAAAAAACATTAAATATCTTTCAGCTTTAGATATATTTAATAATAAATACATAAACCTAATCTGCATAATAGAACAAATAGTTTGCAAATGACAACATCAAAACATTAAAATAATGTTCTAAGCACCAAATGCCATGATAGAAAAAATTACAAATTTTCTTAAATTTCAAAACCATCATTTCTTGAAAATAACTAATGATAGTTGAAAACCAACAATATTTACACAAAATTTAATGTCAATATCTTTACTTTTCACCATTGTTGGTCATTTTCAAGGAAAGATAGAAAGTTCAGAAGTATTATATTGTTGTAAATTTAATGTTTAAGAAACATGGATTAACTTGTTATGACTATGAAAGAATTTGACATGTGGCAAAAAATTATTTTACATTTTAAATATATCATAATTCACAAGCAACTATATTGAAACAGATTTTTATTAATAGTGATTTGCTTTCTTTTAATGTGAATAGCCTTCAGGATTTGTAATTATTTTTTGCCATCAACGTGGTAGAGAACTATTTTATAGTTATCCTGTTATCAGAAATAAAATAAATTTCCCTACAAGGAAAAACATCAAAATGTTCAATAAACATAATGTGTTTTCTGTTTCAAAAGATTTAAGTATTTAAACCAAAGTTGATTTGTTAACTACTTAAATGTGATTCCTTATACTTAGTAAAGCAGCAATTTTTGCCCAAAACAAAAATCTAAATGCTGGGATAATCTGGAATCTAAAGGATTTGGTTAAAACCGTCTACTTTCTAAAAATGTGCCCAAAATGTAAAATGGATGACTCACCTGTAACAGTAAAGACATAGGTCTGGCCATCATCACCTGAAAGTCGAAGTCTTTTGGAACCAGATTCAGTAGTTCCATCATCTTCTAGAGTTCCTACACCAAGGGCAGCTGAAAGAAAACAAAATTCTAACTGAATACAAAAACTAACACACTGCCATCAAAATCAAATCTATACCAGATTTATTATTGCAAAGGAAAAAAAAAGTAGCTGAAAAACAAATATCTTTGTAGAAATGTGATTTTATATAAATTTATTTTGTCAATAATAAGTTTTTAAAAAAAGTTCCAGATTATTTTCCAGCGAATTTTACAAGCATTTGGTGAGGTGGTGGGAGGGGGGGGGTCATTAACTGAATACTTTAAAGTCTTAAAATGAAGATACAAAAAAAGTAAATTATAATGCAAACTTTACTTGAATGAAATTTGACAGTTGCATTTTACTCAAATGATCAAGAAAAGAACATTACAACAGAAATAAATAAAACACATATTCTCTTTTCTTCAACTGTTTTCTTCAAAATAAAAGCAATTGTAGAAGTTAATAAATTATCCTGTAAGCCATTTTGATCTGCATGTTGGGTTGGTGAAAAAAAGTTGTCTCCCCCTACATAGAAGTAGAAAACACAGACACACATGAACTGGTGTAGAGGACAGACACTCACACAAGGACCTGGGACCTGCTCCTAGGCCAAAAGACCAATTACAAATGAAGGGAACCAGAGACTTGTTCTGATGAAATGGATATCTTATCTGTATCTTATTTGGTAATTCATGCTACACATTATATGTAGGAAAGGACAATGTCTGTATTAGCTTTTCTAATAATAATAATAATAATATTACCGTTATAACTTATGCCCAAACCTTTTCCTTAACCTATACACACCACAACCTGCAGAATTTTAATGGCAATGGAATACAATAGCCTATCAGTGAAATTAAAAAAAACGCGGTTTTCTCTTATTTGACTGATAAGCAAGACAGTATTTCATTTGATTAAAAGCTAATCAATTTTTCTTGTTTTTTAGTCCTCACATGAATATTTTTTTCACTGAACAATATTTACTCAGTATTTCAATGAACAATTAACAAACAAGTTCATTAGTTTTTTTTATATATATAGTAACAACTTCTTCATTGATCATTTACAAAAGAGTTGAATGAAATCTAAGAGAAACAAAAAATACTTTCGTTTTGACTTGTGTTTTGTTATCATAAATATATTAAGAATTAAAATATTTATTTTATAAGGATTTTATTCTTAGCAATGTTATACTCATTTGCATGTTTTTTTGGTTGTTTTTTTAAAAGAAACATGAACTATTGCCACTTTTCAATACAAAAGAAGATTGCTAAAAACCCACTTATGCAACTCAAGTCAGAGTTCTCTCCATTTGGGTGGGGGGGAGATGTGAAAGGAAATCAGAAAAAAAAAAAAAAAAAAAAATGTAATTTTCAGTATCCCTTTGTATATTTGAGCAGTGAAAGTATACATACCTGCTGTGTCTCTTGTGACAATCAAGTAATGCTGACCAGGGGCCAAACCAGAATCTCCTGTCAGCACTTTCAGGTCATCCTTCACATCCATCCCATTCTGATTGCTATCACATTTGGAATCAACTTCATTGCTTTCAATGGCATGATCTAAGCATGTGTAGAGATAGATACACAGTTAAAAAAAAAAAAAAAAAAAAAAAAGGCTCACAAGTGTTAGTACAAGACTTTTTGCCTAAAAAAAAGTTATTTTAAAAAAAATCATTATATGAATTAATGTAATTTTTGACACAGCAACTAAAACAATCATATAGCGCAAAACAAATTCTTCAAATTGATTATGAAATATTTAATTTCTTTTTTATATTAAAGCTCCTGAACTGCTATCAAGGTATATCAGAAGGGGACAAACAAATTATTCCCTTAACAAGGCATTCATCTTTCAAAAAGATTTAATATACTTGACTATTCTTTTGTTGCTTCTTACAAATCCCCTGACAAAGAAAAAGATTTGAATTCACATTGCCACAAGTAGATATTAACTAATCTTAGCTTAATCTAACAAAGGCGGAAATGAAAAGGGGGATCAGAAGACTGTTGAAACAACAAGGTCTGTGTGTGCCTTGAAAATCAGAATTCAAAATCTGCTATAAAAGAATCTACATATTTAGTAAGAAGAGCTTAATTTGGCACAAGGCAGCATTAGGAGGGAAATGATGTGAGTAGGAAGACTGTGTTGAAAGTTAAAGAACCTGCCACTCAACATTGAAAATCAGCACACAAAAGTCCTGACTTACCTGAGCTTGAACACCAACCAGTAGAAAACACAACTCACTCAACCAAAACGTATAACAAACCATATTCTCAGTTATAAGAGGCACCATAATTATTTTTTCTTTAATTTTAACTTGGTGATTAATACACAAGGTAACATTTTCTTTTCAGATATAAAATGAAGTTTAACCTTATAAAAGCAAGCAAAATTGCAAAATTTAAATGTAAATAGAATTTAGTAATAAAGAAAAGTTATCAGATGAAAACAACAGGGCTATTTAAACCTCATGTCAGGAAACTTTCTCACTTTAACTCTGATTCCTTGGCATTTTGAAGAAATAAAAATGATTTCCTCAATTCATAAAGTTTTGGAGTTATTTTAAACTGAATTTAAAAACAAATTTTTTTTAAATTCAAAAAGTTTTTGTGTTACTTTAAACTCAATATAAATCAAAAACTTCAGTTTTTTTTTAAGTTATTTTAAAAATTTGAATTTTTAACTGTTTCCTCCTCATCTAGACACAAATCTCAATTCTGGATGTTCAAGCACCAGATAAAGGGCAGATTTTAATTTCAGTATCATCCTGATTTCAAAAAGGTATACTATGTCTATGTAGAGCAAGTGTGGCCTGAGTTAGACAGGTTTCAGACACACAGAATTTGCTGTTTATTTAGTTGATGAAAAAGCAAAATTGCAAAGAAAACTAGAGCTTGGACTAATGCTATAGTAATTTACTAAGTGAAG
This sequence comes from Acanthosepion lycidas, assembly GCA_963932145.1. Taxonomy (NCBI): domain Eukaryota; kingdom Metazoa; phylum Mollusca; class Cephalopoda; order Sepiida; family Sepiidae; genus Acanthosepion; species Acanthosepion lycidas. The sequence goes on from OZ010597.1 coordinate 29,155,811, forward strand.
CTTAGTTGTGGCACAAAGCCAAAAGTAAGGAGAACCTAGCAAGGATCAAACTCGCTATTCAGCTGTAATTGATCTCATAAGACAACCTAGCTAACTATTACACCACATTGAAGTGCCAAATTGCATTACATGTTATACCCTTACATTCAAAATATTGCCAAATTGAGATATTGACCAAAGTGCTTAGACACATGCCTTTGAGCCAGTTGGTGGCAATATCACTCTATATGCGAGGTGAGTATTTATATATCTTCACATGGACATGGCAAAAAGCCCAAGTGGTCAGAGATAAGTGAAAAAATTGCAGTTTCATCAGAATACTACCATATGCAACAGGGAGTATTTTTCACTTTACTCCATTGGTGCAATAGGGAGGTACTGTTTGGGAGATGGATATGAAGGAAGTAGGCATAAGTGAATTATGGCCACATGACACAAAGACAAAACAAGAGACAAAGCAATGGGACTGAGAACAGCCAACCAATTAATGGAGGAGGCCAGTTTACAATACCTGCGAATATCCAGTTTGCTCTAGTTTTAATCAGATTCTGGTGATTTCACTGTCACTCAAAATTATCTTAGACTAAAGGTGGGGAAAAAGAAAAAAAAAATCACAATCTTAGCTATTGGGAGATAAAACAAGATGAGTAATTACAGGAAGATAGATCAATAAGTCCATCGCCTGACAGTTATTTTCACTGTATAATGTTCAATCTGTGATATTTAGAAAAGTCTTTGGTATAGATAGATATTTGTGTAAAATGCTTTTTTTCTGAATATATGAAGAAACATCACTTAATTAAATTTACTGATATTTCTACATATATTCAGATGTATTGACCCTGGAATGATGCTGGTTGGAATACTAAATTTCGAAGTTTAGAAAATACTTAAAAAAAAAAAAAAAAAAAAAAAAAAATTATCATGCATCTTCAAAGTTGAATATGACATTACCTAAAAGACTAAACATAATTATGGAAAAAAAGGGCTTAAATTTGAAAAATAAAGTAAGTTAATGACTAGATATATTAGGAATGGATGTGTGTTGAAGTAATGGATAGCAACTCGGGATGAGAAACTGGAGAGCAGAGTTCAAACCACAGCTGTAGGTAAATAGCAGGACAGACTAGGCTCTTTGTTGGCAACCACTCTAGGAGAAGGAAAACTGAATTCAAACTAGCCTGGGAAGACTTGGACTCAGTCAGGCTGTCTTACCCAAGGCACTCAATTGTTGCAGTACATATAGTACCCCTATGACCCCATGGGTCACGGGACTAGTGATAGATATTAGGGATGTCTGATAATATACTAATTTATTTGGTAGAGATTAAAAGTGAAGACAAATCATGAAATTCAATTAGCTTTTTCATTGTTTATCAAGGGAGTTAAATCAACATCAAAATTCCAAGAAACGATGGAAGCTTAAGTGAAAACTTGTGTGCTTTCTTACCTGTGACTGTGAGAGAAAGAGTGTTCTGGTTTGGAGAAGAATGTTGCGCCATGCCCTGCCACAGAGAATCAAAATCACAGTCAGCATCACAGGACATGACTCATTAGCATCAAGCATTTAAAAAAAAAAATAAAAATAAAAAAATAAAAAAAAAGAGGAGGAGGAGACTTCACCATCCAGATGTCATTTATTCAGCTACACGGTTTCCCTGCAAAAGATGACAACAGAATCAAACAATGAACAGAATGGATAGAGAAAATTAGTCACATTTTCTGTTTTTTTTGCAGTTACTTTTTATCAACACTTTTAGATAGCTTGAAGACTAAAGCATATGCCAATTTGTAGGAATTCAAAACAAGGAAGTAGTTTCTGATGAAAAGACATTTATTCTTTCTATACCACAAGAGCTTGCTACATAATGTAGCACCACTTAACATTTTAGCTACCAAAACTACTGATAGTGAGCTACAAATGCTTATTCATAACCCTATTGCTCCTACTTACTCCACACATTTTTTGTTTTCAACCAATTTGTAATCAATGTTGTTTTACTGCTTGTTTATGCACACAATCATGTTTTTTCCTATAACAGTTTACAGCAGACATGAAGAAATACAAGTAAGGCTGCCCCAGAAGGTAGAAGTGAAGTGAATGAAGTAAGGAATATAGAAACATTCTTCACCCACCCTACCTGCCTATGCTTGTAATGTAACAAACAAGGGTAAAAATGGAAGAAAACACATATTTGATAAGTAGAAAGGAATTTCAACAGGTTCAGCTCATAGCACATTAAATTGTTCAAGGTATTAAACAAAAAATGACAACTAAAGTGTGAAATTTATAATACTTCCTTTCAGCACTTCAGGTAACCTAGAATTCCAAAACTTCATCTTTTAAAGCATATCTGTATTATCGAACTGCCACAAAATCTTGACGATTATCTGACCTTTCTTAAGCATTTTGCTACACTGCTATTACACATGGAGATTATTGTTTATGCTAATTTAAAAATATGGTAACTTGATTTGAAAAATACATACTTTTATGTACTTGGAGAAAGGAGTAGGTAAGGGACAATGGTTATCAAATCAATCTATGAGATCATTAGCAGAAAGTTGTATATGTATTTAGTTAATTTGCATCATACATATTTTTTATAGATCTGTTGCCCTCAAATCATGAAGAGCTTGAGCAAGTTCTTTAGCACACACCACCAAACAAAGGCTACAAGTGGGGAGCTCTTTGTGATTTTGAGAACACGTATACATCAATGTGTTTAACTTTGGCAGATCAGGAATTGAATTTGTATTTCCTTGAGAGATAAATAAATATTTCAAATTAGCTCATGCAAGAAATAGGAAATGTTTCACATTATCAAATAAATAGTTAACTCTTTACGATTCCCAATGAGAACATTTTAAATTCCTTGAATTTATTTAATGCTAGAATTGTTATATTATTAGGATTCACTTGGATTATATACCTACAGATTATTACATACATACATTATATATATATATATATATATATATATATATATCTCCCTGATGGGCTTTTTGATGTGAAACTCTTTACTCTGCTAACCAGATAAGTCACTTGAACTTTTAATTTATTGAATATTATAGCACTAGTTTAATTATCCATTGATTGCTTCTTGGCATTTCTACTAGCCTTCAACAACAACAAAAAAAAAAAGGTAAAATAATTTTTCTACAATTTTTTCAGGTTTATGTGTGTGTGTGTGTATATATATATATATATATATTATATAAAATAGTTGGATTCATGTGAGTTTGTGACCCTGGGTTTCACGCTTTTGCAATCACCAAGTTTGTCTGACCATCGCAAAAGTGTGGAACCTAGGGTCACAAACTCACATCAATCCAGCCAAATATGTTAGCTCTATCTCTGATATTGAGCGCTTTCTAATAAGTACTGCGCATATAAAATATATATATATATATATATATATATACACACACACACTTTTCATATATATATAAAATAATGGTCAGGTACTCATTTATGACTAGACCCTCTTGCTCAGGCAGCTAACCAAATTAAAATCTTTATTTGCTATATTTGATACATTATATTCAAACTATATAATAAATTTTGATTACTTTTATTTTACTACTAGTGTATATAGCCAATCCCTGCTGCAGACACCTACTTAGGCACATTTGTATTTGTTCAACACCTACAGAGCCCACTTGTGGTTTAGACTACAACAATGTTGAGGAGACCATAACGTTTCTGGGAGAGAGAGAGAGAGCAGATAATCTGACATGATCAACAATTTGAACAAGGTCATTACACTCAAAATGTCTTTCATGGTGACTTCTGACTTCAAGCTAGAACAACTATCAATGACTTCCAAATAGTTTTGTGTAGCCAATTTCACTCACAAGGCTTGAGTCAGCCCATGGTGCATTTTACAAGCACTTTCCATAGTGCTGCACACTTAGATTGCCTCCTCGAGACCATTAAAATCAAGACATAACCTCTCTGACAAATAGATAAGATTCAAACACAAGTCTAATGGTCAGACTGTGAACATTCTAACCACTTGACTATGTATCCATATATAAAACAAGGGAGTGCCGAAAAAGTTCCACAAAGTACATCTTCACAAAACAAAAGATTTTATATCCGAATTATCCTCTCCACCACCAAAGTAGCATGCTATACTAATAAGAGAGAAAAAAAATAACTTTCAGATAACTAAATTAGAATCTTTATTTTCTATATTTGATAAATTATAAACTACATAAGTTTTGTTTACTTTTATACATTGATATTTGACCTGATTTCAGTAAATTCCAAATCAGAGTAAATGTTCCTCAAAAATGTTTTTGTAATATTGTAAGACCTACTGTGACAAAAAAAAAAAAAAAAAAAAAAAAAAGTTTTTAAGTGTTACCACTTAACATAATCCAATAAAAACTTTGGAAAATAAAGTTTAAAATAAGAATCCTTAATGACTCCTGTACAAAAGTCATTAAGGATTCTTATTTCAAACTTTTTTTTTTTTTTTCAAAGTAACAAGTACATGTGTTTTAATATTCAAAAAGTGTTTTAACAGAAGATGGAAAATGCAACATTGAAATCTGAATGTACATTGGTTTAATGAATGATGCATTCCAAAGATAAACAGAAAAAATTTGTTAGAATCAAAGAAAAGAGTGCTGGATTGCTATGTGATATCTATCCTCTTATATGGCAGTGAATGTTGGATAATCTCACCACAGATGTAGAGGAAACTAGAGGCAACAGAAATGTAGTTCTACAGAAGGATACTGAGAATTCCATGGATATAGTGAGTAAGCAATGAGGAAGTCTTACAGAAAATGGCAGCAACAAAAATATCTTAGAGATAGCCTAAATTTCTTGGACACAATGGCTTGGAAAACTCATTAGGCCTATTGAAGGCAAGAGAGATTGAGCTTGTGCAAATGGATGGCAGAGTGGAAGGGGAAGGCTTGGCAAACAAAGAAGCATTCTTGGGAGCCCACAAAGGATAAAAGGTTGTAGAGGGCAGTGATTTCCCATGTCTTGGGAAGGCATGGCACATAGAAGTAACAAAAAAAAGAATTACATGATAGATTTAAGAATATTCTTTAATATGTGAAACATTATTTCCATGAAAGTACAGTAAATTTAAATTGGTAATTTAAAATAGATTTCAATTTTTTTTTTCCACCAATTTTCTGCATCTGTGTGAATACTCTCCTATAAGTCAAGGAGAGTCTAATAACTAGTTAGACATGGTCAGAAATTTTGTGTGAATTCTTAGTCCTGTGGTTGATTTTATTTTTTTTATACAATTTTTATTCAAAATAAATTGGTACCGTAAACAGTTTCTGTTTTAACATGTAAGTTAAGGCAATCAGCATAAAGCATAAAAACATTGTTGCAGTGGTTGTAATAAGTGGATATAGGTGGTAAAAACGAAACAAATTAATAATTTAAGTTGACCCCTGCTGACTTAATGGGTACAGGAGAGTAAGTATTTAGTACTATCCCTGCCATTTTAAAAAAAAAAAAAAAATATTTGCGGAAAAAGTCTAACAACTAATGGTTAGCATTTTATATTTATTTAGCTAATAATTTTTACAATAACATTATGCTTTCTGTCAAATGTCTGAAGTTATTCATTAACAACTTCTCACATCAGTGTCATCAGTTATTGGGATTTATCTTATCAGATACATCTAATTAATTATCAATCATCATGTTAATCTTTTTTTTATGTGCAGTGTCCTTTCATGATGTAGTTGATTGTAGCCCTCTGTTATTTACTTCTCTGATTGCTCTAAGTAACTTCTGGCATATTACCATCCCTCTTTGGTGTGAATAGATGGTAGAACAGTGACAAACACATTAAGCCAGTTACGCCCCCCCCATACACACATATGCTTCTCTTGCATTCAATATATCCTGCAAGTGTTGAACTCCTTACGACTTCATTACTCATTTTGCGTCCAAGACGTTTCAATTCTCCCTTTTTTATAATTTTTACTGTAATCTTCACTTCCTACTTCCTTTTACGTTTATATCACACACACCTCAATCAGTAATCCTTTACCTTGAGTGGCCTTGTGAACTTAAAAAATAAGAATAAAAATTTCCTTATAAGTTCTGTTTTCCTTGGATCTTTCTCATTTCTAACTTGTTCTATCCATAGTGTTCACAGTATTCATCAATATAACTATATCTTTGTCTCTTAAGTTCTCTTCTTCATCTATGAAGAAGTTGTCCAGCATTCATTGGCATACTGGAGTTTAGATATTACATAACAGTTCCACAATCTTTTCTTTGTTTCTAACAATATTTTCCCATCTCTAAGAGATTAGAATATTACATAGAAAACAAAGAAAAGAGTGTGGAACTGCTATGTAATATTCTAATCTTAGATGGAAGTGAATGCTAAATAATCACTTTGTGCCTTTTATAAACTAAGCACAGTATTAAGAGATAGGAAAATTTAGAAACAAAGAAAAGAGTGCTGAACTGCTAACATTTTTCTGTTTGATTACTTTGCTTAGATTCTGGAATGTACTTTTACTATTGCGATGTGTCGTTAGATTTCTGTGCCACATGTTCCACCTTCTATACTAGCCAGATAGTTAACTTTCATTTTGATGTCCTTAATATATAACTCACTTTGGGTTCTCTTTTGCTGATGACTATGCATTGCCTTCTTACAGTTATTAGTGCTTTTTTCTACTGCCTTGACTAAGTGTTCTTTAAGTTTCCTCTCTGAGTCTGCCATCAACAAGGCGTCATCCAGGTGTCTTATGCTGTTAATATTATTTTCTTAATAAAAGAGAAATCCTGGTTAGGTCTTCTAATTCTCGTCTCACTATATATGTTGAATAAATTTGAGAAAACATCTTGTTTTGCACCTCTATTTTTACGTATTCACTGAATTTGTTCTCTATTTGTTAAGCTATTTGTTCCCGGTATTAATATACCAAAGAATATATTGCTTACTAAACTTATGTAATATCAATCTTCCTCTTTAAGAGTGAATGTTGGACAGTCTCTTCACAGAGGAAACTTACAGCAATGGAAATGTAGTTTCTGCAGAGGGATGCAGGGAGTCCTATGGACTGAACATGTGAGTGACGTGACACAAGGACATACACACTTAGAATCAGAGTCAGTTGAAATTTCTGAGACACATAATGAAGGGGAAGGCCTAGAAAGTCTAGCACTCACAGGATATATTGAGGGTGTGAGAGACAGGAAAACAAGTGAGTAACCTAACAAGATTGTGTAAATGGATGGTAGAATAGGGATTGGGAGAAATAATGAAAAAGACAAGCATTACTAAGAACTATAAAGGATAGGGAGCCATGATTGTGTACGTCTTGAAGGGATACAGCATCTAGAGGAAGTGATTCCTACCAGTAGCTACTATGTACAGTTACATTCAAGTAAAAATACAAAGTTTTATAACAGAACTAGATATTTTTACTTGATTGTAACAGAACACTGTAGCTATTTGATTAAATGACAAAGTTATATACAGCCATGAAAGAGTAAAGAATTATTAACAGATTCAAACTTAAAATATGCAAGAACACAAAACAATGTGAATTTAAATTACTTGGTTAAATCAGAAACATTTTCTGTAATTATTGGTCCTTTATTTATTTCCAGGATTCACTTATTTTGAATCTTCCAATTTATAATCTTCAAAATGGTAGGCAAGATATTATAGTACAGTGGAACCTTAACTTACAAACACCTCCACTTACAAAAAACTCGTCATATGAACAAAAAGGTCAGAAAATTTGTTTCCACCTATGAATTAATTTTGATTTACGAAATTAAGACTGGGCTTCCTGCCACTGCATTTCAAACTAGATATTTGATATAAATGTACTGTAAATACTTTTTAATCTTATCTAAATATACTGTACATTTTATTTTTATGTATTATAATAATACTGTAATATTATAGAGTATTACAATACATTTTTATACTGTACACTACTAAATATTTGCAGATACATTTTATACTGTATTTTTTATTCTTATATTTTTGTTTTATTTGCAGTGTACATTATTATATTTTCATATACATTACTATATTATTATACAGTTCCATTGCCGAGATGTAGTGTGATGCTATGAGCATTGCATTATCTTGTTCAGTCCTCTTTGTTACCTTCTAGAATAAACATTTGTAGTGTACACATATTTGTGATTATATAAGCATAAAAAAATTAATAATTTGCAGAAATTTATGTACAGTAATGAATACAGTACATGAACTTTACTGTATGGTACAGTAACATGTAAAATTTATTTAAAAGTAGGTAAATTGTGACAATTGTACATGCACAATAAATTTTAAATTTTAGTGGGTAATTTTTTGATAATTTTTGTAGCCACAATGTCACCCAAGAAGCTGGTTGCTACTAAAAAGAGAGAAAAAATATCCGTGCAAATGGAGATTATTCAGAAACACGAAAAAGGTACCTGTGTTTCTGACCTTGCCAATCTATACGGAAATATGTTTATTCAATTTGTGATCTATCTACAAGTCAAACTGTCCAGACTATATTTATTGTTAGTATTATACTCATACTATATATGTTAAAGGCATTTTTACTCAAATATCTAATTTTTGCTATTCATGTAAAAACAAAATACAATAAACTCTGTGTTTGGCTAGCCAAATGTGGTCAATCTAATTGGAAAGATATTCTTGAAGGAATCTGGAAAATGAAGATATTAAACCTGATTTGAAAAATTTCAATGAAGTTTATTCACTAGGAGTTTAAACAATGAAACTTTGTATATTTAGATTATCAGTTTCATATCTAGAGGTTTCATCTCAAAAATAATTCATAAAATGTGGGTATGTATGGACATATATTTTTTTGAAAAGGTAGGTATATTAATCGTTTACAGTTATATTTTTGTTGAAAAAAATCAGTATAAATCTAATCGTGTATGGATATATATTATTGTTGGAAAGTTTAGTATATATCTAATCATGTATGGATATTTTTGTTGAAAAGGTCAGTATATATCTAATCATTTGATATATTTTTCTTACGTGCAATACTGAAAGTAGTTTCAATAGAGAAATAAAGCAGGATAAGTATTTTATAGCCTAAATGAGATAACATATTGAATCATAGACACGTGCCTGTTCTGTCGCTTTTCCCACCTTCTGGTAGTGCCCAATCAGCAATAAAATTTTACTTTCCCCTCAACTCTAGTATAAAGTGAGAAAACACCTTCCTACTTCCTAATAAGGGAGCATTTATTAATTCATAAGTATAGAAGTGTCACACATCTTACTAAAGTGAGTGAATTGAAAGGAAATAAAAATTAAACCCAAGTAGCATAAAATCTTAAAAATACCTGCAAAATAGAAATTCGAAAAATATACAAAGAGAGCGAAAAAACAAAAAAAAACAAAGAATAATAAACATTAGTACCTATATTATTCAACTAAATAATTATTTACTAATATGAGCATTATCCACCTCACAAGCCTTGTCACATACATTTTTACAGAAAGCAACAAACCTACTCTCTATCCCCACCATCATCATCATTACTCCAAATTTACCTCTTTGCATGAACACATATCTGTGCAAGTTCATCCGTAAAACTATTTTTAGAAGCCAATATATATCTTTATGAAAATTTTACTGAAAATGTTTTTCACAGATAGCAAAAACAAATGTCCTAAGCAATATGACACTTAAAAGATCGACATTCACATCAAATTATCGACTCATTTTCAGAAAATTGTCACAACAAAAGTTCATATCACCCCAACCCACCTGAGTGAACCCCGCTCACTGTAGTAAAAAGGGCAGATAAGGACATCCCCAGTGTTCCACATGCTTTCTGGGAAGGACAAGTTCAACCTTAGAAAGATCTTTACTAAAATTCTGTACAAAATGGTTTGGCTAAGTTCCAGGATACAGAAACATTTATCATTTGCTGAAGCAAAGACAACACAAATATTTTTTGCTTCATAACACCATCAGATGGTATTTGTTTTCTAATAGCTACTCAGTTGATGTAAACTAGTGTAAAACACTAGTTAATACCAAATGGACGATTTATGTAATCAAATTTGAACTGATGTTACCAATACATATTTACTCTTTCACTTAGTTATGTTACTTATTCTGTGTACACATGTGAAATATGACACATGGCATATTTTCTTTTTACTAGGTAGCAGATTTGTCACAAAAACTTTTCTGCAACCTGCCAGTCTTAAAATGAAAAGGCTCTAGTACTGAAAGACAATATGAAATTAAAACCCACCAGTCAACTTTCTTGTATATAGAAGATTTTATAAGTATAGAGATGGACGAACATGAATCAATCTAATCAACAGACTACATATTCAATTCAATAGACATGTTTTTATCCTAATTATACAAGCAAGTATCAATGCTAATTTTTCTAGCAGAAATTAAATATTAAGGTTGAATGCATCAACAGCTGTATAGGTCAAGCAGAAATTTATCTATCAAAGTTTTATATATATATATATAAAACATCTGTTAAAAAAATATGACAAATATGAGAATTTTGATATTGAAACTAAAAAATGTGTCACCTTAAAACTACTTTTATGCCCATCATAACTGGAGCTCCAGCTAGGAAAAACAAAACATACAGACAAGGTCACAAGAACATTAGCAAAAAACCTGGCAGCCACAAGAGATTACAAAAAAAATTGTACTGTATGGAATTGTTCATTTACTCAGGAAAGTATTATCAAATGTAAAGAAAATATAAATACATGTTAAATATTACTTAACACTAGAATTAGTGCAGACAGAAGGCATATATTTACTACTTTGCCTTATTGGACTAAACAGAAATATAAAATAATAAAACAGGAGTTTCTTAAATCCATAAATATGTTGCTTGGCCAAAAAGAGCTATTATTTGAATTTATTAGTTAAATGATGAATTGTCAAATTTTATAAATTTTTCATTATTATTTTTTCTTTTCTTTTAAAATGCAAACGTCTACAGTTGGTCTGCAGTGCTTGCTACCAACTGCAAAACGACAATCTGAGATCAATGTTTATTCTTCATGCCTGCAAAAAAAAAAAAAAAAAAAAAAAAAAACTGGCAAAAGGATGGTTATTCCTTTTTAGTTTATATACACTTTTGACTCGGCAACATTTACTTAAAAATATGTGAAGATGTCAGTCAAGTGAATAACCGTCCTTTTAATTTTTTTGACAGTTTTTTGTGGTGGGTTTTTTTTTTTTTTGCGGGTACAAAGCTTAAACATTGTCCTGTAAAAAAAAAAAAAAAAAAAAAAAAAAAAAAAAGAACTACTACTAAGACTTGATTAGCAAAACTGAAAATGAATATTTTTCATTTTTTTAGCTACATGCAATTAACGACCATCTGGAACTTTATACTTCTCAACTCTCAAAGAAAAAATTGCAGTGTATTAAAAAACTGTAGTTAAAAAAAAGTTAAGTCACTTTTTAAATACGTAAATAAATAGAAGGGTAAATTTTGAATCAGAACACCACGAAGGATAAAAAACCAAAGTAATTCACATTTCCTGTTTAAATTTTTCAGGTTTTTTTTTTTTTTTTTTACCAAATTAGATAACTCATGAATGATAAAAGTTGTTAGTGTACATACAAGAAGAACAAGACAATAAGGATTTTTAATTTATAACTAAAAAAAATTTATGTTTGTTGTTGTTTTTTATCGTTTTTGTTGCAGTCAAGCTAAGGTTTTGAAATTAATTTAAATTAATCAACATTTCTTTGAATTTTTAGTACAAGGCTAGAGAAATCAACTATATATTATTTTCTAATGAATATATTTTTTTTAATTTTTATTTTATTCATTCATTACTAATTAACTTCAAAAGAGTCGTTGTCACTATCAAAAAGTGGACCGACATATATGAGAGACGGTCAAACAAAAAATCTCTAAAGTACAACTCGAAATTAAATACGGTTCTTTTAAAAACTAACATTTATTTAAAAAATAATTCTTTTTGTTTGTTGACGTCAAGAGAAAAGTTGAAAGCAAAAAAAGAGACAAAAATGAAAATCTATTTCTTTGTTTAGCAGCTAGTTTTTTACAACTTTACATATTTCTATTTCTCAGTTATCAAGATGAAATTCGTTTATTCATTTAAAAAATTCTGAATTACTGTACAAAGAAAAAAAAAATGAAATTAAAAACTTTTTCAAAAATAAAAGCCTAGAACATTCTCTAGATTTTTTTTTCAAAATAAATTGACTAATAATTTAAATTAAATAACAATTGAGAAATAATAGGTTACGTAGGTTTTTTTTTTGTTTTTTTAAACCAAGAGATTTTACATATTTTTTAATTTTAATATTTAAAAATCAACTAGGCTTTACAAAAGAACAAAAATAAAAAGTAAGTATTATTATTGAATAACAACACTAACACAGGGCATAGAGAAAGTAAACTATTTTTAGGGCGAACTGACAATGATAAACCCTTTATAAACAAACAAAATCAGTTTGTTTGGTATGTCATTGTCATTTTACATCTTTAATTTTAAATGAAATAAAAATCTGTCCCTTGAAAATAGAGAATATCAATCAAACAGGGTTATTAAACTTGTATTTGCAGAAAAGGAAATCGAAAGACATTCTTTTTTCAAAATGAACAATTTGTTGTATGCAATTAAGCGATAATTGACAATTGTATTGTAATAAATGTAATATTTCTGAATTCACATTTATTCTAAGACTCACAAAACGATAGGTTTACTTTTAACTTAGCAAAGATGTTGTTTATTTTTTACTACAATTAAAAACAAAAAAAGTGTTTATTGATCAAATCAAGTCTTAGGTTTCGTTTACCAAAAAAGTTACTTACAACGCATTTGAAATAATTTACACAGAATTTAGGAAGAAATCTTTTCAGAATTATAAGAGTTTTATCGTCGACGAATAAGATGAAAAAAAAAAGAGCAGTGATTCAACAACAACAAAAAAAAAACAAGTTTTAAGTTCTAACCACGTGGTTTTTTTTTCAAGTCTATTGCTTCTTTTTTACTGAAAGGATTTGAGACATTTTCTTTTAAGCTAAAATACAAGGAATTTTTTTCTTGATGGATTTTTTAAAATCAAGTTAAATCTCAGCAGTCATTATCATGTGAGTGATGATGACTTTGTGGGGTGCAGTTCAAATGACATTGGCAATGGCATGTTAGCTTTTTAAAACCTACGAATAAAAATACATAAGGCATAAAAGTAATTTATAAAAACATTTTTTTAAATTAGTTTAAAATAAAAACTAACAACTTTAAAAGTGAAAGACTAAATAATGAATAGCCAGGGGGAAAAGAAAACAAAAAAAAAAACACCTGCCTTCACTTTTCATTTCACATTTTTAAACTTTATTTTTCTGAAGACAAGTGCTTCTTGCAAAAAAAAAACAAAAAACTAATCTTTTCCTTCCCGGTAATAAAATTTTAGTTATTAAAAATATATTTTAATATTCCTATTTGTTTAAATAAACTTTTAGCTAATTTTTGTTTAATAAATAAAAAAAAAAAGATAAAGTTTTTTTTTTCTCCTTTTGATCAAGCAAATGCCTAGTGGTTGTTTTTGTAAGCAATAATAAAGAGGTGTGGAGAATTGATCAGCACGAAAATTGTATATATGTGATTAAAATTACAGCATCAGGAACGAGCATTAATATCAACAATATATACTTAAATATACATCCAGCCATCCACCTCCTTCTTTCTTTCCTCAACAGCGGTGGACGGCGCTTCTCTTCTCTTACGCAAGCGCCATTTTGTTTTTGTCATGCAATAACGAACGTTTGAAAAGACTAAAAACTTCCCAAAGACTTTTAAAACACAATGGGCAAATCGTGTATCAACGCTAAACATGGTGAGGTGTCGCCGAAGCATCTACCACGTGTGACCAACCTTGTGCTGATATTTTCGTACGGGTGCTTCGATAAGAGCCAGGATGACGAGAGACCAGGATGGAAAATCCGTCGCTGCAGTGGCGTACTTGGCTGAAGAACATGCGCATAATGATATGCACAAGGGAGACTACTCTGTTGCCTTTATCAGATTCAAAACCTTCACGGTAGATACCTGGGTGTAAAGATTTATTACTCACACAAAAATACACACGATTTCGATAATATAAATAATTATTGGTATTAATTAATCATACATTTGATTATCTGCCTTGATCAAACTAATTTCAAAGGAAAACTAATGACTAAGAAATCTTGTCCCGCTACTAGACTGGTGAGACCTAACCACACATTAGACTTGTACATATAATAATTCTAAAAAAAACAGTCAATAAATTCAAGCTAAACGCTATCACTGAGGACATATTGGTATCTGATTGCTTGTGAATATAATGCGTGAGTTAAACATAGCATTTAAAACAATGAGGTTCAGTTTTGGATACAGGGTAATGTTAGTCTTATTTATCATAGACAGTGCATAAATGTAATTTTAAATGAAAGATAGGAGGTATAACAACTTGAAATATCCAAATGTATAAATTTCTACTTTGATTTTGTTAATTATTAGTAAAACTTAAGGTTCATTTTTTTTTACTCACACACACACACGCACATACTTTTAAAGTTCTGTTCAGCAGATATACAGAAATAGATAGGGGGGTGTAAGACAAGGATGTGTTTTCTCACTGGATTTATTCAACCTATACAGTGAGGAAATTCTGAGAGAATCAGAAATCCTACCAAGAGTCATTATTGGCAGCCACAATCTTAAAATATAAGATATGCAGATGATACAGTGCTGATAGCAGACAGAAAAGAAACTACAAAACCTCATAAGGAAGGGAGCAAAGGAAAGGGAGAAGAAAGGATTAAGCACAAACTACAAGAAAACAGAATGCATGGTTTTTAGCAAAAGGATGAGCCCAAAATGCAAATTACCAGTCAGGGATACTAAAATCAAGCAGGTACAGAAATTTAAATATTTGGGAAGTGTTCTAACAAAGAACAGAAAGTTCAACACCAAGATCCGATGTATTGGGTTGGCCAAAATTCATTCCACAAGCAAAGCAGAGTACTAAGAGACAGAAAAATTTTGTTGAAAACAAAGAAAAGATTATTGAACTGTTATGTAATATCTGTCCTCCTGTACAGCAGCAAATGCTGAACAATTGCCTCAAAGATGAGGAAGAGACTTGAAGCAACAGAAATATGGTTCTACAGAAAGATGCTGAGGATACAACTGGTCAAACGTGGGCAACAACAAAGTTTTGGAAAGAATGGAAACAAAAAGGTAACTTATACTTAACATCAGGAAGAGGCAGTTGAAATTTCTGGGGCACATAATGAGGAAGGAGGGCTTGGAAAATCTGATACTAACAGGACAGAGGAAAGCAGTGTGTAATATACTTGGTGGGCTTGAGAGGATGGATGGCAAAACAGGGTTTGGGAGAAATAACAAAAAGACAAAACTTATTAAGAGCTACAAGAGACAGGAAGATGTGGAGGGGCATGATCACCTATGTCCTGAAGGAACACAACAGTAAAAGAAGAATGACATTTAGTTGAAAATCTCAAAAGAAATTCAACATTTATGTAATGTATTCACAAAACAAGATTGAAAATTGTTTATTATTTTAATAAGCAAGCTCAGTAGCACAAGCAAAATGAAAACAAGGTAATAAAATGAAATAAGATTAGGTTATCAGTTTGTAGTGCTTTTAACAACTTTGTTAAAGAAGAATGAATATGAAGATATATATATTTTTTTAATCAAAACCACCCAAAACAAAGCAGTAAAGCTACTAAGGGTTACTGGGTGTGGAAGAATTAGAAAACAGAAACATCACTGAGGAGTAAGAATAATAGGAGAGTAATCAGGAAGACAATAGATAACAATTGACATTGCATGTAAATTTTTGAAGATCAAACTTGACTGGAAAACAAGAAGCCAGAAAAGAGTTCCACAAGCAAGAAGTATAAGAAAAAAACTGTTGGCATAGAACTTATGGTTAGAGCTAGCCAATTCTACTGTAAATTGATGAGACCTAACTTCCAATCTTGTACTGCACTTAAATTCATAAAATCTATGTATGATAGCAAAGAGGCCATCTCTGAAAAATTATTGACTTTATGGTGGGGGGAAAGTGAGAATATTACAGATTTGTTTTTAGATTTTATCTGGATAATATGTGGTAGCAATATTAGAGGCATAAACAAATGGTAGACTTATAGGTGTAAGATAGATTCCGGAGAGAAAAATTGACTTGCACAACACAGTGAACCAACTTTCTTAGCAGCAGACCTAATAATGGAGTCAATATAGTCTTTCCACTTCATGTCAGCCAAGAATGTTAGCCCAAGAAGGCACAACATGTCACTCTCTTGGAGGTTAGCATTAGCCATGCTGATGGAAGGCAGAAAGCGGTCTCTCAGATGATTAATAGAGAGCAGTTTTGTTTTGGAGGCATTAAAATTAACAAGCCATCCTTTGCCCCAGTTAACAACTGACTGTAGGTCATTTTTGAGATCAGCCACCAATTTGACGTTATCAATCTGATCAGACTATTGAGACATAGATAGCATGTTTATGTAATAACTTTTAGTAGAGATATTGTGGTTACGTGAGGGTTTCTTTAACAGGAGATAGTTTAGTGTGTTGTATGTGACACATGTCAGGCCTGGGGGACTCAGAATTTTTCCAGGGAGGGAAATAAGACACACCTTAGCACAACAATATCCTGTGGTTGAAAAGAGAAAAAAATGAAGTAGATGGTTTGTGCCCATTTCCTTTTATACAACACCACTTAGTGGGTGTTAGAAAGAATTTCCTGGTAGACAAGGTGGGGTAATCTCATAATTCTAAATTATTTTAATATTTATTAAGTTTAGCTTAGTACAGTACAAGACTAAATGTGAGATTAGTACCATGCCAATCTTTTAGTCAACAAGGTCCCAGTGGCATAGCTAAAGTGGGGGCAATTCATCCCTGGTGGCACTTTTATGGGGGCAGCACTTTTGTGTCTGCTGTAGGCTAAAAGCCTGTATAAGCTGAATTGAAATAAAAGTGGTTTTAATGTTGGGACAGTACTCACAGTTGAAGGATCTTTTTAATTTTCAGTAACTTAAACTATGCCATATATATTGGCCTATATACCATGTATAGAGACTATATAAATAATTAACAGATGAAATAGTTTTTGACAATGTCATTGAAGAATTTGCCAACAAAAAAGCAAGAAAAGTTACTTTGTAGAAAGTTGTAATTTTCATTTCAGAAATAAAGATGGTCCGAAATTTTTAGATGTTTTCCCCTATATGTCATTTTTGCTTTTTATCTCTTACTCATAAAGTTTAAGTATATTTGGTGTGCATTTAAAGCATACTATATTTGAGTATGTGAAAGCAATATTATAATGATACACAAACTAGTTTTATAACTTTAAGAGTGAGCCAATGTGCAATATGTATTTTTTGTGGTGACTGGGAGCAACAAACTTACGGGCTGCTCCGAGCAACACACATTCTAGCTATGTCACTGCGAAGACCTGTCTGCTTTCCAAATTAGCATTTGAAACAATGGTTTTAACTTAGAGATCAACCACTGATACCAGCATGAAGTATTAACTAACGTACCAGACAAGTTACAAGGCTCAAAATTATTTAAACATTTTTTTTAAAAACATCTTTCACTCTTCTTTGAGTAAAGGCTGTTAACAAGAGATTATTAGACAGAACTATGTTAGGTTTTTCTTTCTAATTGGCTCTAGATGTATCCAAACTTTCTGGCACCTCTACTTGAAGGTTATCATCATCAAATATTTTTGGTTGTTTTTGTTGGTCATTGTGGTCAATAGAAGGGCAATCTGATTTGTAAAATTGTGAATCTTTTTGTAATACCCATTTCTTTCCAGAGCTGAGTTTACTTGTTGATCTTTGTAGTGATAGGATTTTTTTTTTACAGTATGGGATTTTTTTATTTGGTAAAAAAATCATGATGAAAAAATATAGTTCAAACAAATTTTTGAGGTAACAAAGACAGACAACACAAGCCAAGTTTAAAAACAGACAACAAATTTATTGTTAACACACAAAATGAATGAATTGTGTGCCAAATGATGGCCAATAACATGTATGTATATTTACCAATGAAAATGAAATATGCCTTTTTACAATAAAAATTGTAATGCTGCTGATAAGGTCCTCAGAAAAGAAAACAAAATAAAATGAAGAAAAGGAGAAAATACATCTCTGAATAGTTTTCAAAGAATAATTTAGTTCAATTTTTTAAGCAAAGTTCAAGGTCACAGCAAAGAATAGAACAAGCAGAGCAGCCAAAGACTTTTCCTTAATGTGGAAGCGATTTTGATGTTCCATTCAATTCTCGTCTGGTTGTTGCCAAATTTCATCTTTGTTGTTTTTCTATCAGGAACAGAGTGACCTGGGTTCCTGCAGCAGCTGTTTGTTGAATTCGAAAATTAAATCCAGGGTCCCACTTAAATAGCCTACAAGCATGCTCCAAATAAACTCCTCAGAATTTGGAGGGAAACCTTTTTATTGGTTTTGGATGAAAAACAAATGCAAATGTTTTCACACAAATTGAAATGTACCAAAAAATTTTCAAAATTCAAAAATTAAGCAAGAGCGCAATGCAGCATCTGTTTTCTCTCTGAAAGGAAAACAATACATGCTCAAGCAGCTTTAAAATTCTTATAGCAGAATGGAAGTGTTAATTTCATACACAATTCCACATCTGGGCTCAGGATTGACATGCATGGAGTTATCAATAAAATAAAGTAACCAGCAACACTTCAAAATATATAATTTTTGCTGTAGTTTAAAAAAAAAAGATCAAAGGTAAATTTTTTTAAAAAAAGATTAAAGGTAATTTTTTTTTTTTTTAACATGAAAAATATCTGAAAATATACTAAATGTTACATTGTTTGCATTTTTAAGATGAAGCATTATCATACACTGATTTACTGGGACTAGTGTTCTCAGCTTTGTTGTTACCATCATATTTTATCATTGAATTCTCCACATATTACATTCTATATATGTTAAAAGTTGACAATAGGAACAACAGATTTTATTGCTTCTGCTTGAGTTGTTATGATAGAGTAGGTTGCCCAAATGCTTATTCAGTGATTTCTTTCTCTATTAGCACCATGTTATAGCAGCATTGAGAGTCTTGTCAAGAATTTGGACAATGGTACAGAGGAAAGAGTAAAGTGGATTCATGACATTCATAAAAGAGACAGTATAAATATTTTTACAACAAATTCAAACTCACTTTGTTGATTCTATGAAAAGTTGAGACAGTGAAAATTTGTCCTTGTAAAAATATTTAATTCCACAAAGAAAAAGCATAAAGCAGTTAAAGTGTAAAAATGTTTATATTCCACAAATTCTTGAGGCCTGTTACAATAATTCTTCTTATAAAGAAAGTTTTCATACAACAGGAAATAGACTAGACACAAGAGGATTTCTTACTGACTCCTCTATTTTGAATCAGGCTGTTACTCCAACTGTTATTCAGACTGACTACTTGATATATTGACTTGGAAACTTGTGGCAAATTAAACTGGAAATTGCTTTTTTGTTCAAGCTAGAGCATTTTAATGGAACTGCATTAACTTTTTAATGGTTTTCTCTACATTATAATTCAAATTGTTTCAATTACCATTGTATCATCTGTATTACAATGGTTTGATTTATGTTTGTATATTTGTATGTCTGTTACCATGACACAACAAAAGCAGCACATCATTTCACAATTTCAGTCAAAGCAATACCTTTAAAATGTTCTATCTTGGACAGAAAAGCAATTTCTAGTCTAATTTGCTACCAGTTTCCAATTAAATTTTAGACAATGATATAAAAATTTGCACAAGGGAGATTATTGCATCTCTGTTAAATACTAATTACAAAGTTATTGCCTCCAACTCAAAAACCTTTTTTGTCATTTGGTGATTGACTGTCTTAGTGTTTATTTTCATTTTCACTGTTTATTTTCACTGGAAATAAACATGGAGTAATGGTTAACAGTAGATATTTATTCTTTTGTGGTGAGTTTGATTCACATTAAATACTCTATGCATGTGGCTTGTGGCTAAAATAAATTATTAAAAATGTAACAATATATATCAGATTTTGGCATGGAAATTAGAACTGGTGAATTATGTATTTATTTTTACTCCCACACTTATTACTTCAGATATTATTTTTAATGAAAGTAATATATTGTCATGCAACAAAAACTACTGGCCAATTTTCTTGCCAGGAAAAATTTCTTTTTTTATTCCAATGTGTCATTCAAATTTTAATTTTTTTGTGCTGTGTTGCATCTTTGTTTGAAAGTTCCTCTCATTCATCATTTTTCAAGTTCTGAGAACTTCCAGAGTGTCCTTGAGCTAAAAATAATCTCCTTTTTTTAACCTTTACAAAACATTCCTGAAACATCAACTGCCTAATAACAAAAAAAAAAAAATATTAGTAGTTCATTGTTGAGATTCTGCTGTACTCCTGAGGGATTGATGTTTTGTTTTTATGGTTTATCAATCCTTTGAAGGTTATTTAAAGCCAGAAAATGTTTTTTATATTGTTAGTATTTTTGGAGATAACGATTTACTGATACAAATCCTACTAATTAACCCATAATTGGGGGAATTAGAGGTGGATTCATACCTTTCCTAAGATTATTTGCATGGAAGTGAATATAACTAACATAACTGGAACTGGAACTTGGTTTTCCAATTTCAAGGCATTATCCATTGCATCACCTTCATAACCAAACATATAGCCCCTGGTATTCCCAAGCAGTCATGCATCTAGGTACTGACCAGGCTCAGCATTGCTTAACTTTGGTGATTGTTCAGGAACGTGTGTTTCAACATGATACAGCTGTAAGCCCACTGCACTCCCCATTCCCACTCAATAAACACAAGGACTAAACAACACCAAATATATATTTAGCCATAATTTTCACCAAATTAAAATGATTACTTTTCTGTAAAAATATCCTTAACAGGAATACATGTATGAATAATAAAGAACTAAGTATATTTCAAAGACACTTCTAAGATTGTATAAAAATAGTGTTGGAAAGTTCTGCTTGAAGTTAATGTATGCATGTCTGTAATACAATTTTTTGATATATAAAGCAAGAGGTGCAGAGGGAAACAGCGAGTAACATACCTAACACGATTGTGTAAATGGATGGTAGTACAGGGACTAGAAAGGATGGTAAGGGGACAAACATTTATTAGAGCTACAAAGGATAGGAAGTTGTGGAGAACCATGATCACCTACCTGACAAGATTGTGTAAATGGATAGCAGTACAGGGACTGGGAGGGATAGTAAGGAGACAAACATTGCTTAGAGCTACAAAAGATAGGAAGTTGTGGAGAACCATGATCACCTAATTGACAAGCTTGTGAAAATGGATAGCATAACATGGCCGGGGAGGGATA
The DNA here is from genome assembly GCA_963932145.1 of Acanthosepion lycidas. Taxonomy (NCBI): domain Eukaryota; kingdom Metazoa; phylum Mollusca; class Cephalopoda; order Sepiida; family Sepiidae; genus Acanthosepion; species Acanthosepion lycidas. Next base: position 29,177,241 of record OZ010597.1, read on the forward strand.
GTAAGGAGACACATATTGCTTAGAGCTACAAAAGATAGGAAGTTGCGGAGAACCATGACAAGCTTGTGAAAATGGATAGCATAACAGGTCCGGGGAGGGATAGTAAGGAGACAAACATTGCTTAGAGCTACAAAGGATAAGAAGTTGTGGAGAACCATGACAAGCTTGTGAAAATGGATAGCATAACAGGTCCGGGGAGGGATAGCAAGGAGACAAACATTGCTTAGAGCTACAAAAGATAGGGAGTTGTGGAGAACCATGACAAGCTTGTGAAAATGAATAGCATAACAGGTCCGGGGAGGGATAGTAAGGAGACAAACATTGCTTAGAGCTACAAAGGAAAGGAAGTTATAAAGGACCATGATCATTCTGAAGAAACACGGCGCAAAAAGGAAAAAAACATTGCTTAAGCTCTAGAAATTTGAGGTAGTTGTAGAGAGCCATGATTGTCCTAAAGTGACTCAGCAGATTAAAGAAAAAAATATTATAAGGTGCCCCCCGCCACTCAAAAAAAAAAAACACTGCTTAGAGGTACAAAGGATAGGAGACTGAAGAGAACCATGATTGCCCACATCATGAAATGATTGATTTGTTTTTTATGATTTATCAAACCTTTGTGGTGTGGGGATCCCATTTCATTTAGATATAATCATGAGGGTCATATGATGGCTGGTGAGTGATGTTAGCAGATAGAGTGATTAAAATCAGTTGCAATGTAGAGCCCAGAGAAGAAGGATATCCCTAGCCCACAGAAGTAGGTCTTACAGGAAAAACCACATGGGCTCACCAGGTTCATAGAGAAAACACTAACTCCACTTTTCCCTTCAGGAAATATTACATGTCAGGTTCCCTTTTTTACACACTGTTTGTTGTTGCATATATGTTATAATTTCTCTGCATGCAACAGATATAAATATATATATATATATATATAGTTTTGTGTATGTCTTAGTGGTATAAATGTCTCCCTGAGAACAAAACATGTTTGTCATTCGTTTTCCTTTCAGCCATTCCATTCTGTCTGCGAAATACAGTGTTATTATGTCATGGATATAATAATGCCCATGATGGGAGAAATGTAAATGGGAAAATAAACTTTTCTTCTGTTGCTCTCTCCTTTTATTTAAAGCTGAGATTTTTTTTATGAGTGAATATTGCATTAACAATATTTTGAAAATAACAAGGATTTTTTTTCCCAATACAAGTACTACTATTTAACCCAGTGGTTCCCAAACTGTGTGGTGTGTCTCATAGTTGTGGTGGAAGGGGATAGCAGGTGAGACAGAATGTTTGAAAAGACAAAGATTTAGAAACAGTTTCAAAAAATTCATATACCAAAAATAAATGATTTCAAAATTTAAAATATTATTATGGATTACTTGTAACTGCATGCATGAGTCCCAGTATAAATAGTTATAAATAATTATTGACCAATTTTTTCATTGTCATATTTTGTATTATATCAAGTATTAAGAATATAGTAACTAGGGTCCGAAAATTGAAGGAGAGAGTTATCAATGATAATGTTCTGACTTCAAATTTGTAGTTATCTCCCTTTAACTCCCTTTTTAATTTTTTATTCTTAAATGAACTTTTTATCACATAAAATTTGGTGAGGCATGAGTAAACTTTCATTCCAAAAATGCAGCCCAGAGAAAAAAGTTTTGAAACCACTAATTTAATCCATGGTTATGGGGAGATGGATCATACCTTTCCCAAAGGTATTTCCATGTAAGTGAATATGTGAACACAAATGGAATTCAAACTTGACTCTCTGATATTGCATTTCAAGCTGCTACCTATTATGCCATCTGTACACCCCATCCTGAAGGGACATGGCATGTAGAAGAAAAAGTAGTATAATGTATAAAACTTGAACCTCATTTTAAGTCATGTACAGATACACCACTTATTTTCTAGCAAAGGATGATCCAGCATATTTTTTTTAAATCTTTTAATCTATTAATCCAAGCAGAATTATCAGAAAACCCTTGAATTTCTTGCATCTCTCACACAAGTTTACCAAGTGTCAACAGGTTGTATTGTATATACATTTAAGCAGTTAATTCCTATTTGATATTTAAGTTTGTTATACTACTTTAATCAAGATCTTTTTCTGACTCACAAATACATTTCACTAGACATGTCAGCTGGATGTGAGTGCCAAGAAAGCAAAAGCCAAAATAAAAAAGTTGTCTTCTGCACAGGGACGCTGAGCATCACATCCAGTCCACAAAACAAATCCCTACAAAAATCTAAAATACAATAGCCAATCACAAATGTTGACAAAAAAAAAAAAAAAAAAAAAAAAAAAGAGTATGATCCTGGAAGCCTGCACATGTTAAACTACAGATATAAAAATGCACACCTCACCAACAACAAGCAGTTTTTCTCAGCACTTTGACCTCATCAGATGGCCACTGGCTTATCCACATACCCCGCCAGTGTCAATTTAAACCCTGAAGATAGATGGAGAAACTCTGCCAGCAACACCCAACTCATGATACCACATGGCTTCACTAATCCACTCCAGGCCTCTCTCATGACACCAGCCTCACCTCGGTCAACCAACCCACTACCTGCACCTGGCCCTACCAACAATGCACTTAATTGCTTCCCTTACCAATGGCAACTAAGGAACCACATATCAACAATTTTGTCACTTTTTCATACAACTATGTATATATTCTGAAAATTAATCAATACATGCTGTTGAAATTTTAATTCGTGTTTGTTCTTTCCTTTGCAAACATATGCTTGTTATAATGAGTTTCTAAAAGTCCTCATGCTGTAAAGATATAAGATGTGAATGATTTGTTGGTCAGAACTGTATTAGTGAATTAATGTCCTGTGACTTCTGTTGGTCTGGTAAAATAAATAAACTGGTACATTTCTGAAATCAAAGGTACTAGAAAATCAGTGGTATACTTGTATAATCCAATGTTCACTTTAGAACCAAAACAAAAGAAAAACAAGAGAAATATGAGGGTGTGCTGAAATGTTTATAGCCCAAGAAATTCATAAAAATTCTGATGTTTGTTCAGATTTTTGGAAATGTATCAATGTTGAAAGCCTTTCAGTACCACCCATATATTTCCTCTCCTTGTTAAAAATTAAAACAAAAGCATCTTTCTTTTGCAAAAATTATCTGTTTTAATTAAAATTCATTCTTTTTTTTTATTAATTCAATTATTTAAACTTATTTATATACAAAATATTTCATAAAACAAAAAACAAAATATTTCATAAAACAAAAAACAAAATATTTCATAAAACAAAAACAAAAATGTTTTAGCATTTAAAAAAAAAAAAAAAAAAAAACATTCAAAATTTCTTCCCTACATAGAAATGAAAAACACAATCCCAAAACAATTCCGAAATAGTAGGAAAGACTGTGGAAGATTTTTTAAGTTAAAAAATTAAAAAGCACAACCCTAATCTGCCTTTGTTGATTGAATTCTTGGCAAAGTTTAACATACATACCCACAACAACAACAAAAAAAAAAAACAGGACGTCAAGAGGACGTTTTTTTTTCTAGACACCATTATTACTGCATACTCTCGTGGCAATTTTTATTGTTTTCAAAAGCTATTTTTTTAAGATTTTAATAAAACTCAAACATATGAAATTGGATTTATATATTCGCTTTTTTCTTAAGAATTGACAACTAAAGTACTAAACACTAATTCTTGTAATTAAATAGTCTAATAAATAATATTTAACATTTTTGTTGTCAATTCTTGAGAAAAAAAGTATAATTCCAGATGATTGTTTTTAGTGAATTTATGTAGCAAGAGCAAGTGAAAGAAATGTCTGGAAAATACAATTTTTTAAAATTTATAATTGCAGTTAGTAGTAGTCATATGTAAATCTTATTTTCTTGCTCACAGATAATTTTAAAAATTTATGAATAACAAATATGTTTTCATAGTTATTTCTGTATAAAATGGTAAATAATAAATATTACATTGAAGTTGGTTCACATATTTTTATAAACTTGTAAATATAAAATTATTCTTGTAAATAAACAATGTAATAAAATAAATAATGCTTAATTCTTTTGTTGCCAATTTTCAAGAAAAAAAAAGAATTCATAAATCTAGTTCCATGTGTTTGGGTTTTATTCAGATTCTAAAAACAACTTTTTAAAACAATAAAAATTATCACGGGAATATCCAGTAATTGTAATGTCAAGAGAAAAACCATCCTTCTAACACACTGTTTTTTTTTACAGGTATATATGTTAAACTTTGCCAGATTTTCTTTTTATTGAATTCTTTATCTTTTGTCTTAATTTATGAGATGATGAATTCTTATGATTATACATTAATCTCTTTAGACTAATGTCCTCATCTAGAGTGTTATAGTCACAACATTCTAGCTATTGTAATCCCCTATTCTTCTTCAGGTATCTATCCAATTTGGTAACCTTGAAATTTCAAGCTAAACCCTTTATTCAATCCACAGGAGTTGATTGTTCTAATTCATTTATTTTAGGGAATCCTTTCTTAGTTATTTTTAGTGATGATGAGTAAAGGATTAACAAATTAAAAAGAATTAACAGATATGAGGGGGTATCCTAATGAAATAGTTGAATAACAACAACCTACCCTTTTGGATTGAATAAAGGGTTCAGTTTGAAATTTCTGTGTTATCAATTGTGAGAGATGCTTGAAAAAAGCAAGTTGGTAACATGACCAAAATGTTATGATAATCACAACCAAGATGATGACACTAGTCTAAATAGGTTAATGTATAATGATTTTTTTTCTTCATTTTGTAATTCTATATTTGCCCCTAACAGAAAATTTTGTACACTCAGATTAATTAAGAAGATTATTTTTTTTTCCTTTATAATATTTTCATTTTTTGGTTTCATTAATTTTAATGGATACACTTATACAACCCCATAAACAAAAAGAAAAAAGTTTTAAAATGTACAAAGTTAAACAGACAAATACCAGTCAAAAGTTATAAATAAGACTAAAATTTTTAAATTTATACTAACCGTGTTTATACCAACAAGTCTAATTTCTTTCATTCGTTATGTTTATATTGTTCATTATTTTAGTGTGTTGTAATTAAATTGCAGCCACTAAGAGAATCAGGGAAATGTCAAAATTTCTAGCAACATTGTTTATGCAGAAGCCATTCAGAGTTTAAGTTCATACAAAATACTCAAAATATACCATTTTACCTATATATGCATGTAAATAGTTGTATGAATAAGAAACCTAAGTGATGCTCTCATGGCTGACCAAAACACCTTTTGCTAATAAAGAATAACAGAATTTCAGTCTTAACTAAATAATTACTAAACTTCCCAGCCATTAGTATGGCATGGCTTTTCATATATTATACAAATGTATTGAGAGATTGAGATAATTTTTTGTTGTGTAATGATCAGCAAACTGTTGTCACAAATCATTACTACTACTTTTATTTTAACATTTCACTCCAAGCAAGACAATAAAATCACAAAGATGCAGGGAGTTACTGAGCATGAAATATGAGAAAAAGAAAAACATTATTAAGGAGCAAGTACAATAAAAGAAGGGGAATTAAGAAGATAGAAGATAACAATTGAGCTATAACAGAAATTTGGCCTTGTGCCCAAACGAAGCTAAACTTAGTAAATAACTATCTAGTAATAGTCAAATATAGTTAAATATTTATTAACAACTAATATTAGCAAATATTTGCCAGATAAATTTAAATGACTTAAAACTGTGACTGATATAAAAATTTAGAGAACCCTGTTCAGATCAAGTCGGCAACTATATGCGAAATTGAAACTGCTGTTGAAAAAGTACATAAAAAATTTGCTTATTTATTTCATAAAGAACAGTAGAAAATTTTCTTTAAGAACTTTTTGTAATTTCTATTCTGTAGATATTTAAATTTCACTTTCAAAAGAAGAAAAATTTATGTATAGTACTTGAGAACAATAAAAATTACCAAGGAAAAAAGACCCTTAAATGTTTAGTTTGTGCAATAGACATTAGCCAAAAAAATAAGAAACAGTATTGCTGTAAAGTTGATGAAAAAGAAAAAATCAGAGTTCTAACAAAGACAGATTTTTAAGACGCAGAGAAATAAACAGAAAATTCTAAATTGGTTCAGAGACTTAAGAAATAATGTATTTTTTTAATCCAGAAATTTCTTTTTCTTTCTTCTGGCAAACAATCCAATCAATACAGGGTTGGAATTAAATTTGACATTGAGGTCCTCAAAGCAAGAAGGTTTATTTATCATATACACACACTTGCAAAATAGCTCCTGATTTTTTTAATTATATATATATATATATATATATATATATATATATATATATATATATATATATATATATATATGTAAATATATATATATATATATATATATATATGTAAATATATATATATATATATATATATATATATATATATGTAAATATATATATATATATATATATATATGTAAATATATATATATATATATATATATATATATATATGTAAATATATATATATATATATATATATATATATATATGTAAATATATATATATATATATATATATATATATATATGTAAATATATATATATATATATATATATATATATGTAAATATATATATATATATATATATATATATATATATATATATATATATATATATATGTAAATATATATATATATATATATATATATATATGTAAATATATATATATATATATATATATATATATATATATATATATATATATATATATATATATATGTAAATATATATATATATATATATATATATATATGTAAATATATATATATATATATATATATATATATATATATATATATATATATATATGCATGCACACACACACACACAAGAGGGAGCTGAATAGTTCTTGGCCTTTCCATGAAGCCCTTCTCCTCCCAAAATCTGATGTTTGGGCATTTGGTCAGAATTTTGGAAATGGATTTGGCTCAAGATTTTTTTCAGTACCCTTTGTTTCTATAACATTATCAGTTGTATCATATATAAATATTTTTTGTTTAAAATTTAAAAATATGTAAGCTTTTTCCAGGCATCATTATATATAATTAAAATAATATTAACTTATATAACAATGTAGGTTCTTCTTCTTTATCAGAGAATTTATTGAAAAAAAAATGACTGACAGAAGCTTAGTTACATGATTTAGTACATTTTGTATTATTAAGTATAACTCCAAGAAGAGTCATTAACATATACAACATTGTATGTATACTCAAATTTCTTCTTTATATATTTGCTGTTGTTAACACAACATTTGGTTGATCTGTTCTTTTTTTCTCCCATATTATAATAAAAGAGTGCTAAACAATGGATCAACTGAAAAAGCAACTATATAAAGAAGAGATTTGAGTTTTAAAACAATGTTGGAAATGTTAGTACACTTATCTTTAAAAAACAATTGGAATATGGCTTGCATATTATAACCAATAACAGAGTAAAATCTTTTAATTTTTCATACTTACATTTTTCTCAGTGACAGTTTTATATTTCTTACAATTCTAACAGGACTACTAATGCCATCAAAACATATTGTTAAGATGCATTCACAATATGAAATGTAAAAAAATAATCTTTACTTTTTCTTAATAAGCAAGAGGACCTTTTAAAATTTATAATTCCTTTTCATTTTTTTTTAATATTTTACAAGTTAAAGAATAAGTTTAATAATCTATTTAAAAAAGAATCTTCCAGAATAAAGGTTTGGAGTGAGCAAAGGTAACATAGCCAAATTATTCTAATTTGAAAATAAGTAAATAGGTGCTGATAATATGTAGACAATATTTTCTGTACATCACTGATTAGAAACATTTTCATGCATCACTTGGAGTGAAAATTTGGGTAGACCTAATTCAAGAAACTATGCAAAAATGATCACTACCTTTTCATGCAAATATTTTAAACAACATTATGTAATTTTCAGATATAATCTACAATTTTAGGAATAAGTCTGCCATTAAAACTTCTTTCTCATTAGATAAAACACCCAACCAGGAACTTTACAAAAATTTGGGATCCAGTCCGCAATCCATTTAGGGATTCCAAGATAATTATGTGCCAAGTATTTCACAGAACGAGGTGACCAAGGTTTCTTGCCTGAAATATAAAAAAAAATATATTATATTTTTGTTTTATATAAATAAAATTATGAAAAGTATATTGTTTTTTTTAATTTTTTTCACAATTTCTGTATAATGCAGTGGAAAGGAAATGTGTATACAACAGAAATCAAAGGAAATATACACCTGATGAAGGTCAGAGATGAGGATAATAGCCTGCATGTAAATAGTGTAAATAATGATAACGCCTCATTTCAGAAATTTAGACAAAAAAAAAAAAAAGAAATATTGTAATATTGTAAAAACAAATAATTAGGCACTCATCTAATTCTTGAGATAATCTTAAAGTTACCAATTAAATACTGATTATTAACAAGTAGATTTCTTTTTGAATATTTTACCTTTGCCAAAATTTAGAAAAATTAATTAATAAAAATAGTTCTTCTTCTGGATCAAGATTGGTTTGTAAGAAATGACCAAGGATCCTGTCTTTTCTTCCCCCTCTACATTGGCAACACCTTTTCCAGAATTCTGGCTGCCCCTAGCACTGCTGTTTTCTGAAGCATCTCAGTTCAAATTTTAATTTTACCCAGCCATTTTTGTATTTTGTCACCATTGCAAGGATTCCAACCCCAATAACAATTACTTTCTTGAGCCTCCACAAGTGTGCTATCTCAAGTTTCAAATCTCAATACTTTCCCTTTTTCTCCATTTCTTTCACAATTGCCCTTCTTCTTCTTCTTCTTCTTATTATTATTATTATTATTATTATTATTATCTAATCTGATATCTTCTTTGACTCTTAGATATTTTGTTCAAATGATGAAAGTCATATCTCGGCTCTTACCAGCAGCTTAGAGATATAACACTTTCCTCAGGATATGATCAGTTTTAAGCAGTACTATCACCTATTTTTATTATTATTATTATTATTTCCTTTGATTTATGTTGTATACACATTTCCTTCCAGGTTCCAACCAGAGACCTAAGGTCAGAAATGACATCATGACATTTTCCACTGAGCAATTTGTAAAAAAATAACCTAAGGTCACACACACTTTTCATAAAGTTCTTTGTAATGTGTGAGCTGTACTTGTGAGTACAATTTTTTGTATTTCTTTAAGGCATGGGCTACCAGGAATCACTTCAATGAGTCTATTAGAACCTTTTCCATTCAATTCAAAGACTCCATCTACAACTGGAATTACTGATGTCCTTATGTGACACATTTTTGAGATTTCTACTTCAAAATCCTTCTATTTTGATAGTTTTTTGAAGATACATTTCAATCTAAAGAGACTGCTATGTTAATAAGAAAGCACATTCTCTTTTGTGGTCTTTGATCACAATTTCTGGGTGATACATTTTTTATTGTTCTGTCTGTATGAATTGTAAAGTCCCATAAAATTGTTACAGGTCATATCTCTGTAGTCAGGTCTGGGTGATGTTCATGCCATTTTCTTGCAGTTTACTTCTCATAAAAATTGCATATTTGCCAGTGCCACTCTTTATTATTATTAGAGCTCTATAAGATTTATACTAAACTGTTTGATTAATTCCTCTTAGTAATTAATCAACTAAAGGAAAATTCCAAGATTAACAAGATTACTATCATATTAAACATGTTTCAGTTGCATACCTTCATGCTAATGGCATTTAATTCATTTTGACATGTTCATTGCCAGTACAGCCATTTTTATATTACAAGATAAGCAACATTTGTACAAAGACTTATAATTTTTTGTAGATTTATATATTTTTATACTTGAAAATTTTTTTTTTTAAATATAACTTGAAGAAGACAGACATTCTGTTGAAATATTGTTTAACACTGTTTTTCCTTTTTTTTTTCTTTTCTTAAATCATGTTCTACTTCTAACTATTGCATTATTATTGTTATTATTATTATCATTTTTTTCATCATTTTTTCAATAATGTTAGAATATATTTTTCTCTCAAACATTATTTACTCAGCAAGAAGTATAACTGAGAAAAATAAGCTAACAAACAATAAGGCCTGAAGTTCCAATATGGAAGATGTGAAGAGTTATGCCCCTTGGCAAAAAAAATGATCTGAATGTACAATTTCACCATGAGATTCTTACATGAAGAATAAATATCAATCAGTTGATATTTCACTTGTTCATCAGACATCAGAAATCTATTTTTCTTTTATCAATTTTTTTTTTGGTCAAGGTGGTCTAACATAAAAAAATCAGACAATTTCTTGATTTAAAACTTTCCTATTTTTAACAGATAATCTACATTATAAAAGAGATGATTCTCTGTCAATCCCGTTTTGTCTGAATTTGACTTCATATTATAGGATATAAACTCTTATATTTTATGGCCAATAAGTGAAGCACAAATGACTAAGAGACGTCTACAAATAAATTTTACTAGACAGTAAACCAAACAAGCCTTGATCAACAAGCAATAGACATATGTACCATGATAACCCTTATGGCAGCAATGAATTTTCTACATACAATACTACAACAAAAGTAAGTCTTGCCTCCCCTCTCTTTGCTCACTGTGTTTTAAAATTACTGCTATCAGTCAGCAGTCACACACGTTTCATTAGCGTATGCTTCACACACACACACACACACTTTGAAACTTTTAGGTAGTTTTTTATAAAATTTAATAAATTTTGTATCCATACATATACCAGTAATAACAGGAGTGGTGAAATTAAGATTTCATGTCAAAATAATGTTTTGTACTTTCTGTATGTGTACAAAAAACATGCTCAGTACTTACAAATATATATAAATGCAGGACTTTTTGACATTTTGAATAATATCTTTACTGAGCATGAAACACCTGGTAAATAATCCATGAACAAAGGTGTTGTTCTGACAATCATTAACAAAAAGCTGGCACCCATCTAGGCTATGTAGCTGGGCTACAGAACCCCTACCCAGAGCAGATAAGGTTACTTACAACAGCTGCACCTCACCTAGGAACCTTCCCAGTGCTTTCTGAAATTTTCCATTTGTGGCAAATCATGTCAAGACCATAAAAACTTCTGAATTTTGGAAATTTTCAGATAAAGGATAATGAATCTGTATTAGTTTACCCATGTTGTCAAAAATGACAGCATTTTCTGGGGGATCAATATATTACTTAGAAATAATAGAAAACTGAACCCTGACTTTATTTCTAGTAGAATTTTATATACTAATTTATCTATGTTGTCAAAAATGACAGCACATATGGAAATATTTTCTTTAATCCTTATTTTAATCAGAAGATTTTGAATATATATTTTTTCAAATTATTATAATTTGCACATTTGTATAATTGTTCACCTTAATTTAGTTTTTAGTCTTTTCTTCATTTCAAAGACATGATCTTTCTTTGCATTAATAATTTGAACAGTTTGCTATTGTCATAACAAAAACATTGCTATTTTGTATCATCAGTGAAAAGGGAGATAACTAGGTTAATCTCCCCTATTATAGACGATATTAAAGATAAGAAATATATAAAATACACTTGGCATATTTTTGTTTTTTAAATTCCATATCCCTTCAGGTTGTCATGATGTTTCACAGATTCCTTTTCTTTATTATTGCCATAAATTCTTGAGAAAAATAGTGAAATGGCTTTCTGTTTTTTGTTGCAGATTTGAATCAAACCACAACAAATAAAAAGGCAAGAAAAGTTTCAAAATATAAAATATTTTTGTGTTTTTACAACTAAATTTTTCTCAGCGCGTATGAGTGTTAAAGTTCTTGTGTTAAAGTTCCTTGTTTATAGTTTTTGTTAAGATAAAAAGAAATGTAATTTTGTTGCATGAATGTGTGAGAAAAAAAGAGGCAAAGGAAAAGGTGAGGAGGAAAGTGTAAGTGTCATGTAGCTTGGTGAGGAAAACAGGTGAATGGGTAAGGGAATCTCTTTGAAGCCATATCATGAAAAGTTACCTTATGTTACTGTCTCTATCTCCTTACTTCTTTTGTCCATCTAGAAACTTAAATACCCTTCAAAGGGATCACAGAGCATGTTTTTTTTATTGTTGGCAGGAACGTGACCTGTTGGTTGAAAAATGTTAAATATTTATCCTCAAAGGTTTAAGTTATTAACGGGAATCATGTGCAGATCCTCCAACTCAGAAACCATTTTTTTGTCATTTGATGTTTGACTGTCTTACTGTTTATTTTTACCTTCGCTCCACAACCTTCTCCTTAGAAGGTAACAGGAAACCACTGCACTATCTTTGGAATTCAGAGTTGACCTTAACAAAACCTGTTGATTTCCCAAGTGGGTATTAGGAATGATTGCAAAAGTACCCACTCCTACTCTTATAATCAGAAGGACACAAAATGCATGCTGAGATATTTTTCTTAGCCAATAAAATGGGATGGCTTGCATTTTGATATGACTCAGTCCAGATCTACCAAATTAAGACAGATGATGACCGTCCTTTCCTAATCCCCTTTTTAGCCCTTGTGCCACATTTTCTGATCTACCTGAACTACTAGATAGACCTACTGTGTTCACTTGTCTGACCTTGCTTTTGTGTACACACAACAACTGATAGTTTGTTAATTCTTTTGCCTTCTTACCTGCTTGATTTTCTTTAACTATATTGTTTGTTTTCTTGCATGATTGTTGCTGTTTCATCCTTTTTGACCTTTTTTGACCTTTTCATTACAAACTTTATTAATTCTGTTTGTGTTATTTATTTTGCATTTTGACAATGGCTTCTAACTCACCAAAACCCTAAACCTCTAACTCTAGAGGGATTAACAAAATAAACTTAACATCAATTCCCACTGGTTATGTAAATTTTTTTCTGGTGGAGACTAACAAAAAAGACCCCGAATACTAGGCTCCATATTGTTATTTTTTTCTTATTTCAAACTTTTAACAGCTTTAGATTTTTCAAAAATCTGACAACTTGACCAATTTGGGACCAAGTAAACAGATGTACAATACTGACCATTCAGGAGAAAGGTTAAGAGATTTTTACACTAATTTTAGTTCCTAGTCAGCATGATAAAGAAACTTCAGTTTAATTTTTTCTTCTTTTTAGGCTACCATATTTTAAAATTAAGATTTTGGGGGAGATAAACAAAAGAAATTATGTCTTCCTAGTTTTTGATGGGCAAAAGTTGAGGAACTTACCATCGATATCTGTAAATCCATAGTCATCTCCCAAATCAGCAGTCAATAACACGTGTCCAGATCTTTTCAAAATGGCTCGGTCTGAGTGAAAATAAAACCAAATAGAATGAATAAAAATAAATATAGATTAACCATTAAATAAATTCTATTTTATATTCAAGAAGATAAAAAGAAATTAACAGGAATTTCAATGTTTTAAATTTAATTTAAAATTTTAATTTTTGAACAAGAGCAGATCAATGAATCCACAACACAATACATAGATTTAACCTGGATTTTGATCTGAAATTTTTGGTGTGTAATGTTTAGTTTATGTTATTATTCCCTACTGAATTATGTACAGTGACAATGGAGAAGAAATATTGAAAAATATTTGCTGTGTGTGGTGAAGGCAAACATAAGCATAGTTGTCTCCCTTTCAAATTACTCAACTATGAAATGGTTGAACCTCACTTATGAGCTGTAGTAAAATTGCATTAAATAAATCTTCATTATAAGCTTTAATGTTTGTCTGGTTTTCTTTAAACTGTGTAAAATAAATGCAGTTCAATTATAAGTGTTGAATTATCTGTATGACTCACATTAATAGGAAGGAGAGAAATCATTATGTATAATGATCTTCCTTTTTTTTCTGTTCATTACCTATTCCAGTAGAGAAGAGACCCCGCTCTCCACAACTCTCTCTTTCTCTTTTAGGATTGTAAATCTGAAGATGGTTGGAAAATGGACTGGTTAAAATGTGACAGAAGGGAGGGATAGTGTAATAGTTATCAGCATGGAAAACAAAATCAGTTGAGTTTGAATTCTGGTTGATTCTGTTTTGTTTACTATATGCAAATGACTTAGAAAAGGCATGAATTCACATTTCCCCAGCTATGGGTTAAATACCAAGGCAGACTGGGATCTCTTGCCTTGAGGTGACAACCAGTCCAGGAGAAGGAAACTATGAGTTCAAAAACCAGCCTGAAGAGGAATGAACTCCATCAGGTTATCTTTCCCTAGACACAGCAAGGCTAGAGTACATGTGTAGTGCCCCTATGACCTTAATGGGTTATGGGATTCATGACATGATGTGAAAATGTGAAAATGTGATAACAATAAATATAACACAAAGAATAAATTCAATAATTGAAACAAATATTGGAAAATCACCAATCAATTTCCAATTTGGAATTTATTCACATGCATTTATTTTAAGACATCAGGCTGCCAAGCTTCATAAATTGTCTTTTTTTTACTAAAGCTTTTTGAACATTTTAATTTTGGATCTAATTTGGTTAGTAAAAAACATGTCATTTCAATTTTCTTTCGAACATGTCTTTAATTATATATATAAAACTCCCTTTTTGGCCCTGTTTTAGTTTTAAATTAACACCTCATTCTTCATATAACCCCAATTTAATGTCATAAGGTTAATATCTGGGTTAATTTTATAAAACCTCTTCCCTTTAAGGCTAATATCTTCCACCTTTCCCTAACCACTGACTTGGATATGGATAAATTCTGTATCAATTTTTTGATGGCTTCCAACACAAACACAGTCTATACACTGGGGTTGAATAAGAGTTATGAAGTGTTCGTCGGTTGAACTAGATCTATACTTCTATATAAGGTAATTTTGGATTTTGTTGTGCAATAAATATATATATATATATATATATATATATATATATATATATATATACATATATGAACTCTCTCATTGTATTTGATGGATGTGGGTCCAACATTCTAGAAATGACTACCTTGCACATATGATCTGAATATAATGAGACTTGTGCAGAACCATCCACACATTTTAGAAAAATTGAATACAAAGAAATGGTGAACATAGTGTGCAACGAGGTCCCCAACAACATCTCAGGTTTTGAATTCAGAGATTTCTTACTCCTTGACTGGTTGCTAAGCAAGGCAGAAGAACCCAGTCTGTCTCTTTGGTACATCAAATCGAGTTCTCCCAGTCACCTTGTGTTTATCTAAAAATAAATACACTTAAATTCACCTTCATCCCTGCCATGCACCAAAAGCTTAGTGGTGGAATCCCCAACTGATGCCAATTCAGTCGGGTTTTGATCCTAGCTAGAAGTAATCAGATGTCTAGCCACACTGATGAGCGATACAACGAAACAGTGTCTGTGGATGACTATATATATATATATATATATATATATATACATACATACACATTTGAGGACAGAATTATTTACACCCTTTCCATAATTACAAATAAAGCAAATATACCTCAAATTTTCATAGAAACTTTATGTGCATTTTTTTCACAAATGATGAAATAATGGATTTCAAAGATTGGGCAGTGATGCCCACAACAAAATTTTTATTTTAATGTCTAGCAATAATAATAAAAAAAAACACTGAAAAATCATTTAGTATAGGACAAAATTATTGTCCCCCTTGCCTCAATAATCAATTGTGTAACCTTATCCTTGCCTTTAATTATTTTTGATAGTTCCTCATATGCACTCATAGGTATTTTGCTCCATTCTTTCTTGGCAATAGCTTCTAGTTCCTCCAAATCAGGACTTCTTTCTTTTACTTTTATCTTGAAATATGCCCATAAATTTTCAATGGTGTTTAGATCAGAACTTTGTATGGGGTATGCCAATACCTTAATTTTGTTGTCATCAAAGTATTTTGCAACAATTTGTGCCATGTGTTTTGGGTCATTGTCATATTGGAGCATCCAGTGAGGCCCCAAAGATGGCTTTTGTGCACTTTGTTTTATATTATTTTTAAGAATAGCCACATACTGCTTTTTAACAATAATACCCTGTCCTCTCTCCCCTAGTTCTCCTGGTACAGAAGCAGAAAAACATCTCCAGAGAAGAATGCTCCCCCACAATGCTTAATTGTAGGGAGGATATTTTTTGGTTTATGAGCATCATTCCCTTTCCTCTATACATAACGGGAGTTCATGTGAACACATAATTCTAGTTTGGTTTCATCTGACCCTAAAACAGAGTTCCAATATTTAATTCCATGTTCTAGATGGCTTCTAGTATAAGCTATTCTGCATTTTAGTTGTTTAGCCTTAAGGAAGTTTGTTTGCTTTGTGTGACCAGCCCAAAGTCCTGCTCAATGAAAGCATCTAGTGACTATGTCAATACATTCAACCCTGATGTCTTTACATCATTGACAATGTCGTTTGTTGTTAAGCGAGGATTCTTCAAGACATCTCTAATAATTTTCCTTTTCATTCTCTCAGAAATTAACTGTTTTCTGTCAGGGCTTAATCTATTCTCAACACAATGTGTCTCATTCTACTTCTTAATAATGTTATAAATTGTCGATCTAGGAACATTTAAATGCTTGAAAAGTGTTGTATATCCATGACTTTATTTGTACTCATCAGCTATTTTCATTTGGAATTTCTTGTCAAGTTCAACCATCTTCACCATTGTTGCAGAATGAATGAGTTATTGCAGTACATGGAACTCACATATTGTGTTCTTCATTAACATTTAAAATGTTATAGAATCAGGTCAATACTATTTCATTTTCAATATTATATTTCAATATTATTTTAGCTACCTTCACTCTTTGAGCATGGAACCACCTCTTAATTGCTGGTGTTCCCATGTCCACCTTGACTCTGGGTGGTAGCACCTGTTAGGGTCCCAGCTATGAGCAAATAGTTAACCCCGAAACTGGAGTAAAAACACTATGAAAGTGTAAAAATAGGATTTAATACCAGAAATACATTAAAAAATTATTAACAGCAATAAATTTTTGAAAAAAATATTACCAGCAATACATTTTTGAAAAAAAAAAAAATATTACCAGCAATACATTTTTGAAAAAAAAAAAAATATTACCAGCAATACATTTTTAAAGGAAAAACGTTACCAGAAATAAAATATTACCAGCAAAAAAAAATCTCGTTGGCATTAAATAACCCATAAAACAAACCAAACATTCACTCCTCGTCAACGATGATTGTAATTTTCAAAGGGTGTTTGTATTAAATGTTAAACTAAGACAAGAAAAACCCATTACAATTGCCATAGAGCAATATTATTTCATAATTTGCGTAAGAGTGGGGATTGAAAAATTTGGGACTGCACCAGTTTTTAAAAGAAATCTATAACTATGAATATAATAGATCAAAACTTTTAAAAATTTCACAAATTATTCAAAATTAAATATGGAATCAACTATTTATGGTAAATTCAATAAATACTTGCAAATATTCACATTTCCTTAGAAAATATCCAAATATTCAGTGGGGGTGATTAATTCTGTCTTCAACTATATATGAGACAATCTGGAATTTGTTTTTTTTATCTTGGCATATTTCTTAGATGATTTTAAATCATCATAAAAAAAAATTTTATTTCCCAAAAACGAAATCTACATTATCAGGAAAAAACATTATTAACATTTTCTGATCATTTTATTTCTACTTTTTAGTAGAATTGTTATAGAAATTAAATTTTAATTAATTTCAACTCATTTTTTATGACTTTGATATCACATATATATGAAAGATATTTTTTCAAATAATTAATTTGATGTGCTTCAACAATGATACAGCGTTATCAGGAATAATTTCATGACCCGACCAAGAAAAGATTAAAAAAATGATGATGTTTGATCATTTTGGTCAGATTTTAGAAGTAACTGAGATGAGAATTTTTCTGCATCACAGCTAATATTTCCAATAATATTTCTAATAATTTGCACATTTTTGCATATAAAGGCATTTTCAGTAAGTGTAACTTATGTAACTTACCTCGAAGTAGATGGACAATGCATTTACCAATATATTCTGGTGTTTCCCCATGCAAAATATTTGATTCAAGTTTACGCTGAAGAAAAAAATTAAATGATATACTATAAAATATATATATCTTGACGATGTACATATATAAATATATATATATATATATATATATATATATGATCACAAAATGTATTATGGTATTAAGTTGCAATCTTAATAGGATCTTCAGAAAAACTTTGAAATGATAATTAATAAAAATAAAATTACAAAAAGGTTTTAAATTATTTTCCTAAATGTTTATTTTCTATTATGCTTATATCAATTCTAATTTACAGCATTTATTTTATTGATAGTGGCTGACTCTATGTTGGTTGATGATTAAACAGGTAATTCCTGTTCAAATCAGGGAGACTCCATGCCTTGTGCACTTTCTAGGACACATGATGAGAAATGAAGACTTGAAGAATTTAATACTCACAGGGCATATTGAGGGCAAGGAAGATAAGAGAAGGCAGTGGATCATCTCTACCTGATGAGTTTGTGTGAATGGATGGTAGGACAGGGTGTGGGAGGCTTGGTAAAGGGAGAAATGCTGCTTATGAGCCAATTGAGATAGGAAGTTGTGGAGAGCTATGATAGTTTACGTCCTGAATTGACATGGCACATAGAACAACAACAAAAAATTATTATTAATAAATTAATTAATTAATGAAAAACATAGATTTTTTAATTTTTTATTTGATATCACCCCAAGCAAGGCAGTAAAGCCACTAAGAAACAAGGGGTTATAGGGTGTGGAAGAATTAGGAACAGAAACATTAATAATGAGTGGGAAGAGGAAAGAGTAATCAGGGGGACAGTAGATATCAATTGTCATTGCATTTAAATATTTGAAGATTAAAGTTGGATGGAAAGCTTGGAACCGGTAGGGAGTTTCACGAGTGAGGAAGTATGAAAAAAGAAACTGTTAGCAAAGAATTTACGACTACATCTAGCCAGCTCAATTGTAAATTGATGAGATTTCGATGCCAGTCTAATACTGTGCTTAAATTCATAAAGCCTAGATGCCATAGAAAAGAGCTCATCCAAACAATTACCATGAAAAGTACAGATAGGTAACCTTACGCCAGTTGGAAAGTGACTGAAGCAAGATCAGGACCAATAATATTGCTGATTTTTCTTTGGATATTATCAAGGAGTTCAAGGTAATTAGCAAGGGCACTGGACCATATGTGGCAGCAATATTCTAAGCATGGATGAATGGTAGGCTTATATCTTGACGATATATATATATATATATATATATATATATATATATAAGACACCGAAGGTGTTGAAACAAAATGGCTATTTTTGTAGTGATTTTATAACATATTTATGTTATTAATTTTTTTTCTTTAAAAATAAATAATTATATATATATATATATATATATGATCACAAAATGTATTATGGTATTAAGTTGCAATCTTAATAGGATCTTCAGAAAAACTTTGAAATGATAATTAATAAAAATTACATAGATAAGATAGATAGATTCTGGATTGTTAAAAATTATTGGGGTTTCAACAAGTTTAAATGCTTCAGGTTCTTTCATAAATTCTAGTAATTAACTGAAGTTGAGTTTCCACAAAAATCTGAATAATTATAAATAGTTGCAGTTTTCCAAATCATGATAATTGAAATTTGCATTGACTGAAATCATGTGCAAAAATATTTTGATATTAGTAAATGAGACTTTGAAATAATTACTGAAAATAGGTATTAATGAATTATTGAATAACTGTTTATATTACCGAATGAGGGAGACCAACAGGATATTCCTTGTTTCTAAATGTTTGGACCATAGTTTCAGTTCGTACATATCCAGGCCATAAACTCACGTATGACACTTCATGTTTCTTTAGTTCATGTGCACAATCCAATGCCATTCTGTCACACTGGAACATTAAAGTAGATAAAAAAAAGCAAGTTAAATAAACATTAATGACCATCATACAAATTTTTTGGCAATCTTTAACTTTTGTGCTTGCAAAAAAACAGAGTATCAAAAGGATGGTTTTTCCTTTGACACTGCTATTATTTTAACTACCTTCACTCCTCAGAAATGTTTATTGTTTTAAAAAGTGATGATTAGAATTGTTATAAAACCTAAATATATGATGAATGGGAATTTATACATTTTTTATTTCTTGAGAATTTACAAGAAAAATATTTATTAATTAGATTATTTATTTACAAGAATAATTTTATATTTACATTTTAAAAACTAATACTCTTGCATTAAGACTAATGTGATGCAATATTTATAATTAAACAATTTAAAAAGAAAGAAATATGAAAACAATTTTCATTTATAAATTTATAAACATTTACTAAATTAAAATTTGTGATCAGGAAATTCTTATAATTTAGCATTTCATAAAGTTTGATTCAATTAGCAATTAGCCAATGTTTTGCCAACCTTTACAATAAACAATCTAATAAATGAACAGTGTTTATTATTTTTGTTGTCAATTCTCAAAAACAAAGAGTTTTCCTTCTCCTAGACTGGTCCCCACCAAGGCTATATGACTCTCCTGCTATTTATCCATAGCAGGGGTGGGGAGAAGAGATTCATACATTTCTCAAGGGTATTAGCATGTAAGTGAATGTAATAAACTTGAGTGGAATTTGAACATGGTTCTCCAATTCATCATTCCAAGCCACTGTCTATTGCACCATCATATACCCACTAATACATATATAAAAGACTGACTCCATTAATAAAACTATTATTAGTCTGAAAAAGTTCTTTCAAGTGATGAAACATGTAAAATAGGAATTTTTTTTCTATTTTATTATTCAATTAAGTACTATTAGTCCGATATCTGGACACCTCACCCTGGAGTAAGACAGGTTGGTCACCCAGCTATCACCTACATTGATCAGCTATGTTATGACACAGAATGCAATTCTAATGCCCTTCCAACCTTGATGCAGGACCATGATGGTTGGTGTTATAAATTCATGAATGTCTGAGCTGGCTCAACTGAATAAAAATAATAAATTTGTAGCCTATATTTTTTTACATTATATTTTTTCTTTTTTAAATGAATTAAAAAAATTTTTTTTTTTTTAAATGGATTTTATTTTTTTTCTACTTCTATAATCATAACTGATCACCCTTTATTCCTGTGCCAGATGGATGCAATCTATAAATCTGATCTACTTTAAAATGGAGATTCTTTTGTGTCACTGCAGAGGCAGTGTTTATGTATGGTACCACTGCCTGGACATTAACTAAAACCCTAGAGTTTAAGCTCAATGAAACCTACACCCAGATGCTGAGAGCTATACTTATGATATCTTGGAGACAACATCCAACTAAATCACAGGTCTATGAAACCATCTCTGATATTTCTACAATCTTAGGTGAATGCAGATGGCATTTTGCAGGACAATGGTGGCAAGCAAAACAAGAACTTGCAAGTGATCTACTGCTCGGAACACCTTGCCATGGCACAAGACAGGTTGGTCACCCAACAATCATCTACATTGATCAGCTATGTTATGTCACAGAATGCTTCCCTAATGACCTTCTGACCATGATGCAGGATTGTGATGGTTGGTGCGATAGACTCATGAATGCCTGAGCTGGCTCGACTGAATGAAAATAGTAAATTTGTACCCGATATCTTTTACATTATATTTTTTTCTTTTTAAATCAATTTGTTTTTAAATCTGACATTATTTCTTAATATTCTTTATTTTATAAACATTTTTAGTGGGTTCATTTTTTTCAAGTTGACATCTCTGTTTATTTTACTAAACATTGAAATTAATAACAATTGGACTAGATTGAGAAATCTTACTAAAAGAAAAATGTGCCTCCTGAAAGGAATCAAAACTGAATCCCCTTTTTTCCATCATGGGAATCACTCCTACAGCTGACATGTGCTTGTTAGGAGGCACATTTTTTGTTAGTAGGACTTCTCAATCTGGGCCAGTTGATATTAATTTTCCTGCGATGTTGTAGTGGATGTGTTAATTATAATGGGTAAATACTTGTTGAGAATAGGCTGCGTGAAAATTAACGATTTCCACTAACATTAAAATCTCTATATTCATACATAGAATAAGATACAAAACTCAACGGAATGATTTCAAAACATAACAATTAGATTTATTAATGTTTGATGTACAAGCATGCAAACTGAAAAGGTAGGACAGAGTCATGTCCCTTTGATTTGGTAATAGTTGTACCGGAGTTCATATTAAGAAGAAGTAATATTGAACTTGTAATTTAGAAGAATAAAGTTTGGAATTGTGAGTTCTAAAATTGGTAAAAGTTCAGGAGTGATTTCAGAGGTTGGTGAGTGAGTGTATTGGAATTGTTTCGTGTTAAATAAATTTAACTTTGCAACTTCAAAGGTATGAGTGACGTGGAGTAGTTTAGCAATTGGTTATCCGTCACGAAGCTCACTGGTAAACTTGTGTTCGTGCATTGTATTTATTTACATTGCTGGTCACGTGTGTGGCTCGCGAACACATTTCAAGATTTTTGGCGGTATTTTGTGTTTAAACACGTGTGCGTAGGCGTTGTTATTACTTTGAGATATATTGGCCAATCAGAAGCAATTATTGTAAAACTTGCGTCTGGAGCCTGGATTGTGTTTAGCTTGCACAAAAATCTATAACTAACATGAAAATGTAAATTAGAAATGTTTTTAGCATTTCTTGTACAATAAGGATGTAGTGCACTCAGTAATTGATTCTGATCCACTGGCATATAGAGGTTAAGCTCTGTAATGTCAACTCAAATATGTACGCCCCTTAAAAATAACATTTACACACAAACACATAGAGAAAACTACACCTTATTCTTTGTATTCCCAATTATCTTTGTTACTAATTTTAAACAGCTGCCTATTCAACAATCAACAAATGATACTGTATATTTTTGCCTCACATTTTATAGAAAGACAGTAACATTAAACAGCCCTTTGGATGGTTTGAATTCTTAAATTATTATTTTAAAATTACCCTTAATATATGTTAAGTCATTTTGTTCTCAAAGGTTTTACTCCCCAGCAAAAAAAAAAAAAAAAAAATGCAAAAAAAAACTTACAGCTTCTTGACAAACTCCATAGACTACAGAATATGTATAGAACAAACCAGCTGCTGAAGATACATTAACAATGAGACCTTGCTTTCGTGGCACCATCATTTGAGCTGCATAAACTGAACAGAGGTAATGATTTCTACAAAGGAAAACAATATGGCTGATTAAGAAAAGGAAAAAATATAAGTAGCATAATTTATGAATTTAAATTAAATGACAGAATATAGACCATTTTTTTAAATTAGTTGCCAACTTGACCTTATTGAACCACTTAGACTTACTATTGTCAGGAATTTGGTGGGGAAAAATGGCTATTATATGCCATCAAATATGATAATTTTTCAGTGAACTCTTTAATGAAATTCTTTCTTTCAAGAAGCATTTGTTTTTGTTTCTATCTGTTCTGTTAAATTACAAAATAGATACATGAACATTCAGGAACATCCACTTTTATTATTATTTACTCAGCATAGTTTAATCTGATACAAGACCTAGTGGAGAGATTTAATTATGCCAGTCCTCTAGATGTAGATTGTCTAGCTACCTGCTTGCTTTGCAAATCAGCATTTAATATACCAACTTTTACCTAGACAGTAAATACAATCACTCAAGCCAAACACAGTTGAAATCAAAAGTGTCATTGTAAACTCCACGATCCTTTTATTAGCTGCATCATATAAGCTTTGCTAGGGCTACATATGGTTTTTGAATTTAGAGATGTTCTTCTCCTAGACTGGTTGCCACTCAAGACTGAAGAACCCAGTTTGCTGATAGCTGTTCTTGATGTTGGTAAGAACTTTTGATGCCATAATAAGTTGTTTTCATTGTTTAAGGTTTTCCAGTTAGACATTTCTGGATTTTTTTTTAATTTTTCAGAACTGAGACATGTAATTGCCTTGAAATGGCTTTGAAACAAGCAGCACAATCTTAGATCTTAAACAGATCAACTGATTTTTTTCAATCAAGAATTGTCAAAAATTGCAAATGCTATGCTACATTTAACTTTGATCTTTTGTTGTTTTTTTTTACAGCTTATCAATCCTCTGTGGGTTATTTAAAACCAAGGTATATTTTAGACTGTAATATTTTTTTTTGCAAGTGAATACAGCAGTCATAATTTTTTGAGAATAAAGATGACTTTTCCAGATACAAGTCCTATGATTTAACTCATATCTGACTGATGTACAGTAAATCGAAATCAGCAGTTAACATCCAAACTTTTACTGACAGTAAATTCAAAGTTATTTGAGTCACAGAAGTGGCCTTCATTTTTTAATGACTCAGATTTTTTAAAATTATTCCTGGAAATCTGAAAATGACATTTTTCATGTTTCTAATTTCTGAAGTGATGTGTGGTTAGTGTAGCAGATATTGGAGCAAAAATTAGAACTGGTGAGCCGAATTCAAATTCCATGTTAGACTGTTGCAAAAGAAGAAGAGACAGACTGAGAAAAAAATGGGTTGATAACATCACTTAGTGAACTGGAATATCATTCACAGAGACTTAGACATTGGCATACAATCAAGGCATATGAAGTGGGTCAGGTATGCATTCACTTTTGCACCATGCCCTTGAAAAAGTCACAAATGATTTTCTTCTCTACCCAGCTATGAGTTAAATAGCAGAGTAGACTAGCCTCTCTAGCCTTGGGTGGCAACTAATCTAAAAGAAGGAAACTGAAATACAAATCCATGGAGGAGAAAAGGAGAACAACTGCATTATCTTTCTCAAGAATATATGGTAATTCACAAATAATAAAGATAGGGAAACTGTGGAGAGCTATGATCACCTATGTCCTGAAAGGACATGAAATTTTAGAAAAAAAAAAAAACTCTGAAGAAATCTCTATTTTCCAAGAATTTATTCCCTTGGCACTGTGCCATATGTCAGCCATTAAACACCTTGACACAAAATTGCAATCAATAATTCAGAAAAGGACAGGAAAGCAGGTGTATCCAAAATCACTAATTAGTAGAATCCCTTGCTAATGGACATCAGCTTGTTTGATAATTAACCATAGTAATCAGCTAATTAAAACTAATTAGTTACTAATTAACAAGAGTTTGAAGTTTCTTCTAAAGAAACCAAGTCACATTGAGACAAAGTCTGATGTCTCTTATAGTTTTGTGCGACAAAAGACTTAAATTGTAGGAAGTGAGGCTTGCAATATTCACAGACTGACATTGGTCTTCTGTTTGGCCATTTTAAGCAGTCATAGAACTTTTCAAATAACTCATATTGTTCCCAGTGTTTTTACAGTCACAATTAGTTTGGATTGTTGAGGTCAGGGATTTCTTTCTTTAGCAATTTATTTCAAATGAATGAATAATATCAAACTCTCAAACTTTGTGGGAATGTGAAAAGTGTCTGGGAATTGAATACTCTTGTGTAGCATAGTTTGGAGTTACCTAGGTTTTAGTATTTGTTGATGTCATGCTCAAATGCCAGATTCTGAAAACAATTCCAAAAATAAAAAAAATAAAGGTGAAATAATGAAAACTTAAAAAATTCTAGTTTAAATATTTGAATTTTAAATTCTGTTTAAAATTACATGTCAGGCCTGATATTTGACATCTACCTATTTCAGTCTATTGATAAATAAGGTATTTTTAGGTAGCAAGTAGTCATCCATATAAAAAACAGACAAGGTCTGTCTGTTTAATTTTTTGTTATATTTTTCCAATTTTTGAATAAAGTGTTGTGTATCGGGATCAAAACTGTGGATAAACTGTCCAAAACTGTGGATAAACTTTCCAAAGTTGATGTTTGTGTTGTTTTGGTTAAGTATTTTCAACCCTCTGTCATTTTCAGGAACTAATATTTTGTCTATGTGATATATATATATATATATACATACATACATACATACACACTTCAAACATTATTATAGTGGATACTCATATTTGAAATAGACACCCAATTTTTATTTTAAACAGTCTGTATTACATCTAATGGCCTGCATATTCAAGAAATGTTAATACAGAAAATGTGCTATTCAACAGGGATTGAACCTGTGTCCCTCTTTGTAGGAGAAACCATTATTTGATCTGGTGTACTTTACCACTCAGCTATGAAGATTGTTACAGCTCAACCAAGGCTCTATTTTCCCTTTTAAGGAAAACACACTTCCCCACTAGAATATTTTTCTTGAAAGCCCATGTCTGTTCAGTTTTGTGTGAAAAACATAAACAAAGCCCTTCCTAAAGAATTAATGGATGTACTTTTTAATACAACATTTTTATTACTTCAAATGTTATTATAGTAGATACTCGTATTTGAAATAAATGCTTTATTTTTTTTTCTATTGATTTGTTAGTGAAGAAGTGTGCTTTCTTTAAAAGGGAAAATAGAGCCTTGATAATAGACATCTGTAAGGATCAGTTAGCCTAGAAAAAGAGTGTACTCTGAAAGTGAGCAACCAGCCAGTTGTTATACATATATATATATATATATATAGTCATCCACAGACAGACTGTTTCACTGTATCACAGCTCATCAGTGTGGCTAGATGTCCAGTTGCCTCTAGCTAGGATCGAAACCCGACTGAATTGGCATCAGTTGGGGATTCTACCACTAAGCCATTGGCGCACGGCAGGGATGAAGGTGAATTATAGTTAGAGAGAGATATAAACTAAGATATATGAATATTATAAGACTATATATATATATATATATATATATATATATATATATATATACAGTAGCGGCCATAATATAAGGAACAGAAACAACAAAGATATGTGTATTACTTAAAAAGTAATGCATGATTAGCAATGAAATTTTTACCGAATAAAGATTAGGGTGTAATGCATAAATATTATACAAAGTTACAAAAATTTACATAATAGTTTTTTTTAAAATAAAGATTAAATGGAACAAAGGAAATAAGCTACTGGACAAAAGTTAAGGAACGATGTTAATAATTTGCATAAACTTTTAATTTACATTGTTAAAAAAACTCGATGGAGCTTTTCAACAATAAGTAAAAGTTCATTTATCATTAGGACTTTATTTTTAAGCAATATGGCAAATTCTACACGCAAAACACTCTCTTTTGAAGAAAAACTCATTATCGCTATCAAGAAAAAAAGTCAATTTCAGAAATATGGGTTATTTAATTAAATACCAAAATCTAAATATTTTAACACAATTTTATGGCTTCAACAAAATATATTTTGAATGTAATTGTATGCCTTCCATTACAGATAAAAATGTATTGTTGGTCATAACTAGGTATAGCTGATAATTTTACTATAAAAAATGTATTCCTGATAGTTTCACTTTAAAAATGCATATTTATACTTTCATAGTATTTTGTTTTTGTTTGGGGGCTCACTATTTGCCCATAGCTGGAACCCTAACAGATAGTACCACCCTGGGTCAGGTGGTTTCAGACTCCTCAAAACCTTCAATCTCCTAATCAAAGGCCTTGCTGCCAGATGTAGTTTATCGTCATACCCAGTATTCACATTACTACTTGTGCATATACACACACATTATATGTCCCATACAAATACAAATATTGATAGGCGGGAAAAGGGGTACATTTTATATACATGATACTCCTCCTCATAACAGATTCTCATGTTATTCTACTAAGCAAAGAAAATATCAGTGAAGAATTAAAATGACCTTACCTGAGTCCAACATGACTCACTTCATCCCAATATGAAAAAGGTTGATCCCAGAATGGTGAGCCTATATTCTGTATGATGACCTAAGGAAGATAAAAATGAAATCTGTATTTATAAACGAGAAGATTTTTTTTTTTGTTTGTTCCCTGAAGGTAACATGGGTTAGCAAACACCTGAAGAAGGCTGTAGGTTGTAACAGCCAAAACACTATGATAGTGACAACAAAGATGAGAAGTATGGTCTGACTGTAAATAATGTAAGTAACCAATGATAGACCAAACACATCCCAACAAAATACACTTTGAAGGCAACTTATTTGAGCAAAGTGTTTGCCCTGTCACTGTAATCTATTCTGATTGTAGAATTAAATTTCACCGTTGTGTTGTTATGCCCTATTATGGTAAGAAAAGAAAGATCTTCATTGAAAATGAACAGTAATTATAGGAGATTATTTTTCCCAAAATATTAATTCCCTCACTTTCTTATCTGTCAACCATTATGACATACCAGAGATAAGACCTTTATGTTAAGATATCTAGTAATGGCACAGATCATATGGATGGAGATTTATCATTAGTACTAAGTGAATCTTAGTGGCTTCAAATAATATTTGAATTCAATTTGCCAATTCTGTTTTTCATTTCTATTACTTAATTCTGCATGATCCGATGACATTTAAAATTGGTTAAGTAAAGAAGAAATACATGGACAAGAAACATTTAATAAGAGTCATGTTCCAAATCATCCATCTTTTTACATCTTGAAAATTCCTTTTTTCTCATTAGAGTAGCAGCCTTAACTTTTAACACACTTTTGATGACTTTGCAGAGCAAAATATTTGACCTGCTACTACAGGTGACTCCAGTCAATAGTGTATATGAATTTCACATTTGCATTGTCTTGTGCTACTACGGCAACAAAAACAATCTTGATTGAAAATAACAAGTCGATAGCAGTTGAGGTGTCTTGAAAAACAATGCAACGTAAGTAGAAGCGACATAGATGAATAGCATAAAGGTCTACATATTAAACAACTTTTAGTGAAATTCTAGTGAAATTAACACAATTAAAATTCATAACATTAGCAAAGTTTAGATACACAATGTCTGCCACCATGTTTGCACCTTGTACACAAATCTGAAGATATATTCAGATATATTCACTGTTCATTTTTGACCTGTCATAAACAAGTGCTGGTATCTCTGAAAAAATGTTTTAAAATTATTAAATTATACTCCTATAATTTAATAATAAATTATACTCCTATAATTTAATAATAAATTAAACTCCTATAATTTAATAATAAATTATACTCCTATAATTTAATAATAAATTATACTCCTATAATTTAATAATAAATTATACTCCTATAATTTAATAATAAATTATACTCCTATAATTTAATAATAAATTATACTCCTATAATTTTATATCCTTTTCAGAAGTTACTTTATAAATTTATTTAAAGAAATATATACATGTGGCTGAGTAGATATTCCTGTTGTTCTCAAACAGTGACCTTAATGTCAACTAACTTAAACATAGAAAGTCTTTCACTGAAAAAAAAAAATGGGGATGTCTACTCAAACATGTGTATTCATTAAATACCATTTATAGTAATAAAGAATAATGTTGGATTAAATCCATTAATTACAGAAATGTTTATATATAAAGTAATTTAATTTTTTGTGCCTAATACAAAATTTCTTACAGTAAATTTAGAGACTGTCATATTGTCCTAGAAGTTTCTTTATTGCTTTGCTTCACTGTATACATATGGATATAATATTCTTTTGACTTTGTCAAAATTTCATTGATTTATATAGCAACTCATTCATTTATGTTAAAAAATATCTTTGTTGCCATTTTATCTACACTACGAAGATTACTTATTCTTCCTGAACATTTTTTCACTAATTCCAAATCTGGTGTTTGAAGATTGAAATCAATGAGAATGCCAAACACATTTGTTTCATTATTTACCTGCAGACTATTGTCTTCATCTTTGCTGTTGTTATTACAACATTTCAGTCGTTGTGCCCTCTTGCCTTCATCAAGTATATTTGGGATAATAGCCGAATGGATTAAAGCATTGATTCATGAATATAGTAATTGTGAGTTCAATTACATCCAATAAAATCAAAGCATGAAAAGAAAAGAACAAAAAGAGACATTATTTTGGATTTGTTAACTATGCTGACTCTTGTGGTCCTACCAAGGATTGAACTCACCATCCTTGGCTAACAAATTTCTGAAGATATTAAGCTTTAACTCCTCAGCTTAATGGATGTGTTCTAAGCAGTGGTAGTAGCAGGCTTATCTCCCTTCTTATCAAAGTGGATTTAACATTTAGACATTATTTAAGTTAAGTGAAATTTCTCCCCAGTGAATATTTTCCTATTTTCTGGTGAAGTGATGTCACTCAGTTTATTGAGCAAGATCTTGTTTTATCAGGGTTGATATTAATAAATTATGCAGTGTTATTCAAACTTATAAATGCTTTTATTTAAACTCAAGTAGCTTTAATATTTTATTATTAGTTTTACTCCATCTTATTTTATTTTATCATAACACACTAAGTCAATACACTCTTCATTATTACTATTATTTTATTAATAGAGTTATGCCATTTTATTATTATTGCTTTTTATCATAAAACTTTGACTTGATACACCATTCATTATTACTATTATTTTCTTACTAGAAAAGTCTTCAGTCATTAGCAAGCATTGCAAATAAGAAATGAATCATTTTATGTAATATTTTACATTTTGAATAAAGTCTTTCATAAATTTGAGTTAAATTAATTAGGCATTAAATAAAAATAAAGTTATGTTTTGAATAGATCCATACAGTTTGAATAAAAATATTTATAAGTTTCATTAAAAGTATAAACATTAAAATACTGACCTTAATAGCTGAAAAGACATTATTGACCAAAAGATCAAGTTGGCCATTCTGTTCTCTCCGAATCCTTTCAAAAAGCATTTTGACTTCATCTTCATTGCTATGGTCAACCTGGACTGCAATACCTTTACCCCCACGGGCTTCAATCTGAAATAATAAGAATTGGCACTATTGCTTCAGACAAAACAAATTCTACAAAGATCATTTTAAACATTTTTCTTCTTCTTTATTTTCTCATCAGGATGTGGGTGATCATAGCTCTTCACAACTTCCTGTTCTTTGTAACTCTAAGCAATGTTTGTCTCCTTACTATTCCTTCCAGTCTATGTTCTGTTATCCATTTACAAGCTTGTGAGTTATGTTATTTCGCTGTTTACTCTCTACTCCTTTGAACTTCAATATGTCCTGTGAGTCCCAAATTCTCCAAGCCCTCTTTTAGTTTGTTTAAAATTAATTTCTAAACAACATTTTCATGAAAGAAATAAGAAAAATCTTCAGGCCCACAAAACTTTTATTTAGGCAAAGTGAAGCCCATTCACCAAATAACCCTTGATTTGAAGAAGATGAAGGGACCACAATTGATGCAGATGAGTTTGACCCTTGTGAATTTTAAGAGCAACTCTCTACTGCATTAAAAGCAGAGGGTTATTGATTGTCCTGATATCTTCAAGATGCTGACCACTGTAAGTAAATAATTTTTGTCTCTACTCAGTATATTAAACCTAACCTGCTCTATTGCTATTTACATGAAAAGTGTTCAGATGACTACATTCCTTAGTTCCACCAATTTTAACTTTTATGGCTAAGACCTGCCATGCCACGCCCATTGTAGTGAACCACCCTCATTCCCTTTGTATTCCATTGGTAAGATGTTAGTTCCATTTGAGCAGCTTCTTCCCACAAACTGTTGCTTTGTGGAACCAACCACCAAGAGGAAGCTTCCCTAATCATTACAATCTTAATCTGTTAACTATTATCTTCCCCACATATCCCCATAATTCATACCTCTTATTCTGTGACCATCTACCTCCAGTGGCTATTGGACCTTATACAGAGTAAACATCAATATAAAAAGAAAAGCCCTGTATCCCATTTGCCCTTGCTGGGAGGCAAATAAAGGCTACAACAAAAATGAAAATACTAATGTGAATAAAATCTCACATAATGTTTAATCACAAAACTTACAATTATTGTTGATCAGAAAACTAAATTAAGGCAGATCATTATTACTGTATTCATTTTTAAAAAATATATATTTTTTTTTTAACTGTCAACCTTCAATCTTATTGAGGCCTGGCATAATAAGTGTTTTTTTTAAGTAACAGATCTTACCACAGGGTTAAGAATGGGCATGAGGTGGACTTTGGCAGTGCTTAGATAGTTTTTTAGGACATAAACCCTGTTTTAATCAAATCTATGGCCAATTATAAAATCTTTAGTGCACTTTTCTGAAACAGAAAAATAATGAATTATGAAAGACATTATAAAAAGTAAAATAATAAATAGTACCTGGTCTATAATAATTGCTACATTTGAATATAAATTTTATACACTGAATAGATAGATCAACAGATATTAAATTCATGTCTTACCTCTTCAACAGTCTCTTCTAAGGAACCTTTCCATGGCACATCATTGTCTCTCTGGAGGGTTCGTGCTGAAAAGAATAACAAATATGATTTAATTAAATTCACAAGAAAAGTTATGTCTGTACTGTTCATATAAAATCTTTTGGTGTTTGAATATAAAAGATACATGAAAAAAAAATTAAGAAAATCCTAGGACCTCACTTTGAATCTAAAGATCCTTTAGAACATAGGGGTGGGGGTAAGGATCATGCTGATAATAAAACACTGGGGAGCAGTTCACTCAAATACTCAAAATAAAACTGGAAGAGTCAGAGATTTGAAGATGGATTACAGCTGTCCAGATTATGGCAGAAAGGGTTCTAAAGAAGGTTTTAGAGGTCTGAGATGATTTAGTGCCACACAATGCCCAGTGAGAGTCACTGGACTCTTCTGGTGGAAGGAGGAAGAGGAGGAGGATATTAGGTTGGTGCAAAAATAATGACGTAATAATGTCGTTTTTTGACATTAAAAAATACGTCAAAAAACGACGTTATTACAACATTATTTTTGCACCAACCTAATAATAATTATAATGATAAAAACACCTCTTTGATATGGTAGTGTCATCAAATAAAAATATCTGTTAAAAAAATATGACAAATATAAGGATCTTGAAATTGAAGCTAAAAATGTAGCTCCTGAAAACTAAACTGTTTACACAGAGAGGACATCAAAGACAAAATATAAATGGCCTCCAACACTTTCAAGTGGTAATTCAAGTGGGACTTGCTAAAAACAGTAAATGTGTCCACACTGAAATTAGTGGCACAATTATAGCTATTTATTATGTTCTCTGTGATGGAAGATCTGTATGTATTGTACGACAAATCATATATTTAAATATATATATATATATTTATATATATATATATATTGACTGATTTAAAATCCAACAGACACCAATGACTCTAATACATAAAAACAAAAACTTTCTGATCATTGGGTCTGATAAGATAATTTCATTTAATGGCCTGCTTATACTAATACTAATATATCCAAATTATTAAATAGATGTGTGTTTGATGCATAAAAATGGCTGAAAGTGGCTTCATCTTGTATAGAAAAGAGGCAGCTAACTCGTTTAGATATTTCACACAGATACATGCTTAATCATACTGGCTGTTTGCCATTAAATGTTGGTTTGCATGCTAGCATTGCAGACCATTGGTAGAACAATCAGTTCCATTTGATACCCATGAAAGTGGATGTGTGTCAAACTAAACTAAGCTTCATAAATATCCTAGGTCTCTCTCTTTCTCTCTCTCTATGTGACATATCCCTTCATGATATACGTGACCATGACTCCCCACAACTTCATGTCTTTTGTAAGTAATTCTTTATTTTTGTGCTACTTGTTTTGCCATTCATTTATTCAAAATGATCAAGTAGACCAGTTGCTACTTTTCCATGCTTTCTCTTCTGGTAAACCTTTGAGTGTTAAATTCTTCAAGCCTTTTTTTCTCATTATGTGTCCTAAAAACTTCAGCTGTTTCTTTCCAACTGTTGGCAGAAGTTTCTGTTTAGTTCCTATTCTGTTTAAAATTTGTGTCTCACGTGCACTGTTCATGGAATTTTTCGTATTACTTGGTAGATCAACATTTATTTTGCTCCAAGTTTCTTCTTCATCTTTGAGGAAATTGTCCAGCAATCAGTGTAACAACAAACAAATATCCTTGGTATCTTCTTTGGCACTACTTAAATAGACTGGTTCCCTTGTAACAAAGATGGGGGGAAAACTTTTGTAGATTAGCATTCTTTATGCCTTTCTTAGCTTGTGATACTTGTTAGAATTGAAAAATATTGATATTTGTATCATTTTAGAAAGGAGGTGCTGTTCATAAAATGGATATAGTGTAAAATTGATCCTTTACATTTATAGAGTTACTGGCCTTGTGCTGAGTCACTTCATTGTTATTTACAAATGTCAAGTTTGTATCTGCATATTTTTTTTAATTTTCAGAATTTAAAAAAATCTTCTGAATGAGGTTTTTTTGAAAACACATGCACAAACATTTGAGGTTAATAATTATCTTTCTCAAATGAAGTGTAAACAGATACATAATTTTATTAATTTATAAAATTTTTGTTTTTTAATTAAAAATGTACATATCCATTTGTTCTTTATTTAAAATAAATTTTTTGTATACAACCATAAAACAAAGTCTATTTTCACTTGCAAAACAGATAAGTTCAATAACTCTGTAAAAGTCAATATTGATGCTATAAACAGGATCACCCTTCTAAATTGATAAAGAGTCAATATATTTTTATTTTGACAAATGTTATAGCCTCAGGAAGTTTAAAAAATGCTAATCTAAAAAAATTATTTCTTTCCAAATTTTTTCTATTTTTTATAAGTTGATCACATTATTTAAGTAGTTTCTCTGCTTTAAAATAATCATTGGCAAAATATTCTTGCAGATTATTTTGTAATTCTGAAAAGAATTGTGAAAATGGTTGTAATTATTTTTTTTTATCAAAAAATGCAATAACTGGAGTAGTGAGTTCAATTTTCATTAAGTGTTTCAATATTGACCAGAAAACACGAGTCACTTTTGTAAATAGCCTTGTCAGATCTAGACTTTCATATGAATGTTATGCATTGTATAAACCAGTATTTCTCAACCCCTTTTTTTTTTTTTTAACTTCAGGGCACATTTGTAGAGTAGCTAAAACTCTGGGTCACACTTTAAATTTTAATAAAGAAAAATTAGTTATAAAACTTGAAAATTTGGTTTAACATTCCCAAAGAAGATTAACAATACAGATTTATGAAGAATCTGCTATTTTTTTTTTTAGAGAGGCTGATAATGACTGATTTAAATACCCTGAGGAAGGCAAAAGGGAAGGGATTATCCACTCCTTCTTAAAGATTAAGGAACTTAGCATCTAAATTAAACATTACTAGTAGATAAGCCAATACTTGATTAAAAAAATTTCAGTTGATTTATAAATATTCTACTTTGTAAAATATAAAAAAAAAATAGGTTGCCATCTCAGTCCCAAACATTTAACTGCCTCTTCTACTCCAACAGCTTCTTCTCTCACATTTCCCGACAGTGGAACTCCCTTCCTCTTAGTTGTTTCTCTGATAACTATAATCTTCAAAAATTTAAATGTAATGTCAATCAATATCACCTTGATCCCCATCCCTCTTTTTATCCTTTCCTCCCTCCCTGCCTATACCCAATCTTTTCCTTTAATTACACTCTCTATGGTACCTTGCACACTAGTGGCACTCCCACCTTGCTTTCTCAGCTGACTCATCTACCAACTATATTGCCCCTTTCTTTAGGACAGTTTTTTTTCAACCTTTTATACTTCAGGGCGCACTTTTAGAAAAATAAAAACTCTGGGGCACACTTTAGAATTTAATAAAGAAAAATTGTTACTTCAGAGCACATTTGTAGAATAACTAAAATTCTGGCGCACACTTTAAATTTTAATAAAGAAAAATTAATTATGAAATTTGAAAATTTGGTTTAGCATTTCCAAAAGAGATTAGCAGTACAGTTTTCATTTAAAGGGATTTATGAAGAAAGTGCTATTTTTTTTCTAGAGCAGCCGATAATGACTGATTTAAATCCTTTGAGAAAGGCAAAATGAAAAGTATTAACCACTCCTTCTTAAAGATAAAGGAATTTAGCATCTGGTTTAAAATATCAAATGAAAAAGATTTTATTTAGAAGCTATGTTTTTGGCACCTCTACTTTTTTAAAACAATCATAAATTACTCTTCTGTTAACTTGGGGTGCACTTGGCTACCTTTCAGGATGCATTAGTGTATCTAGGCTCTTTGGTTAAGAAATACTGGTGTAAACTATCAACTGTATATAACTGTTTTTTCAGATCAATGATTAAAAGTCAATGAATTCCTTAGGTTTTAAAGAAGACATTCCTTTGTCAGATCCTATAGATTGGTACTACAAAATCCCAAGTGAAAAACACCAAATAACAAAAACCACATCACATTCAAAAGCAACATCAAATATGGATAGTGCATGTAAGCAGGAGAGAAAATAATGCTATAATCAAGATGTTGTTTATAGATTTTCTTCTTATTGGCCGGGTTGGGTATCTGCCTACAAAGAGGTATGTAAAAATCAAAAGCACTGGAATCAAGCAATGGGTCATGATGGTCAGGGCATAAACAAGACTTCCACATTGGGACAACACATATACAGGATGAAATCAGCCAAGACACCAGGAACACAAACAAGGTCAGATGAATTTTAACCAATGCTGGGTAACACAAACAGAAATCCTTGGTAACACACTACAATCCTGTTATACAGTCAACATGCCAAACTACCTCTTCAGAAAATGTGCCTGCTTTTATGGAGCCCAAAATTTTAGCAGTTGGCTAATAAAGGAATCGTTTGCATAGTGAACACTGCTCAGCTTACCACCCTGACTATCACCAGACATTCTGATGTTCACACTGGCTCTGTTTTGGCAGGGCAGCAGTGTGCTGTCTTTCTGCATAGACAGCACACTAAACAGTGTCTCTTTAACTAATGGGGGTGGTTACTACCATTATCAGTAGTGGTTGACTGCTCCATTTGCATTTCATTTCTGCTTAAAAAAACAAAAAAAAAACAAACAAGATTTCTGTTATATAGGAAGAAAATGAATAACTACCAACACTGAGGTTCAAATGTGACACTCTGGACTTATGAATATATATTTTCCACCAGATGTAAAAATAGTGGTGTCAGGCTACTGACTGCAGTGATTATTGAGTGACTATAGAGTGGAACTATCCAGTTGAATTAGTGTGATTTATTGTGTGGCAATGATTTGGGTTTTGTTTTAAGATTTACCAGATGTTAAACTGAGTCATGCTACTAACAAGGTATTCACTGAAATAGTTAATTATTGGTTGACTTTTAGTTTGTTCTTATTAAGTATTTATTTGCGGTTGTAATTAAATACTGTTTTATCTTAACATTGAAGTCTTCAGCTATACTTAATCATTAATGACCACTGTACAGCACAAAAATTTCCATGCTACCAAAAACAAAAGGTTTGTAAGGAAATTCCCATTAATATTAAAAAGAGCTATAACATTTAGTGGAGTTGAGAAGTCTAATTTCCCAAAAACATTTTAATAATAGACTTTATAAATTTCAACCAACAATAACACTGTTTGGTCAATGAATGCCAAAAGTTTCCTGGATGGAAAAGGCATTACTCAGTGAATATCAATATAATTACTAGTTGACCCACATTGTAAAAAATGATTATATATTTTGTTAAGTCCTTACTATTTCATATGTTAATTTTTTAAATATATTTTTTCCAATTATTATTATGTTACCCTGATTGTTTTTACAGAAGAGTCTTTTTACCTCTTGACTTCTTAGGAAAAGTTTTCCATTATAATAACAAAAATGCTGCCAACTGATATTTTGAATACAAGGGAGACAACTCTATACACTAAAAAGTTACCAACATTACAGACTCAAAACTTATAAATACAGTTGGCATATTATACAGTACAATATATTTTTTGTTTTAAAACAATAAAATTTGAAGACAAACATAATATCAGTTTCACTGTGATCATTAGATCTTTAGTTTCATAACCATTATAATTTTGGTTTTGGGTAATGATTGTGTCCATTTTTTTTTAACAGAATTGCTCACTTCAACAACCACTTCAACCCTAATTTCATCTAGTTCACCCACTTTCTGAATACTATCCAAAAGTACCAGGGTCAAAAACATCTTTTCTGACTAATCAGAAAAAAAACACTTGGTTTTTCACAGTAACCATTTCTGAGTCACTCTATAAAATCAATCCTGATTTTACCCCCAAGAGCAGATTTGACCAAGCTGGCATTAGTGAGAATCCTCTCCACAGCAGGTAAGCTTAACCAGGCCATCAGCAAGCAATGCCAAGGCACTCTCATCAACAGCAATACCTTTGGCCAACAACAAAACCAGAAGCAACAGCAGAGATTAATTCTCAACTACTACAATGCAATAATGCATATTAATTTTACTCTACATGTCTCTCAACTATTACCTTGTGTTATATCCTGAATTAACTCTCAGTCTCCTGCAACTGATATACGATATCATTGAATGAGAAAGCAGGAGAATAAAAACTCTTTTACTTATCTCAAACATGTATGATCTCCTTTTGTTGTTTTTGTTACTTCCACTCTTTTGTCTTGTTAATGGTGAAGCTATTGTTACTATAGCATTAAATTCTACACTTATCCCAAAAGCCCTATAATCATCACAAGCAATAAAATGGCTTAAAAGCTTAACTTTTGGTCTACATTTTAGTGTCAGTTCATGGACAAATTCAAATAGACATTTCAAATAGTATACACTTAACTTCAGATTCAATCCTAAAGTCATTTCCTATCAGTTGAAACTGCTATAAATGAACTTGGTTTGAAAGGTTCAACTAATGCTGCTTTGAATTTGTACTAAGATGTCTGCTGTTATTTAATTACTGTCAGCCATTAATTATAATCCACCAGTTCAACAAAGAAAGTTCATGTAAGGTATTTTTTCTTTTCAGGAAATAACAGAAACTCTTTAATTAGGAATTCCATTGGGAAGAAAAATACTGAATCCATTGATTCTAGACAATTGTGAAAGTTAAATGGAAGACAAAATAACAGCAGTTCTGTAATTAATTCAATTGTATGAGTGTGGAAACTTGGAACAAAAGCTGCAGAAGTGACCAACAGAAAAGAGAGAAAAATAATGATTTTACTGTTGAAAATTAACTTATCTTAGAAACTAATGTTTATTAAAATGTGTTATTTATGTTCAATGCAGGTTTTACTTATGACATCACTCTCTTTTTTCTTTTCATGTGATATGAGGATGTTTTGTTGATTGATCAGTTTTTTATTTTGTTTTTTTGTACAGTTTATCAACCCTTTGTGGGCTACTTAAAGTCAAAACGCCTTCATTATGTGTCCAAGGAATTTCAGCTGTCTTTCTCTGATTTTGAGTATGAGTGTTCTTTCTGCTGCCATATGTGTCCCATAAATTTCAACTTTATATACTAATTAAAAAAAACAAAAAATATCACTCAAATTCAAAAAATAAGTGATTTAAAATTTTTAAATGGGAAAGACTTACCAGTTACATAAACTGTGGCACCAGCCTCACCCAGTTGTATGGCAATACCTTTGCCAATTCCACGGCTGGCTCCTGTCACCAGGCAAACTTTTCCAGAAAGGGTATTCATGATTCTGTTTGTCAGCACATACTAAAGAACATAGTAAATGAGAATTGTTTTCAGAGGTATTTACTAAGCATAGTATGATACAAGACCACAAATGTGGAGCATTCAGTGAGGCTTACATTCATCAAAATAATAATGATTGGTGTGACAAGTGAACAAGGAAGTTTTGCATTAGAACTGATTAAATCATCTAATTGTTAATGTCACTTAATACATACAGAAACTGGAAGTCGTAATAATTTACATATTCAAGTACTGATTTCTGATAAGATCTGAAACTGATCAAATCTCAAATATTTTATTTTCCCACACAATGGGATCATCCTCATTTCCTCCATGTTCCAAATATAAGAAGAAAGCTCCACTCAGACTGTTTTTCCGACAACTATCACTTGGGTGTGTCCCTGAACATTTCAATCTTCACCTCTTCAGATCAAGGGTCAAGCATCATCTTTCCGCCTTATTGTCATTATCTTCATGACCTATCACCTTTTCTTATATTCTCATTATTGTTTGCACTGACTTGCAGAAGAAGACTTATTTTCCACTCTGCAACACCTTTCCCTCGGGTGCATTGTTGCAAGACTGTCACTGCCCTATTGCTATTTCTATGGCGAATGTTCAGAAGACTTCTGTGCTTTAGTTCCACCTGTTCAGATTTTTACAACTAGGACAACATGCTACTTACACAGAATTGAATCACTGTCATATCTTCCATGTTCCAAATGTAAGAAGAAACTTCCACTCGGACAGCTTTTTCCCAAGAATTGCCACTTTGAGGAACTGACTCCTGTTTGGCTGCTTCCCAGAACCTTTCACTCTTGACCTCTTCAAGTTAAGGGTCAATTGTTCTTTTCTCTGGTAGGAGAATAAATGCCATAAAAGCTAGTATGATTCTAGAATTCAATTTCATTACTTAAGTTTGGTATTTTTTTAAGCTTCACTTTAAGAAATTTTCCAGTTTCTTTGAAAAAGTGGAAAATTCAAGTTAAATTTTACATCATAATCTTCACTTTTGATTATCTTCTCTTCATTCATATTACACATTCTGCCTTAATATTTTGAGTATAACCCTCTACTTTGAGTGGCTCTAAAACCATATAATTGACTGAAATTTAGTATTAAAAAAAGTCTTTCAGCTTGTATTTATTGATGATAGACTGTTCTATTTACAATAAACATTGTAACAGCCCTGTATGCTGTTCTCAAATGTGAGAATAAATATGTGCATGATAATTGCTATATACAACAAGCCTTACTTGGTGCTCCACTTCTATAGCCTTGTACCAAACTTAACCGTACATAGAAAATAAGTATTCATATCATCATGAAAACAGCCAAATATTTTAATTTTTTACAAAATTTGGACACAATCACAGAAGAGATTGTTCGTAGACATAGATATATACATATATATTTATTTTTATATAAATGGTGGAGTAATGGATAGTGGCTCGGATTGAAGAATTGGAGAGCCAAGTTCAATTCCAGTCAAATCCATTACATTCACTTATATGCTAATATCTTGTGAAAGCTATGAATTCTCTTCTTCTCCCCTCAGCTATGGGCAAATAGCAAGACAGACCAGGTTCTATAGCCTTGGATGTCAACTGGTCTACTGCAGAAAAAAATGGCAACCCACTGCAGGAAAAAAATTTGCCTCATCAGTCATGTAACGAAAGATACATGATCGCCTAAGCATGTATCACACATGGCACATAACTGACTGACTGATATACCCTCATATACTTGAATGAGACCCATCAGGAAAGAATGCAGCCATTGTATTGACAAAGTAACCCATGTATTTAAATGGCACCTTGGTTTCTTTCAATGTATTCTCCTTAGGACTGCACAGACTTATCCCAGCATCTCTTCCAATTTTCAAAATAGTCTACAGAATTCTGTTTTGGAGTCACCATCATCTGCTTGGCCATTTTTTTTCTTAATCCGAAATCTTGTCTACAATCTGTAATCTTCCTTTCAGCAGTGAGAAAAGTCAGAAGTTGCAGGAAGTAAAATTTTGATTTGAGGAAAACTCATGGACATGAATGATGCAATATTTTACCAAAAGCTTTGCACAAGACATCAGTGAAAATGTGACTGTAACACATAACACAAGCATATTCTCTGACATATGTCTGCTGATAGAATAGCCCCATGAGAGAGCATATTTTCCACCAAGCATAGTAAGGTCACTTCTGGTTGGTTACCAAGTTACATCAAGGTTGTCCCATTAGTTCTAGATAGATTTAAAATTGTTGGATATTTATTAGACAGATGCTCTATTCAAGTAACAAAATACTATTCAAATTTGATAGATTTTCTAGTATTTCAAATCTTCTTTATAATCCATAAGATTTTTAAAAATTACAAGATGTTCACTGTTTGTTTATATCAGTTTATAATGTGCAGTGAAACTTTATATATATATATATATATATATATAGGGTGCAATAGATAAATTGTCATCTAAATTACACAAAAATGAAAATAACACTGACATCTCATTTTAACAGATATATTTACCAAAATTACACAAAAATATCTTAAAAAACTAAAGAGTAAATTTATTCAATAAAATTGCCATTGGCTTCATATGATAATCAAAATGATAGCCTCCAGATGATTTCAGAATCTCCTACTTCTGGATGGTCTCCTTGTTTAAGTTGATGAATGCTGCCATAATCCTTGCTTTCAGTTCATCTTTGCTGTTACAAGTGGTTTTGTTGGTCTCTTGCTCAACAGTACCCCACACAAAATAATCAAGTGGGCTGCAGTCTGGAGAGTTAGGTGGCCAGATGTACTGTAATGTGGGCACAGAAATTGTCTGACAGCCATGATTGGGTTCTTCTGTTAGTGAGGCATGGTGCAGAGTCTTGTTGCCAGACATAGGGTCTTCCAGCAGCCACCCTCTTGCCCCAAGACAGCACTACCTTCTCAAGGCACTTGATGTAGGACTCTGTGTTCAGTCTGAGGCCCTCACCAACAAATTCAGGAATTATTTTCTCATCAGAATGATCAGTGAATTTTCTGAGTTGCCGTACCTTCGTAATCACCATCCAACTCTTCCCGAATTTTCTGCACTATCCTCAGATTGACATCCAAACACTCTGAAATGTTCATATTTGAGTTTCTATCACAAATGCCAAACATTACAGTAGTAGTGGTGTAGTGAATAGCTTCATGGTGCTCTTTTTCTCACAGACGATATTCAATAGATTCTCTTATACTGTGCAGTTGACAAAATCAAAAACAAACACACATGCACAAAATTAAAAATATAAAATAGTGACAATTTACCCATAGCATCATATATATATATATATATATATATATATATATATATATAAAGGGTTATGACATTTTGACTTTATATCAGTCTATAATATTCAGTGAAACTTTATTTACCATGGATGAGATTGAAAGTACTTAGGAAAATAAAAGAAATGGAAAAATATATGACATCTTCCTTAATGAGGTTAATAAAAACATTAAGAAATTGATTAGTGAACTTGAGGGGATTAAAATAAAAATAAATTGACATTTTATGTCCAGATTATTAAACCAAACATACT
This sequence comes from Acanthosepion lycidas, assembly GCA_963932145.1. Classification (NCBI taxonomy): domain Eukaryota; kingdom Metazoa; phylum Mollusca; class Cephalopoda; order Sepiida; family Sepiidae; genus Acanthosepion; species Acanthosepion lycidas. The sequence continues at coordinate 29,220,285 of OZ010597.1, forward strand.
TGAATAAAGATGTGTGTGTGTGTGTGTGTTTTTAAAATAGGATATAGAATCCCCAAAAAGTTTTTAAGAAATTTGACAAATGGAAAACATTTTATTGAAATTAGATTTGATCATGTGTTTTGCCTTTCACGGTTTCATCAGATCTAAAAATGAAAAAAAGTGTGTGTGTGTGTTGTGTATTTGTATGTATGCTTAAATAATTAATCATAGTACTTTTAAGCATGCACACAAATACACATACATTTTTTTCTTTTATTTATGAATCTGATGAAGCCTTGAATGGCAAAATGTATAATCAAATCTATTTTCAATGAAACATTCATCATTTTTCAAATTTCTCAAATATATATATATATATACATATATATCTACAGACTGTTTTGTTGTATCACACACAGATCATCAGTGTGGCTACACATCAAATTGCCTCAAGCTAGGATTGAAACACGACTGATTTGGTATGAGTCAAAGATTTTTGCCTAAGTTATCGTCATTTGGCAGAGAGGAAGATGAATTTTTATGTATTTATTTTGAATAAACATGCCAGTAACTCAGAGTGCTCGATTCATAGAAGAGCTTTTATATATATTTTATATATATGTTATATATATATATGTTACATATATATATATTACATATATATATATATATATGTTACATATATATATATATATATATATATATATATATGTTATATATACATATATATATATATATATGTTACATATATATATATGTTATATATACATATATATATATATATGTTACATATATATATATGTTATATATACATATATATATATATATGTTACATATATATATATATATGTTATATATACATATATATATATATATGTTACATATATATATGTTATATATACATATATATATATATATGTTACATATATATATATATATGTTACATATATATATATATATATGTTATATATACATATATATATATATATATATATATTTTTGTGTATGCTTAAATAATGACTCATAGTACTTTTCCCCAAAATGGATTGGCCAAAAACATATAGATCTTCTACTTTCAACCCATTCTGAAGGATTGTATGAAAATTAACCTTCGATTCATTTCAGAAAATGCTATGTGATTTTTAAGCCTTTTTAAAAATGAGATGATGATTTGTCATTAATTCAATGCAAAAAAGCTGGGAAAATATATTGACAATTTTTGACATGAACTAAGAATTATAAAAAAAGGTACTAGAATAAATATTAATGGCTCTTTTTTTTAAAGTCACTCATTTTCTTTCTTCTTTAATTATGAGAAAAGCCAGGTTAGGGAAAGTGCAATGAATCATTATTTAAGCATACACACAAATACACATACACATATTTCTTTCTTTTATTTTTGTATCTGATGAAGGGCGAATCTACTTTTAACAAAATGTTTTCCATTTGTCAAATTTCTCATATATATATATATATATATATATATATATATATTAGGGTTTTGATTTTTTGTAAAATAATTGATTTCTTGCATCATAATTCAATGAACTCTTGTTAAAAAATAATGAAGACATATTCAGTTCAGTTTATTTAAAAAAAAAAAAATGTCATCCCCCAGCACAAAATATCTAAAATAGTATATAAGCATAGTTGTATTATGACTTTCTGGATCATTCTAGGACTTTATGGAACCTTCAAGAACTTTTTGGAACCTTCTTGGAATTCCTGAAATTTAATGATGTGCATTTTGCATGAGCGCTGGTTGGGTTGTTATCTAGGTGAGCTGAATGGGAAAAGTGTGTTATGTTTGTGATCAAATATATATACATATATAAGTTTCCTGATTGAACCACACTGACTGATTTGCTGAAAGATCTCCAAGTATTCATTTTTTACCATAATGTCACATAAAAAAGAGTTTCTACCACTGAAGAAGGTCTGGATGAAGAATCTCATAAGATTTCAAGAATCCCCCTGAAATGGTTAAATTTAACCACCACTGCTACTCCAACAGTTTCTTTTCTTGAACTTCCTGACAGTGGAACTCCCTTCCTCTTACTTGCTTCCCTGATAACGAAAATCTTCAAAAATTTAAATGCAACATCAATCACGATCTTCTGTTGTCTTGAAACCCGTTCATCTTTTATCCTTTACTCAATCCCCTCTATACTCCTGCCTTGTTTGGGATGAAATACTTAAAAAAAAAAAAAAAAAAAAAAAAAACACGTAAGGAAAGAAGAACTGTTCCATTAGAAGAATAATCACTGAAAAACAAAAGCAGGACAGCATCAGGACAAATCTAAAGTGTTGGTTGCTATCTGTTTCTTGGAACATCCATCAAAGGAAGGAAATTACAAATAAAGGAAATCATTAAAGAAGTAACAAGTTTATGGCAAAAGAAATTAAATTTCCTAAATTTATCAACTCAAGTCATACAAACAAAACTGGATCAAGTGCTGAACTCCTACGATGCATGTATGAAACAAGGAAAATATAATCTACTGAATGAGATTTTTGACATCACAATCAAAAATGTTGAATGGCTATGTAGTGAGCAGACAGTTATATTATCTACAGATTGAAACCAAAGAATGTGTTGGATATACAACAGGAAAGACTGCAAGTTCCAAAACTATTCACCAATCCAAAAGAAGAAAAGTGACCTTGAATAAAACTTCAATAGCAACTTCAAAATCAGAGACTGAATCAGAAACCCAATCAAAGAGTGAATATGAAGAGTTTGAAAGTTCTGAAAAAAACAAAACTGCAACCAAATTAATAATGTCTTCAAACTTAACCATCAAATTGGTTACCTCAAGAAGGGATTGATGCTAAAGACACCTTCACAATCTGATATTTAGAAATCCACTATTAAAGTAGCTGTTAAAATTAAAAAAAAAGAAATGAAGAAAAGACTACATTTAGAAAATTGGTCATTGCATTTTGATGGAAAATGAATTAATGACCAAGAATATCAAGTGCTTGTTTTGAAGCATTGCATCTACCAAATTGAAAAGCAGATACTGTTGTCAAAGGAATGACAACTGTTTTGGATGAATACAATTTATGGTAGAGCATAAAGATGATTGTTGCAGACACTACCAATGTGAACACTAGAAGCAGGTATGGGATTTTCATTAGTTACAAAGACTATTTGTTCAAAATAAACTGAAAGAACCACAATTCATTGGCTGTCAATATTATCTTGTTCATTGGCTGTCAATATTTAATGTTCTTGACCAAGTGCTTCATGTAGTAATGGATGACAAACTTGGAGGAAACAACACATCACTCAATAGTGAATATCTGTTTATCCATGAACTCATAAATAACTACGAACAGCTCAAGGAGAATTTCAAGAATGGTAAAGAAGAGATTACTGAAACAGCAAGGCATGATGATATGAAATTTCTGTTTCATTGAACTTGAGTTTTCTGCTTTTTTAAAGAAACTGGAAGATTTCTGTTGTATCCTTAAAGAAGGTTACAAACAGACAAAGGTGATGCTCAAGTGAAAGGAACAGCAACACAGGTGTAGATGAAAGAAAGAGAGGTTTACTGTAAAGAGAATACACTACTGAAAGACAGCGAATCGGTTAGCAAGCTAGTAATTCCTGAAGCAAGTTCACTAGGCATATCCTGTGTACTATAAATATATATTTACTGATATAGTCAGTCCACATGAGCTAATTTTCCCATGAAATTTTGCTCAATATTTTGGGGTCAGGACATTTGACTTTTTTCCTCTTCCTAGTACTTCTCCATCTCACCAGCACAAAATTTTCTAAAGTGAAGTTTCAAAAAATACCTAATTTAATTAATGCAAGATGGAATTCTAGAGCAATACTAGCTCTTTTGGCATTTATTCTTCTACCGGAGAAAAAAAGACTCGTTACTCAAAATTTGTTGATTCATCAGTTGCAGATTAAAGATGGACAGACCATGGGGTTACTGACTAAATTTACAATTCCGATGATTATCAGAAACTCACAAAAAAAGCATTAAACTCTGTGAAAAAGTTTTGTAATTTCCAGAACAAATCAGCGAGCCTGTCTATATTTTTGAGATGAAGTATTGTAATTATTTACACTATTTACATTTTCAGACTGTTGCCCTCATGTTTGTTACTATATTGATGACATTTTGGCCATTGTATGCTCCAGCCTTTTTCAGGTGACTGGAATTTTCTGGTAAAAAATGATTACTGAGATATTGAATTTATAAGTCCCAAAAATTCATACACTGATGTCAAGGACACATGGCCCAGTGGATAAAAGCGTTGATTGGATCCAGTGACTTGATCCAAAGAGTTGTGTTCAATACCTGGCTACTGGACTTGAGTTAAAGGGAGATAACCAAGATATCCAGAAGAGGCATGACACTTGGAATTAGAACAATCTACCCTTTAGTTTGTCCACCAGGACAAACTAAAGGGTTCAGTTCAAAATTCCAATTACCAGATATAAGGCCAGAGTGTACAATGGCTGAAACATTGTGAATATGGCAACAAATATGAGGACAACAGTCCATACAATGTTAATAGTGTAAATAAATCAGTGTTTATAATGGCTAATCAAGTGCCTTCAAGATCTTTATGATGTCTGTGAAAAGAAGGAGAATGTTCAGATTACATTTATTTTGTCTAACAAAACACAATAATTGTATAATTATGCTAAATATTCCATATTCATATAGCTATTCTTAATTGGAGATGCAATTTTCTAATTTTATATGCAAGTTTGAAATTTTTGCTTATTTTTAAGGTTGTATGTTATGTTATAGCTATAAACTGTTAAATACATAAGTACTATCCAATTATATCATTAGCAAATTGAAAAATGAAGCTTCTGAAGTATTTTGATTGTTTAGCCTTATTGTGTTTATAGTGAAATAATTTTTTTTGTTTGGGGTGACCTTTTCCAAGAACTAAAACAACTTAATGCTTTTTTCATTACTTTTGAACAAATTTTCATCGATTTATGATACAAGAACATAGGGCTACAAAAAATTCATAACCCTAATATATAAATATATACAGGGAGCATCAAAAATACTTTTACAAACTTTGGGGTGGGTTCCTAACACCAAAATAAGGACAAAATTTCTTATAAACATGCATCCACAAATGCTTCATTTTTTGAGTTATTAAGAAAGTTTATGGTAGATGGTGCTGTGTTGCCATGTAGACAAGGTTACATTTGTCATTCATGTACATTTGTGGCTAATCTGTTTTCAATGTGTAGTTGTGAGGTAATGGAGAAGTATTCCATTTAACAATGGCAGAATATACATTTTGTGAGCAGGCAGATATGATTTTTACCCATAGCCGTGGGAATGGTAATGGACACGAGGCTGCACAGCTGTATCAGACTGCATTTCTAGACCAATGGCAGCTGAGTCATTCAACCTTTGCTGCTATTTGCTATCATGTTGCTGAGACAGGCACCACAAACTATGGATTGAAGAAGACCGAGGTCCACTCATACGCCTGACCACAAAGAACACATTCTACAGGCTGTCAGAGGCAATCTAGATATCAGCACATGTCAAGTGGCTGCTGCCATGTCATACATCTTATAATACTGCATGCAGGGTACTTCAAGAGCATCTCCTGTATCTGTACCATTTGAAATGTGTGCAGGGTCTTTCATCCTCTGGTCACTCACCACAAAAGAACTTTTGCAGATGGTTTATTGCACAAACTGCTGATCTGTAGTTGGTCTCTTCAGTTTTGTTTATGGATGAGGTAACATTTGAAAGATTGTTTCTATATTATACAAAAACATATAAATTTCATAATATATTATAGAAAATAGAAGTTAAATGGTGTTAAATGTTTTCTAAAAATAGAAGTGATGGCTGTGTCAGCTGGTTGTGTATAGCACGTGACTGCCAAAAAGCATAATCCCCCCACCCCTACACATACTCCACACAACTACTATGTAGAAGTTAACAGATGGAAATTCACCATCCAAAAACAACATCCTTGATAATAGCTAGAGAAACAGCTGAAAGTGCTTGGAATAATTATAAATATGGGCAATTTCTATATTCTTTAACCCCTGATAAATTAAAAAAATGTTAGAATGCTGTAAAAACTTAATAAAAGATTAATTAAATCTTCCTTGTCAGACATTTTCGATGAAACATGGCAGAAAGAAAGGTTTCTGCCCAAATACACATTAATATATATATATATATATATATATATATTGAGTGTACTAATCTTTTTTCTTTTATATATATATATATATTGAGTGTACTAATCTTTTTTCTTTATATATATATATATATATATATATATATATATATATATTGAGTGTACTAATCTTTTTTCTTTTATATATATATATATATATATATATATATATATATATATTGAGTGTACTAATCTTTTTTCTTTTATATATATATATATATATATATATATATATATAAATATATTTCATCTCCCTCTTCCCCCATTTTAAACCTACATTCTTAAACAAATATATATATATATATATATTTATTTCATCTCTCTCTTTCCCAATTTTAAACCTACCTTCTTAAACAAATTTATGCATAAATTATTCATATGTATATATATTTTAAGGAAACACAAGGAAATTTGTTTTCTCCAATGTTTTACTCAAATTTTCATAAGAAATAACTAAAAAATTTCAGAGATGCTACTAAAATGCCATTATGACTAAAATGCAAGAATAAAACATTCAGTTTAATATGTAATATTTTATATTTTATTTTTAAAAACACCCTAATTCATTATTTTTTACAATAAAATTCAATGTTTTACTATTCTTTTATAATCTGTGATAATTTTTAATGTTTAAGAAGAATTTTATTTAATGAAAGAAAAACATGGCTGTTTGTAATAATTATTTCTGGGTTAAGGGCAGGTAACTTTTCTTTGACAGGCTGAAAAGAGTGCCAGAAAAATAAGGAGAAAACAACAGAAGTAAAAAACAAAACAACAATATTGACTGCATGTATTAAAAAACAATAATCACTCACCAAAATTCTACTGGATACGCTGTGGAGAGAACCAGGCTTTGGCCCGCTTATCACTAGAAATAGAGTAGAAGGAAGGAAAGAGAGAAAGATAAAAAGAAAGAGAGAGAGTGTGAGAAAGAGACACACAGACAGAAATTAGTCTTCAGATTGAAAGATGCTGAAATAAACTCATTTAAATAAAGCACACACAATTAAGAAACATAGCTTCATTGAAACCCAAGAATATATTTAAACTAATATTTATGATTTTACGAGGGTCATTTAAAATGTTCTAAGCCTCACCCAGAAAGAAGAGCCATAGCTGAACATTTTTGTTGTGGCAACACTACCATTTCTTATAAAACTAGAAAAACTAATTTCTGTGCAGGTGAAACCCTTACAAAGGTGAGAGGTTGTCAACAAATCTGAAAATGAACAAAAAAAAAATAAAGTATCTGTAAAAAAGGTATGACACCCAAGAAAATCCATAAGGACATGGTACAGACACTTACTGAGGATTCCACTTCCTATATAACTGTGAAGAATTGGGCTGCAGAATTCATGCATGGAAGGGACAGCGTGGAAGATGACCATCAGTGAGATCATCCAAAAAGCTCAACTACTGATGAACAAATTGATGTCATTCACCATATCATTTGGAATGACAGCTATCTGCTGGACAGTAAGTCCACAGTCGTTAGTTCTGGTTTGGTTCATACTGTTTTAATTGAGATCTTGGATATGAGCAAGCTGTCTGCAAGAATTCTGACACTAGAACAGAAGCTAAAAAGAGTTGGCATTTCAACACTTTGAACCTGAATCAAAGATTCAAAGCAAACAGTGGAAGCACTCTGGTTCTTAAACCCCAAAGACATTCAAGCAGGTAGAATCTATTGTCAAGGTGATGGCTTCTGTTTTTTTAGATTCTAAAAGTGTAATCATGATAAACTGGAAAAACAATTAATAGGCAGTAGTATGCATCAGAATTAAGACAATTGAAGAAGCAATCAAATCAAAACTCATAGGGAAGCTGAGGGTAGGTGTGTTCTTGCTCCAGGATAACGTGCCTTTGCACACTGTTCTGGTTGCATTAGCTGAAACAGCTAACTGTGGCTTTGAATTGCTACCTCATACCCCTTACTCATTTCTTCCTGTTTCCTAAACTCAAATCCCAACTGTCTGGTTGCCATTTTGAAACAATGATGAGATTATATTTGCTGTGGAGAATGGAAAAGTTTTTGGAGGACCAGAACACCATCATCTTTTGTGATGGGATTGCAATGTTTGATCATCATTGGACTAGGTGAATTGATGTCAAAGGGGACTATATTGAAAAATAGTGAAAAAATGTGTTGCTGAATGATCCTCGTACAGTATATTCACTTGGTTATGGTTTAATATATACCAACAAGTTGTTTATCTGACCCATAACATCACAGGTAGGATTTATGAAATAAACAGATCAAAGCTTTTATCCATTCTAATCAGTGTATAAATGAAGACATAGCAAATTCTGAAAGCAGATGTAGAAATCCACTGCAAATTATTTTACTATAAAAATGCGTTGCAAATTATTTACTAGCCATTTATGCAAGCTGTCTTATCAAGAATATGGTTAAGTAAATCCATCAAAGCATTTTAATTCTAATGATTACATTTATAGTAATTTTACAAATGCTAAAAGCATATCTAGGCTAGGAAATATGCAAATGCAAAACTTTTCCTACTACATTTTTAGATTGTAGAATATTATAGGAATTGTATATATATATAATTATTTATTCAAAAATTATAACATAAACATCACTACAAAAATAGCCATTTTCTTTCAACATTTCTGGTGTCTTCTCAAGTGATGGCGTATAGATATGAAAAGCATCTACAGAAATTAATTGGTAATTAGGAATTACTATAGGAATGCATTGCAAATTATAGGTATTGTGTGTGTGTATGTGTTGTAGAGTAGCTGAACACCATCACAAGATGGACTGGTCTAAGACTATTTAAACAGCACTCTCTCATATTGAGTGAGAAGAGTTAATGATTAATGTTTATTACATTAGTCTGTGTTCTCTACCATGTACCATATTATTCTCCAGAATAAACTACTTCTTATCTATACATATATAAAGGGCAGTTGTCTGAGTGTGTGTGCCTGGCTAAAACTAAAAAACTACAATAATTAATGACAAAATAAATATATTTACAGACTCAGTATCACCCAACTCATCATTTTCCCCCCAAAATTATCGTAATATGATTTGTATTTACAAAGATATTTTAAAATTGAAAATACATAATAATTGCATTAGAATGCATTTGAAATTCTCAGAATTAAAAAGTAAAAACGAACAGGAATAATTCTTATTTCATTTGTTTTTATTATTTAATTCTGTTGATAATTTCCAAATACTCTATGAATTTTTAAAATTTCTATTCTCTTGAGAATTTATTCCCATATCTATAGTAAATAAAAGTGTAACTTTAAAAAATGAATATTAAAACAACAAATTAAATTTAAAGGAAGAAATTTAATTTTATTAATATTTTTCATCCATCTCATGGAAAATAAGATTTTATATTCAATCTTTAAAAAACAGACTTCATTGTTTTTTTGGTTCATAACTAACATAAAAAAGTAAATTTTAAATTAAGTTTTAATAAAGCAAAAACTATTGTGAGCCTTATTTTTTCAAAAATGAATTTAAATAAAATATAGTTAAATTCGTAAAACAAATTTTCCACATGACTAATGTTGACTGTAACTCATGTCTGTCTATACTAATTTTCATTTAACTAAAATTTTTTTTCTTTTCAAATACAAATATAACTTGAAATTTAAACATAATTGATTTTCAAAATTAAATTCTCAATGTATCATACATCTACTTTCTTTCAAAATAGTAATTAAATTCATTTACAGAGAAATGTTTGTTTCTTTCGCTTTCTTTAAAAAGAAAATAATCAATCATTAATGTAATCTTTATTTACTTAAAAAAATCTAAATTCCCCTGCAAAATAAATAATTATTTTTTAAAGAAGGAAGGCTCACTATAGATTTTGCTTGAAAAAATGATTAAATATGTTTCAATATATCTTAATTTAAGTTTATTTACTTTTTTATTAATAATTTGAAAAAAGATTGACGAACTTAGATAAATTGATTTGTTTGAAAACAACAATAAAGTGTCTTTTTGAATAAAAATATGGGGATGCTCATCCCCTTAAGCCCTCCACCCCACCCACGAGCATAGTATTGGTGGGGTGTTATTTTTCTAAATTTAGTTATTTTGTAACAAAACAGAAAAAAACAATGATGTTTATTTTTTAAAGATTGAATAAAAAATTATTTTCCCTAAGATGGTTGATAAATTATCAATAATAAACTATTATTCAGAGATCTTCCAAGCATTGCCTGGTATCCCTGCTAGTTTTCTATATGTGTGTCAACCTTTTCTATTTATGACACAAATATATGACAGATATTAATTAATATCTACAGAAATTAACTGGTAATTAGTTTACTATGGTAATACATTGCAAATTATAGGAATTGTGTGTGTGCATATTTATATATATATATATATATATATATATATATATATATATATATATATATATATTATATAAATAAATATGGCAGGTATGAAAATCATCTCCAGACATTCATTGGTAATTAGTTTTCTATGGCAATACATTTCAAATTATTTACTAGCTGTTTTATAATTTATATAAGGTGTCTTATCTAAAATAGGATTTACTAAAAATATTCATCCACTAATGATTACAGATACAAACACATAGCAAATACTAAAAGCATATCTCTGAATTAAGCTGTGGTCAAAATTTCCAGCATATATTTCCAGATTGTTGCATATCATAGGAAATATATATATATATATATATATATATATATATATATTTTACAGCATTTAGGGGCTGATAATAACTGTATACAGAACAGCTTGAAATAAACTATCCTCTATGTTGGGGTAATTTTTGTTTTTTTGCTGTAAAAAAAAAAAAAAAAATTTCTGTTATAATAAATACATCGAGCTCTCTATGGATCAGTTTTAATAATTAATATTACTAGGATCCACTTGAATTATATACCAATGGATCGATTACCTGTACTATATATATATGGAGGGGAGGCTGACAGTTTCTGAGCACACCCATCTGCTAGGGTTGCTAGCCAATACCTGTCACAGACACCTGCTCAGGCACATTTACATTTGTTCAACACCCACAGAGTCCACCTTTGGTTTATACTGCAACAATACTGAGTGGTTTGTAGTTACAGTTTCTGTGAGTGAGTGCATAGTCTGTCATGATTAGCAGTTTGAACAAGGTCAGTACATTCACACCCTTGATCATGATGACTTGTGACATCATGCTAGCACAGTATCAATGGCTTCTATGCAGTTTCATATATTTAATTTCATTCACAAGTTGTGGGTCAATCTGTGATATGCTTTTCAGGCACTTCCTGAAGTTGCCATTCCCAGGTTGATAACATCATGAAGTCACCTTCTTGACAAATTGATCATAGTGGTATTTGAACCTGGATCTCATGGTCAGAAAACAAATTCTAACCATTTGGGCATGTGCCATATATATATATATATATATATATATATATATATATATATATATATATATATATAGAGAGAGAGAGAGAGAGAGAGAGAACAGAGATACACATACACACATTCCACTTTTCCAACCTCGATTGATTTTTGGTTGGTATCAAAGAAGATCGCCCTTGATTGAAGAGTAGCAGGTACAAATAGATGATAAAGAACTAAGCTTGGTTATATTGTGAGGTACTGCTGGGGTGCCATGGGCTAGTGTTAATGATGCTGTGGCCTCTGAGCTATGCCTGAACCTAAGGTCATCACTTGGTTAGAGGCACTAAAGTTGCTATTGCTGCAGTCATTACAGCAATTTATATATGTTCTGTATGTATGTATATATATTTAAATTCAGTATATTGGAAACATATCTTATTAAAAAGAATAGACATTTTATGTAACATAAAATTATTTATTTATAAAATATCCATGTTATCAGTACAGACTTCTTTTTTTTACAATGGTGTTCACCCTGTACAAGGGGACCGAGAGGGCCCACTTGAGGTAGTGAGTGACAGACTAAGAGGCACAGCTGTACCTCTTACTCTGTAAGATATAAAAAAATGAGGTGTCTGTGTGTATTTACACTATTTATATTATTTGTACTTTTGTCCTCATCTTTATTGTTATATTCACAATGTTTTGGTCGAATATATGCTCCAGCTTTATTTAGATTATATTTCTTTGAATTTTGAACCGACCCTTTGGACATATGGCTGGATAAACGGTGGATGAGTAATCCAAAAGTGACTTTACTTAAAGAGTTGTGAGTTCAATACTTGGCTACAGCAGAGGGAACAAAAACTTGGAGAGTTATCAAGGGGAATTAACTTAAAAACCAAGATATCCAAACTCATGTACGTGGAATTAGAACAATTTATCACCCCCATGGGCTAAATAAAGGATTCTTTTCCAAATTCCAACTAATATTACCTGAAGAAAGCCCATGTACAATGGCCGAAATGTTGTGAATATGGACATAAAGATGAGGACAACAGTCTGAACAGTGTAAATAGTTAAAATACCTCATCTTAGAAATACAGACATGTGTGTGTATATAGTCATCCACATACAAGCCTGTTTTGTTGTATTACAGCTGATCAGTGTAGCTAGACATCCGATTGCTTTAAGCTAGGATCAATTTTGCATCAGTCATATATATATATATATATATATATATATATATATATATATAGATAGATAGATAGATAGATATATATACATGCCGAATGGTCAAGTGGTTAGAATATTTGCTTTCTGACCATGAGATACAGGTTAAAATCCCACTATAGTTGATTTGTCAAGAAGGTGACTTCTTGATGTTATCAGCCTGGGGAGGCAATCACAACATGTGGCAATTTAGAGAATTTCTTGAAAAACCATACCACAGGTTGACCCATAAGTTGTGAGTGAAATTGGGTAGGCTGAATTGATCAAAAACTGTTGATGGGTCTACTGATATAAGTTGTAGCCTTATGTGAATTTATAAATGATGATTGGATTTTCTAAAAAGAATTGGTCTCTTATCAAAGATATAGACTTATGTATAAACAACATATCCTACCTTTTACCATTTTGCAAATAAAATGACCTTATCAAATGGAAATTCTTGACTTAAACAAAAATACCTAGGATTATTTTGCAGTGTACAAGCAAATAAGCACTAGCTTGCTAAACATGTTCCATACAAAATAGGCATTTAAAATTGATATATTTGGCATATATATATATAAACTGGATTTGGCATTAAATAACCCACAGTGGTTGATATGCCATAAAACCCAAACAAACAAACAATATAAATGATGAAAGTAATTTTGTACAACTAAGATTAGGTGGAATATGTGGAAGGAATAAGAAAATAAACGCAAGGAGTGAAAGAAGAACAGAAGCATGAAATAATGAATAATTCTAGTTGTCAACATCTATGAAATTGTCTTGTTAGGTAATAATATGCCTAAATCGTCTTATTAGATGATAATAATAATAAGAATAAATCATCTTGTTAGGTAATAAGCATAAATCATCTCGTTAAATAATAAGAAATATAATTATAAAACTCCTCATCACCTCAAAAATCAACTCAAATTCAAATAAAAGAATTTATCAAAATATTTATAATGTAAATCATTGATTAATAAAAGTTTTCTGCTTTAAATACTTGTTGATGTAATTAAATCTTTATAAAAGTTTTTGGCGATGTTTAACATTCATGCCAACAAAAAAAAAAAAAAAACACCAAATTTTTTTTACTCTCTCAGTATTGTTTGTTCTTAAAAAGTAAAGATTAGAATTTTAATAAAACTCAAAGATATAAGTATATATCATCATCATCATCAGTCTCTCAACTGCTTCAATCTTCGGGGTAGGAGGCTTGGGTAGAAGAAATAGACAACCTCCTCCAGGATGATCTGTTGACAGTGACTCTCAGGAGTTCTGGCATTGTCATGTCCATCCGCTCTTTGATGTTGTCTGACCAGCTCTTGTGTTTCCATCCCTACTTGCATCTACCTTTCAACAGTGCATGATGGTCTTGTGACATGGCCAAAATATGCCTTCTTCCAATGTTTAACAGTGGCAGGGAGAGATTCCGGTTAACCCATGAAACTTTTGACCTTGCTCCATACATGTTCAATGGTTTCGTGCTCCCAGTAGGAGATGCAGAGGAACTTTCTCAATCATTTGTTCTTAAACACCTGGATCCATTTTCCTGGCTCATGTCCAAGTGTCACATCCATAGAGGAGGGTGGATATGACCAGCAATTTGTATAAATTTTTAATAAAAAGATTTTTTTTCAAATTTGTTTCTTTATAAAAAGCAAATAATAAATATCACATTGTACTTGGTCCACATATTTTTATAACCTGGTAAGTAAACATTGCCAAGGGAGTAAAAAAAAAATAGTGTAATAAAGAGTGTTCAATAATTGGATAGATTTTAATGTGAGTTAAGTTTAAGCGTCTAATGATTTTTTTCTTTTACTTTCAGATTTGGCAGACATTTGGGTGATATTATTTTTCACACATAATTGCCATGACTTAGATAACATGATCCAATAGAGAAACAAATAAATTTTCACCAATAATTTATTTACTGCAGACTTTGATCCATCTTAATGAAACATCCTTTAGTTGTGTCAAGGGAATAACCAAACTCTTGACAAAGTTTTTTTGAAGGCATGAAAGTTAAACTTTGCCAAAGTTTCTGTGTAAATAATATCACTTAAAGATCAATTAGAACAATTTTTCTTTTTTGATCCAATACAAGAGCCACTCAAGGTAGAGTGTTACTGAATGAGGTTGTTGTAAGGGCATAAAGGGAGGAAATAAGAGGTGAATATTATGAGGATATGTAGGATAGATAAAATTTGACCCTAGATTTGAAGTTAAGAGTATAGTGATTGGAGGAGCACCCTCTTGGAAGACTATTCCAGGAAATAATAGAGAAAAGAGTGGAAGTTATTGATAAAATACAAAAAAGAAAGATTAGTCAAACCTTGTAATAAGTCTATAGTTATAATCACAAAAAAACAGTTGAAATTTCTGGGATACATAATGTCGAAAGGACCTGGAGTATTTAACACTCACAGGATATTGAAATCAAGAGGGGCAGAGATAAACATTGAGTAACCTATCAAATGAGTTTATATGAATGGATAGTAGAATAAGGTCAAAGAAGGATGGTAAAGAGACAAATATTGCTTAGAGCTACAATGAAAAGGAAGTTGTGGAGAGCCATGATCAGGAGGACAAAAGGGAATCTAAGGGTAACCTTCCTGATGAGTTTGTATGAATGAATAGTAAAATAAGGTCCAAGAAGGATGGTAAAGAAACAAATATTGCTTAGAGCTACAATGAACAGGAAGTTGTGGAGAGCCATGATCACGACATACTGAGCTAATAAAAATTAAAAAATTCCTTTAATATTACTTGTATAACTCTGAGGTCACCAAAAGAGTCTATTTGGCAGAGATGGGCAATTTTGCCATCTCTATATATTAGATTCATTGATATAAAACACTGTTACAAAAAAATATAAATTTTCACCAAGTTTTTATATATGCCAATAAAATTATGTTTAAAATGTGAGTTATTGAAATTTTAAACAGTCTTAGAAATATTTTCATGGCAATTGTTCTGATGAGCTTTCTTCCTTGGTACCTCAGGAATTTAAGTGTACTACTAGATTGGTAAGTAGGCCTTACTGTTTTACTGTTGAAATAACTAAATGTAACCGTATGTTTTATTGTAATAGGTTCTTTTCTTGCATTTCATGTTTCTCTGCCATTTACAATCTTCAAAAAATTTTAATTCAATTCCAATAACCATCTTCTGTCTTTCTGAATCTTGTTCTTTTATTTTTCTCATTCTCTTTCGCTCTCAATAACCCCTTGCATCTTTGTGGCATTATCACCTTGTTTGGATAAATATTTTTAATAATATTAATTAATAATATTATTAATTAAATAAATAAAATAAAGATGACAATTTTAGAGTTTTGTTCATATTGCCCGGTTCACACTCTTCCCCAGTTTTTTGAGATAGTTTTAGAGGTTTATTCCTTTTTTCCTGTTCTAGATTGGGTTTCCAGGTTTTTCTAAAGTTTTTTTTCATTCTCTTTCACTCCCAGTAACTAATATCATTATTGCCTTGCTTGTGGTGAATTGATTAAAAAACAAAAAAAAAACTCTTCAGACGGCTCTTGCCATTCTGAAGCCATATGTAAACAGCAAAGATCAGAAATGAAAGAAATACTAGTCAAAAATTAATAGTGGTCGACTGCTTTATCTAGGAAATAAAATTCAAGCTTATACAGTGTAACCCGGATATAAGAGAAACCTGGATATAAGAGAGATTTTCTCTGGTCCCAAATTAGAGCCATACTTACTTAAACAAATGTAAACCAAACCCGGATATAAGAGACTTCTTTTCCGGTCCCGACAACTCTCTTATATCCAGGTTACACTGTATTTCTACTGATATGAGCAGAGGAAACAGATATCTATTTATCTATATATAAAATTCTGTTTTCTGTTAGTCCATAGACTCGTCTGTTCATCACACCCTCTAAAATAGCGATGCATTAACCGATTGAAACCAAATTTTGGGGAGAGGTGAAACAGGTAAGGTGGTACAAAGTACAGTTAATTTTACTAGGGTGCATAAAAAACTGTAAAGTATGGTTTTTGTCAAAGTATTTTTTCCAAACAAATCAGCTTATTCAAATTTCATCGGTTGGTTTGTGAAATAGAATGAAACAGAGTTTGTAAATCTTGGCAAAAAATGTTAGCAATAACTTCAACAATACGAAATACTATAAGGATCTCAATATGCATCAGCATGTCGCAAAAAAAATTCTAGTCAGTCAAAATTTTATAATGGCTTGCAATGCTTTATCTAGTAAATAAAATTCAAATTTATATTTCTACTAATCTGATTAAGTAAAAAGCAGCAAAAAAACGAGATGAAATACTAGTCAAAAATAAATAATGGTTGACAATGCTTCATTTAATAAAAAACATATTTCTTCTATATATTCAAAGATAAACTTGATGAAAAAAAATCTGTCTTAAGAGAAACAGAGATAACTTTCATTAAAGAATTTTACTAACATTTTTATGATTTAAAAATAAAGGAAAGCATAGAAGAAAGAAGAAAAAAATACCCAAAAAGAAAAATAACAGAATAAAAATTTTGATACTTACAGGTAAGAGAAAATCAATAAAAATATTCCCAAAACTCCGTCAATCAGACCTCTGATGATGGGATGTGTTGGAGAGAAAACCATTGTGCAGACAAGAACAATGGAGTGATGTGCAAGTTTACTTACCTAATGAAGGAGGGACTTAATTCTTTTTATTTTTTTTTCAGACAGTAATAGTTTGAGACCAAAATAGATGCCCATGACATTGAGTTTGACTCAGCCATTTAAAACAAGTAACAAGTATAAATTGTCAGCAGACATTGGCTAAAAAAGTCCGGAAGGAAAGAAAATGAGTAATTTGCAAGCAATTTCTTTATTTAGTAAATTTCAATTCATTTGACAGCATAATTTCATCATGCCTTGATTCTTCTTTATTTAATCAAATCCAATTATCCCAGGACTTTGTAAATTGTTAAGGTACCATGCTGGGTGTTACATGTCAATTCCTAGGGCAATGAGGTTACTTGGCAATGCCCATCTCCTTTCTAGGTAACACATAGCAGGTTGTACTGAATTACGTGTTATCAGCAGCAGGGAGAAATCCCTGATACAACCTATTGGGAAGAGTGATACGACGTGAACACAAACTCAGAATTTAAACTCAGTTCTCATGTTCTATTTCCTGTGCTATTGGTTAGTTAAGTGTTCATCACCCCTTCTTTTTATAAACCTATTTATTTAACTTTGTTTAACAGATCGTGGTATCTATTAGAGAGATGAAATTTAAATTTTTATTATTGTATTATTCCAAAATTTTAACACATCAGCAGATTAGCTATTAATGTCAACAACTGAGCACAAATAGTTTTAATTAAAAAAATTAGTAATTAATGTATAATATTATCCATAACTACATTTACGAGAATGTTGTTTTTGATAAAAGTTAAAAAAATAACCATAAATATGTAAAAAAAATGGGTATAATGTTGAAAATTTCTTTTTCCATAATATAACTTTTTGTGCTATGCTATAATGCTTATTACCTAAACAATAATAATACTGAATAAATTTTTTTTAAAACATTAAAGTATATTTAATCACATCTCCCTAATAGTCATCATGATCTGTTAATCTGAAATTAATTACTTTAAGAATACTTATTTTTCTTGTAATTATGCAATGCACAATAAAATCAGAGAGCAGACCCCAGGCGCACCAAAACACATATGCTCAAAAAATAAACCGAAACACAACACAAATGAATAGACACAAACAGCATCAAATGAAGAAATATAACCTCTAAAATATGTTAAAAATTGTCAGTAGTATTCATTTTATGTACTGCTTAATGATAAATGTATGTAAGAGTGTAATAATTCTCGTTTATCTATGTGGGATTTAGATGATAATGCATATTTGTAAATGTGTCTACTAGACATTATGTTTTTTGGTATTTTGCATGTTGATTTGGGAACATTTTTATGTACATACAGTTTATATTTAAGAATATACATTATCATTTGAATTTCACATAGACAAGCTAGAATTATTATAAATTTACTTACATAAAGCAATATTTACAATTTTTCAGGTCGGCTTGGAATCTCTCACATCGTCTCTCCTTGAATTTGGAATGACACAAATTTTATACTAACATTGATTTAAGAAGTTGAATGCACATAAAACCTGATTAACCAATGAGAGTCAAACAAGCCAAAAAAAAAAAAAAATACCAGAATTTCTTTCATCTTTTTTCTCCCTATCTCATTCTCTGATGAAGCTTTAATTTAAAGTGAAACATGTTAGATTGATAAAGGTTTCCTATTTGTTCTTTGTCTTATTCTGTCAGATTCCAATGCATATTTGATCTAACTTATAGTGAAATATATTGTGGAGGTACTGTTCCTATTCAAAATATTTTATAAATTAAATAAAATCTGCCTTTCCTGTGTGTGTGTGTGTGTGTGTGTGTGTGTGTGTGTGTGAGAGAGAGAGAGAGAGAGAGATGCTTGTTAATTTTACACCTCCAAAACGAAACTGCTCTCTTTTAATTGTCTGAAAGAACCCTTTTTGCCTTCCATCAGCATGGCTGATGCTAACCGCCAAGGAAGTGATTCGTTGCACCTTCTTGGGCTAATGATTATTAAGTCTACGGCTAAGAAAGTTGTTTCATTGTATCGTGCTAGACAATTTTTTTTCTCCAGAATCTATCTTACATATTTTTAAGTCTACCATTCATCTATGCATTGAATATTGCTGGTCTTGTGCTTCTGCTATATATTTAGAAATTCTTGATAAAATCCAAAGAAGAATCTGCAATGTTATTGGTCCTGACCTGGCATCTCATTTTCAATCTCTTTTCCATCACCCTAACATAGATTCCCTATAATTATCTTCATGGTAATTGTTCTGATGAACTTTGGTACATAAACTTTATGAATTTAAGCAGAGTCATCATGAGCAAGTGTTCAAGTATATTGGCCATGTTTAACTACAACATTATGCTACTCTCTTCCAGAAATGTAACTAAGGTCTGCTTAACATAGTTACAGTATAAACCACAAATTGATTCTGTGGTTGTTGCAGAAATACAAATGTAGCTGAGCTGGCATCTGCAACAAGGATTTTCTAGCCATCCTTGAACAGGAGTAGAGATTTATCCCTTGTTCCCAGTTTAGGATTGGATTTACAATTTCTTCTAAAGTCTTTTCCTTCTCTTTCACTCCAAGTAGCTTGTTAAGCAACATCGAGCCTGATCAGTACTTAGATAGGTGACCGATTGGGAATAGTAGAGATTTATCCCTTGTTCCTGGTTTAGGATTGGGTTTGCAGTTCCTTCTAAAGGCTTTTCATTCTCTTTCAGTCCCAATGGCTCCTTGTGTCTTAGCATTATCAACTTGCTTGCAGTGAATTGAAAAAAATAATTGACCACTATAGTGGCCAGTATGGCATTTATATATCACATATATAATGCATTAAAAAATTTGCTTTCTCTGCTGTGCACCGATAGCCTAGGGGTAGGATTCTCTGACTGATGCCAAGTTGGTTGAGTATCAATCCTGGCTTGAAGCAATCAGTTGTCTATCCACACTGATGAGCTGTGATACAGCAAAACAGTCTGTTTGTAGATGACTATATATATATATATATATATATATATATATATATATATATATATTAGTTGGATGATTTTGTTTAGTCGCATATCAACTTCTATTGGTTTATTTAATGCCAAAATCTAAATATCTTAAATGCAACTGTATGCCTTCAATTACAGATAAAATGTACTCTTAGTATTTTTATTACATAAATATGTATTTTTATACTTTCATACTGTTTTGCTTTTGTTTGGGATTTCATAATTTGCTTATAGCTAGGGCCATAACATGTGCTACCGCTCCAGGTCAGGGTGGACCGAGGAACAACAGAAATTAAGAGCTGGTTCCATGCTACTCAAAAGCTCCAGTCTCCCAATCAGACGTGATATATATATATATATATATATATATATATATATATATATATATGTGTGTGTGTGTGTGTGATGTGATGTGATGTGGTGTGGTGCTGAAAAGTTTTCAACCTGACTGAGACTGTTTTTGGGTAGGAGGAGGGCATCTTAGTTGGGCTAAGAGCTTTTCAGCACCTGAGAAAATCAATGTCTAAACCAGGATTTCTAGTTAATTTTGATCTGAAATATTCACTGTATAATGTTTCATCTTTGTGGTTAGTGTTCACCACTGGATTAAGTGCATTGACAAGGAATGACAAATTTGTTTTTTTGTTTTTTATTAGACTACAGACTTATTGATGTACCTAAGTAAATCTATTCAACAGTTTTGTTTTGTTTGTTTTTAGTTAAAACACTCATACTGAAAATGGTGCAATGTATGATTTCTTCTAATTCCTGTGTACTTGAACACCTTGGACATTTCCAGCAAACGTGACTTCAAGTCTTAATTACACCTTATTCAAAACATTGTCTCTTCTTTATTTCATTATAGCTAATGTTATGAATCATAATAACAGTATAGATTACAATCAAGTCATGCTGAAAGCATTGTTGTTTTTTTTTTTTTGCTTGATCACTGAAGTTAAGAAACATTCAACCTGATCAGAGCTTACATGGGTAACTCCTTAGGAATGCCAAGTACTTTAAGCAATTTCGGTTTTGTGCTGAAGCAAGTAAAGTTTAGTAAATAAATGAATTTTATAAGACAAAACCTGCTGTCTGATCAGACTGAAAACATTTTTATAGCAGAACTTGCATAAAACCATATGTATTATCTCTTTAGACAAAGTAACGTTTAGTAAATATACTATAATAGCAGAAATTTTAAAAATATTTTACTAATATATTCATCATTTGTAGTCAGATTATTTAAGTTTCAAATATCTAAAATCCTGATACGAAGCATTGTCATTATTCCAAGTGTCTTCATCTTTGTTGTTGCTATCACATTTGAGATAGCCTTCTTCAGTTTTATATTTCTCTCCTAAATTTAGACAATTTATCTGGAAAATGATTTGTTTTTAAGAAAAAGTACTGGTTGATGTTCAAGAATTGCCAGTAGCTACTTACGCTGAATAAAGGCCAAAGAATACACTAGGTAAAGCAATGGTAAAAACAACAAAGATAAAGATACTAATGTAAATAATTTATGGAATACTTTATAAATTTTATTCTGAGTATATATTTGGAAGTGTATCAAAATTTTTAATTTCCTTACAATAAATATCTTATACATCATAAATGAACATATCTCTGCTGACATGCTTGTTAACATAACCCTGCAAAAACAGGACATCATAGCAAGATCTTTGAGCAATATAGTTAACATGCACTATAATAAAGCATTTTTCAGTTCAATTTGTAATATTGAAAACAAATTGAGATCTTTCTGGCAATAAAAGTCTGATTTTTGTATGTTTATCCCAGAAGCTAAGACAATCATATTCACATTAAAAGAAGAAAAAGAACTCTGAAAGATTATTATTACATAAAATAATGACACCTTTGGGTTTTCTATTGGATATTTTTATATAGAAATTATTTGGTTTTAATGAAAAATAAACTTTAATTGATAGGTACCATTATTTTATACAAAAATTATTGATTTTTCATTTGTTTTCCACACTAAATATTTTCACATTAATATAGAGAAAACAATTTTTCTAGTGTAAGCTCAAATATTTTCAAAAATCATTTCACACTAGATTCCTGTTGATTAGGAATAAGCAGAAGTACAAGTGAAGCTAATTTTAAATGGCATTAGCATTTGACTAATTACAGAGGAACTATTTATTTGCACATAAAAATATAAATTAGTGACACTAAAAGCATTATCAATTAGTATTCATTTTTGACCAGCATTTCTTTCATCTTAATTTTATTTGTTTTTCAATACAACAATTCAAACCATCATTTGATGATGATGATGCTGCTTTGTTAATTTAGGCTAGTATTTCTTCCATTTTAATTTGTCATGCATTACAACTTTTCAAATCATTAGTTAGCAAACAGCATGGATTTAAAAACAAATTTTTTTCAGTGCAACCTCTACTGAAAATTTATCTCTGCTTATATATTAAGTTTAAGCAATGAATTCTCATTGGATGTAAGCCTATATTAACCCTGCACTAGTACATGGGGTATTTTGTTAGCCCCCAAATGTTTTAAGTACTCATAATTCCTAGTTGGTAACTTGTCTCTTTTACTCCCTCCCACTAATCTCCTGATTCAGTGAGGATGGGTGGCATGGCGTAGTGCAGTTGTAGCTCAGATGTTGTGGGAGGCAGACATTGCTTTGTTTTCTTTGGGGTGTCCTGTCAACATCATCTGACTAACAAAGGTAAGTTTTCATGATTTATTTATATAATACACACACATTATATATATATATATGATGTCCAACAGCAAGACCTCTGATCAGGAGGTTTTGAGGAACATGGAACCACCTCTTAATTGTTGGTGTTCCCAGGTCCACCCTGACCTGGGGTGGTAGCACCTGTTAGGGTCCCAGCTATGGGTAAATCGTTAAAATAGGTTTTATTACCAGCAATAAATTTTGGGGGAAAATTATTACCAGCAACACATTTTTGGAAAAAAAATATTACCAGCAATAAAAACTGTTGGCATTAAATAACCCATTGATGTTGATATGCCAAAAACCAAACCAAAAAAACAACGTATGTTTATGCAACAAACTATTAAAATTTTCATTTCAATGAATAATTATATCTTCAGTTCAAGTTTGGATTAATGTTTATTATAGCATAGATTGCCTGATATGTTTTTTTTTTCCAGCATTACAACAATATTTTACTTAATTGACCATAAGCATTTTTGTATTGTGGTATATACAGCCCAGGGGATTATCCAATTTTGGAAATCCAAGGTAACTAATGCAGGGTTAAGAAAAAAAAAAAAAAAAAAAAAAAAAAAAAAAAAAAAGAATTTTTCTTTAATAAATCTCTAAGATTTTTTTTGAATATCCACCAATAATTTTGATAATAACATTTTTGTTAAAAATTAACAAAAATTAATATAGTTTGGTTCTTATGTCATTCCTTTTTTTGTTGAAACTATCAGAATGCTAGAATAATATATCATTATCTTTATTATTAACATGCACAAGACCTGTCAAGCCTTGGACACAGAGGTGAACCATCCTCATTCCCTTCCAGTGGTGGAAAGGAGGTTCTATTCAGACAGCTTTGTGGAACAAATTCTCAAGTCGATGCTTCGTCAATCATTACAATCTTAACCTCTTCAGAATCTGCACTTCTTATCTCCTCCTCTGACATCCATAAGATAACTTAATTCTGCAACTCTCTAACTTGAGTGACTCTTGGGCCTTGTATTGAATGAACAGTAGCATTAAAAAAAAAAAAAAAAAAAAAAAAAAAAAGAGAGAAAAAAGTAATATAAATAGTAATTATTATTAGGAAGAATTGTGTTTATAATGATTCTGATTATGGTTGGCCTCCTTTTATATTTTATTTTATTTTATGCAGGTAGATAACCCAGTTGGTTTGTTAGCTGTGTTATAAAGTAAAATGACAAAAAAAAAATAAAATAAAATAATCACAGTTTTACAAGATATGCTTAATGGATTTATGTTTTTGGCTTGGGTGGCTGAATTCTGGTGGCTTGTCATTAGTGGTTCCCATCTGATAATTCTTATACTTTGCTTACAAAAACCTCCCTGGGAAATACCAAAATTAAAGGAATTAGCATATGAAAAATATCCTATTATCAAGCAAGCACTGAATACCATATGGAGGCCAGTAACTAAAGAAGCACACAGAACTTAAGCAAGAAAACAAAAAGACTTAAGAAAATCGAGCCACTGGAAAATGTAGCAAAGTAATAAACCAACCATAAATCTGGTGCTAAACAGAAATTCCTGTAGAAGGCCAAGCTGAAACATTATAAAAAGAGAAAAGAGCCAAACAAAGAAAACATTAAAAGACAAGCCTACCATATTCCAGATATTTTGGGAATTGTCATCTCTTGTTTTCTAATGCAATATGTTGGTTAATAGATTCTTTGGATTTCTTCAATGGCAAATTGCAGCTGGTATTTAGAAATCGTTTAGCTGGTGTAAATTAGTGAATGAAAAATACTTTGTCATTAGTCTTTCTTCAACAGTATCACTGAACTGTGTGTTAATTGTAAATAATCCCCTCCCCACAACAAAAAACAACATACACACACACACAACCCTTTAGTTCAAAGTATTTCTAAGAGTAAAAATCAATCAATTTACCTGTACAAGTTTTATTTGTGCGCTTCTAGATTTCATCATTTTAAGGCCAGGAACAAATGTTATGTTAAAAATAAATGCTTAAAATAACTGCCAAACACCAGATAGGCATAGCCAACTAGGTACTTTTTCTACTCATCCCTAACACCACCAGCATCTTGTCTGACCAAAATTTTATACAAGGCAGTTTGATATCCTGGTGCTTATTAACACAATTGAAAAGCAATTTGTATAGACAAAAATAAATGTATTTTTCATTCCTTTGCATCTTGTTTTAATTCAAAAAATTAATTACACATGTTTGCCTTAATTTAATTTTGTGTGAGATTTTTCTGAACTGAAAAGGCATTCTTTAAGTTATTGGGATACTTTTTCTTTTAAGATAAGTTATTCGTTTAAAGTTGGTTTTACTTGGCTCTGGCATTTTGGCTAATTTTAAGAAAAATAAAAATTATCTGTACCTAGAAAATGAGTTGGTAAAGGAGGCATTTAATAAACTTTTCAAATGGAACAAAATTCACAAAAATAATTTTACTGTTTGCTGTACTCTTCCTCAAGACAAACAGTTAAACAAATAGTAATCTGAAAGTGTCAGGTCTAGAGAATATGTCAGTTACAGAAAAACTTCCCATTGCAGCAACATTTTGGGTTAACTTACTTGATCAGAGAAGGTCCTCTCTTACAATGTTATTCAAACAAGACAATTGTTCACAATAGTCTTGTGCAGTGACAATTTACTCAAGTTTCAGAAATTCATAAAACATACAAATATTTTCCATAGAGATTATGTTAAAATATTGATGCTTGTCCTAAATCTAGCCACAGTTCTTTCTTTTTATTGTTGGCTTCAATCACATTGGAATAACTGCAAAATACTTACCCCTCCTCAATTTATAGACAAACCCACACAGATGCATGCTGGGATTTCTTCCTAGCCAATAAGATAGGCCATGTTTTGGTCTTATCTGATTAAACAAAAAAAAAAATGTCTTGAAGCCAGAATGCTGCAATCACTTGTCTATATCACCCTTTTTTTTGTGTTAACACCATTCTTAGTTTGTGAACCTTTTGACTTATTAATGTTGCCTTGCATATATTGTTTAATAAGCTTAATAATGCTTATTATTTGTGCAATTCTTTTTTTTTTCTCTTGTTGTTTATTGCAAACTTTGTCAATTGTTTGTTGGGCATTTCTGCCACTTACACTTAACCATGGCTAATTACTCTACATTTTGATTCTTGTCCAAAAGCAAACTATTTCTTTGTTGGTCAAGAAGAGAAAGAAAACTATTTAAAAATTAATTGCAGTTTCCTTCTTTAAGTTCATATGGAAACCATTTTTCAAATTTCTAAATTTTTCCTAAAATTTCAAAGACAGACTTTCTAAACCTTATGCCCCCCACCACAAATGCTGGAAACTTTCGTACTAACAATCTGACAACTAATCTAGACTTACACTTTCCCACTTCAAAAAACAAACAGACTAGAAAATTGAAACTGATACGTCTATCCATGAAGTGTTTGTCACACTGACATATCATTGATGACTTTTTGAAGTTGGGTGTTAATTTTTATTTTATAAAAAAATATCCTTGTAACTTTTATTCTATTTGAAATGAAATGTCTTATAAAACAATTTAAAATGCTGTAGTTAAATTCTTTCCATAAAAAATTCCCAGTTTTTCTCATTTTAAATATGCTCACTCAAATGCAGAATTTTTATCCCTCCCACCAATATTTTTTGTTCATCTCAGCCTGAATTTTTGAGATGAATAATTATTATTTCATTCAAATTATTTCCCTAATCTTGTTTTTTTTTTTTTTTTTTTTTTGGCTATGATACTCTCTGTAACAGTGAGATTGATTTTTTTTTTTTTTTTTTTTGCTTTAATTATATAAATAAAAATATATTAGGGCCATAACAAATTTTTTTAAAAAGATTTAAGCATTATATTTGATATAAAAATTCTCATAACATTTTATTAAAAACTAGCAGCATGGCCTGGTGTTGCCCGTGCTTGATTCAAAAATTGTACGACTCACACAGCAGTCACTATCACTTGACTTAAAATATTTTTGCCCTTCCTTGCCTTTAAAGGAGTGCCCTTTGCCATGCTGATGTTGCTACATGCCTTACTTCTTGCCTATCTCACACTGTGAATTTTTTCTAAGCTCTATACTAAACATTAAATATGTTACGAAAAAAGAACTAAACAAAATGAACACAAAACAATCAACTTTAAAAAAGGACTCATAACTGGAAAAACCGAATGAAAAAAGAATGTTAACAACAAATACTTTTTCACACCGAACCCAGTTCTGCAGAATCAGAATCAATGTCGAGTTTAAGCAAGCGAATGAGCCAATTGGAGTAAAGTGCCATGCAGATTTAAATTTTTCCCACTTGTGACAAATGCAGCTATCGATTTTCTTGCATGCTCGTTAACATTTGTGTCAGTCAGCTGTTGGCTCTCATGCTGACCAATAGAATCTTCCTGCCTATTCGTGGCAGCCATCTATAGGCTCTCACTCTGGCCAGTAGAAAATGGCCACAAACTACATGGAAACTGCCGTAGAAGCATGAAAAAAAAATTGATTATTTCTACTTTCCATAGGAGTTGGGGAATGCAAAGTCGGTCTTGGCCTTTCCACTAACTTGGAGCATGTGCATGTAAATTTTGGTGCAAATCCGTCGAAAATTGTGGCTGTGCATTTGTTACACACACACACACACACATCCTGCCTTTTATAGATAAAGATTTTCCAGTGCTTAGAAAGAGGTTAAGGTGAACTGGTGTCAACTGCAAGGGATGGGTTTCTCTGGATCAACCAAAGTAGCTCAACTGTCAATTCTATTTCAAAACAATAAAAATATCTCGGAAGACATTGGATTCAAACAAAATCAAAGATAAACAAAGTTTTGACAAGAAAATCTCAAATTCATTGTTTTTGTAGTTTTGTTTTTTTCACACCTTAAAATGATGACTTAAATGTTGTTTGGCATCAGAATGTTACATAAAAAAAAAAAAAATATCTCTGGTGATAGAGACATATGATTGTTGGACTAAATTTTTTAAAACCAAAGAAAACTAAATTCTCTTAATGACATGATTTAAGCAAACAGATTTCTAGCTTAACTATTAATCTTAAAAAGTCTAGTGGTTTTGTTTTTTTAAGGAATATATTCTGGTTTCAAATTCATGACTTTAAATATATTTTTCTGTTCAATTCAAATAAATCATTCCAAAGAAATTAATTCTAACACAAAATGTATTTGTAGGATCTATTGTAGTGCTATTTGTCACATATACTAATAGCTATAAACTCCAAACACAGATGCTCTTTAATTTATCATAACCGCTATCAATGAAAAAATATTATTTTCCAACACCTCGACCATTTTTAGTCATATTACAAAGACAAAGAAGTATTATTTTTCTTTAAGAAAAGCTAGATTGAATAGTAAATTTTTTAAAAGAATTTCTTTTAATTATAATCTGAAAAGAAGCTGTGATGCATATTACCAAATAAATAACCGTGATAACCTATTTTCTTAAGTCTTATGAATATACAATCATGCTAAAATGAATTCTGACTTTTAGTTCAGTGTTAGATTTTCCTAGTCTATTTTTAAAATTTTTGACACATGCTGAAATGAAAGTCTCTGTCCATTTCTGTATAAGTAGATATTGCTAACTAGACTCCTTTCATAAAACTTTCCATTTTTCAGATTTTTTTGATATGTATCAATCCTTGCTGTTTAAAAAAATAATATAATTAAGAAAAAAAGATTGTATTTAGAGCAAATTTTAAAGGCTAACATTCATATAGCTAAGGTGGTATATAAAAGTTTTTGTAAAAAAAATTGATAAGCTGAACAGTGGCGTAGCTAGAGTAAACGTCACCCGGGGCGGTCCGCTCAAATGTCACCCCAATGACCCAATTCACCCTATGCTGAATGGTTAGCTGTAGCTAAATTTTCATACATGCTCTACCTCTACTTTACTCTACTGACTGGTATGTTACTGTTTACATGTATGATCCAAGACAAAATCCAATACCACAAAATGATCAGTTCAAATCAAAAGATTTTTAAAATGCAACTGTTCACTTTCAGAACAACTAAATACAAAACACGGCAATACACAAAAGAATGACATTCGATACTATGGCCTTAGAGTGAATGTTTTCTTGTGGCAAACTGGTCAATAACATCATCACAATCTGTTTGTCTTGTAAACTCGTTTTCAATGGACAGCACAGCCAGATCCGATAGTCTTGACTGGCTCATGGTTGACGTAATTTTCTGTTGCTAATTTTCCGGTGTCCAATTTTCCGTTGCATTATTTTCTGGGTACCATTTAATTATCAATGATGTTTGAAAGTATTTTTCTTGACAAAAATGTTCAATTTAATTTTTAAGCATTTTTCGGAACATTGTAAATCAACTGCATTCTTTTAAAGGTTGCAAAGTTTATTTTTTTGTTTTTCTTTATACAAGTAAAATAAATTTACATATTTTGATGTTATGATTTTAGTTTTAGTGATAATTTAAAAACAATAAATATTATCATTAGTACCAATAATGGAAAATTAAGTTAAAAATTTAAAAGAATCGTTTTTGGAATCGGAAAATAGGCACAAATTTTTCCGATACCCCCAAATGTTCCGATTTTTCAGATTCTCGATTCCGATTAATCGTCCCAAAACTAGTAGATATATTCAAAAGTATATCGCTCACTCAATGGAAAATTGTATCTCAGCGAATTGATACACAGGCAAGACTGAAATTGTACCACTTTTGGCTTCGTATTTCGCTTTGTTGTTATTAATGATGCAGAGTTAAAACACCATATCATCCGATAAAATGTTACAACAATGTCTCTTGTTAGTAACCAAGATTGTAGCAACTGAAACACATGAAAGCTGAAAACATTGCTATTTTTCATACTCACAAATTTCCCGACAATTTATTAGAAAATTTCGGGGGGGGGGGGGTCATATGCCCGCCTGCGAAACCCTGTGTCTCCACCACTGTTTTCAGACTATTTTTGGCACCTTAGCCTGGTTGAAAAATTTTGTTGGGGGTGACATTGTGTCACCCCTCCTGTGCTGGCACCTGGGGCGGTTCACCGCCTCGCTACGCCACTGAAGCTGAATTAACATAGGTAACTCAGTTGCCACCAATTTGAACCACCTCCCTTTGTTTTTTTATGTAAATCTTTCAAAATTAATTGTGTTGCATATTTTTTTCTTGTGAGTAGCTGCATAACATAAGAATATGAGTCCTATCACTCTTTTAAAATGTCTCCTGGGATACATGCATGATGATACCGTCCAGAGGCTTACATTATATTAAAACATTGGTTCCTGTATGGAGTTAAGCAACATTGAGTTTGGTCAGTAGCTAAATGGGTGACCACTTGTAAATACCAGGTGGTGTAAGCTTGGATGTGTGGGTGTTGTAATATATAGTGGCTTGTTCCAATTCCCACTAGGTTTATTATATTTACCTATGTTCAAATATCTTTGGTATGAATCCCCCTCTTCTCTCCAAGTTATGGGTTAATTAGTAAAACTTGTATCACTATTATCTCAAAAAAAAAAAAAAAAAATCCTTACAACCTAAAAATATTTTCTGGCTTTAAATTGTTAAATTGCTGAAATGTATATTTCCTACCCAGCATAAAGTATTGAACTGATAGCCTTCAGCTAATATAAACTTGTGATTTAATAAGTTGACTTGTTCCACCTGTAGTTGGAATGGGTTCTG
The DNA here is from genome assembly GCA_963932145.1 of Acanthosepion lycidas. Classification (NCBI taxonomy): domain Eukaryota; kingdom Metazoa; phylum Mollusca; class Cephalopoda; order Sepiida; family Sepiidae; genus Acanthosepion; species Acanthosepion lycidas. The sequence continues at coordinate 29,251,076 of OZ010597.1, forward strand.
CTCACTAAGTTCTATAGAAAGTTGTGCCGCACACCACTAGGGATATGCTAATCCATTTGTCTGTGGTTGGAATTTATATTTTGATTTTAACTCAAGTCCTAGAGGGCTCTTCACTCAGACAGTATCTCTCCATTGGGAAGTGCTAAGAGGCATGGGAATTTTTCCATGGTATAGTTGTTAAACTCACTTTAAACCTCGACCCTGTGTAATATCCAGTTGCAACATGGCCACCCTGGTAAATACCTATAAATCTATTTGCCTGGTGAAGTTATGGCAGATTAGATCAACATAAATACTTGGAAAGGGTTGATAAGCTGTAGAAAGTGAATCAATCCTTTTTGCGCATTAACATCATCATAATCTGAAACCCACACAGAAATTATTTTATGTGACAGAACAAGCAAGATAGGCAATTAAATCATTTTACATTTTTTTCATCATAATATTCATAATTAAGAGAAAGTTTATTAGGAGAAACAAAACAATTTTTTTTCATTTGAATATCTGATAAAATTTAAATAGGATTATATTGTTCCAATAGTACTTTTTGCTAACCTTAGTCTGAAAAGGTTTTAAAACAAGTGAGACCAGGAGATGGTTATCACCAGTTTAATATTGATCGCTGTTCAGCATTACCATTTCATCCAAAATTGTGGCTGGCAGTTAACAGTGGAGCAGGTGTTTGGAGAAAGAAGTTAGTTTTTTCACTCAATCCAGTTCCTGGTTTCTGTAATTGCTGCAGACAAACTAATTCAGTCAATGCCAGGGGCAGAACCATGGGTGGCATGATCAAAAGGTGAGTGAACGGAGTGTAGAGAACAAGAGGGGGTTACAAAAAGAAAGGATCGTGGAACTGTAAAAAATAAAGAGAGAGAGAAAGAAAAAAACAACAACAAAAAAGTATAAGACTAAGACAGTTTTATGCCAACATGACGGGTTTATTTAGTATAAAAAAATGCTAATCCCAGTAATGGGATCTTTTTTTAATATATATATATATATATATATATATATATTAGGTGTGTGCATATATATATATATATATATATATGAGTTTGCCACGTGATGGTTGTGGGGTCAGCAATGCAACATAATTATACACTCACCAAGCATCAAGAAAAGCTAAAGGGAAATTAATTATTTTGTAGGGATTTTTCCAGATCTACTTTTGAATATTTCCCAAGTAGCATTTATATATTTTTTCATCTTGGAAAAAAAAAAAAAAATTATCCCCACTCCTATTTGGTGGAATATTCCCTTCCAACATTTTGTGTCAGGCTTAAATGAAGAACACCATGCCTACAGAATCCCATGAAACTCTATGAAACAACACACAATTCTTTGGAAATGGGACACAGCATGGATTTCTATAAGAATGAAATGTCACTGCCCCACAATCAGATATCACATAGCTCATACAAATGCTCACACTGACTGGGTGGCAGAGAGAGAGAGAGAGAGAAAGTAACTTGATGGACTTGTGTTCAGTGTCACTAACAGCTTCAGTAATACCTTTAGTATTTACACATAGTATCTTTACAAACAGGGAGTCACTGATCAAAAATAATTATCACAAATATTTCATTTCTTTTGTGATATTTAGAAAAAACAAAAAAAAAAAAAAAACAAAAAAAAACAGCTATTATTCCAGAGAGAGAGAGAGAGAGAGAGAATTAAACTTTGTTTTTTTTTATTCTTCTTCAAGATTACATTTCACTTATTTGACTTGTGAACCTGTAATGTTCATTCAGTGCTAGTACAAATGATACAATCAGAAAGCAGAAGCATATGAATGTCAACATATACAAAAATAGATAAAGTAAAAGGGTGAGGGGAAGGAAAAAAAATAATCACTACACATTATGATGAAGTGCTATTTAATCATATCTTTGCAAATTTCCAAAGATGTTCAAATTAGGATTTTTCTTTTTCAAAACAAAAATTATCATAAAAATAAAATAAAACTAATTTTAAAAGTTTCTTATTTTTAGATTGAAAACATAAAATAAAAAATAAATTGAGAATTTTAAGTATCTCTTTGAATTCAAGATAATTTTTTTTCATTTTTTTTTTCAAAAAAAAGAAAAAAAAAAAAAAAAAAAAAAAAAAGATCAGCAACTCTCTGTAATGTAGGGATAAATAAAAGGTGAAAATGGTTGTTGGGATGTGGGTTAAGCAGAACACTTCATCTGTTTCTGCTTTTAAAGAGAGGGGGAGAAAAAGGGGTGCTACAGAGTGGGGAGTTGTTACTTTCGTGGTATAGCAAGCAAACACTGAGTTTTAACTACACAGTTGTTTCACATTAAAAAAAAATGTGTAGGCAGTTATAGAAAACTGCTGCTGACAGACCCAGTATATGAAAACCAAGTTTGGTATTTTACATTGTATGTTTTTTGTTTATTTGATTTTTTTAAAATTCAATGACAGCATAGATTCATTTTAATTTCATGCTAAATTTTTATATTCTGTTTCAGGATGTTTGAGAAGTACATCTGATGATATAAATGGACATTCCTACAGAAAAATTCATTTCTGCTCTTCTTTTTAACCCCCAATTATGAATACAGGAAACTGTGGAGAACCATGATCACCCATGTCCCTTCAGGACATGGCATGTAAAGAGAGAATCAAGTACAGCATTAGCAATACACATATGCAAATTGCTTTACACACACTCATACATACATGTTGTTGTGCCTTTTATTAAAAAATGGCAAACATTTCCTCCCTCAATCCCACCCTCCCTTTTCAATTTTTTTTTTTTTTTAATGTCAGTTTGGTCCAAGATGACAACAATAAGAGGGTGATGACATTCAAAATGGTGAAAAAGACCAATTTGCAATTTGTTACAAGGACAAAAAGTATCCCCCAGATTTCCTCACAAGTTCATTGCAAGACTTTGGCAAATTTGTTGCAGGTCAAATTTAGTCAAGAAGGGGGGAAAAAAAAACCCCCCCCAAAAAACCAAAAAAAAAAAACCAAAAAAAAAAAACCCAAAAAACTCAAAAACTGCAAATTATTTTTTACATTATTCAGACGAGTGACTTCATCTCTGATTTTATCACTATGTTTCAGATGTCATGTTCTTCATGCTCTTGTGTTGATGTAAACATGGTAATAAAAACAACAAAGATGAAGATGCTAATCTGTATAATCTGTGGATTACAGAAATTACTTCATCATGGAACTCAAAGTAACAGTTGTTGAAACTGCAGTTTGTTGAAATTGAATTGACTGAATGCAAGGTTAATACAAATAGTGAGTTACAGAAAAAGAAAAGAAATTGTCCAAGTCAAGGTTACAATATCATTAAGAGGAGACCCACAACAACAAAGCAATGATCATATAGCAGTGGTTACCATTTGTGGTGCTTCTTTAACTACAAGACACACAGCACATAGAAAACTTAGCTGTCAGGAATTGGATCTAAAATTAATGCTTCTAAAACAATTGGTCAGTTAAGTCTTGGAGATTAAGTCTTTCTCTCTTCTCGAATTAACAGAAGACAAATTGTTGTTATAAATCTAAGAAACAGTAAAGAGAAATGGGTTAATATGAAAACCTAAGTGCTGAGTGGGAAACAAAAAAAATAACTTTCATCATTAGAGAAGACTAGATCCATTCTCTTGTTGTTAGATGGGGCTTCTGGGATATCTAGTATTTTTTTTTTTATTTTAATCAAGGACTCCTCATTTTTAAAGGTAGCAATTATGAGCAAAACATGTTTAAACACATAAGCAAGTGACAGATATTTCTATATAAAATGTATAATCAAACCTCTCATGAAGTGTATAAAGGCCAAGTTTTAGTGTCAAGTTTGAAATATTTAGTTAGCAAGGGCAACTAAGTAGAAAAAAACAAAACACAAAAAAAACAAAAGAAAAAAAAAAAAAAAAAAAGAAATTCTACTTATTACTTTGTAAGTAGTTTTGAATGTCGGAGCAACCAAAGCAAGAAATTGTGAGGCAGGGAAATTGGTAGAAAAATTCTGAATTATGGAAACTAGCCAGGACTATAAGAAAACTGGCAATGAAAAAGAATTACAAGAGTTCAAGAATCAAATTGGCAATATTCACTTCTACTTGACCTCTCACGACTTGAACAAGGAAATAGATAAGAATTTATATGCTACAAGTGAATGTTTGGCATGAACTTGGCATCCCTTTATAGGCTACTATGACAAAATGCTGCTTATACAGAAAACAGATATAAGCAGGCTAGACAAATCATCTACTTTCTGCAATTTCCAGTACACAGCACTGATATTTCTGATCCACATTTTTGTGTCTCAAAGCAAATGTGATTTAAATGGGCAGACAACTCTGATATACATTACTAGAACAGCAATAACAACAGGAGCAAAATGTCAATATTTACTAAAACAATAGAAGGAAAAATGTTGGAAATTGTTTTCAACTAAGCTTCAAATATTTTAGGGTGAATTTTAATTGGTTGTTCTATGCAATGTGATCACCCATTTTTATTGCATCATTTAATTTTTTTAATTGCAAGGTCTTTTCCAAGAAAAAAAAAACAAAAAAAACACACAAAAAAAACAAAAAAAAAAAACAAAAACAAACCCTCTCTTTTGTAGGCATTAGTAGAAATTTCTCGTGAGAATGGAGGGAAAAAAAAGGGGGAAAAAAAAAAGAAAAAAAAAAAAGAAGCAAAGTACTAAATAGCATTGAATTCCCATGCAACCCAATCACTCCAATTATATATAAGAAAAAATATAAACCAATCTTGGCCAAACAAACAGACATGAATTTTTTGCATTTTACAAACAGGCATATACAGAAATGTGCCATTTATTCATCAATGCCACTCGTAACAAAAGCAAACATTTTAAGACATTGTATACCCCCAACCTTCTTTAGTTCTCACTATGGCCAAAAAGAAAAAAAAAAAAAAAAAAAAAAAACGAAAAAAAAAAAAAAAAAAGTTAAATTGTCAAAGAGAATGATTAGCACACACTGTATATAGAACAGAACTTATATACACACTTAAAGAAAAAAATATTCAAAAAAGAAGTCTTTATGAATTGGGTTTTAAATGACAGTTTTTTTTTTTTTTGTTTTTCAAATTATGTATAATTGTTCATGGTATCAAAAGTTTTTCTTCTTCATGAAAGCCATGTAAAAATTCAACATTTTACAAATAAGAAGAAAGAAAAAAAAAGGGAAAAACAAGAAAGGAGAGATGTTAAGGTGTAGAAATAACCATTTAAAATGCAATCCAAGGAAGACTGACTCAGAATTGGAAAAAAAAAAAAAAAAAATGATCCAAAGTAAACAAGGATGTAAAGGGTGTTGCTGGAAATTCCAAAGATTGAAATGTCAATTCTGCATTTCTATTGGATATACATTCACAAAAAGGGTGGTTTTATTGAGTGACTTTAAAGAAATAATTAAAAAGAAAGAAAGAAAAAACATTGGGAGAGGGTAAAAAAAAAAAAAAAAAGAAAAGAAAAAGGAAAATAACAATAATACTACAAAAAACACACAATCACACATTCTGTAAGTAAACCAGAAGCCAGTCATCCTTCAAATGCCAGCCTGGTTGTCCTGACATACAAACTTTTGGTAGAGTTTTTTTTATACTTTTCTGTAAAACAGGCTACCAAATTTTATATTTGTTAAATTTTCAGGTTAGATTTTTTTTTTTTTCAAAGGGAAAAAAACTTTTTTTTGTTACTTGCATAATAAAAACAAGCACAATTGATGAAGAGGAAAATGAACAATTATCAGAATCTTCTGGTTGAGATTATTACATTTTTTTTTTTTTTTTTTTTTTTGGTAACTGTACATTCCAAAATATCAGTAAGTCCATGGAATGGTCTCTGTCTGACAAATGCACACTATATATATATATATATATATATATATATATATATATATATATATATATATAAAATGCTTATACACAGATGAAAATTTAAAAAATCATCTGTGGAAACTTATGAAAAAAAATTTAAATCATCAACAGTTTTTAATTTGGAGTTAAAAATTTAATATTCCTGCTCTTAAGGAATTTAAACATACACATCAAGCAGAAGAGAAAAAGGAAAGAAAAAAAAAGTGAGATGGACAAAAGAGCTAGATAAGAAAAAGAAAAATGAGAGAAAGGTATAAAAGAAATATAAAAAGTGAAAAAGAAAGAAAAAATGAGAAGGAAAAATAAAAAGAGAAAAGATGAGAGAGACGAGAAAGAGAAAAGATGAGAGAGACGAGAAAGAGAAAAGATGAGAGAGACGAGAAAGAGAAAAGATGAGAGAGACGAGAAAGAGAAAAGATGAGAGAGACGAGAAAGAGAAAAGATGAGAGAGACGAGAAAGAGAAAAGATGAGAGAGACGAGAAAGAGAAAAGATGAGAGAGACGAGAAAGAGAAAAGATGAGAGAGACGAGAAAGAGAAAAGATGAGAGAGACGAGAAAGAGAAAAGATGAGAGAGACGAGAAAGAGAAAAGATGAGAGAGACGAGAAAGAGAAAAGATGAGAGAGAGAGACATCACGGGAGAGAGAGAGAGAGAGAGAGACATCACGGGAGAGAGAGAGAGAGAGAGAGAGAGAGAGAGACATCACGGGAGAGAGAGAGAGAGAGAGAGACAGACACACACAGACGGGAGAGAGAGACACACACGCACACAGACGGGAGAGAGAGACACACACGCACACACACACAGACAGGAGAGAGAGAGACACACACAGACGGGAGAGAGAGACACACACACAGACACACACAGACGGGAGAGAGAGACACACACACACACAGACGGGAGAGAGGCACACACACACAGACGAGAGAGAGAGAGAGTGAGTGACGAGAGAGAGAGTGAGTGACGAGAGAGAGAGTGAGTGACGAGAGAGAGAGTGAGTGACGAGAGAGAGAGTGAGTGACGAGAGAGAGAGTGAGTGACGAGAGAGAGAGAGAGAGTGAGTGACGAGAGAGAGAGAGTGAGTGACGAGAGAGAGAGAGAGAGTGAGTGACGAGAGAGAGAGAGTGAGTGACGAGAGAGAGAGAGAGTGAGTGACGAGAGAGAGAGAGTGAGTGACGAGAGAGAGAGAGAGACAAATAGTGCACAGCACTAGTAGAAGTAATCATGAGGATTCTAGTATTTAAATTTTTTATTTTTAATTTTCCTAGCTGACAGACTGATGGGAGGCCAGGTAAACAGGAGAGACCATGTCATGTACTTCTTGTAATAAAGGAATGATACAAAAAGTGAGTTATCAATCATTTGTACCTTATTTCCTCTACAAATAGATTGATCAATTGGTTTCCAGAATACAATTAATGTATTTTTCTCCCCCAAGTAAACTTTATCCGAGCAGCTAGGAAGGTGCAATGACCAATTTTTTTTTTTTTAATATTTGAGAGAAACGCCCTAAGATTAGATAACAGTCAGCATCTGGAGAAAACTGTACACCTGTGTCATGTCTGGGGGAAAGGGGTGGGTAGTTTATTCACCTTTATGTGAAAACTGAATATAGAGTAAATATTACATAACAAGGTGTTCAGAAATTTAATTTCAACAACTTCCTTTTGAAAATTTAAAACGATAAAAGGAAATTTTCAATTTTTTCTCCTGTTTGTAAAAACCTGTTCCTCTACCAAAATCACTGAATTGCACTCTTTATTACTATTATTATTTTTTGTTTTTACCCCCTTTGAATAAATGCTTGTGCACATTTCTTGATTATGAAAAAAAAGAAAAGAAAAAAAAAACACGCAAAAAAAAAAAAAAATTTTCTATTGCTTTGTTGCAGTTGTGGACGTTTCAACTCCTTCCTCAGCCTGGGTAAATTTACGTTGGGGGTCTGGAGACTTTGTAGGCTTACGCATAATAGGGGGCTTTGCTTTTATTGGTGGCTTGGGTTTCTCAGGGACAGGAGGGGGTGTTGAGCAAAGCCCGTCACTAGGGGCCTCGGCTAGTCCAGCAGGAGGCATGGGGCTGGGACATATACGTCCACCAGGCACCTGTGTGTTGAAGCTTCGTTTTATTGATGACTGCAGAAGTCCACCAGGCGGCTGTACCTCCTCGGGAGCACTGTGCCGATTAAGGGTGGTTGCTGCACGTAGCAACTGATGCCCCTTCTTGAGGGTACTTTGATTAGACTTGGCAAAAGCATCAGCACCACTGATGACAGTGGGGCTACCAGGCTCGCTATTTTCCTGGGAGGGTGGGGAATCAGAACCCTCGGGGAGGTCCAGGACCAGGTCGGGCGTGTGCTTAGGGGTTGGTTTACTCTTCATGGCTGGTAGACTCATTCTTTTATCAGTTTTTTGTTGAACTTCTAATGACTTGATCCCAGACATCACCTTTGCCAGAGCGTCCTCGATAGCTGCCACCTCTGCACTGCTTGTGGGAGGTGGTTCAGATTTCTCTTCCACGATAGCGGGTTCTTTAGGAACCCGTTCTCGAATCATTGGAAGAGGAGGGGCTTCCAGCTTTGTATACATTTTGGGTGATGATGGACATGTAGACATAGTCTTTGGACTTTCAGGTCTTTCCGGCCTTTCCTGTTCTTTGAAAAGGATGTTCGGTTGAGACATACACTTTTCTAACTGTTGATTGGTTGCACTGTCATCGCTTAGCTGACGCATTGGTGGTTTAAGAGGCAGTGATTGTGTAGAACTATGCTTATCTTCCTCTCCGCTACTGCTGTGGTTCCGCTTATCCTCCCGTCTGCAGAATAACAAAAAGAAAAAAAAAGCAGTTAAATATATATTTAGATTTATATCTACAATTATATTTCTAAGAAATCCAAGATTTTAGCTAAAGTCCCAGAAAAGAAATACTGATTCCATAACAGTAGTTACATTTAAGAAAATGAAACAACTAGTATCAAAGAGAGATAGTACAAGTAAATTTTGTACTGAAGCTAAAACCTATCACTATACTTATAAATATTTTTAAAATCATAGTATTTAAAACAATTCATCTTGAATGTTAATCTTCTTAAAATTAACCATAAACACTGCAATTTTAGTGATTAATTTTTACTTGTTTTACTTTCATGTAAAAACATACAATATCATAAAAAAGGAATATATTTTAAAAATCTGTCAATTTATCTTAATTTCAAAGATTATCATTTAACTATTATGATTATTCTAGAGCCAGAGTTCAAATTTTGACCAACAAATCTCCAGTCTTCATCAGGTGATACATTTTTTTCAGATGATAAATTTAATCAAATAACATGATAAATATCAAGATAAAAAAATACTTTTTAGGTACTTCTTTATATCACCTGAATGTGTGGGTGACATAATGGTTATTGGCACAGAAAATGGAATCAGTGAGTTGAGTTCCAGTTCTGGATTAGTCTGTTGCATTCAATTAATGTGAATATCCTTGGGAAAAGTATCACTATTTCTTCTCCCCACTAGCTACTGGTTAAATAACCAGGTAGACTGGGCTATCTAGCCATAGGTAGTTACCAGTTGAGAAAGAGGAGAATTGAATTCAAAACAAAGGCAACAGGAAACCACTCCACTGTCTTTTCTAAGAAGTCATGGCAATTCACAGGTAAAGAAATGTGATCTATAGAGAGCCATAATTGCCTGCATTCTGAAAGGAAATGACACCTCTCTCTCTCTCTATATATATATATATATATATATATATATATATATATATATATATATATATATATATCACTAACTTGAGTAATGTCACTGCCCAACTGGTCCTCAAATATGGGCATCAAGAATGGATGTGGCTTTTTAGTCCTGCTAAGGACTTACATTCTCCTCTGCAGATGTGGCAACATTGGGTGCCTCTTGCAGTAGATGTTAAAGTAATATTGCAGTGAATTCACCAACTGAGGTATGAACAATCTAGAGCAAGGTTTTTATAGTCATTTTGCAAGATGTTGGCCTTCTTAATGCAATTTTTATAGCACTGTTTCAGTGCTGGTCTTTTTCCCTTGGTCAACTCGGCATACAGGAACTGCTTGGTGAATTAGTTGAGGGAAAAAGATATATACAAGGGAAAAAGGACTATATATATATATATATATATATATATATATATATATATATGTATATATATGAAATTCAGTAGCGATCATAAAATGAAGATTTTATGGTTAACTTTGACTCTAGGAAAAAATACTATTTCCTCATTCTGTCCTCATAGCTCTACACATTCTTTACAGAAAGAAAAAAATTGATTGGGGCGTGCTATTCTAAATATTATCTAAACTATGATAGACAGATTTAAAGAGAAACTATGTTTGCTTTCTAATGTTTTAATTGATAACACTATGCAGCAAAACATGGTAGAAGCTTTCATGCTGCCAACCAATAGGAAAGTGAAATAACATGCAGTATAGAACATCACATCCATGCTATACAGAGATTATCTCCCCCCCCTGTTTTTATAAAGTTTTAAATTTATACTGATATTTTCCCAAGCCGCTTCATGTTATATACAGTGGTAATAAAATAATCATTTCCGTTTTATTTTTCTGATTTAAACCAATTCCGTCATCAGTGATTGGTCACTTGGAATTTCAGATGACTGCCATGATAGAATACAGAACTGAAACTCAACTACCAATGAAAATATTTTCATAAAACACTAACTCAGATTAATGCCAAAACCAAAGACAGGACTGAAGACTTTTGTCTGAAAATCTTTACATGAGGATTTATTATTATACACTGATTTGCACATCTTGGCTGTATCAGAACTCCAACAGGCAACTTTAGAAGGTCAGCAAGGACACCACTAGTTCAAGTAAGTCAGTATATAATAATGAATGAGAGTTCTTTAGGCTTTCTCTCTAATACATTCCAAACTTAGCTTTTATAGCTGGCTTTCAAGGACCCTGCATTAAACAGAGGACTTTTAGATCTCCATACTAAAACTGAATTATTTCAGTTTATTAGCAACATAATTTCTTTTACTCTTCTTTCTACAAGATATTACCAATCAGAATATCTTTAATATAAAGAATGAAAGTAACAATAATAAATAATAAAATAGAACAATTATAACAATAGACTGTAATAAAAGTTATGTGACAGATAGAAGATTTGTTCTTACCAGAGAACTTATTAGACCCATTAAGAGATCAACAACAATAACTAATAATAAAATAGAACAATTTTCACAATGTAGTGTAATAAAAGTTCTGTAATGGATAGAGGATTAAAAGATTTGCTTTTAGCATAGATCTGAGCATGCAATACTTTTAAAATCAAGAACTTTCATCTTTTCACTCAAACTAAAGCACTTTTTATGGCTTTTGTTTGGCATATCCACTACTCTTATACTTTTAGTAGTGACGCTTTCAGTTAATCTTATAAATTGTTTCTTTCTGGGGATGCCTGTGAGTAACTAAAAATGAGGATACTCTTGGAGGGGAATCATAATATAGGCAATCTAAATATTTTTTGCCCTGGATTATTGAGGCCCCAGCCCAAAGACTGTTTTGTATGAAGATAACACTGCTTTTTGCTTACCCACATTTTCATTGATAGTTTTGATTTTTTGGCCAGAATGATATGATATTCTTTTAAGATCTCAATAAAAAATAATTTAAGAACTGATTAAAATGATAACATCATTATACTTAATGCTAATAGTTACTTAAGTAATCTAAAATTTTCTTCATGGACTCTGAAACAAAAACCAAAATACGATTTTGCATAGCAAGTTGAATATTAAATCATTAAGAGTTGGCTATGATGAAATAAAATATATTAGATTCCTAAATATCATAAAATTAGAAAAAAAAAAATTTCCTTGTAAAAAAATATTCCTACCAATTAAAATAACTTTGAAATATAAAAAAGCAACTGAGAAAACAATGAAAAAGAAATGATACAAAACATTTTTTCAAACAATTTTTTGCCCATTTTAAAAAAAAGTGACACGTGTGCACATGGGTGGAGAGATGTATAAGACAATTTTTAATTTTTAACTTGATTGTGGGGAGGGGGTGGTCTTGAGAAAGAAGGATTTTATTACACAAGAACAAAAATCTACAGAAATGAAATGTGCTTCATTAGGCAGAGTTTGCTTTTTACTTTAACTGTATTGTTACAGAAATTATGCTTTAACTAATTTTAAACTTATTCTAATTGTTAATTTTTTAAAATTAATTATGGATTAAAAAATCATATTTTTTTCAGTATTAATTTTCTACTGAGAAAAAATGTGTGAGACATTTAAACCATAAATAATTTTTAAAATGTTTAAATTAGTTAAAATCTAATTTTTATCATGATAGATTTAAAAAAAAAAAAAAATGGGGGGAGCACTGATATTTCATTTGAACACAGTTTTGTCTCAGTCATTCACAGTTTGTTTTTTGTGTAATAAAGTTCTTTTTCTGGTGATATGGGATCACCAGTGAAATATACCAAGAACATTTTTTTCAAATTCCTATTTCACTGGATTTTCATCCAACTTTATATATTAATTATATACACACAATCATGACAATTACTGTAACAATGAATTATAGTCCATTAAATTCAAACTAAAATTATTTCTTAAAGAATGCACACACATCAAACTTGAAACAAGGAATAATTTTAGTATTCAGAAAGCCAACAACCAGAACACTTCAAATGAAAAATAATTTTTTTTTTCAATGTAAAAATACATGACAAGTGCATATAAATTTTTATGGAGAGACCAAAACAAATATTTTGCATGTTTTCCTATCAATAAGTTGGTAATGCTTGACAGAACTATTATTTTGACCAACAGAAATGAAACAAAAGAAAAGGAACCTTCATTTTAGTATATTTTAGAAACAAGTATATATATATATATATATATATATATATATATATATATATATATATATAACTTCTTATATTCTAACACTAAGACAAAGCTAACATTACCTCATTTTTTTTTGTTGTCTACACTTTGGCATATATAAATTCGATTGAAATACACTAGACAATATGTACAATATATTTACTTTGAAATATGCTATCACATTTTTACTAAAAGTTTATTTGAGAAGTAAACTTTTTCTTTCCTTAAACAATTAAAAAAAAAAAATTATGTTAATGAAAAGTATAAAATGAACCAGTTTAAAAAAAAAAAAAAAAAGTTTTTTTTTTTTTTTTTTTACAACTTTAAGAAAAATTTGAGTAATTTCAACACAATGATTTATTTATTAACTGCTAGGTTCGCTGGTTTGCTTCAAAGATGTGACTTAGCGAGTAATAGAGCAGAAACAATATTAAATGCTTGCCAAACAAAAAACTTTATTTATAAAAAAAAAAAAAAAAAAAAAAAAAAGCAAAAATAAAGTGCAGCGCATTTTTTTTTTTTTTTTTTAAAACATGCAGTGGAAGGTAGCAATGAATTGAAAATAAATTTTCAATTTCACTTGGTTAGTAGAATAGTTTAAATTGTAAATTAGAAGACGAAGCTAGTTATTCATTCAAAAGCGTATGGAGTGTCTTTTACTGAATCTGCAGTAAGAGACCATTCATAAACTCAAACGTTTGCTGAACACCTAAGCATATGTTAAAAAATAAAAAAAATAATTTGGTTGCTTCTAGGTATGATGAGAAACAAAGGGAGGTAACCATGTAAATGGTGCACTGTACCACATGGGAACGCTCAGAGTCAAAGAGGAGGCAGCAGAAGAGAGGAGGAGGAGAATTCAAATTATTAAAAAAAAAAAAAAAAAATATGGGTCAGATGTTAAAAAAAAAAAAAAAAAACATTTAGTCATCCTTATAGTTTAACAAGCCAAACATAAGTGATGTTGGATAGTGACAAACCTCTCTATACTGGCTGAGTGTGTCCCTAGAAGATTTGGAGGGGAGCCATATCACATGGGTGCCCCATCCTTTTGTCGAGTACTGTATAGAAAAAGATTGTGTATCATATTTAGCATACTATGTATGTAATGGTAAATGAAGGAGACTTAATTGATGAAGAAATATTTATACAGTATTCTGATGGAGTACATCTCATCAGAGGAGACAAGGAAGAAGCCAACAGAGGTTCACATGCATAAACTTCTTCACAACAGAATCTGTTAGCTTATTTTTAAATGCTCAAATAGAAAATACTATATTAAAATAATAGAAGGAAATTAGCAATTTTATTTCATCATATTAAAAAAAATGTATTGCTCATTGTATATGGTTGGTTTGGATTAATTTCCTTATCTTTGTCCTTTTTTTTTTTGTTTCACATTTTGACTTCATATGCTCTGGCGTTCCTTCATTGTCACTTTTATTCTATGTTAAGTCTTATTCTGAGGGCATACAGGCTTCCCATCTTATGCATATTATATCAAGTGTAAAGCATCAATGGTTGTCTTTTCTTGAACACTATGCTGAGCTTGTGACATTACAATGAATTTGTTGAACTTTGCTAGTGCTCCTATTTCTCAGCCTATAACTATGGAGCCTGAAGTTCATTTCTTGTTCTTCATTGAGCTATTAATATATACAAAAGAGTTTACTGAGGAATGCCAGAGAGTAGATAGTCAAATGTTATTTAAAAAAAGAAAAGAAAAAAGATGAGGAAATGATTAAGATATCTCTATTAAACTGAAGCATTTTATTGTTACTTGGAATTAAATATGTTTATATAAAGTACGAAATACACTTGCAAATTTTTGTATGCCCCCCCCCCAAAAAAAAATGTTTATTTTTTCCATAATAACAAGGGGTAAATTATGGTTAAAAATGCCAAAACTTACACCATTATTAGTCATAATTTACTGTTTTTTTTTTTTACCAGAATTAAAAAGGTATAAATGCATCAACTGATTATGCTTGTTATAATAAGAAAAATATTTTCATTTTATTAAGTCAATTGTTCAAATTACAAAATACTAACTGAAATTAAGAGACATCCCTCACTATATTGAAACAAATTTCAGACAGCAAATATATATTTCAATCTGGGGGTCATCAGAAGACTAAGTGTAAGTCAAATACTGATAAGTTTACTTTAAAGGATCTTACCTATAGCTTCTATCACAAGGCCTACCTAAACTCAATCATTAGGCTATAAGGTAACATTAAGTTATTTTTTAAAGAATTTCTCTATATGGCAAGAATTATTGTTAGATAAGGTTAAGCTGGTTTTCAAACATGTCAACTGTTGCTGGCTTATTTAATGTCTGTTTTCAAGTTTATTTTTTGCGGAAAATATAGACATTAAAATGTTTTTTTTATAAAGGCTATTATTCAGTCATAATTCTTATGGCTGTCTTGTGGATGATACAGTTGCATTTTCCCATGCCTTTGGGGTTTCTAACAAAAAGCTAGAATTTTGAATGCTGATTTTCAAGGCAGGCAAATTTCCACTTCAGTTAAAAATTCACTGCAACAATATTCCTACACTGCATTTTGTACTACATTAACCCAAGCTTAGTAAATAAATAAAGATAGCACCTTGCTATGTAGTAAGGGTTAGTAAACCATTTTTAGAAACCATTGCTGTTGTACAATGAATTCAACCTTAACTGCCATCCACATTAGTGATGTATAAGAATTCACTTCCAGTCAAATTTTCACTTATATGCAAGTAGCAAATCAGTATAATGTTTGAGTTTAAAACTTAAACTACTTTATAAAATATATTACAAAAGGGGTAACATAATACGTTATCTATCTATTTATCTATGAACGGTGGTGTAACCTATTTATCTACACACAGTGGTATTCATCTATCGATCTAGCTATCTATGCACTCTGATGTAATTTCTCTATCTATTCATTGTGGTCTAATCTATATATGCACAGTGATGTTATCTTTTGATATATCTATGTACAGTAGTGTAATGGATAGCAGCTTAGAATGAGAAATCAGCTGTTTAAATCCAGTAAATTTTTTTTTGGGGGGGGGATGGCAAGGTATAAATCCATGTTTTTCTCCATCATCAGTAAAATCAGGGCAACTATGAATTCAATGAGTAAGGAGGATTGTTTGGAGACCTTGTAGCACAAGTATTTTGTGTCTGGTTCTTCAAAAAAAAATGTGGCTGATTTAGCATAAGCTTTCACCACAATAATCAAATCATATGTGCAAGTAGTCTTGCTGTTTGGTTATAAAAACTGAGCTACTGTACCCTCATAAGTTAAAAATGACAAGTGAATCCATTTTATATATATATATATATATATATATAAATTGATAAAAATATACTTTTAAGGTATTCTATATTTATAGGTTAAAGTTGCTCAATATCAGGGATAGAGTGTATGTAAATATAAAAGTGGGTATTGATTTAATATATTACTTTAAATGTTACTTTTAGTAGACATTCCATTTATTTTCTTGAATAGTACTTTATTTTGCCTACCAGCCTTAACATTCAAGGATTTTTATTATAGAAAAAAAAAAACAAAAAACACTCTCTAATAAGATTTCTCAATTGTTCAGGCTGGTAGATGAAATAAAATTCTGTTTAAAGAAATAAATGGAGTACCTCTTCAAATACAGGTATCCACTAAAAATAACACTTAAAGTAATAAAATATGTCTGATTAATAAATAAAAATTCATTAATTCTTCAGAAATATATAAGTGGACTGAGGTCAAGACTGAGTGGTGACAGCCTGTTTAATGTTTGAATATATGAACAATCTCCATGAAGATTGCATTCAAAGAGATTGTTGCCACTTGGTGTTGACCAGTGTCCACTTTTATATTTACATATGCTCTATCTCTGATATTGTGCTGTTTTTTTTACCCATAAATATAGCCTACATTAAAACTGTGTGTGTGTGTGTGTGTGTGTTTTATCTTATTAAAAATGTGACAAGACAAACATATGTGTAACTAAAAGTTTCACAATGATAGAATAGATTGTCAGATGTTTAAAATTAAGTTTCATTATTTTGCCTGTATTTGCACCCATGAGCAGTAGTTATCACCATCCCTCTTCACATGAGGAGTTGACTGAAGCAGTTGCTATGCACAAAACACAAACATAATTGAAAAAATGAAACCAACTCAAGTGTTTAACTATCAGTTCTATCACAAGTTTTAGTTGCACATATGCTTGTTAAGGTTTTAATAAAAATCTCCAAAATGTAACATTTTACACTATGTGCAGCTCTGAATGCAGCATACAGAGCACTGTTTTTAATTAAAATAATAAACAAAGATAATCTGCATTTAATATGAATTACATTTCAATTAATTGTTATATATATATATATATATATATATATATATATATATATATATATATATATATGTATGTATGTATGCATGCATGCATGCATGCAAATGTCATTGCGTCACGCTTTTTCAACTTCACCCCTAGAGCCCAACATGTCATACCATTTTGCCATTTTGGAATTAGGCTGACACTGTGAGCAAATTAAAAACATTCTGGTTCAGATCCAGGCTGCAAACCTGAAATATGGGATTCCCAGATTTTCATTACTGCAATTATTTTCGGTGAATTGTTTTTGATCTGATATTTTTCGATGAATTTTTTTTGGTACGGTAACATTTTTTATAACTTGGAAATAAGTGAAATTGCAAAATCCAGTGATAGTCACCCATGAAATAAAAATAATTGTTTCTACTGAAAGTAAGGACCTATATACATCAAATCACCTTTAAATCAAGTGGTGGCAGAAGAATTATCATTGAGCTTTTAAAAGGTAAGCTTAGATATTAATGCAATGCTTAAATGCAGTGATCAATTTTGAGTTCATATGTAGCTTATTGTTGTCTATTGCATCTACTCATCGCTACCTATTGTGACAAGTGGCAAAGGTCCAAACAAGAGCTCTATGCAGGAGATAGCTTAAATGATGGTTGATAGAGTGGCTTTTAAGCTAGTGTGTGTGTGTGTGTGTGTATATATAAAATTTAATAAAGAAAATGTGCTCTCTGAGAACATTGCTTAGCTGTGAGGCACTCCATAACCAAGAGGTCCAAAACATTCATGATCAGATGGTGATTCCTCCTATGGAGGAAATGCAGGTTTGAATCCTGCTGGAGAGTACACACACGCATTATATATATATATATATATATATATATATATATATAAATATAAATAAAGAATTTGCCAGCATTATTTTTTTAAAATTTGAATTAAAATCTCAAATTAGTCATATACAGGGTGATTGAAAAGTAACTCCACATTTTAAAATACTTATAATTTATTTGTTAATTATCATTTTTTACTAGAAATGAATATGAGAGGAAAGGTTTCAGCATGAGGTTTTATTTAAAATTCTATATGGGTAACAGATTTCATTACCAGCTTCTCATGCTGCCCAGGAAACGTGTCAACTGATTTCACCAGGAACTCTTGTGGTATGGAAGATATAACTTCTTGTATTCACCCTTCAAGTTCTTCCAAAATTTTGAGACTTGCTCCTTTAACTCCCCCCCACGACCGACAAAAAAACTCACAGGGTGTTAAATCAGGACTCCTGGCTGGCCACTTATACACAAAATAAGGAGTTACTTTTCAATCATGCTGTAATTTTTCAAGTTGACAAAGTTTGTAAATTAAACACTATTTATTAGATTGTTTATTTACAGGAATAATTTTATATTTACAACATTCTAAAAGTAATAAGAACTAATACAAAGCAATATTTATCATTTACCAATTTGTAAAGAAATAAATGTGAAAACAATTTTTTATTCATAAATTTATAAACATTTACTAAATTATTAAAATATGTGAACCAACTATAAGGAATTCCTTATTTATCATATTATCAAGTTCAAATAAATTAACAATTAGTTGATATTTTACCAACCATTCTAATAAACAATATAATAGTGTAAATAAACAATCAAATAGTGTTTATTATTTTTGTTGTCAATTCTTAAAAACAAAGAAAATTTATAAATTCACTTTTATATGTTTAGATTTTATTTCAATTCTAATCATCACTTTTTAAAACAATAAACATTGCTGAGGAGTGAAGGTAGTTAAACTAATAGTGGTGTTAAGGGAAAAAAAACCATCCTTTTGACACCATGTCTTATTGCGGGCATGTTTATCCATGTCTGACAAACGTTTTATATCAGTTTTAAATACAACATAGATAGCCTTCAGAATTTTTTGACAATCATTTTCTATCTTGTTTACATGAACAAATTTTGTCTCTTATAATTATATCCAAAACCTAACTTTAAGTTATTAAATATTTCAAAGTAAGCACAAATCATAAAAAACAGCTCTTTAAAAAAAAAAAAAAAAAAAAAAAATATTATAATTATATATTAGCCAAGTGTATTTTTTATTTTTTTTACTGTTTTTATAAATTTCAATTTACACACAAAATTATAGTAACCAGATGCATTTTTGGAAAACTTATTTCTCAAATAAATGTAGCCATTCATTAAATATTTACAATGGATTCTGGTTTAATATTAGGTTGAGTCATAAGTAATTTCTATTTTGTAAAATGTATCACAACTGTATCATCCTGAGTAGTTAAGAATAATTGGCAGTTAAAAATAAATTTGGAGTCTACCAACATAGCTTAGTTTTTACACTATAGTGGCAGCATACACAGTGGATTAAAAGAAAAAATGTTGTTCTTTTTTATGACAATGCAAAACCACATACAATAAGAATAAGATGAAAAGATTTTGGAACTCAGTTGGTCTGTTTCTACTCCACCGGCCATATTCACCTAACCTTGCACCAACTGATTATTTCTGTTTATGATCACTGCAAAACACTTTGATGGAGGAAAACTTTCTCTAATGAAAACCCATATTAAAGAGATCGTGAAAAACTTTCACATCAAAACCTGTTGAATTTTACTCAGAAGGTATGGAAGAGCTGCCTGATATACGAGAACAAGTCATCATAAAAATATTGAATATATAATTGAATAAAGTGTAATTGTACTTAAATTTTTGAAGAATAAAGTTGATAAAGAAAAACAAAAATTATTTATGACACAACCTAATAGAACATTGGCTTAGTAGAATCAATTATGCCAGAATCGAAACAAAAGTATATAATATTTTTGTTCTTTTTAAACAAACCTAATAGAAAGGAATAAGTGCTTATATTGATCAAAATTTGTCGTCCCAATAGGCTCTACAGAATCCATTTTCAAATACAAAAACGTACACTTTGATGCTTTGGATCCAAAATGCAGCTCAAAGCACAAATTTGAATAGTTAAATCTCTGTATTCAAAGTTTCAATTAATCCATTCTTAGACAATTGTATTTATATGTATTTTATCCAGATTCCAATATTTCCTACTACTATCAATGGAACAAGGTCACAAAATATAAGCACTCTTCCAATCAGGTCCAAACTTAATGTTTCATAATGATATCGGAAAGAAAGAAAAAACAAAGTGAAATATAAGGAAATATTGTAAAATAAAAATTTGTCAAATGTATGACAATCATATGAAAGAATAACAACAAATGATGCAATGTGAAAATATTCCTGCTAATCACACCAGACAGCATTCATTCTCATTCTAAGGTGGGTCTTCTTACAATGTTCACTTTGCAAATATATAGCTCTTGATTTATTTCTGTTATAACAACTGCAAAATGTGTGCTTTACATCCAATGTTGTCTATAGGTGTAAAAAAAAAAAAAAAATGTTTATGTGACTAGGAATATATGATAGGAACTTAGGTCTTGTTTATATCATTGAGCCGAGTTAAAATTGTTTCACTTTATAATTTATTTGAAGTTATACTTGCTAAGAATCTATCAGCAATATTAAGTGAGGAGCTGCTGGACTAAGCTTCATAAGGCACAAAACCACAAATTTGAGGGTCCTTACTACTAATTATCAGCCATTCTATCTAGTCTTTAAATGCAAATTCTTTTAGTAATAATAAAAAAGAATTTTGCAAGTATCTGAATGGTTTTATTATAAATATCACAAGACAAAAATCCTCTAAACTAAAATTTTTTTTAATGAATATCAAATTTGCAATTTTAATTAGGCTGAAATTTATATAAAAATGTTAATTTTCATAAACAAAAGCATCAAATAAAAGAATGCCAGTTAAGCTTAAAAAATAAAAAAAACAAAACAATTTAAACTTTCTAAATTCAAAAAAGTTTTTTCAAATTTCCAAATTTGAAAAATACTTAAAATTTCTATCATCTTTTCCAGATCAGTACTAAATAAGAAAAACGCAAAACTTTTGCACAAACATCTGAGAGCAACAAAATATAAAAAGTTATGTAAATATTTAAATAAATTCAAAACAAATTTTTTATTGCTATTGTTGAAGTGCTTCAGATCATCTGTCACCAAACCTCTCAATACAAGGACCACATTATAGATTTTGAACATTTTTGAGAGCCAAAGAAAGAAAGAAAGAAAGAAAGAAAGAAAGAAAAAAAAAACAGTTTTACAAGTAAATAAATAGATTTTATTTGGATTTATGATATAATCAGTAGGAGTCAGAACCAAAGAGAAATGTGACATTTGCAAAAACAAAATCAGGTGGGACAGGATGTGGTCCACAGTAGTTTGGAAACCCCTGCATTAAATCATACTTGGAAATAACCGGAGATAATTTCTTGTACAATAGTTTAGTTCAGATCTAAAAATGCATGAGGACAAGGGGGTTGTGAAAAAGAATATCCAGAATTAAACACTTTAGAAAACAACTTGGGATTTAAGGAATTAAGTTTCTCTTGCCAAAATAACATGTTTTACACTTTGGTCACTTAGCTTGTTCAGCAATTGTTATTGTTCATAATGTTAGATACTATTTGTTTTTTCTTTCTACTGCCTTAGTTTTAATATAAACGTTTCCACATATACTGACATATCGGTTAATTCCCACTGGCTGGCCATGCTAGGATTAGAAATTGACCAATCAGAGAAGAGCAATGATCTGAAATTGACCAATCAGAGAGAAGCAATGATCTCTTCATGAAGAAATTGGGAACTGCATTTGAAAAGAAAGTGAATTTTAAACAATATAAACATTTCAAGAAGTCACTTCCTGGAATATATTTAATTAGTATAAGTATGCATTGCTTTTATTTGGTTATAAAACAAAGTTTTATGCAAGCTAAAAAAGTATCAATCATTCAAATCACTTGACTATTTTCATCTTTAAAATTATTTGTAACACAAAAGGAAACTGGTTATTGATTTAAGTTGACTTTCTGAATGTAAAGATAAAAATGATTAAAAAAATGAAGCTTCATGGAAGAAGTCTTTTAACTTTAGAAAAAGATATGGAAGTTGATAATTGATTTATTCTTGTTGAGAGAATAAAAAGCAAATCATATTCAAGTCAAGCAACCACAGTCAACAATATTTACCACTTTCTAAGCACTAGAAAGCCACTCAAGGCATGCTTTATATTACTTTGTTTTTTTGAGTTTTTTCTTTAAATATTAGAAAAATATTTGTAGATATCATCTTTAAAAAAAATAATTAAATGATCAATCTTCAAATACTTTTAATACTTTCCATTTTTTTCTTCAGTATTTGTAAAGAGAAAAATATACAGTGGAATGTCAGTTATCCGAACATTTTTGGATTAACCAAATAAAATTTCCAAGTCTGATGAATATTTAATTTTATGACTGTCTTAAGTACAAATCTGTTATGTATTGGAGTTTATTGCTACTTCTATTTATGTAAAAAGAAATCTGTTGATTGGTTTGATGACAACCAGTCATGTTAAGCAGGTTTGAAATAATTTAAAATTAAGATAATCTCAACAAAATATAGTCTCTGTTTTTCACAAGAAATTTAAAACAGTGACATTGGATAGAAAAAATGTAAGTAATATAAAAGAAAATTGCTTTGCTTTTAGGAAAATGCAAGTAATTAAGCCAAAATTACCAAATAAAATCTTATTTTTTTCAAACATTTTGTCACCAAATTTTCTACAAGTGAAATTATATCAAATTTAAATTTTGTCATATCAAATCAAACTGAGATGGGTACTATCATTATTTATTTTTTTTATTTCATTATTATTATTTTTTAAATTCTCAGTCAGCAACTGATACATGGTATACAGACTTCTTTGAGTGAAATTGCAATCCTAATCATAAAATGAAGAAATATATTTCCATAAAACTTAAAACAGTTATGTAACTTGAAAGAATCATGAAAGAAAATAAATATAGCAGATTTACTATAAATCAACTGTGAAACTGACTTTATTCAGGTTATGCATCTGTTGCAAATGGAATTTTATGCTATTTTGTTGCTTGTGAAGAGCAAGCATTCACTGGGCTTGATCTGAGTCAGCCACTTTAAACAGTGCTGAAATAATCTTAATGTTAAAAAAAATGAAAAACAAAGAAAAGAACAATTAAATCCCCAATTCAATGAATTTTATATCTAATGTAAAATCACAATTTTTTAAGCAATCTTCTCTTTTTAATTATTTTATTGATTGAATGAAAGCAAACCATTCAAAGGCAAATTTTTGTGTATTCAATATGGCTATCATTTTTATGATCAGGTCAGTTGTTCAAACAAAATACTACTGACTTATATCCTGATAACTGACATTCCATTATAGTTATAACAGAAGACTATAACGTGACATTGTTAAGATGATTTGTATATATAATAAATTCTGTATATCTCTTTGCAGAAACAAGAAATAAGTCTATCAAATGAATGTAAAAATAATAAAATCCTAGAATGTTACTTACCCAGTTTTAAGTGTTACATATTTGTCTGGTATAAGACCTTCCTTTCCATTAAAGCATCCTTCCCACCAGTCATCGGATACTTGTTTAAAAATCACCAAAGTTTCCCCTTTTTTAAATGATAACTCTCGTCCACTTCTGCCCTCAAAGTCATACAGTGCTGTAGCTTCAAACAGATCATTTTCTGAAGGAAAGAAAAATACATGTTTGGCTGTTAAAGTTTGAATGAACCTATTTTATACAGCATTCATAATATCTCAGAGTTATTACTAAAAGGTTTCTTCAGTAAATAAGTAAAAATTGGACTGAAATATATGGAATAAAATGTGTGAATTTAGAGTAATAAATTTTGGAACATTTTCATGAAACCCAAACCAATAATTTGAACATATGGAAGCCCCAAAAAGAAAAGAATAAAAGATTAAGCCACATTTTTTCTTGACTAAAAAATTTGTGATATTAGTTTGGGATCAAATTTTAACAAATCTGTTACATGTGATAGAATTTATTACTTTATTGCTGTTCCCATGTCCATATAGAGAAAGCTGTTGGTCAGTGTGATAATACTTGGCCACTTTATACAGTTAAAATTATTTTAATAAATTAAAAAAAATTCCAAATGAAGGATTTGAAAGCATAACAAAATCTGTAATAGTATCTTTAACTCTACAAACATTCTGAATACATATCTGTTACAACTGATAGTTTATTGCTGTTCCATGAAATTTTGGAGAATTAAAACATTTCATTCTTTCTTCTGAACAGTCAGTCTTGTTTTTAGATTTCTGCTGCTTTGTCTGAAGAGGTTAATGCTGTCAAAAATTTTAAATAAAAAAAAAAATTATCAATACAGCATAGCATTTCCTTAGTTCTTACCAGAACCAAGTTTTCATAAACAGTCAAAATTATTGTTAAATTTATTTTGTTAGTTCCACCCTGACTTTTTCAGTTTATTTTTGTCATCGTGGAGATAAGGAAAGAAAAAAAAAAAAAAAAATGAAACGTGCACACACACACAAACAAACAGCATTTTAGATATTTTCTCAGTAAGAAAAATGGAATTCTAAAAAGGCTTCCATAATTTAAAATTATAGACAGAAATTAGCTTGTAATGGGAGAGACATGAAAATAACCACAGATCTTTCCGTGTGTGCAGAGATTTTAAAGAAACTAGTCATATTTAAAATGTAAACTTGATGATAAAAAGATTGTTATAGATTTCTGCCCTTACAAAGAAAACTGATTTGAGTGGAATGGAAAATGATTTGATGTAAATTGACAAAGCAAGTTTTAAAAAAAATAATAAAAAAAATAAAAAGATATACACAATATATAGTCAATAAAATAAACATAAAAAAAAAAAAAAGAATTATATAAAAGATTAAAATAAAAATACTAGATTTAAGCAATGAATTGCAAGTATTAAAACTAGAGAAAATATGCTATAGACAATTCGTTTTTTTTTTCCTTTTAAATGAAAAATCCCAATATATCCTATTTGATGTTGTGGAGTTGGCCTAATAGTTAAAAATTCAGAAAATGGAATCAATGAATTCTGTTCAAATTCCAGCTAGAGTAGTTTGTGTTTACTTCACATTTATATTTTTGGTAAAGACATGGAACTGTCCATCACAATAGAATGGGTTTGCATGCTGCTGGTAACATTTTAACCCAGTACAGCCTTTTGCATATTACCTGAAGGGGAGGTAGAAACTCCCACAACCTTAAAAATATAACAAACCACTTAATATGGCACTAACAATTTCCTTGGCAAAAAGGAAAAGAAAATTAATAACTCCTCACCTTAAGTGTTTGGTGTTTATTTAAATGCTTTAAAGATATAAAAGAAAAAAAAATAACAAAAAACTACCTGGTTTCAAAATTGAAATCACCAAGAATTTTAGGAATCAGAGTTGTTTGTTGACCAAACTGTTGAAAGTTATTTATATTGACAAATAAAAAAAAAGTACAAGGGGAGATAGAGATACAAAGACATCCATTAAAATGAATGATATATTTGTATTGATGACATTTTTTATTATGGTTTCACCTTAAGGAAGGCAACAAAGTCACTAGGACATAGGGGATTACAAAGAACAAAAGAGAATGAGAAGACTTTAATAAGAGGAAATGAGAAAAGGACAATAAAAGAATAGGATTCCGGAAGACAAAAGATGGTGATTGATGTTGCATTTAAATTTTTAATTATTGTAGGTGGCAGGGAAGCAAGAAATTTGAAGATCGTTTCTTTTCTTGACTGGAACTATTAAAATAGAACCGACAGCTGCATCTAGCTAGTTCAACAGTAAAATGGGGAGAACCAGTTGCTAATCTCATAACAATGCTTAAATATGTGCAGATGAGGCACTAAAGAGAACAGCTCATCAGAACAACAAGTTGAGATACCAGGTCAGGATCAATTACATTACAGACCCTTCTTTGAATTTTGTTAAGAATCTCAAGAGAAGTAGTAGGAGCACCAGACCAGATATGGTAGATATAAATGTGCAAGAGGGATTCTGTTGAGAATTGTCTGGTACAACACAGTAAACCAACTTTCCTATCAGTAGATCTAGCAATTTATTCAATATAATCACTCCACTTCATGTCAGTGGAAAGTATTAGGCCAGAAGGAGCAAAATGCTGCTCTTCTGAAATTTGCCAGACATGCTGATAGCAGGCAGAAAAAGTTCTGTGGTGATTAAATGAAAGCAGTTTTGTTTTAGGGGCATTAAAATTTACAAGCAATTCCTTGTCCCAGTTAATCACTGATTAGAAGTACTTTTTGACAACAGTTGCCAGTTCTTTTTGTTTTTTTTTTATTAGATCTGTTGGACGTGTTACTAAGACAAGAGTAAATCATCTGCATACCTAGTTTTGAACTGATGACATGTGGAAGGTCATTGATGAAGATCAGATACAGTGTATGTCTGAGGATAGAGCTTTGTGAGATGCCTGCATTAATAGGAAATGAACTAGAAACGAGTTTATTCAACACTACCTTCATTACACAATTTGTTAGGAACAATTACATTAGATCAAATATTTTTTCAGAGATACTGTAGCCCTTGAGCTTGTGCAGAAAGCAAGTATATGCTAAATCTTGTAGAATGCTTTTGAGATATTTAAGACTACTACAGCCAAAGCTTTACTATTCTTATCTAAAGCTTGATAGACAAATACAGTGTTGGCTGTTAACACATCAGTGGTAGAGCAGCTAAAGAAATGAAAGCCTTATTGCTCATCCAAAGAGGTTATGTGAAGTAAGATGCTTAACCAATTTGGTGTTGATTAGAGTCTCTAATACTTTGCCAAGAAGAGGTTAAGATACTAATAGAGTAATAATTCAAGGGGTCAGATGGTTTCCCAGAATTCTTAAAGCCAGGAACTACAGAGGAGGACTTACAAAAAATTGGAAAGCCAGAAGTAACAAGACATTTATTATAAGTTTAGAGAGAACAGGACCCAGTTCAAGAGCAAAATGATGCAATTTCTTTAAGGATAAATATTAAAGAAAATATGTGCCTATATTTTAATGAATATTTCATCTCTGATAAATGCAATTGATCTTCTTTCAATACAGATATAAAGTTTATGACATCAAATCAAACAGTTAACTTTCAACCAATTGCTTCACTGAAAAGTGGAATTATATATTTCCTATAAGAGTTATATCAAAGTTGCTTAAGTAGTCTTAACAAAAAATACATCTAGTCATGTAGTAAAGGCTTTACAAGAGTATAGTAAAAGAAGAAGACTATTTAATAAAAGAAAACGAGAACAACTAAAATGTACAGAAAAAAAAACTCCATTAATGTTTTTTTAATGGTTAAATACTGTTCAAAAATATAATTTATTAAGCAAATAAAATTTAAAAAAATATAGTAAATAATGTTCAATTCACTGAAATAAATTGAAATAAAAAGTAAAATTGAATTACATAACTTAAAGAAAAAGGAAAAAAAATGGTGATGAGACCAATAAGAATAATTGGTGATGAGGTCAATCAGAAGAAATCACATGAAGGCCACAAAAGGTTGACAGAGACAAAAACAAAAAGAAACAACAATAATTTGGTGAATACAGTTTTGCAATGCATCATTCCATTAAATTTTCACTAAAGCAAAGGAATTAAAAATTAAACTACAAAAAAAAAAAAAAAAAAAAAAAAAAGAAAAATTACCCAAGAAAAACCGTAGTTGCCATTTATTAGAGAAAAGGAATTTTAAATTTTATACTTATATTCGTCACTTCCATTTTGTTTTAAAATTGTCCACAACCAACACCTTCACTACAGCCACTTCCCAATTTTGTATAAATAAAATGTGATAAAAGACCTGATCCAATTTGCAAAGAACTTTTTTGAATTTGAAGACTGCATTATTTTTTTTTTTAGATTGCAATATGGAAATATTTTCTGTTGAATATTATTAAAAGAAAAACAAATAAAAGCAACTTGACAAAACCTTGGAGAACATGAATAATAAAAATTGTATGATTTCATGGCTGTTAAGCACTTTTCAGTGAGAGTTATGTCCCCTTCCCACTTTTAATGAAAAAGAAAAATTAAGGAGAACCCATATAATAAAAATGGCCAAAACAGGCAGATTCATGAAAACAAATTTGTTTCTCCTCTCTCATCTGCTCAGGTATTCAACCGTATCACAAAATACAGAAAATGTTTTATTTGCTTTAAAATATAATTATTAATACAAAAACAAATTCAGCTTAAAATAAAAAAAAGCTTGTAATGTAAAAAAGGCTAATAAAAACTGAATTTATATACAATTACTATTGTAATTTTGGTAGCACAAGACAGTTCTTAGAAAGGTACATTTTTTTATCCCTATGCTTTTATTAGTAGTTGCTGGATTCAGAATATGAAACAAGTTAACACATGTGAAACATTAAGAGATTAAATATCCAGTTTGCTGAAGCTACAATTTGGTAATGAGATAAAACCTCATTTAAAAATATATTTCAGTTTTTAAAGTATGAATCAAGGCATTAATATCAATAAACTTTCATCTATTACATCCAAACACCGAGATATTTTTTGTCTATAATAAAAGTCTACCTTGATGAGGTAACACTTATACAGAAAATACTTAAGAATATTTTAATTAAAAATGTACTTTATGTAAAATGGTCTGAACAAGAACGTATTTGGTTTGATGAACAAATAAGGGGAGATAACTTTCATAAAAAAGTTAATGAATTTGAGAAAGAAAAGTAATGAGATTCATGATTGATGAGATGGCAACTTTTTGACTTGGACAAGAAACAGAATAAACAAGTGAACAGACATATAAACAATGATAACAACACTGAGTGGGTCAGTTCTGCATTCAGAAACAAAGGATCATTCCAAAAGATACATTTAAATAGCATTTTCCATAATTTGTCAAGAAGCAGACAATATTGAATAATTTTCTATCTATTTAAATAGTGTAAGAAAAACAGCAAATTCTGTATCATCTATCAATGAACAGATATTTTTTTAATAACAGAGATGTGATTTGATAAATATAAATTATTTAGGTTAAGTTCATATGTGTGACAGCTGAAGGGAAGATGTGAACAGACTTGTCTAAGATTAGTTCTTTCCTCTCTTCCTCTTTCTATATAAATTTCTCTTACCTTTTGTAGTCAAAGGGGGAGAGAGAGAGGTGGGTGTTGGAGAGGAGAAAACAAATTAACTGAAGGTTTTTGTGAAATGTGTATTACCAGTAAAAGCTAAGAAAAAAAAAAGTACTTTTGAGAAGTAGGCTTTTTCACAATGAGTGCAGGTTTGTAAATTTTAATTTCTGGAAACTAAACTGACATATATACACGTGCATACAATTATCAAATCAGTACACATCCTCACTTATGCACACACATCAATAACAAAATGAAACAGTAAGTTGTATGAATGCTGAAGGACATTGAACAGAAAATGATTAGCAAGCCTGGCTACTAAGAGACATGCTTGTTTGTCAGTTAAATACAATAAGTAAAATTCTTACTCTTTAAAGCTTTCTAACAGATAAATTGCATTTATGACAGAAGTGGGAAGTCTGTCAAAAGCATTTCTCTTGTTCTAAATCCTTACAGAGCAAGACTTCTTTTGTTTTCCTTTACAGTCATGTATTTATCTGACTTAGCAAATTTTATTTTAGACAAGAGCTGAAAAGCTCACAAAGATATTAAATTATTTTAATAGAAAAAATTAGTTCTTGCTAAATGGAGAGATATCTTCAAATAATGTAACTATGATAAAAGCAGTGTATCAAATATCAACACTATTCACTGAACTTAATGATAATGCGGTCAATAAACTAGAGGAATACATAAAACTTCATTATAATTCTAATAGTTGTTTTCACTTTTCCAATTCATTCTTCATATTGCTTTCGTTCTTAGAGTTCAGGTAATCCATTTTGCAGACTTCAGGATGTAGAATTGATTAGCGAAAATGTTGTGATAAGAACAAAAGTAATAAGGAATGAGTTACCTTAAGCAACACTTGGAATAATGAAAACTATACTCAAAATTATAAAAGTGTCATTTCATTCTAAGTTCTATGCAGTATGTTAATTTTTGCTGTCAAGAAACAAATAAAATTAACATCAAATTGTATAAAAAAAACTTAGCTATAAAAATGACAAAGACAAAATTTAATTGTTCAGAATTAACAAAATGTTTGAAGTTTTTGATATTCTAAATGTTTGGCTCACTGGTTAAATCAGTGGATTGAGAGTATCTAGGTTTACAGTTTAACACCTAATGTGAAACTCCTAATCATAAAATTAAGTAAATTTTCATAAATTAAAAATTTAAAAAGTTACATAACTTGAAGATTCATGAAATAAAAGATATATATTAGATTTTACTGTCAATCGTGAAACTTTTCAGTTGTCTAAAGAGGGCTGGGAGAAGAGTGGACCAAGGCAACCGGCAAGCTGGGGTCATGCTGGGACACAGAGGGTAAGTAGTAAAGAGGGTATCAGAATTGGGATTCAAGCTTACCACAGAAGGAGGCTGCAAGAAAGGCAAACAATAGTCATTCACCAGTTAACCATGATGGATCAAGAGAAAAAGGGAGGTAATTAAAAAGGCAAAAAAAATAGAAAAATATTGACGTGCGCAGTGAAAAAAGAAAAATAATGGAAATTGGGTTTTAAATGATTTCACAGGCAGCCATCTTAGAAATAAACATTCCCAATCTGAAAATTTGTTTAAATTTGGTGCCAATGGCCAACATCAATTAAAACAAGAAATTAGGGTTGTATAATATTTCTATCAGAAGAGAGAAAAAAAAAAAAAAAAAAACCCTGATAAACAGAACAAATTTTAGAAAATATATCAAACTAAATTATTCAAAAATAATCCATTACAAATATAGTAATTGTTATTAAAAGAAATGACTTATTCACAATGTTCAGAGTGGGAATGGTGAGAAAAAAAAAACATTCAGAAAAATCCAATATGGCTGTAAAATTTGAAGAAAATCAATCTCTATTGAGATTTCAATACGAAAACAAGATTAATTTCAAGAATGCCTGTGGGAGAAGTCCAAACTTGATTGATTGGTACAGAGAAAACGAAATACTTAGCACTTAAGTTATGCATCTATTTTTAAAAATATAAAATTATAATCAGGTGATATTGTTACACATTTTATGTACAAAAGAGCAGAAAATGTACAATGATGAAAACTAGCCTGCCATTCATTATTAAAGAATATATAATTGTAGTAGTGAAAATACAGCATCAGAAATTGATAAAACAATCTATTACCAGGAACTTTAATCTGAAAATCATTATAAAAGTGTCGACATTCTCAGCCAATAACCATCAAGTTTGGACAGCACAGAACAATTAGATTTCTTGCATTTTTATTTTAACCTTCACACATTTATAGCTTTTTTTTTTTTTTTAAATGAGAAAAGATGAAATGTACAAAGAGCAACAGAAATATATAAAAGAAGAAAACAAGCAAAAAGGTTAAATACAGGGTTTATTAAAAAGCTAACTTTTTTTTAGGCAACTCAAGTCAAGCATCAAAAGAAATTCAGGTTTTGTTTAATATACTAATTCTAACAGATTGCATAAAAAAATTGAATGAGTAAACCAATGTGAATATTACTGAACTGATTATGTGATGGTTAAAAAAAAGGAAAAAAACATGGTGTCAGGTCAAGAATGGAACACAAAAGATTGAAGAGCTTATTTTGACCATTTTATTTGATTTATATTTGAAAATACAATGTTGATTTTATTTAAATTTGTGATTTGTTTTGTCTTTCAATATTTTTGATATTTGTAGTTTTACATTGCTAGAGAGTTACATCAGAAAAAAAGTTAAGCTGTATACTGAAGTTAGAATGAGCTGAAGAAAGCCTGAAATTCTGTCTTGTATCTGAATCATTGTTACACATACACCTAAGATTATTAAAACTATAAGAAAAATCAATATGTAAGTATGTGAATCGAATAGAAAACATCTCCTTTATTCCAGATAGTAATTGAAATATGTCTTTTTCACACAACCCTACCACTAACAACAACAAACTCCAAATTATTAGAAAGCAAATAATAAAATAATGAATATACAGATATCAATGGGCACTTGAAAATAATGTCCTATATAATTGCGATTAAAACTGACATATTAGAAAAAGGAAATAATAAATTTACATTGATAAGGTGGTAATATTGAAAAGCTAATAAATTAAGACAAAGAAAAACAGCTTTATCAGTTTGTCATTCCTCTCCCATCAGAGCTCAATCAAGGACAAAAAATGTGCAGTGACTAAAATCAATACCACCAGAGACTGGATATTATATAATAAACATATATATAACTTTATTTTTAATTTGGTTAAGCTGTTTTTGTTTTATTTGTTTTTCAATATTACCACTTTAATAATGTAAGCTTTTTTTTTGTTGTTCTTCCCTATTGTTTTAATATGTCCGTTATGATTGCAATTATTAAGTTCTATATTCCTTATAAAATATTTAAATATTACTTAAGTTGCATATATATTAGTAATAATTGAAATGTTAAACATCAAGTCAAAGTTAATAAGCTTCTTCAATTACCGTGTGGAGATTTTAATCATCTATATATGCCCAGACTCTGAATGAAAGGATGATACACAAACTCCTGCTTATTGAAACATGTTTAGTAAGTTAGTCTTAAAGACCATTATAACTGAATAACCAGCTTGTTTAGTTCAAGCAAGAAAAAATAAAACATTGCATTGTTTTACTACTGTGAAAACTTGTAAATTGGAAAATTGAAAAAATGCCCATTTTTGGGACTTTAAATAAAGTTTCTGCGCTTAAAAAAATATATTATTTTTCAATTTTCTTTTAAATTTCCGTTCAATATTTCTGGAAAAAATTGGAATGCCTATGATATCCTTAAAGCATTGGAATTATTTCAATTTATTTATCTATTTTACAATTTATGAAAATTAACAATGATATGTCCTATTAAACCTAGGCCTGTGATAAGATAAAAAAAAAAAAAAAAGATTGGTTCACTTATTGAATTTTTTTGTAAAAATTATGCTATTGTTTTTTTCTTTTCTGAAAACTCACTGTGTACCAAAAGTGCTGCCTGGCATGTACCCCCTGCTCCCCACTACAGCACTGCACTCAAAGTTATTTTTAACCATTGATATGAGTTTTTGGTTTGTTTAGTAGCATATCAACCTCTATGGTTTATTTAATAACAGAATTTAAATATTTTTAACAGTTTTATAGCTTCAACTACAGATAAAATGTATTGTTGGTCATTTTTTTATAAAATTTATTGTTGGTAATTTTTTTTTTTTTTTTTTTTTTTTTTACATAATTTATTGCTGGTATTTTTATTACAGTGTAACCCGGATATAAGAGAGTTGTCGGGACCGGAGAAGAAGTATCTTATATCCGGGTTTGGTCTAATTTATATACATTAAGACAGGCTCTAATTTGGGACCAGATAAAATCTCTCTTATATTTGGGTTTCTCTTATATCCGGGTTACACTGTATAAAAATGTATTTTTAGACTTTCATAGCATTTTGTTTTTGTTTTGGGCGTGGAGGTGCCACTATTTGCCCATAGCTGGGACCCTAACAGATGCTACCACCCCAGGTCAAGGTGGACTGGAGAACAACAGCAATTAAGAGGTGGTACCACACTCCTCAAAATCTCCAATCTCCTGATCAGAGTCCTTGCTATCAGCTGTAGTTTATTGTATTGAACTGAGAAAGTGTTTGTATCATAGTTAACAGAATGCATCAGTGCTGTGGTTAATGCGTTCAATGCATTGAAAGATATATTCAAAAGTGAAATGAGAAAGGAAGATGTTGCTGTCAAACTAGAAAGAATCTATCCCTCAATTTTCAAACAGGGTAGGGATTAACTAGTTGACTAACCAAGAGAGAAACCTAAAATCAGAAGGTATCCTTCCACAAGTAAATGGCCCACGTTCAAAGAAGCCAAGGACAAGTCATTAATAAATGTAGCTGGTTCCATAAAGTGTCTGTAATTAATTCATGTAAAAATAGTTGGATGGATCCTCTTTTCTTCCTTCCAGCTATGGGTAAATAGCAGGATAGACTGGGTTCTATAGCCTTGGATGGCAACTGGTTTACTGCAGGAAAAAATCTGCCTCATCAGTCATATATCGAAAGATACATGATCACCTAAGCATGTATCACGTGTGGTATTAATTTTATAGTATCAGTCTTATTCTGTCAATAACATTTGCCTCAATTCCTGACCACTATCCCTTTTAGCTCCATTTGCAATGCTCAACATACAGACGGAGTTCTGAAATTTATTTAAACATTCTAAGTTGAAATTTCTAAAATTTGGTATTTATTGTTTTTTTTCTTTTTGTTGTAAAAAGAAAAATATTTAGCTTGTTAGTGCAGAATATGAATAAAGCTAAGCAAGAATGGTGAAGTAGTGGTAAAATTATTAAGAAAAGCCCAAACCCTGCCTATATATACTAGGTTCATTTGCTCTCTCACAAAATATGTAATCCTTAGAGTGAGTGAAAGTTTTGATGTTTTAATACCCATACTATCACAGGTTAGAGAAAAATTAGTTGAAAAACAATACATATTTAGTTGAAAGTAATGCAATTGGGAACCAAAAGCTTTTAGGACACTGAATGGTTAATAATGTCAAGATGTCGATATTTA
Source organism: Acanthosepion lycidas (assembly GCA_963932145.1). Taxonomy (NCBI): domain Eukaryota; kingdom Metazoa; phylum Mollusca; class Cephalopoda; order Sepiida; family Sepiidae; genus Acanthosepion; species Acanthosepion lycidas. The sequence goes on from OZ010597.1 coordinate 29,285,879, forward strand.
AGATGTTTGCATTTTGACTGACATGTTTATTACTGTGAATGTCAAAAGAACATATGAAGATTAGTTATTAAATCTCATTTCTTTGATTGAATAAATTCCTGTTCAGCTGTTTCTTTTTTATTAAACATGATGGTTTGAAGAATTAGGCATCTTTTTGAACAACCAACATAATACAGGATGCAGTGGAAATACCTCCCACATAACGGTAAGACATTAGTGGCAATTGTGTTTTCATTGAGCTAATGTCTTACCATTATGTGGGAGGTATTACTGTTGCACCCCTAGTCAAATTGATATTAAGTTGGTGCAAAAATAATATCGTTTTTTTTACGTATTTTTTAACGTCAAAAAACGATATTATTTTTGCACTAACCTAATAGTTTTCCCTGCAATAAATGAAAGCTCATTTTCAAAAGAAATGCATAATTTTTCATTGATTTTAAAAATTACAGTATATTAATTTTAATATTATTCTTTTAATAAACACTTTGTAAAAATTCTAGTGCCAAAAACTTATTTTTTTGGCTTTGTCAGTCATTATTCCAAGATGTGCATGTAACAAGAGAGAGAGAGAGAAAGCAACACAAGAACACCTAGAAGACAAGTGTAAAACTTTAATGGATACAGACTGTCTTTTTCAGCTTGTATAGATTTTACATATACAAACAAGCACTGAAAATTTTTTTGACATGACCAAAAAGAAATTATTCTTATGCTTGGTCATACACTGGGAATTAGTTAAAAATGTACACGTGTCTGTGAAAGTTCAACAGGGCCCACTTCCCAAAATCTAACCAAACACCAAGACCCTTTTTGAATTTCTTAAACAAACTGAAAAACATTTCAGAACTCAAACACCACCCTACGTTGTGTGAGAGATGTGTGCAAAAGTTACCTGCTTTTTTAAAATTTTATTCAACTGCAGATTCAACTCTAGTTTTGATTACACCTTATATATATATATATATATATATATATATATATGTGTGTGTGTGTGTATGTATGTATATATATATGTGTGTGTGTGTGTGTGTATGTGTTATAAAGGTTGCCAGCATTATAATACAAATTATTTTTTAGAATTTGATCACTATTTGCAGATAAAGTATTTTAAGGGTCACCAGCTGAAGGAGATAACAATTTTTCACTTTTGTTTTAAGAATTAATTTATTTTTTAATGTTTATTCTGTAAAACTGTCACAATATCCATGTTATTTATATTTTTTTCTAAGAAAAAGGGAAATATACATAAAGTTTATATAAACGTAGCTTTTAAGCTGAGAGAGAAATGGTAATTTATGCGATCCTGCAACAGCGCTAGCAGACAAGTTGGTTATCAGCAGCATTCACAGTAGAAAAGACAGAGCAGAGCAGGAAGAGAGAAGTGAAGCTACACTACACCTGCCATTTATGCAATGAAAGAAATGCAAGTGAGCAAACAAAGACTATATATGAATAAATTAATGAATAAATTAATAAAAAAAAATGAACAAAAATAAAAAAAGAAACAGGTTCAACAAATTATATATAGATATGGCTTTTCCAAATGTTTGGAGAATTTCTTTGACAATGTGAAATGTAGCACAGAATTTTTGCTGCTACTGTAGTACCAAAACAACTAGTTTCCACTATTTTCTTTATAGAAAATAGAAAACAGTGGAAGCTCAGTGTTGGATAAGTAAATTTTTATCTTAGTCAAATCTTAAAACTTTTAACTACACCTACACACATATAAAATATAAGTACATCAATAAGTCACCATCTTAATGATAAAAAAGCATTTGTTTTATATAACAAATATTCGTTTTTGAACATAATCTTCTTTATCAGAGCACAGCTAATGATTTCCTGAAGAGTTCTCAGCCTAACCAAAAGACAGAGATGCAAGCATGAAACACAGATGCTTTTCTATATATTCAGTTTGCATTTCAACAAACTTGGAATGTTTCCTAAAGTTTCTCTAACTCTCCCTAAAGAAATTCTAATTTGTATGATTAATGAAATATTGACTTTGCCAAGTGGATTGAACTGAAAACTTTTGGAAACCTAATCATAATTCAGAATGAAAATTAATCACAAAGATTGAACCATGAATATTCCAAGTTAAGATTCAGCTTGTAACTACTTACCAGGCTGTTTACTTATTCATCCTTCCTCTTTGTGTATGTGTATGTCAGAGAGTGTGTGTGTGTATATACATATATATATATATATATATATATATATATATATAATATTATTTTATATCTGGCATTGTTGAGAATTTACAAAGTCTGAGCCAAGATTATGATGACATACAGTTCTCTTATATTAATCTAATCCTTCCATTATGAGAAGTTTTTTTTTCATCATTTCCCGTGAAAATGTGTATAGCAGTGTGTGTGCATGTGTGGTATAATCTCACAGGCTGTCTTTTTTTTTTTTTTTTTTTTTTTTAAAGATAAAACAATACATCCAGTTTTAATGTAATTATAATAACTGTTTTTTACAATAGCTATTGAATACAACAGTGCCTAATAGGTTTTAAGCAAGCCAACATTTGATTAAAATGCTGACAAATAGTTACCATCAATGATTTGCATACAAAAACATTGTGGACAAAAAAAGTCCTTCCATACAATAAATTTTAAAAATAACACGTTTCTAATTCTCTCAGAATATCATTAATGAACTCGACATACATTTATACCAACTTAGTTTCACTTTGTATTCAATTTTGCTCAGAGAGAATTCCAAGGGAAATAACTTTCATCCTTCATAAACTATGATAAAAAAAAAAAATCTTCAATATGGAATATTCATATCATTTTTTTTCTCTTAAGAACATGCAACAAATAAATGAGTTGCTCTAATTTTACTAAGGACAAAAATTGTCTGTGATAAAATGATATGCTTTGTTTCATTAGTGAACAGACCCATTTTAAAAGTTCCTTTGTGCTTTTAAAAAACATCACTTAAATTTTTAGTCTCTTTAAATATTTTCACATGTGAAATAACTTATTTTTATTAGTCCTTTTTAATTTTTGATAAAGCCATACATTTCATTAATTATGATTTCAATAAATAGTTCTACAAAGAGAAACAACTGTTAATCTGTGAAAGCTGTCTAGAGAAATTTTCAATCCAGCTTTTACATGCCACCAGCAATTTCACAAAATGATATTAACTTTTCTTAGATGAAACTCATAGATCTTTTGTTGCAGAGAGGCTTTCTTTGTTTTGAAGCTGAGATCAACTAACTTTCAAGATCTATAATATTTCCTCTGGAAGCCAGATTACCAGCACTTGATATGCTGCTAGTAGAGCTACGTGAGCTTCTAGCTAACAGAAAATTAAATCTAACCATATAGAGTTATTCTTTATTTTAGCAACTGAGATGAATCAAGTAATGAATAAAGAGAAATACTAGATAAAAGATTTAATGGTTGATAATGTTGTACCTAATAAAAAAAACAAAAAACATTACTTTTCAAATTTTCAAGTGAGGTTCAGGCAGAAAAATAAGTCTCATAATAGTTGTTACATTTAACATGAGAATGTCACAACTATTATGGGATAGATGTAATAGTAAATAAGTTAATCAAAAGTTTAACCCTACTTTAGAACAAACAATATTTTTCTTTATATCAATGTTAGATTTTTAATAAGCACTACTTTTAAAATCAAACAATTTTCAACAAAGTTTTTTTGTTCTTTTTTAGAAGTGGGACAAAAATATGTCCTACAGTATTATGTAGCAAATAAGCAAGATTATCTTACAAAAATTAACAATTTTATTAACAGATATTTTTGAGACACACACACACACACACACATATATGCAGCATAAAAAAAAGAAAAGAAAAGATGGCCAAGGAAGTTTGGTCTAAGACAAAAGATAAATTTCAAAATCATTGATCCATGTGAAAGTCATTCAAGAGTAAAACTAAGTGAAATGGAAATTGTCAGTTAAAAAAAAAAAAAAAAAAAAAAAAAAAAAATCCATTTCAAATAACCAAAAAGACATACCTTCTTCATCACTTGGTAAAGACCCTACTTCATCTTCATCATTTCCATCTATATTGTCCCTTAAAAAAAAAAAAAAAAAAAGTTTTTAAAATGATCATTTGATGAAATATACACCAGAGTCATTATCGAAACAAATAAAAATTAAGCAAAATATAAAATATGCCCCAAAATCTACTAAAAGTCTCAACAAATGAATAACTAAGATAAAAGAAAAAAAGATTAAAAAGAGATCTTTTGTAAGAAATGCTTTTATCCTAAAAGAAACTCTGATGAAATATTCTAGATACGATGTGCATCAGCAACTTCAATAAACGTACTTTTAATTTTCCAGGTTTGATATTTCAGTTGTTCATATTGTTTTTATGAGATGAGAAAATTTATTCCTGTCATTGGTAAATATGATTTTGACAGAACCCAATAAACATTCCAGGATTTTAAAAAAAAATGACAATGTTCATAAAGAATTGCCATGGATATACTTTAATATTTTTTGTAAGTTTTGGATTTTCTTACTTGTAAATTGGATAGTGGCTTAAAACAAGCTTGTGCAAGTTGCTTTTGGAATGAAAAGCTATTCTGAAATTAACAAGAGCACTTATCCACACTAAACCAAAGATATATTTCATATACATTCTTTTAGTTGTTTTATATAGGTTAATTCCAAATCAAAACATTCTAAAACCATATAAATGCACATCATCAGAGATCACAAGATGATAGACAATGTGAAAATAAACACTCTTAGAAATGGAACCAATTTGCCTCTATTCTTTACCACCTGTAGCAAATCACTGAAACTATTTGGACACATAAGATCAAATACAATGCTTGCTAAATTATTACTTGAGGGTATGTTGCCTGGAAAAAATAGCAGAAGACCAAAATAGAGGTGGAGGGGTAACATAATTCCATGGCCAACAAACTAATGGGACTAAATAAGCTTGATCAAGACTAATAAATAATGTGAAGTCAGCCATGTCAGTTTGCAATCTGTCAAAGGTAGTAAAAGCAATGTCTTGAAGAAGCTGAAGTATTTCATCAATATGTTATCATACAAAACTATTCTGGTCTTGAGCAATTAAGGTTCAAGCAAACTTGAATTTTCTTAAAAATTCAAATCCTACCTTTAAAAATAAAAGTTTAAGAAATAAAATTTGAGTTTAAGTTTTAAATATATAATAGCTAAAAATATAATTAATACCATTGCTGTAAATTTCGCAGAGGCTGAAAGAGGGTTTTCTGTAATGAGCATAATTTATTCTGACAAAAGTAATTGTCTTGAAGTTAAAAATGTAGCAAATCTTCTAGCCATAAATTTGATAGGTCTTCCATTGGATCTTTGTGACTAAGAAACTATAACACAGCTGATGACACTAGATACAAAACACATCAGACTTCTGAACAAAAATATGACGATAACAGAATTTCAATCTGGAAATATCTTAATAAATAAATGATTTCTATTAAACTATAAAAATGGTTTAATTCTTTTTGATACTATAAAGGGATTTGTTTCCATTTTCAGATTGAAAAGAAAATAAGCAGAATAGGTTCCTAAAGATTACTTGCCTTTATAGAACCAGTTCCTGGAAATTTGGGATGCCATTATTGGATAAGGCACTTTGGCTAAAACAATTCTAACAAAAATAAACAATACTGTTTACAAAAATAAGAATCAATATTGTTTATAAATTTGAAAAAAGAGAAAATGTTTACCTGCTGTCAACAATCCATTTCTCATATACTTCACCACCATCATTGACGAAGATATCTTCTTGATGTATGATGATGGTTTTAATGAGATCATTAACATTACTTTGATAGCTCACTTGGTCCCTGTCAGGGGGGATCGGCAGCAATGTTGGTCCAAAGCAGATAGCAAGATTATATGGGTCCATCATATTCTCATCGCTGTACTCTGACAAACTTAGAAAAAAGAAAAGGGTTTTCAATTCATGCCAATTAATAATGGTCAAGTAACAATCTGGGATTTTGTAACAAGTCACAATAAAAGGCAACACAAGTCAAAAATGATTAATTACAATAGATAATAGTTCCTATAATTACAATAGATAATAGTTCATACAAGAAGTTTGAATACTCTTATATTTTATACGATAAATGTAATAAAAACCAACATAAATACTCATCAGGAATTATTAATGCTTGACAATGCTTCATCTATTAATATTATGTCTCATAAGAAAAAAATAAATGTTTGGAAAAGAATTTAACTATATGGCTAAATTTAGAGGATTTCTTCTGGTTAGTTTTTGTAGCCTAATTTGTAAGGTGCTATAAAGCAGATTCTCAAAAATGGGTGCAAATTCAAAATTTCCCAAATTTTCAGGGTTTTCAATCTGTATTGTTTGTTAATCATCATAAAATGATGAAGCGAGATAAAAATTGTAATAAAAAGCAACTGAAATTAAGTTGAAGGATACCCTAGTCAAAATGAATTGATAATGCCTCATCTAAGAAATTCAATGTTTATTCCATCTAATCAGTTAATGTAAAAACAGTTTAAGAGTTGTAACAAGCAAAATAAATAAAATGAAAGCAATAGTCAAATATTAATATTAAATGACAATGTTTCATCAAATAACTTTGAATAGTATGAGGTTCTTTGCTTCCTGGTAAAGTAGTTTTGAAAGATGTGCCAAATGTCTGGCAAGGTGTGGGAAATTAATCAATGTATTCAAATAACCAGAACCGGCAATATTTAATTGAGCTGTTCAAAAAGAGAAAAAAAAGAGAAAAAAAAAAAAGAAAAAAAAAAAAAAGGAGAATGTTTTACGGAATAATTAGCATTCATTAGACTTTTCTCTCTTCACCACATTTGCCAGAATAAAAGAATATTGGTTTTAATAAATTTAGAAGGGGGGGGGGACTGTTCATGATATAAATACAATGTCAAATTGATCCCTGACTTTTTAAATAGTTAACTGTACTTTGTTTTTATTTACAAATGCCAATAATTGATAATTGCATACTGCTGATGTTGTCCTTTATTAAGCAAATATATCAAAACTTTTATTCATTCTATTGAGACAATACACTGACATTGCAAATTGTGGCAATAAGAGAAAGAATGTGTGGTGAAATGATAATCAGTTTTGTATTTTAGAAAAAGGTTGCATTTAAACTGGAGAAGAACAGGCAAGGCTACAACATCATTGTATATTAATTTTAGTATTAATCCTAGAGTTTTATAATTTTCTTTCTTTTTAATAAATTGCTTGCAGATGCTTTTTATGATAGATGTACCAGGTTTGTTGAAAACTTTACCAATAACCAATAAAAATGACCATATATGAGCATAGACAAAATATTTTATACTTTGCAAAAATCTGATACCCCTTAGTTGCTGTATAAAGACAGTCTAGTCAGTCTTTTCATGTGTGACCACTATGTTTCTTTCTGCATATGGATTAAACCTAATGTTGGATGGATTGCTTATCACTATTTCCTTTAAGCTCTTTACAGTCTAGAAATAAAAAAAGGTTCCTTCTATCTCTCATCCATCATTGTTAACTATTTTCTTTCCTAACGTCTTTCCATCATTCATACACATGATCTGACACTAGAAAAAGATAGTACCAGTACTTGGAGGATTTATTGTTTGTTATGAAATATACAATATGTGTACTTACTGATTGAGGAACGCAAAGAGATATCTCATGACAATAAAGATGGAACGTGGTAAGGTGGTTATTAACTCCTTTATTTTGTCAATTCGGGTTTGGGCCTCGTCGACTCCTAAAAAGAGAAATAAATTATTAAGAAAAGCAAAATATAATAAAGAGGCTGAACTCACTGACTTTATCAAATATTAAAACTAGCTAGTTGCATCTTATGTTACAAATTCAATAAACATGTCTTATCCACAATTTTATTGTTTCACATCTATTACAGCTTTTTCCAAACTCATTTGCTTCTTGGAATTAATCTACCCATAATTTACAGAATGTTTACTTTTTTTTTTATATTGTTAATAAATAATTTATTTTTTTGTTATCTTGTCCAGACTAAAAAAGTGGTTCTGAACTATTACACCTGTAATTTATAACCTATGTCAAAATGAAGAATTGAAAAACAAAATCAGTATATGTCAAATGAAAATTTAACCTAAAATATATTTATTTTATATTTATATTTTTATATATTATTAAATCTTTTTATGAAAGTGTAGGATTTTGAAGTCAAGAGTTTGAAATCTAAAAAATGTCAAAAGATTAAAATTCACCAGCAAATATTTTTAAGAGAGAAATTAAAAAAAAATACTCACTGGTGCAATTGATTAACTCGTCAAATAAATGCAGAGGAAAAAGGGGCTCACGTAGTTCCCTAAAATAGAGTTTGAGCACCCCTGCCACAGAGTTGATGTCACTGGCATCCACCATGTCAATTAAGGGGTCTTCACCTATAAATCAAACAGCAATAATCATTATAGCAATGATAAAAATGTGTGGGTGTATATATATATATATATATATATATATAAAAACACAGATGGTAGTTAATGTTTTTCCTAACTACCTAAACGACCACTAAGTTAGACTATTTCTTTCTAAAGTAACTAATAGTGATAGTGAAGAAACAAATAATAACATCAACATCTTCTACAAAAGCCAAATTGATGTCAACTATAAGCAAGACAAATTTTCTTAGAAATATCAAAGAAATACACAATCCAGTTGACCTGAACAAGAAAAGTAGATTAAAATTATCTATAAAAAAAAAAAAAAAAAAAAAGTAAAACAGCTAACCTTATCATCAAAAATAACGATACACCTGCAAATTCAAAACTACAAAGAACTAATATTATTTACACATTCAAATGCCCCTTAAGGAACTGTGTTTCTGATCAAACAAAACTCATAAATAATTATATTGGTCATACTACTACATGCCTATCTTGATAACTTATATTACACCTACCTGACCATAGATCAATTAGGACTCATTTAAACACACACAAAAATTTACCAAACTCCATCTGAAACATACTAGTTGAAAATACAAGTAAAATAGCTTCATTCACATGTAAAAATAGATAAAAAATAATAGAAGTCCTAATAATAAAAAGGAAAAACCAACACTCAGTAACATCAACTACAAACATGGCGACAATGTGCTGACTGTGTTTGGAAAATAAAACATTACTATAACTTCAGGCACATACATAAAAAAACCCACACATTCAGTTAGAAAAAAAAAAAAAATTGTCCTTGATAACAGCTAAAAGAATAGCCAAAAGTGGTCACATATGCAGAACTTTTGAACAGTTTTTATACACTTTATGTTCAGAAAAGGAAACACTTATACAAACACAAGAAAAATTAAATAAAAAGCTTAATTGCAGTACCTTGTCAGTCATCTTTAATGAAACATGTATAAAAGCGGGATTGCTGTCAATATATATATATATATATATATATATATATATATATATATATATATATATATATGTGTGTGTGTGTGTGTGTGTGATTTTTGTAAATAAGTGGTTTCTTAAATAAAGCCATTTTATGCCCTGAAAGTGGTAAGTGTCTTAGCATTTAGATCACAGCTCTGGAGTAAAGAGAATTAATGCTGACATTTTTAAACAGTATATCTTGAAACACAAATATAATATAACATTTTTTTTTTAAATATGTTTAAATCTTTCAAACTACTTTATAACAATTAGTAGTAGCATTTTATAGCCAATGCAAATCTCTCAAAGAAATGACTACATTTTTTATTTGGTGCAAAAGAAAAGGTCTTGGCACACCCAATGCAGGGTATTATTACTTGTGTTTGAACTCATTCACTTTGAGACAATTGGTTAGAACATTTTTTTAAGTAAAAAAATCTTATGTTGAAATTTGATTCAGTGTATCCAAAAATAGCTTTTAAAAATGGAATAATTTTCATCATGATGAAAAAAAAAAAAAAAGAAAGAAAAGAAACAGTTAATTAAATTTTATTATCAGAAAATCTTACTGCAAAGAACTATTTCTTTTGCATTGACAGTAATTTTAAAGTTAATGTAAATCTGACAAAATCTTTACGAACAATATGTGGAGCACTACATTAAACCTGACTTGTACCAAATTTGCCATTGTAGCAAGGCAAATAAACACTGTCATATTCAATTGACTTGCATCTGTTGTTGAGGATTAAGATTTTAAATATGAAAGGTAATTTAAAATAGCAACAATGAATTCATCTTGTCTGGTTTTTGTACATCTGCATGTTGAGAGCTCTTCTTCACACTGAGAAAAAACAAAAAAACAAAAAACAAAAAAAAACTGGTGTTATATAGCTCTCCCTGTCACAGACCCATGCTGACTGACTACTGGCTAATACCTACCCAGTATCATTCATATGCAAATAGTCAGCACCACCTAAGTAGAAGGTCTTCTCTCAACAGTCCGTTGTGGAAGGGGACGCAACTGGGGCTTACAGCACCACATAAACCAACTCAGTTTTTTATTAGGCTGACCCAATTCTCTGTGACAAGCAAGTTACAAAGCACTTATATCAATTAACTATTTTAATTATAATGATTACTTTGTTACTTATATGAATGTAAAAACAGTCTACAAGTGACTATAAAATAAGTGGCTATAAAAAGCCAATGTTGATTATTTATGGCTAATTTGTTTAAATAATTCACCGATTATTGTTTGCATCACATGGTAAAGTAAAATAACACACTAAAATAATCATTTTAAGTTCTCTGAATATCGGTGACACTTAAAATTGTTCACTTTGAACTAAAGTCCTTACAAATTTCTTAACCTAATGAAAAACACTAATTTACAAAAGTATTAACAACTAAAAAAATTAAATGTAGTTGAAATAAAAATCACTTAATGTAATCACTTTAATTACTTAAAATGTAAAGAAATGGGAAGTGTCTGGTTATTTTAATCAAGAGTCATTCTTGGAATTTTAATATTTTAAATGTGCATAACTGGTTATCAATTGATTAAATTATTAGGATATATATATATATATATATATATATATATATATATATAAACTTACAGTAATTGCCCAATGTCATTTCATATATTTACTAGCATTTTCATCTTTGGTTTGCAGTTAAAGAAAATGATTTCCAAATTCTACTAATCATTCAGTTGACTACTTTTTATGTCAGCTTTCAGCTGAAGAATTTCTTGACATTCTTATTAAATTATTTCAACCAAAGAACTTTTTGAAAATCTGGATACAAGCGTTTAAATCTAAATATACATAAATCCAAATATTTTTGAAAAGAAATTAAATTTATTTTTTCAGCTGAAAACTATATTTTTTCTATTCTAAGCAGAGTAAATTCAAATTTACCTTTTTCAAAACAACTTTTAAATTCATTTATTTCAACCTGCGATCCGGATACCCTGAATATACCCTGATGATGCATCCCTGCAAGAAAAACAAAATTACTTTATTAAAAAACATTTAATTTATTGTTTTCATGTAAATCAATTCACAGACTATACCTTAAAGTATATAAGAAATTCAACAATTCTGAAACGTGTGTATGGACATTGAAACCAACCCTCAAGTAACAGTCTGTTTCATACTTTATGCAATTTACATATGCTCTATCAATATATTATATACACACACACACACACAAACAGAGGGTGCAATGGATAAATTGTCAAAAATTAAAATAACATTGATATTGCATATATATTTACCAAAATGGCACAAAAATATCTTGGAATACTATAGAGTAAATTTATTCAATAAAATTGCTATTGGCCTTAAGACTGGCCACCAGACAACTTCAGAATCTCCTGCAACTGTTCTGGACAGGCTCCTTGTTAAAGTTGGTGAATGCTGCCATAATCCTTGCCTTCATCTTTGGTGTTACAAGGAGCTTTATCTCTCACTCAACTGCACTCCACACATAATAATCAAAGGGTTTTGTGGTCTGGGGAGTTAGGTGGCCATATGTAAGGAGTGATGTAGTCAAACAAATTGTCTGACAGCCATGTCTGGGTTCTTCTGCTTGTGTGGCATGGTGCAGAATCCTATTGCCAGGCATAGGATTTTCTAGCAGCTATCCTCTTTAACCAAGGCAGCACTACCTCTTCAAGGCACTTGATGTAAGCTACCATGTTGAGTGAGGCCCTCACCAACAAATTTGGGAGTACTTTTCTTATCAGAATGATCAGAGTGAGTTTTCCAAGCTGCTGAACGATTTAATCACCATTAGACTCATCCACCCTTTTTCCAAATCGTATGCACCGACTGTCCTCAGATTGATTACCAATGAAATGTTTGTATTGGACCTTTTAGTGCAAATGCAAAGCAGCACAAATTTCTGGTGGAGTGAATTGTGTCATGGTGTTCTTTTTCTCACAGAAAAGTAGTGCCCAACTAACCCTACAGCAACAAAAACAAACAACACACATGTGTCAAATTAAAAATATAAAATAGCAACAATTTATCCATTGCACCCTCCCTGTATGTATGTTTGTATATAAAATATAATCTTAAGGTATACTATTATATGTTACTAATAGTAAAATTATATATATATATATATATATATATATATATATATGATGATGATGACAGAGAAGTAAAAATTAAATAAAAAGCTTAATTGCAGTACCTTGTCTATCATCTTTAATGAAACATGTATAAAAGAGGGATTGCTGCCTAAATACACAATAGAGAGAGAAAAATTTTCACAGAAAAGAATTTTACTATTAGGAACATATAAATTATTTTAAGTTTAACTTTTTATGTAACCTGTAATATTATTGGTTGGATTTATTACATATTTTATTGAAATTTTCATGCACTCAGATGCTTACATATGCAGATGTTGAAAATACTAAAAGCACATGTGTACACACACACACATTAGCTTAATAGCTGCCATATTGGGCAGCATTTAAGCTAGCTCCTGCAGAGGGCTCTTAATTGGGCCTTCATCACAATAAGTAGGGAGGAGTAGATGTGATAGGCAACAATAAACTACAAAAGAACTTAAAATTGATCACTGCATTTAAGTATTGCATTAATATTTTAGCTTACCTTTTAAAAGTTCAATGATAATTCTTCTGCTGCCACTTAATTTAAAGACAATTTGATGTACATAGGTCCTTACTTTCTGCACAAACAATTATTTTTGTTTCATCGGTGACTTTCGCTGGATTTCACAATTAATATCGATTATTCCCAAATTTATTTCCAAGTTATAAAAATTGTTATTGTACAAAAAAAATCCAAAAAAGAAATCATCAAAAACAATCGCACTAATGAAAATTTGGGAATCCAAAGTTTCAGGATTCGGTTCCACATCTGGCCCAGAATGTTTTTAATTTGCTCACAAAGTTGTCCTGATTCCAAAGTAACATATGTTAGGCTATGGTATCTAGGAGTAAATTTGAAAGCACAGACAATTTTATTTTGAAACACTGTAATTTGAGAACAGTAATTTTTTTTTTCATTTGAACATGAGCTATTATTGAAAGTTAGAGAATTGTGTTCCTTTAATTGTTTTAATCAGTAGGAGATTGCAGAATCCAAAAACAATTGCAGTAATGAAAACTTGGGAATCCAAATTTCAGGATTGCAGATCTGGATTCAGTCCAGAATGTTTTTAATTTGCTCACATGAGTCGGCCTAATTCCAAAATGGTATGATATGTTAGGCTACAGCCTGTAAGAGTGAAGTTGAAAAAGTGCGACACACTGACATTCACATTTATTATATAGATTAGAGAGAGAGAGAGAAATTTGTTGAAAATGACTTTACAACAGAACTGTATTGTAAATTATTTTAATAGTAATATGTAATCTGTTATATTTTTAGTTTATTTTATTAAGTCTGCCACAATTTTCATTCACTCTCATAATTACATATGGAGTGACAAAGAAAATTCAGGTGATAAGGAAAAAGTGGGGAAAAAAAAAAGTAAGAATCCCAATTATATTTTAGTCCAGGCTTAGTAGCCTTTATCAAAAATTAAAAAATCTGAAGGTTTATCAGTTGCTGACATGATTTGTCACAAATGGAAAATTTCAGAAAGCACTGGGAAGGTTCCTAGGTGATGGGCAGCTGTTGTAAGTGACCTCGTCAGCCCTGGGTGGAGATTCCACAGTCCAGCTACATAGCTTATGTTGGTGCCAGTTTTTTCTAATGATTATCACAGCAACACCTTCATTTGTGGATTACTTACCAGGTGTTTTGTGCTAAGTAAAGATATTATTCAAAATGTCAAAAAGTCCTGCACTTACATATTTTTTGTACACATATAGAAAGTACATTATTTTTATGTGAAATCTTAAGTGTGAGCATTACATGACTTGTGTCATTATCTGTATCTGTATGTACACAAAATTTATTAAATTTTATAGAAAATTACTTTCAGGGTATATGTATAAGCTGTGTTATGAAATGTAATGAGGATATTGTGTTTATGCTTGGGTTATATTCCCAAGTTACCTCATTTTATAGATGTTATATAAAAATTAAATAGCCTATATTCCAAAATCTGAAAACCGAAGCACTTCTGGTCTCAAGAATTTCAGTTAAAGGATTCTTAACCTGTATTGATTATATTTCAGCCCAGTATATATAGGAAAGGTTTGGGCTTTTCTTATTACTACCAAACACTATCACTTTTATATTTGCTTTAGTAATTTTAGACACTAAAACTAAATACTTTTTACAGTGGATAGGAAGTAGATGTTAGAATAATTTTATTAAATCACAATTTTCTTAGCTAAAATTTGTTTTATCAAGTTTCAGTACACAATTGAGATTTAGGCAAAAGGGGATTGTTAGTAGACAGAAATCTCACTGACAGAATTATACACACCAGGTTTATGACTTTTTGTAAAATAATTGATTTCCTAGACCATAATTTGATGAACTTTTGTTTAAGAATAATAAAGAAAGGTTTAATTCAGTTTATTTTTAAATAAATGTCACCCCCAACACAAATTCCTAAAATCGTATATAAGTATAGTAGTACTTTGATTTTCTGGAGCCTTCTAGAACTTGTTTTTGTTTATTTGTAACTTTGTGTGTTATGCTATAGCTATAACAGTTAAATGCATTAAAAATACATAAGTACTATCTAATTACATCATTAGCAAATTGAAAAATAAAGCTTCTGAAATATTTTTACTTTTTACCCTTATTGCATATCTGTTAAAATTCAATTTTCAGTTTGGGGGTGAACGTTTTGAAGAACTAAAACGAAATTAATGCATTTTTTGTTACTTTTGAACAAAAGTTCATCAATTTATGACACAGGAACATAGGGGTCATAACCCTAATACACAAACATTTCATATATGATAATGATATATGACATGAAGATTGTCTTCAAGCATGAAACAGATTGCTGCTTGTGTGCATGTGCAGGTGCGTATGTATGTATATGTATATATATATATATATATATATATATATTTATTTATTTTTCTTGTGTGAGAACTATGATTAAAAGTTCTTTGATATTTCAAGCATAATTCACTGGGTTTTGTTTCTTACTGAAAAGTTATATAGATTACTGTCATTTGTAGGTGAATATAAACTTAGGTTTTCTTACCCTCTCAAACCTTTACAAATTAATAGGATAATCAATAATAAAAAGGGGTGTGGGTGCTGAAAAGTTCTTAACCTGAGAGACTACTCAAAAATCACCATTTCAAAATCCCAATTTTTGGGAGTAGAACTTTTCAGCAGCCCCTTTTGCATAAGCAAACAACAAACCTGTTTTGGTCACTCACCGTGTAAGTTTATGACACGAATGCAACTTCGAATGATGAGTGGAATTTCTTGTCCTGTATTCTGTTGATAAAAAAAAATAAAAGTCAACATTATTAAGATAAATATTAAAAACATACACAAGAATCCCCCAAAAGTCAGCAATTGTTTCACATACCAGAAATTAATATTAAATACTTTAATAATAACAATATCACTTTCATATTTGCTTTAGTAATTTTAGACACTAAAACTAAATACTTTTTACATTGGATAGGAAGTAGATGTAAAAAAAAAAAAAAAAAAGAAAAAAAAAAAAGAATATCCTATTTGGGACAAAATTTTGCACAAATGAACAGACTTTAGTGATGACCCTTAAATTGATGTGAATTTCATGTGATTTAGATTAACAGATTATCCTGTTATAGAGATATGTAACTGATTAAAAACTGCTTCTAGCTATTTTAATTGGTATTAACTAACATTTAATCCAATCTGATAACGTGTATAAAATGACAAAAAGGAACACCAAACTCTTATCCATTTTTTCCAGTCAAAGATGGATAGATTTATATTTCAATAATATTTCTAATAAACTATTTTGCTAATTTTTTTTCCTGAAAATTATTTCCAGGTACAATGATTGTGAATGCTTTTATGGACCACTGTTAACAATATAAATGTTGTAGTTTAAAATGTGTTTTTTCTTTTAAATCACTTATGTCAAAGGTTCTTTTTCTTTTTTTCTTAGCCCCTCCCCCGTTCTAAAACACACTCACATTCCTATTCTTTCTCACCGTTTCTTTCCCTCTTGGTAACTCCTTGAATCCTTGATCATAATTATAAAAAATTGGAAAATTAAAGCAAAATGTTTTCTGAAGTATAAATAGATATAAATAGTTAATTCTTTATAAAATGTTAAAATAATAAAAATAAAATAATTGTATTGTAGTTGGTTCATTACTTATCTTTAATAAGTGTCACTTACATCAATATATTCTTCCAAGCTGCCTCCAAATAACTTGGGTTGCCCTACTGGGGGTGTTCGTCCAATTCGTCGCTTACGGGGTTTCTGGGGTAATGTTGGGGGCCTAAAAATAAGATAAAAGTTTTTATAAAAACTCAAAAACTAAAACCTGCTGCAATTTTGAAGATTTTGGTTTGGTCTTTTACTGTTATAAACAAAAAAAAAAGAGAGAAAGAGAAAAGAAAGAAAGCAACTCAACTTCTTTCTACATGGACTATACACTTGATCAACTAAAACATAGTTAAAAAAAAAAAAATCTAATAATCTAAGTCTCTCTTGGAAGTTTCAACCCATTATAAAATGTAACAAAAAAGATGAAAAACAAAACTAAAAATATAATTAAAATAATTTTGTATTAATATCAATAAATGATAAAAGTATTAAATTATATTTAATCTTCAATTAAAATTAAATGTTAACATGGGTTCAATTTTCACAAAATGTTTTCAAAGGTAGTAATTATATTGAATAAAAACTGATTGTCTCCCTTTACTATTATGCTTACTATAAGCAAGCCAGTCTACAACTGCATTCACTCACTCTCTAGTAACTCTGATAGAGAGGAACAAAAAGCAAAACCTACAGTAGACAAAATTTAAAGCAGATAAACATGAATAATAACAGTAAGGTGTGTATGTGACAGGCAGCCATTGTGGAAAGGCTAACTCACCAAATATAAATACATTGAAATACTGTCATCAAATACAGGCATCAATTGATGCCTATGGACAAGCATAAAACCTATCAAGGAATGAATCATAAACATCTCAGAAGTTCAGGTTATTGAAAAGTGGTAGTAGAATAAAAGAAATGTCCAAACTCACCGAGTCATGGTTCCAGAATTAGTTATAACTTCTCCAGTAGATTTCTGAATTGCGTTGTGTTTGGATTGTAATCTTGCAAGTTGGTTACAACTCAATGTATATTCCTTAAATTTCTGCAACAGGATTAAAAAAAAAAAAAAAAAAAAAAAAAAAACATTAGAAGGTCCAGCTCTGAGCATATAGATAAAAAAGAAAGTCAGAAAATCAAATTTTTTCTTCATTTGATAATGAGAACAATTTTTTTAAAATTCATTAGTAACTTTTAAAAATTTAACATTTTTTATAAGAAAAAATTAATATTTCAAACTGCATTTTTTACTGATTTCATGTTACCATTCTACTTGTTATATTGGGCATTTGGTTGCAAAGAAAAGGAACAAATAAGGATAATGATTTTAACAATGAGTATTGTTCAAAATTAAGAATATTTACATAACTGTGTGAAAAGTGGCAAAAATTGTTCATGTATGGTTCCTTAGTGGATGTTGGTAAGGAAAGCAATTAGGAGTTGACCGATTTCTTAGGTTGGTTGGTTGAGGTCAGAATTGGGGTCAGGGGATAGAAGTGGATTAATAAAGCCAAGTGTAGCAGCATTGGGGATATATGCCTTTCTTCATGATTGAAATCAACTCCAGTGAAGTGTTTGATGGTTTGGCGGTCATGTAATCAGGGCAAAATGTTGAAGCTGAACTGCCTGTCATTGGCAAGGAATGCTATTTATAAACCCTTTGGTTTAACAGATGCAGGCTTTCGATATTCAGCCCCTCCCCTACGAGGGCGTCATGTGGCACAAGGCCTTTTTAACGTGGACATTCCGAGCCCGTGGGCATTCCGAGCCCATGGGCTCGGCCAAAAATATGCCCATTGAACCCGTATAAACGGGTTCTGGGCTGGTATACCTCCCCGAAGGAGACTCCACCCTTCGGCATAGCCTCCTTCGGGTTCCTCCCGCCCGAAAGCAGAGAGTCCAACTGATCAGAAAGTAAACGACTGACTGTCGCTGCTTACATCCTTTCTTTTTTGGCAGTAATGTTCATGATTAGCTATTGCATTTATGGATTCTGTGCAGAAGATGATTTTTTTATTTTGTGTTTTGCTTTTTTAATGCTCCCATCCGACCAACATTTGTGGTGAAATGTATTTGTGAACCAAATAGAGATCTTGATTAAGTAGGATAAGATACTGAAATTAATAAAATGTTTATCAGTGACTAGTATTTATTGTATGTGGGTTGGTTCAAAATAATCATATTTTGTTTTATCCCAAATTTTTGGCTGTGGATCCACTAACCTTCCTCATATATCTGTTGTATTCTGGAATATTGAATCTTGCTCAAGGAGACATTTGTTTATTGAAGTCACATATATACGCATGAAGTCCAGTGCCTGATCCTGCATATTCTTGTGATCATTTTCTCATGACCTCTGTGTTCAACTTGTCATACTTTAATAAATTTATTGAAATTAGCTGGTGCTCCTATCTCCTACTTAGGTGTGACTGCCACTATATACTTGTGTTCCTATGCCCCTGGTACCATAAGTTCCTTTCTGTTTTAATTTCTTGGATGAAGCATTATCATTTCTTACAATCAGAGATTTTTGTTATTTTTTGGCCATTGTGCATGCCAGCCAGCCTTCATGTATCTTTTAATCTGGGGGACCTTTGGAAAATTTCAAACTGAACCCTTTATTTAATCTATCATTTGATTGTTGGGTTTAAAGGTATATCAACCTTCATTAGGTTATTTCATGCCTAATAAGATTTGATTGGGCATCATGTTTTGTGTATTAAATTTAATTTGCAAATAATATTTTAGTATCATTTAATTGAAAGCAAGAGGCCTTGTAAAAGAGTTCATTTAAAGTTAATGAATTTGGTATGAAGTTCAGTTGAAGATTATTTTATTTTCTTCATTTACTTATTTTCCAATATTAGTTATTGTTTAAATTTTTTGAATACATCTTGGTTTTCTTAAGAAATTTAATTATTTTATTTGAATACATTTTGGTTTCCTTAAGAAATTTAATTATTTTATTTGGATCAATCCTGTTGCAGAGTTTGTTCATATTGTTTGCCTGATAATACTTTTCACAGACCAGACTTAAATCTATACATTTTATAAATATGTGTTCCACTGTAGCACAAAGGTGGATCTTTCTTTTTTAGTATGTTACTGTGAGTAATAAAAGTGTGGCTGATTTGAAGTTGCACTTATTTAATCTATGAAGGTAGATTCTTTTTGTTTTACTGTCCATATTTCCAGACATGTTGTTCTTGTTCTTTCTCTGCTCAGTATCAAGAGTGGCTGAGGAAAGACATTTCAAAATCTATGTATTTAAACTCTTAATTAAATGAAATATTCAATTTTTGTATTGTATTGCTTTTCCTAATTAAGTATAAAGCAACTATATTGTAAACTTGATGAACTCCTTTTTTGAGGAGGTGATATGATAAACTTGCTTTATTCAGGAAACACACTCTGATGTTTAAATTAAATTTTACTTGATAAAATGCAAAGCCATTTATAAATCAAAAACTTACATTAAGGTAGTAAGATTCCGTTTCTAAACGATCAGCTCTGTGTTTAGCTGCTTCGTGGGGCGATTTGGGAGGTGGGGGGTTTTCTGAGAGGAACAGCAAAGTTACATCATGGTCGTTAACTGTAATCATTTCCATTAGGGTCTTTTCGGCAGCTTCTAATGTCTTCCAAATCTGGAAAATAAAGAACACATAAGAACACTTGTAAAATGACTGAAGTGAAATTATAAACTGAAATTACAAGTTTCAGAAAGAAAGTATTAAGTTGGTGCAAAAATAATTTCATTTTCTCACATAGTAACATATGTTAGAAAACGAAATTATTTTTGCACCAACCTAATATTAATTTTTAACAATTATTAGCACAGAAAGTTGAACTGCCAAGCAGAGTTCAAATCCTATCTCATCCATTGCATTCACTTTCACACAAATGTCATTAGAAAAAGTAAAACCCCATCTTTCTCCCCATTCTGGGTTAAATAGTAGAGTTAAACAGGGCTTTCTAGTCTTGAATGGCAACCATGCCATTAAGGACAACTCTGAATTCAAAACCATGGAGAAGACAGTGAGAAACTACTCCACTATCTTTCCCAAGAAGACATTGCAATTTGTGGAAAACCATGTGTGATTATCGATGCATGTGGGGCATGACATTAAAAAGAAAAAAAATTTTCTGTTGCATTTTATTCCTACTCCCAGATTGTGATTCCATAGTCATTAATATATATTTCACATAAAAAAATACTAATTATTACTAATAATATTAGTACACTAAATATTACTAATGTCAGGCCATGGACTGATTAATTCTTACTTGTCTATGCAGGAAATCTTCATCTAAGCCCAATTAAGAAGCTAGAATTTCAAATGTTGATTTTCTAGCAGACAGATTGAAATCACTTGAAAAGATGAGTAACAGTCTTCCTTCACATATCCTTGTCAAGACAAGAATTAAAAACTAAACTAATAATCAAAAATTTTAATGTTTAGTAATCAGATATTGGAAAATAAAGTTTTATTTTGTTCAAGTATTTTTATTTGGGTGATTTTCAATATTATCATCAAAACGTTTATGGGGGAAAATATCAATTTAAAATAACTTGCTTTAACAGAATATCTTTTTTCTCTTTTGAATAGGTGAATTGTGAAATTATTGTGTAAAGATTCAAGAGCTGGAACAAACTGGGCAAATATGAAGCAAGAGATGATAAAAATCAGACAGTTTTCCAAATTTAGAGTTGAGAGAGAAAAAGAGAAAGAATTAAAATGGAAACTAATATTTATATACCCAGAAGTTTGGGGAATTTGAAAAAACTGTTTAAACAGTATTTCCCATGGATGGGAAGACATCTCTTGAAATTACTTAAAGAAAAAAAAGAAAAAAAAAAGAAGCTAATTTCTATCAATTTTTTTCTTTCTAAGGAAAACATTTTGTGTCTTAAGTTTTCCCAAACTTTTCCATGTTTCATAAAATGATATCATACTGAACTCTTATAAATGAATAGAATACAAAAAATATATTAAAGTTATTTTATTAATATAAAGAGTAAAAATGTGTTGTAAGGTCTTTTGACAAAATCAATGGAGATTTTATTTGAAATAGAAAATAATGAAATTGTTACAAAGTACAAAAGTGAAGCAAAAATGATGATCTTGAAACAAACCTTAATTCAAGCAAGCATTAATAAACTTCATTGATTTCTACAATGTTTCTCACACTTCACAAACAAATAAGTTAATAGTTCAACCAATTATTTCTTCTTATTATATGTAGATGTGTAGGTAGTGTAACATTTAATGGTATAGAAAGTGTAATTCTGGTGAATTCAGTTTCATTTGCTCTTGGAAAAAGCCATGAATCTATTCTGTTCTCTCATCTATAGGATGAATAGCAGGACAGGCTGGGGTCTATAACCTTGGTTGGCAACCAGTCTAAGAGAAGGAAAACTGAACTCAAACCTGAAGAGGACGACTGTTTGGAGACTTCATTAGCTCACTTTGCATCATTTCTCTTATCAGTTCTTCCAAAAGGATAGTGAACTCATTACAATCGTAATAACTAGTTAGACTAGGTCCTTAACCAAGTAATAATTTATTTTCCTATAATTAGGTGCCTAACTGATAGGGAGCATAGTAGTGAATTAATTGGTGATGAATTTATGATTTAGTAATGGTGCTGGTTGAATTAAATGGAGGAACATTTATCAGTAATAATAATTTTACATACCTCATCATTCTGTAAGTGAACTTCTTCTAATCTAGTTTTGATTTTATCGCATCGAGTGACCAAATCATCAAGAACCGCTTTCTGGGCACTGATATGACGAACCTAGAAAAAAAGAAATAAAAATTACATATATAATAATGTTTTTTTTCTTATGAATATTTTGAAAGGCTGAAAGAAAAAACAAAAAGAAAGAAAAAACAAAAAGAAAGAAAAAACAAAAAGAAAGAAAAAACAAAAAGAAAGAAAAAACAAAAAGAAAGAAAAAAAAGAAAAAAGAAAAAAAAGAAAAAAGAAAAAAACAAAAGAAAAAAAAAGAAAACTTTATATGCAAGTGTAAGTGATCTATCCTATGTCTACCTATGTTGTTCCTAATTTTCATCAATGACATACCTGATGGCTTCAGCACTGAACTTGGTATCTATGCTTATGACGACTATTTATTCCTATCTTAATAGTAAATCTTATTGGTTTGAGAATTTCAAAAGTGACCTAAAACCTGCTTTTAACTGGGTTAAAGAATGGCATGTTAATTTTAACACCTCCAAAATAAAACTGCTTTCTGTTAATCAGCTGAGACCACTTTCTGCCTTCCATCAGCATGGTTTATGCTAATCTCAAGGAGAGTGACTCCTTGTACCTTCTTGGGTTAATGCTCCCTGCTAAAGTGGGAAGATTATATTGAATCAATTGCTAGGTCAGCTGCTTTGAATATTGCTACCACATATGGTCTGTTACTTCCGCTATAGATTTAGAGATTCTTGATAAAATCCAAAGAAGACTTATGTTATTGGTCCTGACCTGGCATCCCTACTTCAGTCACTTTCCCATTGCTGTAATGTAGCTTCCCTGTGCCTTTTCTATAAATACTTTCATGGTAATTGTTTGGATAAACTTTGCTCTATGGTACCTAGACTCTATGAATTTAAGTGCAGTACTAGATTGGCAACAAGGTCTCATCAATTTACAATTGAATTAGCTAGATGTAACTGTAAGTTATATGCTAACTTTTTCTGCTCTTGAACTTCTCACTTGTGGAACTCTCTTCCAGTTCCATGCTTTCGAGCCAACTTTGATCTTCAAAAATTCACATGCAATGTTAATCATTATCTACTGTCTTGATTCCTGTTTTATTGTTCCCGCTCCTTAATAATGTTTTCCTTTTCCCTATTCTTTCACACTCAGTAACCCCTTGTGTCTTAGTGACATTATTGCCCTGCTTGGGGGTGAAATTAAGAAAAAAAATAATAAATATGTAGCTAGTTGGACCAATGGCATTTCCACAGGTTTTGACAACTAAGTTTATTCATTATCTCATATATCTGCTCTTCTCTCACCCCTTGCCTGTATCTTCTTGTTTCCTCCCTTATCCTTTCTAATCTTCATTGCAAATTCATCTTTTTATCTTAATGTTACACACTGATAAATTTCATAAATGCAAAGGGGTGGGTGGGGTTTTGTGTTGGGGTTTGTTTTGTGTTGGGGTGGGGTGGGGTTAGAGAAATAACAAATATTTTTTCACGATTGCTGCATATTTCTTTTCCTTTTTAAACAAAATAAATAAATAGCAGTTATAAACAGACAAGTAGACGACTCGCATGTCCTTAATGCACACCACATTTTAAAAAGAAATACACAGAGTAATAGAGATGAGTATTAAGTGATTCACTTGGACATCTTTAGATCAACTGTTTCATTCTATTACTTAGAAATAGTGAATTTGTATTTTGTCATATGTTGAACATTATTTCTTGCAAAATAAGCAATCTAATATACACATATCAGGATGGATAAGTTTATAGTCTGACAGTTATGAGCTGAATTTGGATCTGGAGTGTTCAATGGATAATGTTGTCTACATGATTGATATTCGTTACTTAATTAAGTGCATTGACAACAAAGATTGTTAAAAATATTTGTTGTATGAAATAAATGCTTTATCATTATAAGGTTATTTATTTAACGATTTAATTATATTGTTTAAAATGTTTTATAATTTATGGAGGAAGAGTGCTCAATATTAGGAATGGAGCATTTGTAGATATAAATTGTGCTGACAGGAATCAACCCTGCAAGTAGACTGTCAGTTTCATGCCTAAAGCAATAATCAGATCTATTGATTGCTCAAGGTATAAAATTGATAACTATATATATATATATATATATATATATATGTGTGTGCATATATACACATCTATTCCCTCACACAGACACACACTCATATGCCCATACATGTGTTTTAATATACAAGAACAATTCAGATACCACATTCAATGGGCTACAAGACTCATCTAAAAATTCTAAATATTAGACTGCATCTGATAAGTAGGTATTATAGATGGTAAGCTGATCAATGAAGACTCAAGTTGCACAATAAATTGTTAATATTTACTAGAATTCAAAGCTTAAACAGATCTTATATACAGACTAATTATATATTAAAACAAAGTACAGTTACTATGGTACATCTGTGTGTATACTGCATATACTCATGTACAAGTTGACTTCATGTATAGCAAGATTCCTGAAATTTTTCATTAATTTAAACCCTTCAGAAAAAAATTACCTGTGTATAGTGTAACTGGTCCCTGAAAATGCATATTTTTAACCTCTTTAAAAAAACATAAAAAATAATAAATTACCTGTGTATAGTGCAACACACTACTTTTTGTGTCAAAAACTGATCATAAAAACTTGCACTATACTTGAGTAGATATGGTACTAGCTGTATAACACGTTTTCAACCGCGTCTTTCATTACTGGGAATTTTTGCAATTCAATTGAAGCAGTTTAAGTTTAAAGTCATCCCATCCAAAAATCAATAGTAGTAACAACAATTGGGTGCAACTGAGGCACATCTCCAAATGGGGGATTAACAATTTAAATGGGGGCGGGGGAGTGGCCCTGAAAAAGGAACTGTATAATAATAAATAATATTGCAATAATTTAAACTATTTATTTTTATTAAACTTTTTATGAAAGATATATATCCAAGAACAGATAGTAAATAGTAAAATGTTGTTGGGAGTTATAATGGACAGGAAGTAGTGGAGAGCCATTGTCACCAACAATTTGGACTCAAAACTGGCACTGAAGAATTATCTCTCAAACAAAAAGAAATTTAATTGAAATCGGATGAAAACTGTGGAAATACATAAACAACATCTGATCACACACATACGCACTTTGAGAAAGATTGTATCTACAAGTATCAAAATAAGGTGAGAGAAAATATAGTCAACTATACATGGAGAGGGAAGGGAAAATTTAGAGCATTGGGTTGAGTGACTTGTCTTTACCTCATCACCCTTATAGGGCTGATATTCAAACTTCTTGGGCAACATGAATACTGAATTATACAATTCCATAAATTTCTGTTTATCTGCACGAGCATCAAGGCCTTGAATACATTGGTTGAGTCTGTCAATGGCTCTTTGGTGAGAATTCCTTAACTGTTCATGGGACGAAAGATACATTTTCATGGTCCGGGCAACACAATTATGATAGCCAAAATCCATACACTGCAATAAAAATTGAAAGAGAATATTATTTTCATTATACAATAATTACTCATTTGGCAAAATAGTTAACAAACAAAGAAAATGAAATAAGCAGGCAGAGTTCAAATTCACTTGGTACTAATGCTTTTGGAAAAGGCACGAGTCAATCTCTATTCTTTCCAACTATGGGTAAAAGAGTAAGGCAGACTGTGGTTTATAGACTTAGTTGGGCAACCAATTTAGAAGAACAGTAATTCTGAAATCAAACTGTAAGGAAGCCAATGAGAAGTTATTCCACTACTTTTCTAAAAACAGCCATGTTTACACACATCCTGAAGGTAGATGATTTGAGAGAGAGAGAGAGAGAGAGAGATAAAAGAAAAAAAGTTTAAGTACTTTGAATCTAATTCTTTTTATGTTACATTAGCAAAATACCAAGTCAACCACTGCAGGACAATCACAACTTTCAGAGGCTTCATCTATAAATGATCTTGGATCACTATTTGATTTATCTATAAATAATCTTGGATCACTATTTGATTTATCTAGAAATGATCTTGGATCACTATTTGATTTATCTAGAAATGATCTGAAATCACTATTTGATTTATCTATCTATTAACTATCTTGGATCACTATTTGATTTATCTATCTATTAACTATCTTGGATCACTATTTGATTTATCTATCTATTAACTATCTTGGATCACTATTTGATTTATCTATCTATTAACTATCTTGGATCACTATTTGATTTATCTATCTATTAACTATCTTGGATCACTATTTGATTTATCTATCTATTAACTATCTTGGATCACTATTTGATTTATCTATCTATTAACTATCTTGGATCACTATTTGATTTATCTATCTATTAACTATCTTGGATCACTATTTGATTTATCTATCTATTAACTATCTTGGATCACTATTTGATTTATCTATCTATTAACTATCTTGGATCACTATTTGATTTTATCTATCTATTAACTATCTTGGATCACTATTTGATTTTATCTATCTATTAACTATCTTGGATCACTATTTGATTTTATCTATCTATTAACTATCTTGGATCACTATTTGATTTTATCTATCTATTAACTATCTTGGATCACTATTTGATTTTATCTATCTATTAACTATCTTGGATCACTATTTGATTTTATCTATCTATTAACTATCTTGGATCACTATTTGATTTTATCTATCTATTAACTATCTTGGATCACTATTTGATTTATCTATCTATTAACTATCTTGGATCACTATTTGATTTATCTATCTATTAACTATCTTGGATCACTATTTGATTTATCTATTAACTATCTTGGATCACTATTTGATTTGATCATTATTTGATTTATCTATTAAATATCTTGGATCACTATTTGATCCACTGCTAGAGTAAAAGTCATAACAAAGAAATTACTTGCTAGATATGACAACTGCTTCCTTGTGGTTAAATAGACTTAAATAAAACTTTTAAAAATCAGATAAAAAACATCCATATGTGTCATGTATATTATAATACAAAGTAATTTAATGTCATTTTTGTATGGTTTTGGAACTTAGCCATTGAACCATAAGAGCTGATCACTATCTCAAGACAGTATTGGGTAAATCTCATTATTTCAGAAATGTAATAGCAATTTTTTTAAAATAATGTTTCTGGTCTTCAAGTAAAATTAAAAAAAAAAACAAAAAAAAACAAAAACATGCAAATAGTTTATGAGATCAGGTTTTTTAATATTGCATAAATTATTTGAAAAAAGAAAAAAAAAAATAGAAAAATTCAGCCATGTGGTTAAAAACCTTGCCTACCTGTATTGAACTATTGACCTTATAGAGCTGACTGGTTAATACTCTAACCACTGTGTTATTATATAAAGCAATAATAGAAAACCAGCATAAATAATAACCCATTTTCAATACAAAATTGGACATGTACTGCAAATGTAATTATTTCTTTTATGCAATTATTATAATATTGGCAAAAATGCCAACATTTATATTTGTAACACTTTGGAAATGATTTGATGAACTCAAATTGCACAGAGCAACCAATAACTGCCTGAGTGACAGGTCCTTTAAATAAAATTGTGATGTTTTCATTGTGGATGACCCCTGTGATATTTGGTTGACCTTTTGTATGTCTAAACGCAGTGACAATTTCTTCAATGCAACATCAGAGTGGCCATGAGTGGCAAAAAGGTGATATTTGTCAGGCCAAGATAAACATCTTCATTGCCATTTCAAGCCCATGACATCCCCCAAAAGTAAATTAGAACAGAATCCCGGCTAGAAAGCTACTTTATATTTTGCTTGAAATCTTCAAACATTACAAGTTTGTGTGCCTTCATGTGTGTATCTGTATAGATTTGTGTGTGTGTGCATGCTTGCCTGTCTAATTCTGTGTGTGCATACATAGATTTGTCTGTAAGTGTTAGTAGATTTCATAAATATTCGGTTGTGCTAAGAGATTTATTTCTTAGAACAAAAGATCTAACTCTGGAATCTTGCCAAATTCACTTTCTCATGTTTTAGTCTCATTATATCCACAAACAACAGATAATGTCTTTAATTAATAGCACTTAGAAAACCATTATTGCCTATTACAAGGACTAATTAAAGAAAAAAAAAAGATATTTGATTTATTATCCAACAAGGATTATTTTTTCAACGAGAGTGCTGGCCTTTAATTACAATTAATCAAATAAAAAGAATGTCACAAAAACTATTAATGACTGCCACCACTTCAAACTAAAGAAACCTTTTTTTTTTTACATTTTAATAAAAGAATATTACCTACAGTGTTAATTAAAATTAATGGAATAACAATTGGATATTTTTGTACAGAAGATATTTTTTGTATGCAATTCACATAATTGTATACCCTTTTTGTAAAACAGAGAGAGAGAGAAGAAAAAAAAGATATTTGGATTTTGTATATTATGTGATCCCCAATTTTTTTCCATGGAAAGTAAAATGATCAAAATTTTGGCTTTGGCAATCTATTGTCAATATATTTAAAATTAGTTTGGCAGCCATTATATCTTGATATCTTTGAATGATTTAAAGAAAGCAAAGATTGATTTTTCTCTTTCCTTTTTAGTTTCTATATTCTGACAAATATAAAAATAACACCAAGTTGTTAAAATATATATGGGAACAAAAGATGGAAGAGAAAATTCCATCAGTAGAATGGTATATAATAAAAAGAAAGATAAAGAGAAACAGAGACAGAAGTTGAAATCTACGTATGGAGGAAAAACTGTAAATTAGAGTTTAAGAACATGAATAATTTAATAAATAAAAGGAGTAAAATTATTTTGAGCTATTGAAAAATGTGAAAATACCAATAAATCTTGGGAGTATTCAAAATAAACAGGCACCCATTTTGTAGAAAAAAAAATGGCTAAGCATGGAACAATTCTGTTAATAGGTAACTAAATAAAAAATGCTATTTTTATATGTATTGAATAAAAAAAAAAAAAAAAATTTTAAATAGTGAACTCTTTTAGATTTATCAAAAAACCTTTTTTCTAAAAATATATTAAATAAAAAATCCAAACCTTTTTGTTATTGCAGTTTCACCTGTAAATCATCAGGCAGTAAAAGTCAGGACATTTTTTTCTCAATTTACCTAAACATGCTTACATGTATTGGCTGTGACAAGAGTGAATATTAAGAAAAAAACAAAAACACAACCCCCCAAAAAAACAGATTATATATATATATATATATATATATATATATATATATATATATAAATGTGTGTGTGTGTGTGTGTGTGTTAGGTAAATGGAAGAAAAAAGATGGGGCTTTTCCTGCCTGGATTCACAAGTGAAACTGTGGTAGCAAAAAGGTTTATATTGTTTATTAATTAAATTTTAGAAAAAGAGGTTTTATTGCTGTGTTTTCTATTTTTTAAAGTACATTGAGCACTCTTATTTGTATAACTGTTTCTCTCTAAAACAGCAAGAACTTGACTTGCTGCCAAGGACACATGGCACAGTGGATAAAGGCATTGGTTAGATCCAGTGACAGGACCTAAAGAGTGTGAGTTCAATACCTGGTTAAAGCAGTGGAGAACTTTTAGAGGGAAATTAACAGGCAATAACTGACATCCATTAAACATGGCACATGGAACTAGAACAGTCTACCCCAGTGAGCAAAATAAAGGGTTCAGTTCGACATTCCAACCACCTGAAGAAGGCCGGAGTGTACAACGGCCGAAACATTGTAATAAATATGGCAACAAAGATGAGGACAATAGTCCGAATAACGTAAATAATGTACATAATACCTCATCTCAGGAATATAGACAAATAATCAGATAGTATTGAATAATACTATTCAAACTTTTTGGATCCTGCAGACCATAGTTTCTGCAGTTCATAAGGACAATTATTTTTAGGCTATGATTCTATTTTTTGTTGTTGTTATTGTTTTACATATCTTATTTTTCTTACTTGATTAAATTTGTAAAACAAATTATGTCCAAAAGAAAAACCCAGTATATATATATATATATATATATATATATATATATATATATATATAAAAAAAAAAAAAGAAAATTTTATGAATGCAACAATTAATGAGATACTGGAAGGTTGAAGGATTTTTAAAAATATTCAACTCATCCATGAAAGAAAAGGAAATGAAAAGAAAACAAGTGTAAATCCAAAATTGTTATGTTTCACAAATTCTTGATAAGTTTTAGAATAACTCTTCTTATAAAGAAAGTTTTCCTGACACAGGAAGATTTCTTAATCACTCCTCTTACTATCTCAACTTGGACCGTTACATCTGTCTATGACAAGACTCTACTTGATACATTTGGGGGGGGGGACCTGACTTTTACTGCCTGTAAAAGTGAAGTCTTTTTTTTTTATATATACCTGGCGCCTGAGTATAGTAGAAGTGTAAATAATCAATATTTAACATAAAAATACTCAGCTCAATTTTAAAGTGTATTACTTGAAAAGCATAAATTTCCCAATAACTGTACATGCTTAAAAGCCAAAACTTTGCAGATTAATTTGATGCATTTTAAATGATGTGTAATTTTTATCTTTGTAAATTATAAGTTAATTAAATTTTATAGTAAGTTGGTATCCCCTCAGTGGAGATGGCATATCTTAATAATTTAATAAAAAGATATTTTTATTTTGTCTGAAACTGATTAATTAATGGAATATGTTCTAATAATGTATCTGCAATAATTTTAATTGGTTTAATTTGCTCATTTTATCAAATCTTAATTTATATAGATTTTAAAGTTTTTCTTGCCAAACACTACAAGATACTTGACCTTGAATTGATGCTATATTATCTTTAATTTCTGGCTGATACCAAGTTGTTGCTGCCTTCAACAAATCTTGGAAATGTTCATCAATCAAATGAGATTCTTTTTGATTTTATGTTTATCACAACTGAAGTATGTCATTTTGAGTAAGCATTGGTTGGTGTGTAGCACTAAATTACTTGGCATGCCTCATGGTAGACAGCACTGGTGTTAAATTATTCCATCCCAACAGGATTTATGAGTTGTAAGGTAAGAAATAATTTCAGAGTCAGAGCATTGGAAGTTCACACTGTAGATATGTCAGTAAGTAAATACAAACAAAATGATTAGTAGAGAGCTACTAATTACATTTTACAAATACATAAATGTACTAAGATTGGAAAAAAGCTTTGGGCAAGGTTAAAAAATAAAAAAGAAGCTACTTACATCCATGAGGTCTGATATGTCATCAGAAAAGTATTTGTTAATAGCAGCATTGGCAGACTCAATACACAAAAGGTAATCATTTCTGGCTTTTAGTGCCTTTAATTGATTTTCATTGTATTTGATTTGACGCTGAAAAAGAAAAAGTGAGAGAAGTTAATAAAAAGGGAATTGATGCATTTGTGTAAAGAATTTTTTCTTCTATTCATAAGCATATTCCTGCAGATGTTTTGTCATCTTCAAATTTTTACTAATCTCACTGGAGATGGAAATGTTGACAAGCCAAGATGGATTTTCATAAAATCTCTTAGTCAAAAATGTCAACAAAGTTGCAATCAGAAATTTTATTCTACTTAAAATTGTTAGTAATCACTAAAGTTATGACTGCGACCCATCCAATTTCTTTTTAAGAGAAAAATTATGTACATTAGCAGAAAGTCCACCTACAGATGAGATTTTAAGCTCATCCCATGAGCCTTTTGGCCCCAGTAAAGGATCAAAGATTTGAATAATATATGTACTAAATCAAACTTTAATTGAAAAATCAACATCATGAACTTTGGGATTACATTTAATATACATTGTAAATTTGGAGATATTTAAACATATGATCTTTTTTTAAGTGTTCATCTTCTGGTAAAAATAACGGGGAAAATGTTATTACTTTTCTGGTGAAGAAATATTCAACTAAATATTTGCAATTAAACAAAATAGATTAAATTTAGTTAATCAGATCAACAAAGAGTTCAGCTAATATTTAAATTAACTTGAAAAGAAAGTTTATGAATTAAAAAAAAAATGGTAATATGTTTCAGGGCTACATTAATAAACACAGAACATTCTCGAGCAATATCTATAGCTCCTCTTGATTCATGTGTTTAATAAACAGGTAGCTAAAAAAAGATAAAAAGAAAAATTTGGTGAATTATAATAAAATGAGAGGGGGGGAGAAAGAAACAGTGAGGAGAGAGAAAAAGGGAGAGAGGGCAGGGGAGAGAAAAAGGGAGAGAGGGCAGGGGAGAGAAAAAGGGAGAGAGGGCAGGGGAGAGAAAAAAAAGGAGAAACAGCAGAGGGAGAGTTAAAAAAAAAGAGAAAGTGGAGGGAGAGTTAAAAAAGAAGAAACAGTAGAGAGAGTGTTGTGAAAGGAAATGTTAACCCCAACATGTGGTATAAAGTATATTTCTGTAAGGATTGTACTGTCAATGGCTTGTAAGATCAGTATGTTCAAAGAACTATATGCCAATGATAATTTAAGAATTTTATAACTTTAAAAGTAATGTTTTTTTATTATAATAATAAAAAAAATAAATTCAGGATTTGGACACCATTAACTATGATTTAATCTTGTACCATTGGTAATGCACTTTTCTGAACATCATATTTATATTGATGCACTGAAACAGAACTACATATAATACCTTATCTGTCAAGGTCCCATTCCAATACCTCACAATATTGCCATATTTGAGCAGTTTAAAGGATCACTCAAATGGCTTAAGTTATGTTAGTCATATTTAATCAGATGTAATCTCTTGTTGGTGCTGTAATATGAGAGGATGCTGAAAATTTCTCAGCCTGACTCAATTCTCAAAATCAGTATTCCGATGTTTGGTCATTAAAATACTGATAAATTTTCAGCACCCTCCTGTATATTTACTTTTAGCTGAATGATTCATTTCTAAAAATAGTCTGTGATAAAAAATTCAAGATTGACCAATAAGCCTGAACTTTGACATATTAACTGAATTTGTATCTAAAATTCTTATTGTTTAATGCTCAGTCTATATGATGAATATTCATCACTGGTTTAAGTGCATTAATAAAGAAGGAGATTGTTTAAAAACATGTCTCAAATATGGTTTGATTTACGGCATATCAACCTCGATGGGTTATTTAATGCCAACAAATTTTTATTGCTGGTAATGTTTTTCTTCTAAAATCTATTTCTGGAAATATTTTTCCTTGAAAAAATCTATAGCTGGTCATATTTTTTCCAAAGAATATATGGCTGTTTGTATTGCTGGTATTTTTTTTAAAGTATTGCTGATAATAATTTTTCCTTCAAAAATTATTGCTGGTAACAATTTTTTGTTATTACAAAGTATTTCTGGTATTAAAACCTATTTTTACACAAGTTTGGGTGTTAACTATTTGCCCAAAGCTGGGACCCTAACAGGTGCTACCACCCTGGGTCAGGGTGGACCTGGGAACACCAGCAATTAAGAGGTGGTTCCACTCTCCTCAATACCTCCTGATCAGAGGCCTTGCTGCTGGACATAGTTTATTGTCTTACCCAGGACACGGATGTAGTTTATTGTCATACCCAGGACAGGTCTCAAATATGTTTTTTATCATTAAGTTATATAAGGCTTATTAATGTAACTACGTAAGTGTGCAAATAGTACAAAAAAATGGACATTTTTAAGAAACAAAATTAAACAGTGTACTAATAAAATAGTTATCTTAAAATACAACAAAGTAAGAGTCACTACTAGCAGTATCCATAAAGATTTCATAATTTACCAGTTTTGAATTTTCTCAAGAGTCATAATTGTTAATTAAATGATCGAATACATTCTTTGCAATTTCCATGACTATAAAAATGGAGATTTCACTATTGAATCATTAAAATATTGTAGCTTAATGACTTTAAAATATGGGAAATAACTGATTTCATTATTTTATATCCTATTGTATCTTGATTACCATTAGTCTATTTTGCTAATGAAGGATAATTACCAATGAAACAAGATATATCACATAGATAGAATTATAAAAAGATGAAAATATGACCAGGTTACTATTAAAATGTTTTTCTTTCTTTCCCCTACCTTCTTTTCTATTTCCCTTTTTTTTTCCCTTATTTCCATTTCACTGAAGCAGACATTAAGTGCCTGATAGCATTATCGCTTCCTCTATTTCCCTTTTCTTTCTTATTATTATGTATGCTTTCTTAGTCAATCCTCTAAATGACTTGCTTTTTCTTGACTAATTTTATTAATTTTTTAATGTAGATTGCTTCGAACATATGATGCCAGTAAATGTTGGTAAAGAAATACAAAAATTTTTAATCATTAATAAGGTTTTAAAGTTTGTCCAATACTAACATTGTAATATGAAATAAAATATATCCAAATGAGAGTTAAAAAAAAAAAAAAAAATGTACAAATAACAGATTAAGTCAATGAAATTTAAAAAACAAGTGAACTGTTCATTGCCACATTTGTTTTAAAAATCCAGAGAGAGATTTTTAAGTCATGCTCTGAATATTATCTGAATAAAAAAAGTGGGCAACAAATAAAATTCAGCTCTGACAGATAGAGAAAGTGAAACCAAAAATTGATGACTTGTACATTGCAATTTTAATTGGCATGGCACATTTCATTTTTTTGCCACCTTAAAAAGAAAAAAAAAAGAAAAGAAAACTGTATACTCATCTCCTTCTATAGCAAGTGAGATCTGCTACCATTTAGCATGTTTGCTTTTTAATTTAGGGAAAGAGGAACCATTGAACTAGACAAGAAGCTGACTCTTATACAAAAACCAGACTTAAAAATCATACAGCACTCAAAGAAGAATGGCAGTGTACTCACAGAAAATATGTTTATTAAACAGAATTGCTAAAGCAATAAAAAGTGGTTCAGGTGGCTTAGCAGGGAAAATGGAACAAACAAGATCATTTCAAATACTGGCTGAGTTTTCACTAATGTTTAACTCCCCTCCCACCACTGGGCCCATTTCCAGCTGTGAGTAGATTAGTGAAGATGACGGCACTCTCTAGCCTTGGCAACCAACCAGTCTAGGAGAAGGACAACTATGAATTCAAACCAAGAGTGAGACCCCTTGTAGTACTTGGATGCCAAATTTTGACTTCTTTCCAGCAGCTCCTGTAGCTAAACTGATGCCAATGCATATCAGTTCCTGTAGTTTACAATCAGCAGGACTCTGGTATGATAAGCAGGCTGGAAGCAGTAGTTTAAAAAAAAAAAAAAAATACTCAAGTGAAACATGAAAAGGAGAACTTTACCAAGATACCTTTTAGCACAAATGGGTAAGAAATGTGCATATGTGTTTGTGGGGGGGGGTATCTAATAAATAAAAATGCTATTTGTTCATATCTTGTTTTGCCAAACAGAAAATGCATGCCAGGAATTACAAATCTGAAGTGGCCTTCAGATCAGTTTAACAGATGATCTTAGTGATTCTAAGGTAAATTCACTGATATTTATTAAGCAGAGCCTAAGCTGGTACAAGGCCAAAAGTACAAGGTGCTTAATGAGGATCAACCTTATAACAATTGCAATAATCAAGAAAAATTGATTATCAATATGACATCCATATTATTTACTGAACTGAGTAAAGTACCAGGCTATAATAATGAGGGCAGCAAGTATTAACCAGCCTCATGACAGTATTAAACATCTGTGATACATGCTACTCATTACTTTATGAAGAGATAACCCAAAGACAATATGCTAATACAATAATAATTCTAGTTTAGCTAATTCCTTCCTGCTTTTTCCCAAATATACTTTGTATAATAAAAATTTAGTAATGTTGACTTTTCCAAATAAATAATAGTAAAAAATAAAAATATCAGTCTTTGAAATCACTGTACACTGGGCAATTTGCTTACTATACCATCTGTATAGGAATAAAAACACATGCACAATAACTGATCAGGTTTATATCACATGGATATTTCATTAGCACAGACACTAGATGAGACCTCAATAAACAAAGCAAACTATGGACTAAATAGCAATTCAAACTGGCTTTTCTAGTCTCAACCAGTTAATGAAAAGGACAAGAAACCAATGAAAAAGACAACAGGAAACCACTAATTTTCTCAACAACACTCACAGCAATGTGCAGTTTACAGTTATTAAAAAAGAAGCTGTGAAGAGACATGATCATCAAATAGAGTGAACCAAGGACTACAGAATGCAACGAAGACCTGATGAAGGCCAAGAATTACATAAAAAAAATGTAATTAAAACAAAGATGAGGATACTATTCTAAAAGAATCATTTAATAGTAAAAGCTATTAGCAAAATGTTTTGGTTGATCAATCTTCAAGGCCGGATTATCAGATTGGACAAATCTTGAAAGATTTATGACATTTTAGGCTACTTCAAGTTGGGCCAACTTGGGTTACCAGTGGAAACCAAGTCAAATCAAACTTTAGTCACCCTGGTCTTTCAAATGTAGCTCAGTTTACTACTTGTAGCTCCAACTGGCAACACTGCTTCAGGTGTAAAAAGAGAGAATAGAGACTGGTAAGGAATACAAATTGGTTCAGCACAAAATGAGCCATTTTCTAAGAGGAAGAAAAATCCTTTGTCCTCTTAATGGATTGTATACTAGAATGCAGCTGTAGAATGTCTCAACCAAAAACAAAAAAAAAAAAGCAAAGAATTCAATAATCCAAATATTTCATGGAATGAAAATGACAAAATATTTTAAGAAATTACTCTATTTGATGGCATATAAAAATCCCACTACTTAACCCTTTCAGTAGAGAATATTAACATTGGATGTTACTGAAAGTTCAATCATGTTTTGAACTGAGCCAAATAGGGAACAACTTTTTCTAACATTTGAGAGGAAAGTGAGTTTTATATGCCATCAAAAATGTGGGTCTTATATTCTATCAAATATGGTAAGGTTTGATAACTAACTGCCTGCTTTTTATACATAATAGAAAAAAGAAGAAATCAACTTACTTTATCTTCCCTACGTTCAAATCGTTTTAGGCCTCTCGTGGACCCAGTTTTACCTTGAAGTTGCTGTTCAAGCTTTTTCTTTTGGGCTTGAACTTCTTGTAACTTATTTTCTGCATTTTTTGCTTCATTTTGATAAGCATGATAAGTCTTCATGGCCTGTGAGGAATGAAGAAAATAAAAATTTATTAAGGAGCTGAAAAAATAGCAAGCAATAAGATAAATATTATAAGTAATAAGTAAATATTATAAAATAACAATACAATAGAATAAATAGTTATGTAACAGTCAACAAAATGTTGAAATGCATTGTGCATACATACTAACACTTTTTTTATGTCACAAATTCTCTTATTTCTAGTGACATGAAAATCAATTATTTGTTGGTGAATATGTTATTTGTTAAGTTTAAGAATTCAAGAAGTAAAAAAAAACAAAACAAAACAAAAAAACAAGAAAAATACTGATTTTTTTTTTTTTTTAACAGTAAATTGGTGAAATAATAATAATAATAATGGCTACTGGTATTTGAGCTATGGTGGCTAGCCAATACCTATTATAGACACTTCTTCAGATACCCTCAGGGTGCAGCCATGGTTTATACTACTAATTATGCTGAGTAGACCTTAGTTACAGTTTCTGGGAGAGAGTACATAAACTGGTGTGATCAACAATTTGAACATTGCCAGTACACTCAAATGCTTGGACACAATGACTTGTGACTTTGTACTATCGATCACTTCCGAACTGGATTTTGAATCAGAGAATACTGCAAACTATGGTGAGAGAGTCCAGTCCATCCAACTATTTAACTCGTAGCTGAGGGGAGAAGAGATGGATTCATAACTGTCCCAAAGGTATTTGCATGAAAATGAGTGTAACAAACTCAATCAGAATTTGAAACTTGGCTTGCTGATATTTTATTCCAAGCTTCTAACCATTACATTACTGGAATATCTGCTTGTACTAAACTTCCAGTCTGCCATTTGGTTGTTGATACTAACACAAAACTTATAACTCAGTCTTCTAAATCATAGCACAAGGAAACCATCAATATTGAACATAATGGATTAGCTAGAGAAATTTCAATTTCATACATTCTCTCTACAAGCACAAGACCCTAACATTTATTTCTGTGATTCTGTTAGACATAAGGAGAAAAAAAGCGTGAGGTGGGGGGGAGTCTACTAAGTAAATTGTAAAGCCTGAATACAAACTTACATCTTAAGATTACAAAAGAATATATTCCTTTCTGAAAATTTATTAAAACAAAGATGAAACCAGCAGAAAATCATGTCTATATATGCTATTTCAGAACAAGAAAAAATATCTTTCATTGGATATTTTGTTAGCAAATGTTAACATTCAAAAATAAAATGAATATAGCAACATCATTGTTATAATTGCCAACAACACTGCTGGACAAAGGCTTTTAGCAATTCCTTCCAGGATGAGTGTGATAATATTATTCTCTGATATTTCTTACCAACAAACAACTATCTCACTTCATTTCATCTTTTCCAATTTTATTAGTTACTCATTGGACAACATTCAATCAACCTTTT
This sequence comes from Acanthosepion lycidas, assembly GCA_963932145.1. Classification (NCBI taxonomy): domain Eukaryota; kingdom Metazoa; phylum Mollusca; class Cephalopoda; order Sepiida; family Sepiidae; genus Acanthosepion; species Acanthosepion lycidas. The sequence goes on from OZ010597.1 coordinate 29,324,764, forward strand.
ACTCCATCAGTTATCCTTTCTTCTTGCTATGTGTCTCATCCAACTATTTTTATTGTTTAATAACATCTATGATTTATTTTATTTTGGTTCGTTTTCTGATCTATATTGACCTCTATCACAAGCAGTGTGTATTAACAGGGTAATATATAATGAGATATATGAATTAAAAAAAAAAAAAAAAAAATTGAAGGTGAATTGTCAAATCAGAAAGTAATGACCAAAGCAAATCTGTTCTCTGGTCGAGTCTCTGGTTGGGGTTGGCAGTTTGTCTCAAATCAAGTAGCCTGCCTGAGAATATTGTTAAATTTCCTCATTTTATTAAGAGTGGGAATAAAAAGTAATAAAGCCATTTACAATCTAACTACAAAAGGGATTGAGAAGTAAAAGAACTTGTATGCAATGTTACATTAGATTTTGCTATTTTGATTCTAACACTAAAAGATAAATGAAAATAAGCAACATTAAGATAAAAATGTGTTTCAAATACAAAAGAGTTATGGAGTTAATAAAGAAGGTACTGCAAATGAGTCTCAAAACTAGGCTCTGCCATATTTAATGACACTTAATAATCAGATAAAACAGTTAAAGTTGATAGGGATCAAATCAAAAAAAATTACTTGAGAAAAATCAATGTTATATAACATGAGCAACAGCCAAAATATCCAAAACTAATGCTAAAAATGATTTGTACCAAATTGGTTATGTTAGTCACTATGATGTGTCTTCCACATTCTGTGATTTGTAATATAAGCATAATTAAAATGTAATTTCATCTTGTAATTAATTCATTTGAAGACTTTGCATTTAACAGTGTTAGAATATGCAGAGATTTAGGCATATGCTGTAATGAAAGATGTGTGGTCAGCATATCATTTCTGACCTTTTAAATCTCGGCAAAAAAGAAGAAAGAGAGGAGAATACTTCCTGTTGATAGAGATCCACATTCGTTATTGCATTTTTCTGTTATCAAATAACAGACCAGTTACAAAACTGTGTTTTTCTGGTGGAGAAAGAAAATTTCAAAATAGATTGTTGTAGACAATCAGTTCCCTTGTATTATGATGATCCCATGCATTTCTCTAACCCAGAGAAGATGAGGGTAATTAAAAAAAATTCTAGTCAATTTTGTTCCTATTTTAATATTTATTCATAGCCTGAGAGCATTCTGCTTGTTTGCATGTATTGCCATTATGCTTTTCTTATTAGGATCAGAGTGTAGTATCTGTCCAATTCTTAGCTCTTCTGATCTCAACTATTATTCTGTTTGTATGTATGACCAAGGATCATCATATTTCCGATTATTGGTCCTCTTTAGATAGGAATATGTCTCAGTAGGTTGAGAAAGATAACCAAAAAGGGATCAATCTCTTCCATACAGCTGTACTTATCACTTTCAGCATCATGATTTTACCTCTTTATATCCTATATTGAATAACCATATCGTAAGTTATTAGGATTTGTTACTAAAAACTTGATCTTCACTCAATTCCTATTATTACAGTAAACATTTTTTAAAAAGTGAATGCATGCATATATAAATACACATGATCAGGAGGTCCTAAAACCCATTCGGGTCATAGGGGCACCACATGTACTGTAGCTGTATCAGCAGTGGCATGTCTTGGACAAGATAGCCCGACAAAGCTGAAACCTCTCCAGGGTAGTTTGAATTCAGAGTTTTTCTTTTCCTACACTGGTTTCCATCCAAGGCTATAGGGCTCAGTTTGTCCTGCTACTTACCCATAGCTGGGGAGAGAAGAAATGGATTCATACCTTTCCCAAGTGTAAGTGTGTGTAATTGAATGTAAGGAACTTGACTGGAATTTGAACTTGGCTCTACTATTTCTCAATTCTAGCCATTATTCATTACACCGCTGTGCATCCATACATAAATAACACAAAGCCAAAATAGTAGTTGAAAACCTAAGATGTTTATCAAAAGTATGAAATAATACTACTTTGAAAACATTCATTTGTTTCAATGTTTTCTAGAATCAAAAAGATTATTTATTGAAAAAAGGTCAGAATCCAAACAACAAAGGTTGGATGCACAATTGAAAATCAGTTAAGAGATGAAATACCTTAACAAAAGTCAGATGACAATACTGTAAACATGCATATGAAATATGGCTTATTTCCTCTGCATGTGTATATGTGTATTCTCTCTCAGAAGATATTGATTGGTTTCAGTGTATGTTTGCTGTTTAAATTTGGGTAAGAACCAAACAAGCAGGAGGCAACAGCAGAAAGATAACGGAAACAGAGAAAAAGGTGAAAACTTTTTTTTTTTTTTTAATTATTAATGCCATCAGCAACGGTGGGGAGGGATGGGTGGCAACGAGAAAGAACATTGGAAATTAGTTTCATTGCCAACAAGCAAATAACAGAGAATGATTTTTTTCTTTAAAATAATGCAACATCAGAAGAGACAAAAAACTTATTGATGTTTATATCATAATTAAATACTTTCAAACAATTTCTTAGTCTAATCAAACATGGATTTTTTGTTTTTAGTTTTATATAAATAGACCCATAAGTTGAACAATATAAGAATGTTTTGAAGAATACTGCACACTGATAAGAAAGAGTTTAGGCAAGAGATATGAACTAGAGACAAGATAAAGTGATACCTTCTTACTATTCAGTATAGACATATACCTATATAACCAAAAGGAATTTAGTGAATGATAAAACATTATACAAGTTACTGTATACTGCTACAACTGTAGCTCTTCATTGATCTTTCCCTACTCTCAAACATTGTCTTAATACAGTTATCAGTTATGTATTTAGGCATTGCCAGTTTCACAGACACAAGATAGAATATACTGCAGATGATGATTTGCCCAAGGAGAAATAGCTACTTCTCAGCTAATTGGTTAAAAAGATCAATTGCTTCACAAAATGAGTCATAGTGCTGTAGGTAGCAAACTTCTAAAAGACATTCTCTTTCATCTCTTAATGTGTAGAAACAAAAGAAAATAATTTGGGGATTTTGTTCACTTCCACTTGGTGTTATCTGGAGAAGCCTAAAGGGAAAGAAATTTAATAAGGTAATCTTAATTGTCAGCATTATTACCACAAAAATTAAGGCACCACTCAGATGATGTAAACCCTTTGATCATTCATGTAAATAATATGGTCAGCTGTAACAATTTTCCTAATTAAAATACCTTTCATTGGTAATCTAAGGAACATGGTGAAGTTTGGAGCTAGCTGTATTTAATTGATCATGGGTATAGAAGTATCTAAAACATATCTTCAAGAATACACTAAGACTAAGTTCACTGTTTATTATCATCATCAGGCTGACTATGAAGGCATCACAGACAAATTTGCAACCAGCATCTTCAATCTGTTTCTGTTCTGAAATTCTTCCAGGATTTTTCACTTTTACACATGTCTATTCTAGTATTATGGAGTATCTCTTTTTATGCTTGCTTGCTCGCTCTTCCCTTTTATGTACCATGCTTTGCAAGATGGTCTTGACAAATACCATCAATGGTGACACCTGCCCACACCATTTTAATTTGCATCTCTTTCATAGTGTAAGGAACCATTATATAATATTAAGATTTCTTAACCACGGTGAAGAGAAAAAAAACTAAAATGGTATGGGTTTTTTTTATTACAAAAGATTTAACATGAGCTACTCCTGGATTATTTAAAGAGTGTTAACCTCTCAAGTGGCTTTACCATATTTTTGTCCAATAAGACACAGTTTACAAATGCATTTGGCAGACTACCATTTACTGAAATTTATCCAACCCTTATAGCTGTACATTTGAAGATTGGGTAGATGGCCCCCAATACATAATACTAGGGTGGTGTGTGTGTGTGTGCATATTTTTATTCTTTTAATTTATTTAAAATGTGCATTTTATTTTCTCATTGGTATCAGAGACAAGAAACAGGATTTAAAGTGCTGAATTTCTAGGCAAGCAGGCCATTTTGGAAAAAAGATTTGAAAACGATTTTCTCTTATGCATTTAGCCTTGTGCCACACTAAGCTTATTAACGAGCATAGACTTCTGAATTCACAGGTTAACACCCCCTCCCAAAAAGACTTGCAAGTCTAACCATTTTAAGTGAGAGACATGTTAATGAAAGATCATATTTATACTTTTGTAGTAAAAAAATGTACCAATTAAAGAACTAATCTGGTTTTAGTAACTATGAAGGAATTTATCAGATTAAGATTACTGAAGCAATACATTTATAAAATGTTAATTTTGTTCCTTATTATAAACATAAATCTTAATTTCTTTTCAAAATAGAGTTAATTATTTGATATGTAAAATATAGTTATCTCCCTTGATCTGTTTCAGAGTACTAAAGTTTGGTTTGGTTTGGTTTATTTTGTTTTACGGCATATCAACCTCAATGGGTTATTTAATGCAGACAAGATTTTTAGGATAGGTTTGTATGAATAGAATATATATTCTTTGTAAGAAATCAGTTTGTAGATCAGGTTTCATTGACGTATTTTTGTAAAGAGGGTTTTGTTGAAAGTCTGGTTTCATTGTTTAGCAGCATATCAACACCTTGTGAATCATTTAATGCCAAAATTTAATTTTCTTGGTAGCATTAGTAATCTATTTGACAAAAAAAGTCATATTTTTTCCCAAAAATGCATTGCTGGTATTTTTACTATAAGAATCTATTTTTATACTTTCATAGTGTTTGACGCCATTTTGGGGGTTAACTATTTGCCTATGGCTGGGACCCTAACAAGTGCTACCACCCTGGGTCAGGGTGGACCTGGGAATAACAGCAATTAAGAGGTGGTTTTATGCTCTTCAAAATCTTCCAATCAGAGACATTGCTGCCAGATGTAGTTTATCATCATACTCAAGATAGAAAGTTTATTTTTATTTATTAGCCTTCCTTTAATTTTCTTAAGGCTTTTTAATATCAAGTAATCTGTGAAAGATAGAGTGTGATGCAAAAAAGCAAACAGATAAGACCCAGGTATAGAGATATAACTTAATATAAAGACTATTAAAATTAAATTATAGATATGTTTATATTATATATTGGAATTTTAATAACTTTGTCCCATAATAGTGGTTAGATTTAGTTTATGAAATGTGAATGCAACAAGTATTATGAAGCAAAAATAACCATCAGATATGGAAAGAAAGAAAATTGTAATTTTGTTCTTGTAAAACTTGTGATCACAGGTGGAATTATAAAAAATAATATTTTTAAAATTATATAAAATAACCAGATTCAATGCTGTTGTGTATTGAGCAAGAAATAAATTGAAAAAATATCCCCTCCAGTATCTAGATATCCAACATTTTCAGATGTACACCAAACAAACTGGAATCCCCACCCCATTCTGGTATATCTTACACTCACAATCTTATTTCTATCATCCTTAGAAAGAGAGAAAAAATAAAGATACAGATCAATGAATTGATTTTTCACAAATTGGCTTTCTTCCTCTTGGATGTGATCTCATCACCAGGAATCAGACATTAAGTTATACAGAAATCTTAACAGATGTCTTTTTTGTTTCTTGATGACAAGAAAGGAATTACTTTACATTTAATCTTGCAATCAATGTTACTTCATAATGTGAATATCAAACATTGTTTTTTTTTTTTCTGCAGAAAAACAAACAGTTGTTACTTAAGAAGAAATAGCTTGATATTATTCATATGGCTGCAGTAGAAAAATATCTTACCAACTATTTGAAGGTTGTACTGAATAAAAGAAGAATACTTAGTAGTTTCATCTCACAGTAAAATTCAATAATGACTCCAATACACACTGTTATGCATATATGTAATTAACAGATTAAAGAGTTATAGTATTTTATAGTATAACTAACATGTTTATATTTAATATTAAAGTATTATAGAGTTATACTTTGTACAACTATTAGTCTAAGGCATCTGGGTAAATGTTAATCTACCAGATACCTCAATATTGCATATAAAATCAAAGCAAGATTTTTCAAGCCACTTTTGCAAAAAAAAAAAAAAAAAAAAAAAAAGAAAAAAAAAAGAAAAAAAGGAGGGTGATTTATATGCCAACAAATACAATAATTCTCTCTAGAAATTGTGTTCAGTTAAGGAGTAAGCATTACAGTGACTGTAATAAAATGCTATCATGGTTCCATCTACTAGTAAAAGGAATATATTGCTTTAATGTGCATTACATTGTGTATCTCTAACAAGGATCTTAAAGAGTCTTTACTGTACATGCTTTCAACGGGGAAGAGTTACTCACTGTACTGAATAAAATAAGAGAATATAATGGTTTTGTCAACAGTTTCAATGAACACTGTAAGGCATGTGTTGCTTTCAAATGGAAAGATAGTGACCATACTGAATAAAATAAGATGTTAAGGTGGTTCCATTGGCCAATAAAGATAGGCACTATTTCAATGCATATCAGTAACTACAAAAATATTCATCTATTGCAAAATTGGGAGAAGCTTTAAGTCTAAAATCAATTAAATTTACTTTTATTTATTGTGCACTTTCAGCTGCATTTCTAATAAAATTTGCTTTTATGACAAATGATGCTAAATGTTTTTCAATGAACAAAACTTGAACAACTGCTTATTATACATTTCTGCATAGAAGAAATTGTCAATACTAAGTGAATAAAAACAACTTCCTCTTTATACTTAAATCAATAATACTTTTAAAAAGTTAGAGTTAGCATATTTGTTCATCCATATGTTTATGCTTAAATTACTTGATTTTGTGTAAACATATCTTTGTTAACATTTGTTTTGACTAGTTTGTGGTGAACATCATTTTACAGTAGAAATCTGTATTGCACCTGGAGTGATTTGGTTTATAGGGGAATAAAGAGGCAGGTAATAACATTACATATTATTCAACCATTATTAATTTTTAACTAGTATTTCTTCCAATTTAATTTTAGCTGCTTTTCATCACAACGTTTTAGACTGTCAATCTACAACCATTAATTATTAAGCAGTACAGACCAGAAATAAAGATTTAGCACTTGGTGATATCTGAACTCACACCCTTGTGTTTTAGGATTGGATTAAAATGCAGTATTGATGTTTTATCTGAACTGGAGCTTCTCAATTCTCACTTTCCAGTCTTGATATCGTTCAGAAATGCAGCCTTTGGAGAACATGTTTTTTTTTTCCATAACAGCTGCTCTACCACTTGAGCTTTTATGGTTTTCAGAAGATCAAACTTAACTTATAAACTTACTGTTCATTTTTCACCTGATCGATTGGTGTAATATGTGATGTTATTGTTTTTATGTACACTAGTAGGTATTAATTATTGTAATATCTTGAAAATTCTTTTATTAAATAAAGTATTGTGAAACATTTAATCATCAGTTCAAACGTCTTTCTTTGTAATAAAAAAAATATTAACAAAAGTAACATTTTTGAAGAAAATATAAAATGTTGATAATTGAAAAACTCAAAAACAGTTTTTTTTATCATTTTAAAGAATAAGACAAATCGGTGGACTAAAAATTAAAGGATGTTTGGAAAACTAATCAGCTGAAATCAAATGAAAAAGGAAACATTATAATGAATAAAATGCCAAGTTGTTATACATTATTTAAAAAATTAATTTATTTTCTCAATTCTTTAATTTTAACAGAAATATTTTAAATTATTTTACAAGATGAAGTCTTAAATTATTGTTATATTTATTAATTACAATTTTTTGAAAAGCACTAACTTATTTTTTATTATTTATAGAAAAAAAAACACAATCTCATCATACATACTTTGTAAGAAACTGCACAAAATTTGGTAATTATTTGATTACAAGGCAGGTTAAAAAATTTCAGGTGGTGTTAGTAAAATATTTGATCTTGAAACATAGTAACAGTTTACAAAGACCATAATTAATTACTCACATTAAAATATTAAATATAATATGCACTAGCATAAAAGTAGAATTAAATAACATTTTGTTACCAAGGGAGAAAACTCAATTAGACAAATGAAATTGTTTCCTTCTAAAAAAACAAAAAAATAAATAAATATAAAAGATGTGATACTTACACTTTGTAGCTCATGGAGAACTTTTAGGATATCCTCATGGCTTTCTGTCCCAACTTCACGACACTACAGAAAAAATGGAAAAAGGTGTTAGGTAAATTATAGTTCATTAAAATATTAAGTTCATTATAGTTCATTAAAATATTAAAAAAATATAAATTATTTTACAGTGACAAATCAAAATTGTGACAAAATAAAAAGCTGTATATTTTATTTGTTAAAAGTTCAAATATTTCAGGTAACTGACAATTTTTCTATGTATAAAGATTGCATTCTATTGGATTACTCCAAAATTCTGTTTTGTATTGATAGCAGAAATATTTTTTTAACTATATTCATTCAAAAAAAAAAAAAAAAAATCATGTTTCATTTTACTGTGGGAGTTGTCATATCTACGTTTATTTATTTTTTTTAAGTTATCAAAATTTTTGTTGATTGATGCTGAAAGAAAAATATTTTTGGAATATTATGCTTCCTTTTATTTTTCAGAAAGGTGAAAAAATACAAATGAAATGCAAAAAAAAAAAAAAAAAATAAAAAAATAATGCAACTGATTGAGAAGGCACATGATTGAAAGTATCAAGTGTTAGAGATTTCTTGGTGAATAATGCTCCACAGCTGGGTAGACCAGTAGGAAAATGGATATTTTATAAGAACAGAAAAAGCAAGAGATGGGGAAAAACAAAAATGAACAAACATTAATTGCATAAAACGTTAGTCTTCATTCAAAGAAGTTGATGTGTATATGGTAGGATTGAGAGTCATCTTCTACAATGGGGTCCTAGCAGAGAATTGAACAACTGATTAGAACAAGCATGGTTTCTAATTAGACCAAGGCAGTAATCAATGAAAAGTGTTTGCAATTTGTTATTGCATCAGGATAATGCTACACCACATATTTCTTTGGTGACCAAGCAAAAATTGTTAAAACTTAGGTGGTTTTTCACTCATCTACCAGATACTGAATCATATGTAATGTTATTACCTGCCTCTTCATTCCCCTACAAACCAAATTTTTATTTGTATATTTATAGAATTATCTTAATAAAAAAAAAATAAAAAAATCCAGGAAGATAAAATGATGAAATTGCCTGAAAGAATGAAACGAGATAGTAAATTAAGGCTAAAAATAAGAAATTTCTTTCGTTATTTAATAAGGCAAATTTTTTGAGTAACCTAATATTTTATTAAAACAATATTTAACTCATCACAGAGTTTTGATAACAAATAAGAGTGATTATTGTAGGAATTGCTGAGATATATCCACATTTGTTATTTTGATCATTGTGTTTTCATCAGCAAATCTCTCCAACCTTTCTTGGCAAGAAAAAAAATTTACTGTAAATATCAAAAAGCTTTGAACAAAAGCCTTTTTCTCATTCATACAGATTTTTATTTTGCTAAATTTTGCCATTAATTCAATATCTGAGTAATAAAAATTCCAGTGAAAATAATTCCTGGAATAATGACAATACTTTATTTTAAAACTGCAAATGAAGAAAATTATATTTCTGGGCAAACAAACTATGGTTAAACTCATTTTATCCTGAAAATGTTTCAATGTGTGTTTGGATAATTAACTTTTAATGTAAAGATTCAGATAGCAATAATTTATGAATCCATTCATCTTCATTTTTTTTGTTGTATACAATTTATTAAAATATTTATGATTGTACACAGTTATTATCAAGATTGATGTATTTGACCTATGTGGAAAAGTAGCAGTGTAGTGCTGGTAACTTAGGCACACAATATTTTATTTGTAGACTAATAATGTAAACATAGTCATTTCCATAAAGGAAACATTTGGCATTCATTGATTGAATAGTTAGCATTACTGCTGGTTGAAATACCTAAAATCTTTTTATCAAAACTGTTTCTCAAGAAATTATAATTCTTAAGTCTACTAAATAGATCTTTCTAATACTAAGGTGTTTCCTTCCAATCTTTTTGTTTTTGGTAGTGTGGAATGTTAACACTTTGATTGTACTATTTTTTTTTCTCTTCTAGTTACATGTCCAAGACATTTTTGCTGTTGAAATCATTCAAAATAATGTGGTTTTTTGTTACTTGGTAAAGCTCTTTATCCTTTTGTAGTGTCAATCTATAGAGTTTGAAGGATGATTGTTTTAAGATTGGTATTAATATATAACATGGCATATCTTGATGGGAGGTGAAGAAAACTGAAATACTACGAATGATTGTGTTTTAGTGATCACCTCTTTTGAACCCATTATCTGAGGTGCCACCCCAAAATTTTAATCTGAATTTTTGCTGTTAATCATATGGCATATAGGATGCAGGGGAATTTTAAGATATTTTTTTAGTAAAAAATGTGTGCCTTATATGTACGGTAAATATTTTGGAAAGAAAGGAAAAAGAATGCTGATTAACCAACAACTTTTATAATTTTTTACCTAAAACTTACTTAAGGCAGAAGCTTTCACATATCTGTATGTTGTACATTAAAAAATCTGTAGAATAATAAAATAAAAGATTGTGGCCAAGAATCAATAAAGTGTTGATGTCAAGAAAAAATGAGGACTACTATAAAATGCTCAAATATAAAATAAAGCTGAGAATATATTTCCATTTCTATATTCATTAAAACAGCCAATGAAATAAGCTATGGTGGTTCCATTGGTGAGAAGAACTAGGTATTGGTTTAGTGTCTATCTGTGGCTAGGAGGCTAAAAATAAATTAAAATGTTCTCATGGGTAAGGAAGATTCCTAAGTGGGAAAAAAAAAACAAAACAAAACAAAAAAACAAAAAAAACTTAAAATAATCAAAAACCAAATGTGTGTCAAAGAACAATAACAATGGAGAGTAGGAGTGACAGAGTCTAGTATTTGTTTTAGTTAACACCGAAATAAAGAACAATAATGAAGTATTTGCATCAGGAAGCACAATAATTAACAGGAATTAGAATCATGTTTTTTTTAGTAAACAAACAATCTGACAATGCATTTACATTAAAAAAAAAAAAAAAATGAACAAAAAACAAAATATCAATAAAGATAAGCACTAAATTGTTTAACAGAAAAAAAAAAAAAACAGGTCTTTAAATGTAGAAAACATAACATGTGAAAAAACAACAACAAACATAAACCCAGATTCCAAATAATTCTCTTTTGTTGCTATTAAACAAATTTCAGCACAGCAGACATTGAAACTAATGTCTGTAGAAGGAGACAACTGGTTGATATTATGCAGGGACCAAATTATTTTTTATTCATTTATTTATTTATTTTTTTTTTTTAAATGTTTGAAGGTATAGAAAGAAACAAATTTTAACCTTCTCTTATACAAAAAAATAAATATAAAGCGTTTTAAAAATATAATCATTTGGGATTCAGTGAACAACCTGGTTAATGTTCCAATTTTATTATTTAAACTGATGGATATTTTCATGTGTGCAAGACACAAGGCCTTAATTAACTTAAGAGTCATTGCAAAAGAATTTGAGTAATTTTTGTATTCTTAATTTTCTGTGTCCATATTATTTTTTAAGCACTGTGTTGACAAAATAGGCTTTTATTAGTAAAACCCAAAACTTTGATATAAATTAGGCAAATAAAAGAGTAGTGTCATCCTGAAGCAAAGAATTTTAATAATAATTCTTCAGTAAAGCCACAAGTTGCTTACAATGTTTGATATTCTGAAGTACTACTAATAAAGCTAAATTATGTTTAAATCTAATTATATATCACTTAAACATTATTTTTAGTTGAGTAGCAATAAAAATCCATCATTCTTTAGAAATACATAATGAAAGCTGACATTTCTATTTCTTTCAATATAATTTGTGTGGTTTGTGAATTTTAGATGTTTGTAAATTAAACTTTAAAATGGAGGTAAATGAGATGCATTTTTCCATTTGACACTATTAATTCTGGAAAGAAAATATGCTGTTCAAAAAGAAAATAAAGATATGTGTCATTTATGAAGATGGTACCATAGCTGAGAATAATGTTTTTAAGTGGTTTGCTAGGTTCAGAAATGTAAATTTTGATCTGGTAGATCAAAAATATTCTAGTAAACCTGTGGTTGTTGATGACCAAATCAAAATCTGTCATTACCATATGACAATGCAAATAAAATGAAGTGGTTTATAAAATGTTTGAACTATGCTGCAGAAAATGACGTCAATGAAAACAGAAATTAAAAACCTGGCTAATCATGTCATTGATATAACAAGACCTGTAATTTTCTTGAATGAATTTGGCTCAGTTGACAGTAATAGTCTGCATATCTCATATAGAATAATTAAGAATAGGAAGGTAAATTTGAAATTCAAGATTCACCTCGAATTAAACAGTTCACCTTCTTTGAATCATCTGTTCAATAAAACAAGTTGTGTTATAAGTTAACAGATCCTGTTATTTTAAATACCTCAAAAAACAGCTGTGGAATCTTAATGTAACCTGATAACCAATCAGAGAAGACCTTACTGCACAAGCATAAATAGACACACTCCCATGGGTTTGCTCATTTGACAGGGAGATATCACAGTGTGATTGTATACTTTGTCATGTTTATTGGAATTCTGTGATAAGATTCTTCAGGTCTCATGCAGGAATTTAGAGCATCACCCAAGTCTCTTTAACCCAACCCAGATTCAACTTTTTCAAAAGCAAGAATTGCCACTGAAATTCAGTGGGCAAGATTAGGGAGATTGCAATAAAGCAGCAGTTGGCAGCCCTGAAGAAAAATTTTCAGATTATTTGAAAAGTGAAAGGAATGCCAGGAAAAATTTGTATGGTTCTAAAGGGAGTATTTTGAAAGGAACTAAAGTATCATTGCCCAAATTGTTTTTCATTAATTTCTCAATATTTTCAATAGACTTTGTATATCAAGTAATAAGTATTAACATATTTTTAGGTAAGTGTCACTGATCCACATTTCTCCCACCCTCAACCATTCATCTGTCTTGATTGCACATATTTTATTCTTTTAGAATTTTCCTTCCCAAACACCATCTGAACAAACAGACAACCACAAATCTTTTTCATCCCACACTTCTTCCCATTCATATAGTCTTTGAAGACATATTTTTCAAGAATTACTTTATGCTAATCATTAATCATATGAGGTAATTACACAACTTGCCACCTTCACATTGGCACTCAGTCAGAAAACCATTTTTTAAAAAATAATTTTAATAGAGTATCATGGGCTTACTTCTATTTTTCTTATTTTTTTTTAACCACTGCCTCTGTTCCTAACCAGAATTCAAGTGGGCTCTAATTCATGCTACAGATTCAACCATTTATTTGTAATTTAACCCGTTACAAATGAGTTATAAACTAAAACACCCAACTCTGATAAACAACATGTACTGTATTTAGGAATGATTTATCCAACTTGGAAAAATTTAGAGCATTGGATTTTTGAGTGAAAAGGTCATTCCTAAATTAGCGGATACAGAGAGAGAAAAGAGAGAGAGAGAGAGAGAAAAAAGAGAGAGAGAGAGAAAAGAGAGAGAGAGAGAAAAGAGAGAGAGAGAGAGAAAGAGAGAGAAAAGAGAGAGAGAGAGAGAAAGAGAGAGAAAAGAGAGAGAGAGAGAGAAAGAGAGAGAAAAGAGAGAGAGGGAGAGAAAAGAGAGAGAGGGAGAGAAAAGAGAGAGGGAGAGAAAAGAGAGAGAGGGAGAGAAAAGAGAGAGAGGGAGAGAAAAGAGAGAGAGGGAGAGAAAAGAGAGAGAGGGAGAGAAAAGAGAGAGAGGGAGAGAAAGAGAGAGGAAAGAGAGAGAGAGAGAGAGAGAGAGCACATAATTTATAACTAAATTATTACTAGCAAAATTGTCAGCTAAATACACACATTGCTTTATATTGACTACAAAAAGTTAGAAAAGAAAAAGCAACTGATTGTCCAATTGAAATGTTATATATTTTGATGAGTATACTCTCCAATCTTTCTTGGTAGGAAAGTACATTCTGTAAACTTCAAGAAGCTTTGAACAAAATCCTTTACCTTATTCACATAGATTAGGGAATCTTTTTGTTTTTAATTCTTGTCATCGATTCAAAGAAAAGAGGTTCCATTGACCCTTTGCTAATCATCAAATTGACAAATAAGAATGTCTGTTAAAGGTGTAAGAGGTTTTATTCAAGGATTTTTGAAAGTTGTCATTAGAAGTAACATTCATGAAGAAGGTTGGGGAGCACATTAGTTAAAACATTGATCAAAACCAAAAATAAAAATAATAGTCCAAATAATGGAATAAAGACAATGGTTTGTTTAAACTGAAAAAAAAAAAAAAAAAAAAAAAAATGTAATTTATATTTCTGGGCTAATATATTCTGTAACTTGAAAAAAAATTTCAAAATTCAAATTATATTGAAGTGGCAGCAATCCCTCTTCAATACATGTTTCACTTCATTTCAATTTTTTGTTTTTGTTTTTTTTAACTGGCACAACATGAAAGTAAATTTGTTATAAATAACAGTCTTTTTTCATTGTCTATTAGTATAGTAATACACACACAGAGTGGTTGAGTGTTAAGTAGTGTCTCTCATTAATAGTATAGATTAAAAACAAAAATAAGACTTTTGGTAGTATATTAAGTCCAGATGAATTTTGTTTTGCCCAAGTTCAAGGTAGGTCAACATAATATTCATTAGTCATGATTACCATGTCAAAATTTGGTGTAAAGCAATGATCAGAAATAATTTTTTGGCACATGTAAACTGCATGCCAAATGAAATTTACAGACGTATGAAAGCAATACATCATCAGAATAAAGCTGAAAAAGAGAACCTTATTTGTGTTACCATTAAAACACAAGACCCCATTGCAGTTAACAGAGTTCAAACAATGAGAAGCATGAAATTCACAATTATTTCGAACATTTTCTACAGCCCCAGTTTGTCACCATGAGGAGACACTTGGTTGTTCATGAAATTGAAACTGGAGCATTGGAAGATCGACATTTTTTATCTTATGTCAAAAATAAAATTACTTCAAACAAATCAAAAATTTTCTTCATGAATGAAAAAGTAAATTTAATGTTTGAAAGGAAAAAAAAAAAAGAAAAAGTGTATAACACAAAATGGTGATGATTTTGAAGAATAAACTTGTAATTGTGAAGAGAAATAAGTTTAATTTTGATACCAGTCTCATTATTGCAAAAATATAAAAGAACATTGAAAAGAAAATGTGGGGGGGAAAAAACAGAGACCTACATTTTCCCTACTAATTGTATCCCTGAAGAAGGATGTAGAATGAATTGACTGAAACATTGTAAGAACAATAAAAATAACAAAAAAATAGGGTGAATTCTTCTAAAATGCTTCTTATTGATAAAGATTTCTCAAAATTATAGATAATATATTTGTAGCAATGTGTGACTCAAGAAATGCAATATTTTATATAGAATTGCTTGCCAATCATCTTCACTATAAATCTACACTGGTCCAATTTTTGTAAAGCAAATGCACATTTATTTTTGTTTTTCTAACCCTCAATTATGTTCCCTATCTTATTTGAACCTTATCTCAGAATGGGTTATATGACCAACTAATCAAACATTTGCAAAAATCTCAAGAAGCCTCTGTTATTTTGATCTAATTTTTTTTAAAAATCCACATTTTTCCTCTAATTCATATTTTAAGAGCCAATTTACTTGCATTATATGCAGACATGTCACCTGTGATAAAAGCAAATTGTTTATTGAAACAGATGTGATAAGAAAGAAAGATCAGAATGTTATTGCTAAGAAAGAAAAAAGAGAAATACATTAGATGGCAATTTAATAGCAATAATAATAAATGGCTATGCTTTTGATATTTGCCTGCAGTGGTAAACTTGAAAAAAATTGTCAAGACCTGCATAATAATTACAAACAGATGAACCTGCAAGATGCTAATATCTCCTAAAACTCCTGCTATAAAGTTTAAAGCACAAAAATATATAACTAGAAAATCAATTAAATACAATTAAAATCAATTAATCAATGCCTTATCTTTGAAAGAGATACAAGAGAACATACACATCCATAAATTCTAATTTAATAAAGAGTCTAGTTTGATAAAAAGAGTGTGAATACTACAAGTAAAAAAAATAAAGAAACCAATATATAGGAATTTTCCTTTCCTATGTTTTGCTGATGCTGATAAAAAAACAAGGAATAAATAAATAAATAAACAAAATGATTGCTTACATTATTTGGACTGTTATCCTGATCTTCATTGCCATATTCACAAAATTTGGCTGTTGTACACTCCAGCCTTCTTCAGGTGATTAGAATTTCAAACCAAATACTTTATTTTGTAAATATGGCAATGAAGATCAGGATAACAGTCCAAATAATGTAAATAATATAAGTAATCATAATACCTCATCTCAGAGATATAGACAAAAATAAAATGGTTATGAGAAAAAGTAGGGAGCCAAAATTAACTGTTATAAGAATAAATAAATTTGAAGATTTGTATCATTTTTCAATGTCAAATTTATGAACTCATGAATAAAAAAATTAGTCTCATTTTTATTGAAAGAAACACAAAATATAGATAGATAGATAGATAGATAGATAGATAGGAGAAATAAGTTGCTAAATTCTTTAGAATAAAATAGTATCTTAACCCTTTAAGACCAGAAATGCCCAAATGCGTCTACAAGTTTCAAACATTTATAGTCAGGGAGGGCCTAAATGCACTTGCATTTGCACCACAAGATCACCTAGAGATGTCAGAAATCTAGTTTTTGGAAATATACACTTTTTTAAAAGTTGTAGCTTTCCATAAGCAGTAATACCAAGGAGGCTAAATTTGGCATCATTTGAAAAAGAAATTAACTTACTTTCATCTAAAATTCAACTTGTAATACTTGATTTTCAATGGGTTTTAAGTTTAAGCTATATCAGTTACATTAACATCACATATTCAGATTTATCAACAATTCAGTCAGGACTCCATGGATTTAACAATTAAAATCATTTAAGGTTTTATAAGCATAACATGTAAGCATTTCATTGTAAACAGCAATGTGCTTATGTTTAATAAACAATTCTTATGTTTCTCTTATCCAATACCATTCATTCATTTTTTTTCTTTTTCTTTCTTTAAAAACAAAAAGTACAACAAATTGCTCTACCTCTTCTCTATTTCCTAACAGATAAAAAGATAAATTAGATGCACAAATTGATATAAATTTGGATGAAAAGCCAATGGAATGGCAAATATATAAAACCATTTGGAAAACTCTTATTTTGACATGTTTCACTGATCAAACAATGTCACCAGAAAAATGGATTTTATTTCAACCAAATCTACATTTGCAAGACAGAACGTGATTCATGTTAAACATATGAAAACTTAATTTTACTAATTTCTACTGCATTTTTATTTATATATTCATTTCTTTTTAAAGTTTTCATATCATTGTTCCAACATCAGATTAATAAGAATATGTGATAGACTGTAGCCCAGCCATGTATTAACTCAGGGGATTCATAGATCACAGAACTTTCAATGCATCTTCAAAAATAATCTTTAAATAAAATGGCATTTTCCAGGTTGAAAGTGCAATAATGGCATACCAGTGCAGTGAGAAAATATCCGACATGCATATGATTAACATTAATCATGTTCTGTCACGCCAATGTATATTTGGTTAAAATAAAAACTATTTTTCTGATAATGAATGAGAAAAGAATATGATAGAAAGATAATGTTAATGAAAAAAAAAGAAAAGAAAAGAAACAAAACATATTAAGGTAGAACCACATTTATTATAATCCAACTGTGAAGCTATTAATAGTGACTTTAGTTTTATTCAATGTTCACTGAATGAAGTTTGTGCTAAATTTAGATTAATGCAACAATATTTGACAGTTGTACTCAGACCTCTTTTATTACAGAAGCCATCTATTTATTTTATGCATCTTTTATATGTCAAGTTTAGTTCACCTTCTCATTTTCTAATGTTGGATATTTTTTTTAAAATTTTGCACAAAAGCAAATATATTCAAAGAAAGGAATGTGCATTGTATGTTACAGATGTCAATTATTGCTTTCAAGGAATCTAGTTTAATTCCCAGGAAAGAACAGTAATTTAATAAATATCTTTGACTAAGACCTTAAACAACATCCCGCCCTAACTCTGCACTGTGAGCAATGGTGAAAAGTCAAGGGAGGGAATCACTGAAAACTGACTTTTTTTTTCTCTCATCTACCCCTATACCTCACTAACGGTTTTCAAAGGAAGTAAGATTAGACAACCCAGTCATATATTTAACATGACTCAAAAGTATAAAATGAAAACTCAAAAGATGAAAGGGAGCAAATATTAAAAAATATGAATTTTGGACAAAGTAATGGAGGAAGGAAGAGAGAGAGAAATGAAGAGAGTGAGTGTGTGCATTTGTAATTTTGGCAATAGAAAGAACAGTCTGGGCAGCAACACCATCTTATTTTTTATACAGATAATAGCCTGGGGGTGGAAGGATAAAAATAGCTCTTCAGTTTCAAGCACATTTCTTTTTATTGTTTTTTGTAAGTGTTAGAGTGACAAAAATAAAAGGTCACAAATTAAAAATTTTACAGTAGTCAAAGACTAAAAAGTAGTTAGTCGGCAGGTGTATTTGTTCTTAAATATGAAAATTTATTAAAAGACATTTTTGAATTGTCACCTATGCTTCCTTGGATAGGATATTTTTTATATGCAAAAAGATTGTTCTTTGTCTGCTGCATACAAACCAGTAAAATCAACAGAAATTGTTTGCTTGCTTACATAACTTTTCATTTATTTATTTTTTTTTTTTTTACTGTAAACCAATACATGGCCAATATTTTCTTCTAATACTGTTTTTGTATTAGAAAAAAAAAAAAAAAAAAAAAAAAAAATTATTCTTAAATCTATAAGTGAGTAATATATAATTCTAAATATATATTCTTATATTTTATATTTACAAGACCCCACCAAAAAAAAAAAACCCCAAAAAAAACCCAACAATGTACACCTGGAGAAAGAAGCACAAGATTCATTGATAATGAGTTATAGAAGCTAAAAGAACTCGGAAAACATTGAGCAATTTGTAAAATTATCTCTGGAAAACAAGAAAAATAGTCTGAACTGCAGAAGAATTAGATAAAAAAAAAAAAAAAAAAAAATCTTAAATGACTTTTGTTGATGGTTAAAAAAGAAAAGAAAAGGATGCCTAAACGCTATATATATTTAAGCTTCCCATAGATCTGTGTACAAAAAATTCCAGGACTATGTTTAGAATTTTTAAGGACTGAAAATGATGTGCATGCACACAAACACAGTGAATGGTCATCAATTTCAAAAACACAAACTTTGTGATTTATCATTTAGTAGTTTGACAAATGAGATGTTGAAAGAAAAGCTACAGTTGGTACCAATAATTCATGTTAGATGGATCAGTTGAAAGCAGTGAAGAAATCAAAGTGTTGAAGCCTAAAACACAACTGAATACAGATGTGGTTATAGTTTGGAGTTCTACTACGCTTCAAAATTTTGAATTATACACTTTAAATCTTACTACTACACACTTCAGCTATCTAGACTACACATGGTTTGTGAATGTTACAAAAATTCTTGAGTGCTGCACATTTCCTGTGAAGTTAAGTATAATGGTTTTAACGAACAGAACTACACAAAGAAATCCCCCCCCCCAAAAAAAAAACTACACCTTTTAGCTACCCCTACTACTTATGGCTTTCATTGCATATGGTACAAAAGACAATGATGTTAACATTTTTTTTCAGTTCATCTAATTTAGCTCCTCTTCCAATTTTGATATCTCTATGGACTTACCCTTTTCAGATCTTTGCATATTGGATTTTGCAATGTGTGAAGTTCAGAGTCTGCTCAGCTTTCTCTGCATAGATCTCAGCTGACTTGAGCAAATCTTGTGTGCAACTTCCAAGTTTGTTTTTTGGTCTTCAGTTCTTCAATTTCTATAAGCATGAATTTCTGTTTTTGTCCAGCTGCTTCTTCCTGCATTTTTTTTTTTTTTTACTCTAAACCTCAAGGTATTGGTTGTATGCAGTTTGGGCATTGAAAGCACTGCAGAGAAGAGCCTTAGTCATGGGAACTTTCCCAACACCTCCAACAGTGGCCAAATAGTCCGTGATGCAATCAGTGTCTGCTGTTTCATAGTGTCAATGGAAATTTCCTTATTGGTGGAGAAACTGCTCTCCTTTGAGGCCTGTCCATGAGAGAGTACCAGCTATCTGTGAACAACTTTCCAGTTTTTGATATTCTTTGTTGCGTGACAAAGAAGAGTAGTACAAAATGTCCAGACAGTCTTCATGCATGCTGAAATTCTTGAAAGTAATATTTCCTGCAGCCTCCTTCATGAACTGTTTGTACTGACTGATGATGTCATCATAATTAGACTTGACTTGTTTTCTGTCCATCATGTGGGAAAGTCATCTTTTTAGACTGTCTTCTGTGACATATTTTTTCACAAATGGATACAGGGTCCAGTCATGCAAGTGAGGGTATTTAAGGGGAGACTTTGCCAGGTTTCTTAATGGTGATAAAAATTATCATTGTTGCAATTCTGCATGCAAACAGATTTTTTGTTGACCATTTCTTTTTTTGGATAAATTTTGCATAGCTCTATTTGTCAAAAATCCACTTGATCTTTGCTGAATCTTTGTACATGTTTGGGTTTAACAAAATTCTTACAAATTCATTCAGTTTGAAAAATGTAATTATCTTTTTAGTGTGCTCTCCCTTTACAAATCTTCTTAACAGTTTCATGATCATGCTAAAAAGATCACCAGCAAGGAAAGAAAGTAAAATTTGTCGCTCTGATATTTTATCAGAAACAGATCAGTTTTGAAACAGACACAAAAATCTGCAGTTTCACTGGAAATAAAATGTCATTCATGCCTGAGAGCACAGGCAGAAAAGGACTTGGTCTGGGGACATTTTTCTGCTTTTTTAATTAAGTTCACAAATTTCATGACATCTGGCCAAATGTCTCGGAGTCGTTCCCATGTTTGTACATTTTCTAGCCATCTATGGCAGAAATACAAAAGTAAAGGGACATGGTTGCCAGATTGAACTTTTAATATAAAGCCAAGCAATAAAAGCTAAAAATAAGTTTCAATATATTTCATCATTTTTATTTTTTTTTCACTTGCAACAAAAGCAAGAGATACAGGTCCTTAATAGCCAGCAAAATTTAAAAATAACATTCGTATTTTTTCAAATATGCATTTTCTATTCAATCCTAAGACACATCAAAGGTACATTTTCTATTCTATCATCCATCATGGATACATTTTCTTTTGGTCAAATCTGATTCTCAAACTTGTTACTTTTGGCAACAATTTAGACAAACGTAGTTTACACATGGACACAGGACACGTAAAATATCTATTTTTTTCAGCATCACCTCACCCACCAAAGACTAGAGATCAAAAGAACTTTTTACTTTTGAAAATGACGTGTGAATAAAATTTCTTCAAATGTTCAAATTTTAAAAAACACTGATAAATTTTTCAAGATTCTACTAAAATGTATTTTATTAGTGTAAAATTATTTTCCTTTCAACTACAAATTCCATGAGTATGAATTAATTTATCTTTGCTTTTCCTCTTTTCAACTACAAGAGGCACCGTCATATTCTTTCTCTCTTTCTTTCTCATCACCTAGGCGAGAAAATGCTGAAGTAACTAAGTGGTCATGAACTTGTTCTAATCAAAGAAACAAACCACCGTTCACAATAATTGCTAAGTATTATTGATGACAAAGAAACATTTTGGTTAAAAGACAATTTTAGCTCGTTAAAAAAAAAAAAAAAAAAAAAAAAAAAGAAGATGTCTAGGATTTGGCATTTAGACTTTCATGAATTGAGAAAAGGGATGTGTTAGTAGCCCAATTTAGAAAATTCCAGGACTTTTCAAGACACTGCTGTTTTTCCCATGACTTTTCAAGAATTCCAGGGCCTGTACAAATCTCCTCTCTCTCTCTCTCTCTCTATATATATATATATATATATATATATATATATATATATATATATATATATATATATATATAAAATTGAATCTATAATTAATTTAAGAATAAAAAAGTTTGAATAATAGGAATGATACAATACTTGGAAATTTGCAATAATGACAAATATATAAATATGCAATATATAAAAAAAAAAAATTGTATATGTGTACATATATAGGTTAATATGAATATACAATGAGATTAAAAAACATTTTAACTGATTCTAAATTGAAATGCTGAGAAATTTTTAACTAATCTATCATTGTAAGAATTTGAAAGTTATGATTATTATAAATATAAGATCTAATAATAATTTCAATAGATTTATCAAACATTGAACCCTGATGAGTGTTTGAATTGTTGGAATTTCATGCACAAATTATTATTCCTATTCAAATAATTCTTTCAGATGAGCATCCCCAACATTTTTGTTATGTTTCAGTGCAAAGTCATATAAACTGCTAACAATGAAAACAAGACAATTTCTAATCCTTTATTTCCATAATATAAAATGTTTGAGTGGACCTGAACATTGTACCAATTCTTTTCTACAAATTATTTACATTGCTGTCCTATTTTTTTTTTTTTTTTTTACATATTCAAGACGTTTTGGCAGTTGTATGCTCTGAACTTCTTCAGGTGATTGGAATTTCAAACTGAAATATCATGAATATGGCAATAGATGAGGATAACAGTTCAAATAATGTAAATAATTACAATACCTGATCTCAGAAATATAGACTCAAGTCAGTAGTTTAATAATTTGGAGAAGGATGGAATTATGAAGTTGCCTGTAAAATTGCATAAGCTTGTGAAGCAGAACAGTAAATATGTTGTTTAATAAATTTAAAGGTCTTTTTGGCCAATTCAATATTTTCTGAAATTAAATTATGAAAGTTAAATAGAAAAGTCACTTTTAGAAAAGAGAAATGGTTGAAAGTCCATTTTGCTAATTTCTATTTGGCTAACTTATTTTCTAATGAGTTCTTGAATAACAAAATAATTAACACTAAGTTTTTCTAATTGAAGTAGGTATGAAGCCATAAAATACAGTTTTGCATAGAATAAAAAATATAAATCATAACAAAATTATCCCTTCTATACAAAATGGAAATAAAAATATTTGATTTGCATTTATTAAAAAGGATTTTTTTTTTAATGAGACCAGGAAATAACGTTAGAGTGTTGCATAATAAAATAAAAAGAATGAAAATTTAAATTTTGTCAAATTAAAGAGCTCAGTACAAAATTTATTAGATTTTATGCCACATTTAAATTTTATAAAAATTCTACATTTCTGATGATTCCTACAACACTAATTTTTTTTTTATATAAGAAAAAAAGTTAATTCTCTAGCCAACTCCAAACCAAAGACATTTTTTATACTTACAAGGATTATCCAACATTGAGCAGAATCTCCTTTTACAATGGCATATATACAGTTATAGAGCAAATAATACCCCACATTTTTTTTGTTTTATGTAAAATCTTTGGGGAAATCATTTTTGCATACATCTAAAAGAGACCTGGGAATAAAAATATCTTAAAAATACACATTTTGTCAGATATATACTGGATAGTCCAAAATGTTAATTCTGAGTTTGTCATGAGATGGCATTAGAAACATTTATTTTTAACTAACTTCATTAGAGATTGTATCATGATAACTCCCAAATAGTATATTATATGCAAGTAATTTTTAAGCCATTAATGAATATTTTCATCTGATATTTTTTATTACTCTGAATGTCATATTTAGTGGGTAGATGTGCTTGAATAGGCATTATTATTTTAAACAGTGAAATTGATGTCTACTGGCCTAGAGATCAAGAAGTCTTACTAAAGAAAATGTGCCTTTGCTGAATATTGCTTTATCATGATGGCTTCTCACAGCCTAATTTGAAATGCACACTTGATTTAAAAGTGGTTTTACTGATTAAAAAAAGATATAAATTTGATTATTGTTCAGAGGTACATTTTCTTTTGTAGGATTTGGGTCTGTAGGGTCAGTAAACATTAATTTCGCTTCTTTACATTATTTACATTGTTCGGACTTTTGTCCTCATCTTTATTGTCATGTTCACAATGTTTCAACTGTTTTTTTTTTGTTTTTTTTTTAACCAAAACTCTTATTACAATTTTTTTAAATAATTTTTCACCTCATTTGCTATTGTTGTTTTTCTCTAGTTTTCTGTATTACTAATGCCTATTTCTATGCTTGGCCTGCTAGGGAGATTTTTGTAGTCTAGCATAGATGTGGATTCCTTAAGTTTTTGTATTTCCAAATGATGTTCTCTGTCTATTATTTCAAATTCAGCTCACATAAGGCAGTGATCTCCCTTTTCTCTTCATATATGATCAGCCATGCCTGATTTTTCTATTTTCCCCTGATGTTATGGCCTTATGGTGTTCCTGTATTTTTATCTTAAGGGATCGGCATGAGCCTTTATATTTCTTGCCACTGCTGCATGCTATAGAGTACATAGAGTTCTTAGTGATGTTCTCCTCTATGAATGGTCTTACTCGGAATAGATGTCTGCATAGTGTTGAACCACTCTGGAAGATTGTACTGATGTCAAAGACCACAGGTTTTTTGTGTCTTTTCCTATAAGCCCTTCATATAGAAAACAGCCATGGTCTGCCTACCCTGAGTGTCAAATGTATCAAATGTGGTTTGCAAAGTTTCCTGCTGCAGAATCAACAATTTCATATAATCAGCAAGATAGCCAACATAATAAAAAAAAAAATCTAAATTAAGTGCTGAAAATTGTTTTTACCAGGATGGTTTTCTAAGTCACTGTGTGTGGTATATAAATAAAAATAAACACAGATTCATAGTTTAAATGTAAGAAAAATCTGTTCAAAAAACACATTGTAATGGATAATGAAAAATAGATATCTTACAACAACATAGAATAAAAGATTACAGGACAAGTAAAACAAATCATTAATAACTGTACCCAAGGCAGATCTTTATCCAGAAGTGATACTGTGTATATGTTAAGATTTGAAGATTGCTTTCTGTAATGATGAACTTTTTCCAGACACACAAAAAGATTTGAACAAGTACTGCTCCTAATTAGATGGATTGCAGACAGCAGTGAAGGAAAAGTATACTCCATCAAAATAACCAAAAAATGGTGACCATGCAAAAAATTGTTATATATCGACTGACAAGTTTTTCACTCTTCTGCTGGATTTAGCAAATATTTCACCTTTGGATTACTAATTTTGAGAGGATTTCTCTTAATGAAAATGTAATTAGCTTCCCTACAAATGGATTTGTTGAGCAAAATGAAAAGTTCTGGTAGGATGCAATTGTGAAATTACTTTAAAGATGGCTGAAGATAATGGAACATTGTTTTAAAAGTTATTTTCATTAATTTAGCACAATATAAAGAAAGAAAGAGATACGTGTTCTGTATATGGTTTATTACTCAACTACAGTCTCCTAAAACAATTGTTTTCTGTTTGTTGTTTTCTGAAAACTTAGAATTCAAAGTTTCATTTTATAATTATTCAATGAATTATTTGGATCAAAAATCTTCATCTTTGCTGTTTGTAGCATATCATTAGGATTGATATATTTCCTAACCTTTAACTGCAGTAAATTTACATCTGGTGATTATCCCTGAGAATAAACTTCCAAATAATCTGCAGCATTTTATAGATTGTAATCACATGATTCATTTTATGAAAGTTTCTAAATTTTCAGCCTCTTTAAAAGGTTGCCTTTCAGGTTTCTCTTTTAAAATCTACTTAAAGTTTCACAAAGAAAATATATCTTGTTTAAACTTTACAGCTAGCATTTCATAATATGTCAAGTATTAGGATCCATGTTAAAATGTGTGTGATGTCACAGAAACATGCAAAGAATCCACAGTAGCAGCTACTTGCAGAAACAGAGTTGCTAAAGTGGACTACTTTTGAAAACTGAGTGCTACTGAATTTTATATTTTACTATTGGCAATTTTGGGGCTACTTTTAAAACAAACTGGGCAAACTTTGACTACTCATGATATGAAAGTCATTTAAATCCATCTGACAATCCTACACAGTAATGGAAAAGATGTGGACTACACCAGCTGCTTATGGTAGTCAATTACTTAATCATCAAAGAAGTTTTGAGCTTTTGCAACAAAGACCACAATACTTGATTTGTGACATTAAAACAATTTATTTTTCATTTAATTTTCCAACAGTAACAAAAATAAATTGATACATAGTGGCCACCTTTAAAAGTTTTCCATTACTGTAAGCAGATACTGCTGTGAATTCATTCTATGTTTCCATATTGTACAACATAGACTAAAGTACTTGTACTAGCTTCATAAATGTTCTTCATTTGGATTTGACAAATTAATCATCAAAAAATAAATAAAATTAAAAAAAAATTATCTTTCTCTAAAGTCAAATTGTTCTGGCCAAGTCATTTTTTTATGACAAAAACTGATAAAAAGAACTGGGCATGTTTTATCAGTGCTACCAGCTTTTCTTCTTGTATCTACATTTGATTTTTACCCATATGTGTGTGTGTGTGTGTGTGTATATATATATATATATATATATATATATATGTTACATTTGCAAACTGAAAATTTCCAAGTTTCTATTCTCCTCACAAAGCACATTATGTAATACTTAAAAATATATATGATCTAGAGAGTTAATTTTTAAATAAATATACTGTAGATATAATAACCCTATTCTGCTAGTAATGACTACATTAATTCCTAACTGCTCACAAAATTTTACATTTTTGATACATTTCTATAGTAAACCATTAGTCATGTATTTCTACAGTAAAATTCTTAGCAATGCATTTACATGACACATAACTGTATCTTGCTTGCATTAATTACTGATTACTGACAATCTCTTTCTTCCTGAATTTTATAATGTGCCAAATTTTACTTTAAAATAAAAAGGATTATTAAATTTGCTCAATCATAAAATTATTTAACTTTTTTTTTCAAGGTCTGCATATATTGTTTGGCAGCTTCATGGTGAGCTAGAGTTATCAAAAAATATTTGAGCAATGAACATACCAAAACAACAACAAAAAAAAAAAACATTCTTAAGCATTGATGTTTAATAGTAGCCAAAATTCCAATGCTCACTTGAGGTAATTTTATAATTCATGAGTATCTTCACATCATTACAGGATTAGAAAAAATGTAAGACACTATTGAATAACAAAACAGCATCACATTTTATTATTGTTGCAATACAATTTTTCCAAGGAGACTTGTGGAACTACAGTAAATTGTTGGCTAGTACAGAATGACCTTGTAACCCAGTTGTCTCTACAAATTTGCTAATTTTTAATGAACATTCAATGAAATGAATAAATTGTATAGATTTGTCATAATGTCCATTGGACATAAACTAAAGTTGAAACAAAGAAAGAAAAATTGATCTGGAGAAAATCAAAGAATGAAAAAAAAAAAAAAACGTTTTCTTTGAAGTGCTTTCATGGGTTGCATCTGAGCTGTGGGACCATAATTTGCCCACTACTGGGCTACAACATCTGATTAAACCTCAACTTCATATTAAACATGGGGAATATTTTAAAAGTCATTTTTGGGCGTAGGGGGAAAAGAGTTAATAAATATGGTAGTTTTAATATTTTGGGTTGTGGTAGTTTATTTAGTGTTTTGAAGTACATTAGTAAGAAATTTTAGAATTTTATTATTTAAACTTTTTAAAAAAAATATATTTTATTAGACAAAATTTCATGGTGTCAGAACTTTTTATATATTAATTGTTGCTAAAGAATGTTTTGCTCATTTCTACAATGAAGACTCAACATCTATTAAAGAATATACTCAGAAATTGAAAGATCCCAAGTGTATCTAAAATATCAACTGGATCAGAGTAGGAGCCTTTCAGAGAGATTATTTCCTGCAAGAATCCAATGTATTGTGCTAAAGATAAAACATTTTGATATGCGAGAAAGGATGACAAATGAGAATAGTCTTCTCTGAAAATACTGAATCATTTAAATCTTAGATTTCATGGGAAAATGTCACTTGATTCTGACTTGTTTATCTCTTATGAACTCAGTGTTGTTATGTTAGCTTGTTAGATAACAATAGTTGAATACAAGAGAAAGTAAAGTCACAATAGAAATCCTGCTACTTTTGCCTATTTTAATCATATTTTAGGTTAATGCAAATGTTCATAACCCAATCGCTTAACAAAATATCAAAGAAATCTTAGAAGTATCTTTAATTTTTCTTTAATCATTTTTTTTTTTTTTTTGCATGTGCATGCATTCTTTGTAAGAATCATTTGTAGAAAAAATTTATTTTTACTTTAGTTTCAAGAAAATCATAGTTGAACCTAAAATGCATATTCAACTGTTTCCCCTTCATAGTAGAGCAGAAAACAGTGGATCACTGAAGCTTATGGTAACAATATTCAATTTAAAACCAAGAGTATACTATACAAGCATATGTTGGAAAAGATTTGCAAAATTGAGACAAGATTTTGAAATCAGAGAAAATGCACTAAAAGACCTGAAAACTTGTAAAATGAGGAAGTAGAGAAACCTAAAAACATGAATTGCAAACAAGATGTGAACATGCTGAAAAATACAAAGTGAATCATTAAGTAATTTAACTGACATGCTGGAATGCAGAAGAATTCCTTTCAAATGTAGTATATATGGTATGAACACAAAGCAAAGATTATTCTAGAAAATAATAATACAAATTCTCTGATAGAGTTCAGAAGCAATTATGCCATCATATAGGTGATGAATTACTTTTTCATCTTGTGACCACTTTCACACACATGAAATATTGGTAGCTGCTTGCTACTCTATTACTATGGCAAATGTTCAGACGAGCTACATTATGGTTCAGACTTTTACAGCTTGGATTCATCATGCCACATACACATCATCAAATCATTCTCATTCCCTTCATATTCTCTTGATAAGGAAATTTCACTTAAACAGCTTCTTTCCCAAAACTGTCACGTTGCAGAACTCCCAAGAGGATGCTTCCCTGGCCACTGCAATCTTAACCTCTTCAAGTCTAAGGACAACTGATATCTATCCTACATATTCTTATAATACACCTTTTTCTTTTTATGCATTTACAATAATCTCATTCAATAGCCCTCTATCTTGAATGACTCTTGGGCCTTGTATTGAGTGAACAAGAATAAAAAAAAAAAAAAAAAATTCTTACAAATTAACATGTGTATAACAGATTGCATTAATATTTTTCATCAAATAAGATTCTGTAGCAGAAATGAAAAGCAGGATGAACTGCCAGCTACATTTGATGAGGTTGCACATCCCCCGTCGATCAAAAAGGTATGCTGCATATGCAGGAGAGGATGGCCACTGCAAACCTGAGAATGTCCACTTGCAAAAAATATGGTCACGGCAGTGGGCTGAGCGGTGGCTAGAATTTGTTTATGCAAATGATTTGTATTGTGCATGTTTCTGGGCTCAATATAAACCGACGGATTTTCTGTTTCATCAGTCTGTGAGTAGCCAGCATTACTAGCATACGGAATGTCAGGATTCTGATTCCTTGCTTGTTCGTTCTCGCTTTCTATGTCTTGGTTATGTTTGACCTTCATTTGATCCATTCCTATGTGGAATTCTTCATCACCTCTGCTGTGGACATATCTCTTGTTTTGTTTTGCTTTGTCTGTCTCTGGAGCTGCTGTTCATTCTGTCCCTCCTAGTTTGTGTTCCGGTAGCAGAAAAACAAACTTTTAGATTCTCAGTAAAATCTTAACCTTCCAATTCTTATAAGTAGCTATAGTTGATTTCACTACTCAGTCATCTGTTGGTAAAATCTTTCAAAATGCATTTCTCATTTCCAGATTTACTCAACTTGGTCTCTTTCTGTTCTATTTCCATCCAATCAATTTCTAGTGACAAACTGCTGAATGGCAGATTTCAAGAAAAAAACAAAAAAAAACAAAAAAAAAAAAAAACATTTATTTTCACTAATACAACACACAAAAAAAACAAAAAAAAAAAACAAACTATAAAGTGTCTTTCCTTGAACAAATTTTGTGCTCTTAATTAAAAACTTTATACAAGCTATTAAATGGAATTTTAACCTCTACTTATGTAGTTAATCAAAAAATAAAATTCTTTTTACACAGGCCTTATTTTCTTTTGATTATTCAGCATAAATTAAATTATTATTGACATAAATTTTATTTAAACATTTGAAATAACAATTACTGACACAAGGGAACACTTTTGAAAACAAGATAAACTGATTATTTTTTTTCATTAAAAAAAAAAAAAAAAAAAAAAAGATAAAAGAAGGGAATTAAGACAACTGCAGCTCAATATTTTAGTTTTAAAAAAAAATTAAAACTACATGACTGAATTATACATTACTAAATTATAACAAATGAAACAACCAGATTTATCTTGATTACTATCTAAAAAGTACTTATAAATGGCGTTTAATTTCTTTTTAGCCTAAACAAATAACTGGAAAAAAAAAAAAAAAAAGCTTTCAAAGCATTTCCCTTTAACAAAGAAATAAGAGTGTGAAAAGGAAATAAATTAATCTTGAAAGGCTTTCTCTTTTTTTTATTCCCTTAACAAATGAATGAGTAAAATGATATCAAAGGAATATTTAAATAAACACATTTTTTCTAAACAAAATATTCATTATTCTGTTGTTAACTAAAAGAAAATGATGAATGTGAATGATATATTGTATGGCAAGATATGGTGAATTTATGCTTTACTCTGCTTTTTTTCTTTCTTTTCCAGATGCATGCACAACTAATATTTCCAGAACTGTAATTTCTCAAAGAGAGAAAAAAAAAAGAAAAGAAAAAACTGCATTTGTTCCAAGAGGTTCATGACTCATCAGATCGATGCCAAAATTTATTCTCCCACCCTATCCAATTGACAGCAAATGTCTTCCTCTTACTCCTACTGCCTCTGATCAAGAACCCTACAGCCCTAAAATGACACTATCTGAAACTATCATTGAGAATGCATAGATTCCTAGGTTGTAAAACTTTATTTGAAAACACCTGTTTCTAGTTTCATGTAGTTGCAAGTTAATATTGAATAGGACAAGGAAAGCTTGGTGAATAAAGGAAAAGAAGAACCAAATTTGTTTTTGTTTTTTTTTTCAGGAGAGAGGTTGGGGGGTGTCTACATATGGACAGCGGAAGAGAGGGGGGGCACGCATGGAGAGGGAGTGAGTGAGAAAGGCTAAATTTTGTGGTAAAGATAGGAACAGAAAAAAAGAGGTGAATAAAGAAAAAGTTTATATAATCGAGGTAACTAAAATTTTTTTATTATTAATGATTTATCCCCCTTGATATTGAACAATTAATTAAAAAAATACTGTTTCCTTAAAATCATCGTCTTCTGGAAAAAGCCTAATTAGCCATTTGTTTTAGTGTAACATCTTCTTTGTTTTATACACACTAGTGATAAAGGCCAGCATTCTAATCCAAGGTAAAGCCAGAGTAGACAGACTCTCCTTACATGGAAGATTGATGTAACACAATCTTCCTTGCCACACTCAGTCATTGGCCTCGTGCAGTTCTTAGCTAATATCAAATTTCAACTGACCTCATCTTAGTTTCAACAGAAGGTCAATTTGAGCAAGTACAATAAACAGAAATCATTATTGTTCATCTTTCGAAGTCATCTCTCATTTATTAGATAATTGGGGGGGAAAAAAAAGATAAGTTTATGCCTTTTAACTATTTTTTTGTCTTCTGAGTAAAGAGAGCACCTATATCTCTAATCTGCCCCTCTTCTCTTTCATCACTTGCATTGAATGTTAAGTAGATGATATATATATATGAAGTAAATTACATTCAACACAAGTCCTCAGTTTATCAACAACATTCATTAGGCATCATTAACACAGTACATTTATGAATAACTTATTTTCAACAGAAAATCTTCCAAACCTCTTGAGCAATATGGTCATCAATTTCACCTACACCAACCTTTGTACATATTCTGTGGCTTATTTCTTTTACTTTTATTCTTTCAGGTTGTCATGTTGATTTCACTCATTATTATTATTAGAGGTATACATTTTTTAAAGTTGTCTGCTAGAAGTTTCATGCTACTGAAAATGATGCCACTAAAAAGATTAATCTTTTTAACCAGTTCATTGCTGAGTATACATTTTTTACTATTGTAAGAATAACACACTATTTACAAGAGTTTTTATGTGCTAAGGATATTTGTGCAGAATTCATATATTACTAGTATACCCTTTTTACTGTTGAGAAAAACCTAGATCAGATACTACTTTGGAATTAGCATGATCCATCTTTCTGGTTTCAACAATCATTCTATGGTAAAAATGGTACTAAATCCATTTTTCCAAAACTGTCAGAGTTACACTACCTCTTCACTTATGTAATCTAGCTTAGTCCATTTCTACATATAGGGCAGAGTGAAACCATCCAGTATATTGCTACATAATTTTTTAACACTAGTTTATATAATTCTAAAATAAGGTTTTACTTTGGAAATTCCTCACATATTCAATAATTATCCCAAGTATTCTAATATTTCTCAGCAGCGCATGAAGGCAAAAAACATTGAACAGAAGTATGTCTTCAGATCTTCACAGCTATGTTTCAGGATTCTCTATGAATAAATAATGTTTCATAATCAGGATGATCCACAGATTAAGAATAATCTGTTAATTAGAAATTAAAAGTATACATTCTATGGCCACATCTAAGCTGTAGAAATTGAAGTTAACATCATTTACAAAGCTTGGATTTTTTATCAAAGAAAAATTTCAAAGCAAGAAAGTAATAAATTGTAATTATGAAGCTTAAACAGATTCCCACCTCCTAAAAAACTGTTTAAACATCCCTCCACATTGCACCATTATTAAAACTTGCCTCCTCCCAATAAGAAATGAAGAGCTTACTGTGACTTTAGCCAGAAACTATAGTGATAAAATAAACAGCTGCGTATTAAGAATAATTTACAGTTTCAAGTTGGAATATTTCAAGTGGATATAAAAGCCACATGATGTCGACAACACTTGTTTACTATGAGTTTTGCTTTTACCCAGGCAGAAATAAAAAAAGAAAAAAACAAAACAAAACAAAAACTTGTTGCACTGACT
This sequence comes from Acanthosepion lycidas, assembly GCA_963932145.1. Taxonomy (NCBI): domain Eukaryota; kingdom Metazoa; phylum Mollusca; class Cephalopoda; order Sepiida; family Sepiidae; genus Acanthosepion; species Acanthosepion lycidas. Next base: position 29,357,883 of record OZ010597.1, read on the forward strand.
TACATCAACTGAATGAGCCATCAAGTTAAAATTACAATAAATTATATTGAAGCTGAGCTGAGTGGCATCTAAACCCCAGGGAGATTTATATTTTATACCATCAATAGCCACACAAAGATGACAATTTCTCATAACACATTAGTCAATCAAAAAGCGACACACAAAGTAACACTTTCAATTATTTGTATATGTTTATTTCTCTCTCTCTCTCTCATATGGACCTAATTGTATGGATTAACTGAACTGCCATCCACAAAAGTTTAATTTCCATTTGTGACAATGTATCTGCAGCTACAAGTTGGTTGTTTCAAGTCAATCTGTCATTGTGATGTCATGTGTCAACCTCTTCCACTAAACCAGAATATATAACATCTTTTTGGAAGAGGCAGATAATTGACAGCACAAAAAGTGATTAATTAGAAAAAAATTAACCGATACAATATATTCTCCAGCACAGACAACAAAATAAGAACAATCTAGCCTCATGGATTGAATAAAGGGTTTCATTTTAAATTCTCAAAGTTAATAGACCTGCAATCTAAAAAGTACAGATGGGAACTAGGACACTTATAAGTAAAATCAGAAAGAGATAATGAAATTTCTGGAGGCACATTATAAGGAAAGAAGGCTTTGAAAATTTAATACTCACAGGACATATTGAGGCAAGAGAAGTAGAAGAAAACAGTGAGTAATTTATTATGTGTAAATGGAACATCAAAGTGGGAACAAAGATGGATGGTAAAGAGTCAACTGTTGCATAGAGTCAGAAAACTGTAAGAGTCATGATAAAAACAAGCAAGATGACGACACCAGTTCAAGTAAATCAGTGAATAATAAAGAGGAATTAATATTGAAAATTTTTTTTCTTTTGATAATTTTTGGAAGGTTCCATTTTTATATTTCACCAGCTTTTATAAAAATTAAAAACTTTTTTTTTTATTTTTTAAATAACTTTCCTCTTGGATCCATTTAAGTGGAAAATCCAAAGATGATTGAATTTTTCTTTAAATTTCATTTTCTCAAAAGGAGAATGATTACTGAGGGGATGTTGAAATTTGGATTGAGTTTGCATTTTGGAACTTGTATTTTATTAGCACTAGGAATCAAGGAGGAGGTCTGAGGGAGAGTAAAAGTTATCAGCATGGAACACAGAATTGGCTAACAGAATTTGAACTTCAGCTGAGGCCACCACTGTTCACACATCATATGAATACACTTGGGAAAGGCATGAATTCACTTCCTTATGCTCTGTCCTAGAGTTAGATATCTTGACAAAAATGTTTTTGTGTCTGGCATTCCATGATGGTTACTAAAGAAGAAGGTGAGGAAGTGAGCAAACCACATTCCCATAATTCATTTTCCTATCCAAACATTATAAACTGTAGAATCTTCTTACACTCACTCATTGTTATTGAAGGATATATTTGGAGTGTCATATTCATGAATTTGTTTTAACTAGGAATTTGGCAAATGAAGAAATTTGAACCTCCATTCAGATTATTCCATGACAGCAAAACTGGACATGAAGAGATTTGAATCTTGGAATACAATAAACAGATGTCTTGAATCCATACTTTGTGCAAGTTATTAGTACATCCAGAAAGACCAGCTCACATAGTCCAGAAGTATTTGACCATTCCACCCCCCTCCCCACATGGGACCAGAGTATAAAAGTGTCATCTACATATCTAAGCCACGTGGTTAGCTTTAATGGCGTTCCTATAAGAATTTCTGTATTTGTTTGCTATTAATAGAGATAATAACAATCTCTCAGTTAAGCCTTCTTCCTTTCAAAATATGTTGGGACCAAATTGGAAATGCTTTTATATACAGAATGTAAACATATCCATCAGTTTATCTATTAGGACACACACATGTCTTCCTAAAGAGGATTCTAATTTTTCTCAAACCACATCTGTGATGGTCACCATCTTTATATAGGACAGACTTGTTATCAGGTTGATTATACCTACTAAGATTCTGCTTAATTGGTTACAGGCTGAGCATAAATAACTGAATATAGGTCTCTTTGGAATACAGTCTCTGTGAAAATGCCATACTGTAATTTACGCTAATGTCAGTCTTGTTCAGGTGTGACAACTTTCTCTCAGTTTTCTGTCTTAGATACTTTTTTTTTAACCTTGATGTAGATACTGTCTCCAGCTATTCCGACCATCCTATGATTTGAATCTATATTTTGATCATATTGTCATAGCATAGTTACAGATTTTTGAATTCATTACAAATACACTGTCTGAAATATTAGTAAAGTGATCAGTTTTGAGGTTTCATATCTACACTTCATTAATATTAAAAAACAATTTTAGAATTTGTTGTATAATAAATAAACATCAATAAACATCTGCAGTTAACTTTCATTTTTTTTTTTTAAATTTGAATATCCAGTAATGTTGATAGCACTTCGTCCAACAATGAGATCAAAATTCAGAATATACAACTTTACTCACTATTGAGTAAATAAACATTCAACATATTTACTAATGTACTATATAGATATATTTTGTTGTATGTTGTGTACCATCACCAACATATACATCCATTTAATGGTCTTATTTAAAGCAATATAACTAGTAGGGGCAATTTGATTTTCTTTTAAAGCTCGATATGTAGAGCTTCACATGGCACTATACATGTCGAACATTTATAGGGTATGCATTAATATTATTGAAATATGTAGGTACTACAGAGTAGAACAAAAATTGGGACAAAATATACAATGAGAAAGGCAGCAAAAAAATCTGTAATAATAACACATCGGTAATTTGAGAGAAATTAAAATCCTAGTAGATAAATTTACATACAAGTCCCAGAAGATATTCTTGAGACATTCTTTAGAGAAAAAAAGGAGATCTCAACATGCTATCAAATACAGGAGTGCGCAAAAAGAAAAGAATAAAGAAAAAGAAAAGAATAAAGAAAAAGAAAAGAAGAAAGACAAAGAGAAGAAAAAAAAAAGAAAAAAAGAAAGAAAAAAGAAAGAAAGAAAAAAGAAAGAAAGAAAAAAGAAAGAAAGAAAAAAGAAAGAAAGAAAAAAGAAAGAAAGAAAAAAGAAAGAAAGAAAAAAGAAAGAAAGAAAAAAGAAAGAAAGAAAGAAAAAAGAAAAAAAGAAAGAAAAAAGAAAAAAAGAAAGAAAAAAGAAAAAAAGAAAGAAAAAAGAAAAAAAGAAAGAAAAAAGAAAAAAAGAAAGAAAAAAGAAAAAAAGAAAGAAAAAGAAAAAAAGAAAGAAAAAGAAAAAAAGAAAGAAAAAGAAAAAAGAAAGAAAAAGAAAAAAGAAAGAAAAAGAAAAAAGAAAGAAAAAGAAAAAAGAAAGAAAAAGAAAAAAGAAAGAAAAAGAAAAAAGAAAGAAAAAGAAAAAAGAAAGAAAAAGAAAAAAGAAAGAAAAAAGAAAGAAAAAGAAAAAAGAAAGAAAAAAGAAAGAAAAAGAAAAAAGACAGAAAAAGAAAAGACAGAAAAAGAAAAGACAGAAAAAGAAAAGACAGAAAAAGAAAAAAGACAGAAAAAGAAAAAAGACAGAAAAAGAAAAAAGACAGAAAAAGAAAAAAGACAGAAAAAGAAAAAAGACAGAAAAAGAAAAAAGAAAAAAGAAAAAGAAAGAAGAAAAAAGAAAAAGAAAGAAAAAGAAAAAAAAGAAAGAAAAAGAAAAAAAAGAAAGAAAAAGAAAGAAAAAGAAAAAGAAGAAAGAAAAAGAAAGAAAGAAAAAAAAGAAAGAAAAAACAAAAAGAAAAAAGAAAGAGAGAAAAAAAATCTTCATTTCTGTATGGTGGACAGGTACAGTCAAAGATATGATTTTCCAGTGTTAAAAGTTACTGGAAAACAAAAACTGATAATTTTTTTTGATAACTTTTCCATTTTCAAAAAAGAGCTGGGAACTTTTGTACATTGCTAACCCATAAAAGATCCAAAATTTATGAGGTGGATGTAACTTTCTTGCTAATATTTTTACTTATTGTAGTTTTCTTTCAAAAATTTGTATCACAAGTCTGATGCCAAATGCTTGTCTTGGTCAAGACAACAACTTGAGATCATAAGTTAGTATGTTTATCTAGCCAAAGACTATGTTTTCTTCAGTTGACCATTAAAACAGAAAAAAATGGTATTATACATTCTAGAATATATTGATCAGATATGTGAAAACTTACATTCATTCAGCCACACACACACATATTATATATATATATATATATATATATATATATATATATATATATATATATGTGTACACAAAAACAAATACACTACAAATACTAAACACATAAAAAGTAAGCTAATGCCAAAATTTCTACAGTATGAGGGGGGGATGCTGAAAAATTATTAAAAAGCATTGTTTTTTGGTTAGATTTCAGCATCCGCTTGCATATTTAGTATAGGAATAGATACCACAGACATGAATTCAAAAAGCTAATCATTTAATATTTCTCTCTGTCCTGCAATAAAACTTCTGAGAGATGCCAGCAGGGAACATGTAAACAGTTTGATCCTCACTTAGTGATCAACACTATAGGCCTTGTGTTAGACTAAGCTTAATAAACATCAATATCTAATCATACAGAATTGTTACAAGCTAGTCTCAAAGACCATTACAACTGTAGTAATTTTGAGCCTCACTGGTCATCTTGTGTTAAACGAAGGTTTGATCCTCACTAGATTGCCACATTTTTCCAGATTAAACTAGCTTATTAAATGATTACTTATCACCCAATTCATGGTAAAGAAGGGTTTGAACAACAAGTTTTAAAGAGTTGATTTTCTAAACAGGTAAGCCATTCCCTTTTGTATGATTGGAACCACACAATCATTCTGTCCTTCCCTATTTGGCTTTATGACAGAAAAAATTTAATAGATATTAATACATATGAATTATATAAGGTTGGATCAATAAGGTCTCCAATCCTATAAGACAAATTCTAATAGAATAATATTAGGTTGGTGCAAAAATAATGACGTAATAATGTCGTTTTTTGACGTTAAAAAATACGTCAAAAAACAACATTATTACGTCATTATTTTTGCACCAACCTAATAAAACTAGTATGAAAATTAAGTAAATTTATCTTCAAAAGTACAAACTTATTTTTCAATATGTCTTGTCTTGTAATATGTCTTGTCTTGTAACAGCATTCACCTGGGGTGGGTTGATCCGGCTCCAATTGAATTAACCACATTGTGCATCAAGGCCATCCACACCCGTCGATCGGCAGCAGAATCGACAGCATGATCGAGCCATTCGCGATTCCAGTGTCGGACCACGAAAATGCAAGACATTTTTCAATATAGACACCGTTTAGTGCTACAAATTTTTCCAAATGTTCAGTTTATTTTTCATTCCTATTTATATTGTTCGGACTGCTGTCCTCATTTTTATTGTCATATTCACAATGTTTCAGCCATTGTATGCTCTGGCCTTCTTCAGATGATATATGTTGGAATTTCAATTCCAAACCCTTTTAGTACATGGGGGTAGATTGTTCTAGTTCCATGTGCCATGTATTGTTTGGTCGGTCTTTCAAAAAAAAAAAAAAAAAAGTTCAACGTATACCTGAGGAAGCTTGGAGTGTACAATGGCTGAATGAAACATTTTGAATATGACAAAGATGAAGACAACTGTTCAAACAATGTAAATAACAAATAGTTACAATACTTAATCTCAGAAATCTAGGCAGATTTTTAATTCCATCCATGAGGAACATATCAGATTTAATTTTGATTCAACAATTTCAAAATATGGATGAGAAAAGTAGGCCATTCAAAACCTGTCAATTTTGGTAATAACAAAGTCTGATAGTGCCAAATTGTAGGGAGTGAAGGTGCATAGGAGGGTAAAATAACTGGATTTCAGGCTTTTTACTACAATTTTGCCTTGCATTGTCATAATACAAAAAAAGTTCTTTTATACCATATTTGGCAGACACATTATTTGAGTGCTTGCAAGATTTAATTGCTTTTATAGATTTGTGAATTTGTATTGGCATTCAAATCTCATGCCAAAAATAAATTTATCACTGATCATTGCTTTATATGTAACTTATATATAATATTCATGATTAATGATTTTTGTTACTCAATGCTATCACAGCAAACAGACATGTAGCACATTTGAAGAGAAGTTTATATAATACCAAATACAGGGTCAAACAAGTTTTTTATTTGCATTCTTAGTGATGCCATGTAGGAGACCTTACTTATCAAACTTTGTAAATTGGTGTCAATTTATATTTTGTTAGGAGAGTAGATTTTGGAATGATGATATATCATCTAAAGTCCTGCTTGAATAAAAAAAATGGAAAAACAAAAAAAAAAAAAAACAAACAAAAACTGCTGGATGTTCCAGTTCTTGGATTGGGAGAGAAATTATTCAGAGAGAAAAGATTTAAATATAAAAGCACCCATATAGTACAAAGAGAAATATGCATTCCCAAAGGGAAGCTCAAGGGCTTTTGCTAAGTGGTACCAGCTGATTAAAAAACAACATACGACACTGCAGAATCCTTCGAGACAAAAAGGACCTAGGGTAACATTGACACTGGGACTAAACTGCAAAGATGACAAAAACAAAACCTTGGAAGCATCTGCAAATTTAGTAATCTAAAGGATCAGAATTCCCATATCAAATATCAGTTTAGTAAGGTATATGAAAACAAAAGTCTACAGAGACAGAAAAAATGAATGCCAATAATTTCTATATTGAAAATACTCCATTAATATATCACTTAAATATCTTATATGTGCACTAAAAGAAAACTAAGCTTAGTAGTTAGGGCAATGTACTGGAAGCTTATGACCAAAATTCCAAACCATTTATTGATGTATGATAGAGGATTGGAAATTAAAACTCAGTAATAACCTGATAACCAATAAGAAATTAATTTTTAAGTCAGAGGTATTAAAAAAAAAAGAAAAGACTAACCTTTAAACTGCAGGAAAAGGTTGCATTAATGTGCATAGTATGTAGGTAAAAAATTAATTTTTAAAGAGTAATTATTTTTTCTTATATTATAAAAAAAATCTATAAAAATTATATTTTTAACTCTTAGATTAAAAAAAAAAAAATGAAGTTCCTAAATTTAATATTTTTAACAATATATATATATATATATATATATATATATATGACTTTAAGTATTTCATGTAAAATAGAGTTGTGCATTCTTTTCATCATGTCATCATTTTTCACCTCTTTTCTCTTTGAGAAATATATGTGCAGACAACACTTTGGCTTGTTCTTCTAGTTTTATTTGCAGAAAAATACTCCTGGAAATGACATAACCTCATAAAACCTATTAAGAGTTGTAAATTAGTCTTTCAGATTCAAATCATTAATGAGTGATGAATGTATTGTTAGAAAAAGTTTAAACCATCAGTTAATGGTATCCACTGATCCAATTGATGATGCCTGCCATTTAAGAGTTAAAATTAGATGAAGGTGGATAAATATTTATGGGAATAGAAAGAACATTGAAGTTGGCATGAAAAACAATGACTAATGAAAGGAAAAGAAAGAGACATATCATATTTAGCCAAATGGATCTTGAGAAGAAATTTCCTTGAATTCAAAGTAATTAGTTGTGTGTGTGTGTGTGTGTGTGTGTGTGTGTGTGTGTGTGTGTGTGTGTGTATATTATATATATATATATATATATATATAAGGCATGGTAGAGTAATGGATAGCAGCTTGGATTGAGGAATCAGAGAGCTGCGTTCAAATTCCAGTCAAATCTATTACATTCACATATGTGCTAATACTCTTGGGAAAGGTATGAATCCTACTCTTCTCCATCCAGCTATGGATAAATAGCAGGACAGACTGGGTTCTTTAACCTTGGATGGTAAATGGTCCAGAAGAAGGACAATTCTTAATTCAAAACCTACCAAGGGTTGCTTGGGGACCTTGTGGTGCGTAGTGCACCAGGTCTCTGTATTTGGCCCTTCAAAAAGTGTGGTCGGTTCTGCACAAAACCTTCACCACTATAATCAAATCTGTGTTAGTGTCAGGCTTTCAGTTTCTAGAAACTGATCTGCTTGACTCTCATACATCAAATTTGATGGGAGAGTTGAATATATATATATATATATATATATATATATATAAATAAAAACTTACTCATCGCCAAAATTTACATTCTGCTTTCTTAGACATCAACATTTTAGTGTTTGTGTCTTCTGTGAGAAACTAAACCTGCTCTGCTTTTGCAAACCACACTGCATTTTTCACACACAAAATGTTGAACACAGGAAGTTTTCTTCTAAATTTGCTTTAGATTATTTATGTGCTCAAACCTTAAGTGGACTTTGACATGTTTTTCTCCACAGACTATGGTCAACAGTATACTCCTCAAACTTTGATCAATGGTTGTATTCCAATTTCAGTTTATTTTTTGTATCAAGAAGTCTTCCAACGTTACACATCACTGCCTGAAGTTGGTTACTTGAGATATACACACACACACACACACACAAAGCTCCCGACACAATCAAAAAAGGATTAAAAGAAATGTTTGGTCATATGTTGTGAAATAGTACATTATAGCCTCCTCATACATACATAAATATATGACTTATGATTTTAATAATAAATAACATTAATAGTAATAGCTTGTGACATTAATGAGGATATATTTAACATATACAAGTTTAAAGGATGACATATATAATAAGTTTAAAGGATGTGGTAGCCAAGGCAACCTGAGAGATACTTTAGAACACTCTCAATCAGAAACTGTATAAGCAGACAGGGTTAATTGACCAGCAAAGTTATGCACTGCTTTTATCAACAGAAGTTACTATATTGAGCACATTTGGTTATGATTGATTAGACTGGATATCATGATGAGCATATATTGGGCTTTATATATTTGTACCCCAACATCAATTTGTTGCTCTCTCACTCAATAATAATGTTGTGGCATGTTACCAGATTGCATAAATGCATGTAGTCATTAGTCATGATCAGGCATTTAAAGTTAAATATATAGGCAAGAAACATAACTTTAGTTCGCAAATATCATCTGAAGATATTTTGGAGTACAAGTGCGAGCAAGCAGTAGAAATCATATGTGCTATACTCTAACATATATGAATACATAAAAGAGAAATTCTTTTGTAGCAGATAAATTTCACCTGTTTATTTTAAATTTTTAATATATTTCATCATAGATTGATTGTTTTGTGATGACTCAGCCTCCTATATATTATACCAGTGCATTGGATACAGTGTAATATTTAGCATACTTTGTTATAAACAAAAATCAATCTTATCTGAGTCAGCTAATAACTTGCATAAAGCTTTCACATTTGTTTTTTCTTTTCACCTGTGTTTTATAGTTTGGACATGCAAGTAGCTTCTTGGCATAGAGATAGAGATATATAGAGATAGAGATATATAGAGATAGAGATATATAGAGATAGAGATATATAGAGATAGAGATATATAGAGATAGAGATATATAGAGATAGATATATATAGAGATAGATATATATAGAGATATATAGAGATATAGATTGATAGAGTTAGAGATATAGATTGATAGAGTTAGAGATATAGATTGATAGAGTTAGAGATATAGATAGATAGAGTTAGAGATAGATAGATAGAGTTAGAGATAGATTGATAGAGTTAGAGATAGATTGATAGAGTTAGAGATAGATTGATAGAGTTAGAGATAGATTGATAGATAGAGATAGATTGATAGATAGAGATAGATTGATAGATAGAGATATAGATAGATAGAGATATAGATAGATAGAGATATAGATAGATAGAGATATAGATAGATAGAGATATAGATAGATAGAGATATAGATAGATAGAGATATAGATAGATAGAGATAGATTGATAGATAGAGATATAGATAGATAGAGATATAGATAGATAGAGATATAGATAGATAGAGATAGATTGATAGATAGAGATAGATAGATAGATAGAGATATAGATAGATAGAGATAGATTGATAGATAGAGATAGATTGATAGATAGATAGAGATATAGATAGATAGATAGAGATATAGATAGATAGATAGAGATATAGATAGATAGAGATAGATTGATAGATAGATAGAGATAGATTGATAGATAGATAGAGATATAGATAGATAGAGATATAGATAGATAGATAGAGATATAGATAGATAGATAGAGATATAGATAGATAGAGATATAGATAGATAGAGATATAGATAGATAGATAGAGATATAGATAGATTGATAGAGATAGAGATATATAGATATAGATAGAGATATAGATAGATAGAGATATATAGATATAGAGATATATAGATATAGAGAGATATAGATAGATAGAGATATAGATAGATAGAGATAGATAGAGATATAGATAGATAGAGATAGATAGAGATATAGATAGATAGAGATATAGATAGATAGAGATAGATAGAGATATAGATAGATAGAGATAGAGATAGATATAGATAGATAGAGATAGAGATAGATATAGATAGATAGAGATAGAGATAGATAGAGATAGAGATAGAGATAGAGATAGATAGAGATAGATAGAGATAGATAGAGATAGATAGAGATAGATAGAGAGAGATAGAGATAGATAGAGATAGATAGAGATAGATAGAGATATATAGAGATATATAGAGATATATAGAGATAGAGATATATAGAGATAGAGATATATAGAGATAGAGATATATAGAGATAGAGATATATAGAGATAGAGATATATAGAGATAGAGATATATAGAGATAGAGATATATAGAGATAGAGATAGATAGAGATAGAGATAGATAGAGATAGAGATATATAGAGATAGAGATATATAGAGATAGAGATAGATAGAGATAGAGATAGATAGAGATAGAGATAGATAGAGATAGAGATAGATAGAGATAGAGATAGATAGAGATAGAGATAGATAGAGATATATAGAGATAAATAATTGAGCAGAATGGTAGGAGGAAATAAAAGTAAAGCAGAAACTCCAGAATAAATAAAAGTAAATTTTATAGGATCATTGGTAATTACCTTTTTGAAAATACGCTGAGAGTTATCAACAATGTCCTGCAGGCGTGTAACCATTTGGTTATTGCAGATCTCACTGAGAACATTATGGTCATGACTTTGCTTCTTAGTAATGTTCAACAGGTTTTGCCAGCAGGTATACATCGAAAACAGATGCCAATGTTCACGTCTGGAAGAAAAGAAAAAAAAATTTAATGAAGAATCATTAAAATGTACTTACAATACTGTTTGCAACAACTTATAGGTGCCTTTGCACCACATATTCTATGTTTATATACAATAAAAAAGGGGTCAGGTCAAAGCAACAGCAAATTATGAGGTCATAAGAAATAATTTATTTAACCATTTTTTTCAAATCTCCATCATGGAAATTTGCCACCAGTTAGATTCTTTTTGACTAAAGTTTAAAGTACAAAATGATATATATATATATATATATATATATATATATATATATGGCAGAGGTCATATCATCAGGATATGATTTTGGCATTAATGACCCTGCCGATCTTAGCATCACATAATTTGAATCATATGTTGCACAATTGGTCACCAATTATCTTAAGTACTTAATTGGATTAATGGTGTCAGATGTAGAGAGTTTATATATATATATATATATATATATTATATAGGCAGCATATCTTGAAACATGTTTCATTTATACTGATCCTTTCCAATTGTCTAATCAGTTTCTTGATGTTTAGATAAAATTCATCAAGTCACCAGTTTTTTTTTTTTTTTTCAACACAACTTAAAAATTCTAAAATAACTATAACAGAGCACATTTGTGCTTGTTTTTAAAAATCACTATCATAATGGAATCCAAATTTTAACACAGATATTGTCTTTGTAATTTACCTCTGAAGATGATTTTAGAAAAGGTTGAAAATACTTGAGTTAAAAAAAAAAACAAAAAAACTACCAAGCCTTCCTTGATGAATTTCATCTTATTAAGAAACTGATTAGATAACTAGAAAGAATCAGTATAAAAATAAGTAGAATCAATATATATTATTCAATTCAGTAAATTCAAAAATAAGTTATTCCAAAAAATTCGCTTGAAAATGAAACAGAACTAAGGACTTTAATTCTATAATTGAATTGGAAGTTTTTAGCTTCTGTTTTTGAAACATGCTAATTCCCGTGTAGCAATGGAACCATATTTTTAAATAATTTATTATATATTAGTTGACATCACTCCAAATAACCTGGCAGTTAAATAAAAAAGATTATAGGATTTGCAAGAAGTTAACTGACGATTGCTAATATAAGAGTTGAAAAAATTTCTATAAGAGCAGAAAATATCCGAACTCATAAAAATTATAACACACAGTTGTTTCCATTAAGTCTTCCTATTTTCCTATCGAAAAAGAAAAAAATTATCAATTGAATATTTTGGAGACCAATTTAAAGAAAACCAATTCTTCATGCAAGTCTGTTGTTTTATGCACTAACATTTTGAAAATATAATTTTAAGCAGATATTTGTTAAAAACTGTAAAAAGCCATTTATAATGAAAACAGTTATAGTACCAAAAATGGTTGAATGTCTAAAAGTAAAACATTATATAAGTCCTAAATATTTTTGTTGGCAATGTCTGGAACAATTTGCTGTATTAGTTGCATTGACAATGACAAGTGGCAGTGTCTTTATATTGACAATTACAAACAATTCAAAAATGTTTAGAATGTCAGGAAGTAAAAAGACAGATTCCATGAAAGAGAATACAATAAATTAAAAAAACATTTAAAGACTCACATAAGAAAATCTAACATTAATAAAGATTTAAAATATCAAAATTATGAATGTAATCATACTTAACTCTTATGTACATTAACACATCTACCCTAATTCACCATGTATAATATGCATTTTTTTTATTTAAATAATAAGCAAAATTAGAGGTGTGTATTATGCACTGCTTCAAAAAAATATTTTTAAAAATTGCCATTTCATAGGTCGCTTTCAGTTGCGAAAAATACAAATGTTTCATTAGAATCTGTGGCTACCAGTAATTGTAATTCTAAAATGTGTAAATGAGTAGGAAATCATGACAGGCTATAAAAGAAATGGTTCTTGTAAATATGCAATGTGAACTTCACACAAACTTTCTGCCAACAGGCCAATGATCATACCCCCCCCCACCACAATGCATTCTGATTTTCGATCTTGTCGAGGCTCACCAAGAAGATGGTGATGAGCATGCAGCATGCTCACAAGGTAGCATGATGAAAGACAAACACCACCTCAAGAAATAATAGGGGAAGCCCTATTCCCCATATTCTATATAAGTGTTTTATTCAGGGCTTTGCTTTGATACAACTTCTGTTAGGTCAGCTCTTTTCTCCCTACTAACTCTTTACCAATCTACACATCCCAATGTGGCGGTGGATTGCAATACAAAATGGAGGCTTTGAAACTGCAACATGGACACGTCTGTCTTTGGACAAGAGTGGACCAACACTGCCTGATCCCAAGCATGACTGTTAATATAGACCAGCACTCAGATATAGCCTATTCTGGTTTTGTTACCACCCGCTTAGAAGACCTAACTTCAATAGGACCCATCTGCTAGTCTATAAAATAAACACTTGAGATGGAGATAAAACGTCCATAGCATCACAGTCCCTGTAACATAGAGTGCTTTATAAACTACAAAGAAAGAAAAAAAAATTGAAATTATTCACTGCTTTAAAGAAAATCTTTGAAAGAAAAAGGAATGAACCAGTGATATATTAGGTTGGTGCAAAAATAATGTTGGTTTTTGATGTATTTTTTAACGTCAAAAACCGATCATATTTTTGCACCAACCTAGTAACAGAAAATGTGTTGTTGGTTATGAAAAAAAATGTAACAGGAAGCTTTACAAACATCAGCCAACAGACTGAAGCAAGATTCTTCAGTGAATGTTTTAGAGAAACTTTCCAGAGTTCAATAGTTTTCATCTTGTAGAGGGTTTCAACTTTTTTGCTTAGGTACCATATTTGGATTTATGAAAAAGATGATTCTATATTTTAAGAGTCAAGTGTCTAAAATACAGGAAAATGGCAAAAAAAAAAAAAAAAAAAAGGAAAGTAGAAAGTGAGAAATTATTATCAATTACCAAGGAATAACAAAGATATATATTATATATATGTGGGTGTGCATGTTGAGGTTTTAAGGAAAACATGTACATACAAATGCATACAACAGTCTCTAGTATATTGACATTGTATGTGAGACAGAAAGAATGGGATAGGGTATGGTTATAGTGTCAATCCAAGTGCTCTAGGCACCTGCATGTCTTTTGTTGAGTGACTCATAATTTAAGTAGCTTGGATGTAGGCAAATCTGTGTTTATCACGATGAGTCAGGTAGATGGTGAATGTAAATGTCTAGATTTAAGGAAGGTAATTAAAAATATGTAGATAATATTTTATATAATTTGCTGGCACATTGCCAGTCATGGGTCATGCTGTTACCAACCATCAATGATATTAGATATTCATAAAGCAATTATCTGAAAATAAGATAACTTTAGAAAGAGAGAGTAAATAAGATGTCCTGATTCTCGGATGAAATAGTTACCTATTTCCCCCCACCAACACCAAATGTCAGTGTTCAATCCTAGATAAAAGGCACAATTTCTAACACTGATTTGGTAGGTTGACAGACCCTCCACACTTTATAGATTGTTTAAAATAACCTTGCTACTCCTATCTCCAGACACAGAGTTAATTTGAGTAAACAAATATTATGTATTTTCAACAAGAAACAGGGATCAGTATTCAAAATTAAATTTCAAATGCTGATTTTTTAGGCAGGACTTTCCTGTCTGGAAGATTGTGCTACAGCAATCTTTTTGCCTATATTTCCACAATCATACCAAGCTAAACAGTCAGTCAGTGTAAACAAGTTCATCATAATTAGATAAATATGCCAGTAAGTATGCATGTGCATATACATGCAATTAGATACGAGTATAAATATTACCTTCAGACTATCATAAATGTGTATGTGTGTGTGTGTCGTAAAACGAGTGTGTACGTTACAAACAATTGTAAATAAACAAGTAATTATTTAATGAGCATTATGTGTAAGGCCACAGGAGTAAAGCACCCAAATTCATTAAAGGAACAATGGCCTGTTAAATGAGTTTGCTAACCATTATTGTATAGCAAGCAAAAATATATGACAATTTTTTCTTAAAAGAGTGCATATATGTGTGTGGTTCCTCCTATGAAGGAGAATGTGGGTACAAATCCGGCTGGAGAGCATGTTTTCTTTAAGTTTTCTCAAGTGTGCAGGATAGTTGACGAAATAAACACTTTAAAAAAACATGGAGAGTGTACTCAAATATGGGTGTCTACTAATAGTAACATTTGAAGTAATAAAAAGATGTTAGATAAAAAATAAAAATGCATTAATTCTTCAGAAATTGCTTTGTTTACAAAATTGAATAGATATCTCAATATGGAGAGGTGCTTTAAAGTAAATAAAACCTTGCTTGGCTGTGAGGCTCTATATAGCCAAGTGATCAAATCACACCAGAACAAATCAAAATGGAGGACACAGCTTCTTTAAGCTTTCTTGAATGTGTAGGCTAGTAAATGGAATAAACACTTTTGTCTAGATTTCTGAAATTAGGTGTTGTAACTATTTACATTGTTCAGAATGTTGTCTTCATCTTTACTGTCAAATTCATGAGGTTTATGTTGTTGTATGCTCCATCCTTCTTTAGGTGATATTTGTTGGAATTTTGAACCAAACCCTTTATTTAGATTGTTCTAATTCCATATACCACAAACACACAAAACTTAATTTTCTTTGACAACTCTCCAAGTTTTTGTTTTCTCAACTGAGGATAGGGTTTGAACTCAAAACTCAAGTCACTTTTTCGATCAATCAACCAACACTTTAATCCACTGGAGACACTAGTGAATGAATTTTTAGGACTTATAATCCTAATATCTCAGTACATTTTTTATTTATCAGAGTTCATATTACATGTTTGTTTTTTTTTAAAATAATTTTTCACCTTGTATTGTTGTTTTTCTCGAGCTCTCTGTATTAATGGTTCCCATATTGTATTTATTTCTATTTTTGGCTGGCCTGCTTAGGACATTTTGTAACCTAGCATATGTGCAGATTCCTCAAGTTTTTATGTTTTCCAGTGATGTTCTCTATTATTTCAACTTCATCCCACAGAGTGTGGTGTGATCTCCCTTTTCTCTTTATATGTAGTCAGCCATATCTGATTTTTCTATTTCCTCTCATGTTACGGTCTTACAGTGTTTCTGCAGTTTTATCTTAAGGGGTCAGCATATTTCTCCAGTTGCACAGTTCTGAGTCATGTTCTCCTCTATGGGTATTCTTACTTGGAAGAGATGTCTGCATAGTGCTGAGCCACCAACAAATATCACCTAAAATGGCTGAAACATTGTGAATGCAATAGTAAAGATGAGGATAACAATCTGAACAATGTAAATAGAAATAAACACTATTTAGAAAAAAAATGGAATTTTCTACTCAAATATAGATATCCGCTAAAATCATGTTTGTGTATATATATATATATATATATATATATATATATATATATATACACACACACACAAATTGTACTTATATAAATATGTTAGTTGCATTTTAATTACTATATACAAATATCTAAAATACACACAAGCAAACACATATGTCAGTACTTAGGCATCTAATTACTCCATAACACATCTACCTGCTTAACCAACTTCTCATTTACACTTAAATTGTACATTTAACTGTAAACATTTGCAAGATTACTATCTAAGAATCTTAATACTAACATGACACATGAATATCTCAATTTGCAGAACCAAAGAATATGTATTTGCATGAAATATACAAGTGACTGTAGCCATATCAGTTTCACCAAGTACATTTGTATATAAGTTTTCAAATAAAGATTAAGATGAAAACCTTGCCAAGGACCTGCAATCAAGTCACACTAAAATAGAATTAAAATGAGAACAGTAATCAATCAGATAATTAAAATGGTAATGACAAGTTGAGGGTTCTTGCTGGTCTGTCTTAGATGGAATTGCAATAAAACACTGACCACAGCAAAAGTAAAGCTGCTTCTGTGTGCATGGCACAAGCCAATGACTCGTTTTCATTTCTCTAATGTTCCATCAACAATGTTTTCAACAACTGGATTTTACAAAGCTGGAGTGCTAGCCCAATGTACAATTGGAGACATTTGGCTTTATAGGACTAAAGTGCTCCAATTGTTTTAATATTTACCCATAGCTGAGGAAAGAAGTAGATACAGGTCTTTCTGAATAACATTAGTGCAAAATGAAGGCAAACTGTCCAAGCTGGAATTTGAACCTAGCTTGTTGATTGCATTCTCTATCATGTTTACTATTATACCACCCACACTTTTGGAAATGGGAAACACAAAATTACCAATTTACACATCCTCTCTCAAATTATAATTTTTTTTTTCTTTCTCTGAATTTTTAAAGACCAATTTGAATATATATATATATATATATATGAGAGAGAGAAATAAGTGGGAGTAAGCAGTCTTTTTCCCTATTAAGAAAAAAAAATTCTCAATCTTTATTAGTAATCCTTAACATTTATGCTTTTTTTTTTTTTTTCCTTTTTAAAGAGATGGCCCCTTTCAAAATCCACCAAGTCACCCACCATCCTTTCTTTAATTTCCTGTCCCTAAGAACCAAAGCTGTAGGTGGTGAGTATCAATTGTATTGTCATGAAATTTTTGTTGTAAGGGAAATCTAAAATAAAAATGAAGAATTGGGCCAGACAAAAGTGGGGAAAAAAGAAAAAAAATCTTGACAAGATCGTTAGAAGAGAAACAAAAATATATACAGAAAATCTAAATTGACATACAAAAATATTATAAAACTTAAAAATGACTATTTGAAATTTGAGAAAGGAGCTAAGAAATCTTATCAGAAATTTAATTTAAAACTATTTTTAACACATGTCACTGTCTGGAAAGGAATGACATCTATATTTGCCTCTTCAGTGCTGTGACACTTCAGGTCCTTGTTAATCATTAATGGCTCTCCACAATTTCCTAAGCAAATCTCGAAAGAAATAAATTTGTAGCTCTTAGTAAATTTTGTCTTTTTCTTATCTCTCCTAAACCCTGTTCTGCCATCTATTTACACAAGTTCATTAGGTAGGCTATATGATGGTTTCTCTGTCTTTCTTGCCTTCAATACACTATGAGTGTCAAGTTTTCCAGATCATCTTTCCTCATTATGTCTTACAAAATACATCTGTCTCTTTCTGATGTTAAGTTTATTTTAATGCTCATAAAAATAGGATGAATAGTATCTTAAAGCTTTCCTCCATCAATGTTAGTTTTATCAAAAGTAGAAAAAAAAAGCTATCTGGATGCAACAAGCATTTAATTTACATGTATTAAAAAAATTATTATCTGTAGACAACAATAAAAGCATTTAATTTACACGTATTAAAAAAAAAATACCATTCTTGTCAATACTTCTTCATTTATTAAAGTGAACATTATACAGTGAAAATTTCAAATCAAAATTAAGCCAATGTGTTAGGTTACAGATTTATTGGTTTAATCTCTTAAATATAATGAGCAAATAAATGCAGAATTAAATGATAAATATATCTTATTAAATCTTTTTGATTTGTCACATGATTACATAAATCTTTATGAATTTAGAAAAGACCAAATTCCAGATTTCTCAGCATTCTGAGATTTTTTAAAATTTTATATATTTGCCCAAATGATTTTATATATCAAAATCTATGCCAGTTTGATGAAATGTATATACCCTTGTATATGTATGCAAATGTGTTTGTATATATACACAAATTTACAATTAATAACAAAGATGAGAAATTACTGCCAAGCACCTATACTTGTAATGTACAATCAAGTCACAATAAAATGCTGTTAAAATTCAATTGTTGAAATGAATCAATACTGATTTCTGAAAATTATTTTTAAAAAATCTAAATTAGACCAATAATTTCTGACCAGTATTTCTTTTGTTTTAATTTCTGTTGCTTTTTATTGCAATTTCCAGATTGTCCTTCTATGATTAAGTATAATGGAACAAAAAGAGGAAGAACAGGTCGTGAAATGGTTACTAGTGCAGAAAATGAAATTAGTGAGCAAAGTTTAAATGCCAGCTGAATGTTGCATTTTCTTCAATTCCCCTCCATAAAACCTACTGAAACCATGGCAGCCCTATGCTTCAGGAGGAACCCACAAGTTTAAGATGACCCCCCCCCCAAAAAAAAATAAACACTTGCAAGATTCAAACTCAGCACCCATTAACCTCAGAAGCCTGTCTATGTATTCATAACAATGCTAAATGGCAGTAGTTATTTAAGTTTAACTATATATTGATATTCACTTTAACTATCATTTATCACTAGTTGATTGATTCTTGGTACAAGAATCAATCAAGTACAAGATTCAAGTGCTCTCAGATTTCTTAGATGAAACATTATTAATTTTTGATTACTATTTCATTTTAATTTCTGTTGCTTTTTTATAACAATTTCTAAATAGTCATTCTATGATTGTTAAATAAGCATCACAGATCAGGAAGAAAATGGTTAAATGAAAATCTGAGTATTGCAATAAAATACAGCAGAAATAATTACATCTAACATGACCAGAGTAAAATATAAGCAAAACAGATTGTGGCATATAACATTCAAAGAACTATATGACTAAATTTGGATGACTTCTGCTGCTTAGTCTTTGGATAGACAGGCTTCTGTGGATAAAGTGTGTGTGACTTCAAATTTTACTAGTGGTTTGTTTTCAATACACACATTCACTTAATTGAAGAAGAACAACAATCAGGAATTTGCAAGATAAAGTAACAAAGATAGAAGAAATAAGAATAAAAAATTACTAACATTGCTTCTGCACATATTTAAACAGAATATCAAGTCAATTTTTTTTATAGATATAGGTCTGTCTTTCATGGGATCAGCTGATCACTAGTGGCCTTACAATCAGACATGGAACTACAGCTCAAATCATTGTCTACAAAAACAATTCATGATGTAATAAAAAAAAAATAAATGCAAAAATTTAAAAATAAAATAATGTAAAATAAATAATCTTCTGCATAGTGTTCAAGGCCTCAAAGCCTATCCAGGTTAAGTCACACAATTAAAACATCTCTTTTTAAAAGGGATGGATAACCTCTGCAGAGAGCTTAGTCATTTGTTGAGGAGAAGGAAAAGTCAACTGAAAAGTTGCGACATAATGAATCTTACTCCTATCATCCCAGATCTAGGAAGGCAGGTTATGTCAACTTTCAGTTTAAAGGGGTGTCAGGCTCATATGCATGTCATACTCCAATTTCTATTGTGCAGGCTCTTAAAACAGATGTAGGATATCCTCCTGCATCTTTGGTTGTGATCATGTTATCATTTATATGAGTTAAATTATCATCCAATCACATACAATACTGTGTTAACAAAATCTTTCACTGGCCTAGATTTTTTTAATTTATAATTTTTTTTTTGTATAATAAACCCTGACACTTCCAAAATAAGTTATCAATATTTTTTTTATAGGGAAAATATAATCTCCCATAAATTTGTATAAGGTTAAATTTTGTCTTTACATTATGAGAACAAAACAGCCTATATTGTTTACACATAATGGGTGTTTACCAATGTTATATATATATATATATATATATATATATATATATATATATATATATAATAGATAAACAAATAACATTAAAAACATTTGTGGTAATATTTGATTTGTGTAACAATTTTTAAAAGCATATTTTAATAAATATTCCTGCTGTTTTATTTTAAACAGTGCCAAATATAAGAAATCATTTGTCAACTACAGTCAAGATCATGGAGTCCACAACACTACACTAGACTTCCCAGTCCATCATTACTGTCCCCAAGTCCTGCCTAACAATGCCTGTGTCCCTTGAGATGATGCCAGGAAATGATAGGTTTCTGCCCTGGTCAGGTTTGACACTGGTTTCCAGAGTACAAGAGAGGAGACAACCTCATTCTTGATACAGTGGCAGCGGCCAGCAAACTCTGTTCAACAAGCTCATATAAGAAATATATTTGTTGATATTTTTTATTTTTAAATTCATTGTTGGCATAGAAAGAATTTATATGGGTCTTGTCAAAATTCAGTCATAAATCAGAAAACATAGCATTCATAATAATTATTGTCATCTGCTATTTCACCATAATAGAAATTAGATAAATGGAGACAAGAAAAAGTTAAGGAATTATCTAAGTCAAAACAATCTGTTTAAGTAGATTTTCTTAAAACTGTATCAAATTATTTAAACAAGTAAAAATAGTAAGTTTGCTGAATGAATTATTATAAACATGAGAAAATTATTCAAATGTTTCTCTTATGGTCAGCTCACTGTAGCTATGTCCAGTGTATGACATTCAAGTAGATTTAGTATATAAAGACAAAAAGATCTTTAGAAAATATCTTGCTGAAAATATTTATACAGACATTTTAGAGAGGTTAGAACTTTTATGACAACTTTTCTCTATTCATGGTATTTGGTTAATAAGT